>OZ030019.1:58146125-58761125 GCA_964023405.1 Apodemus agrarius
TGTATGTGTGTTGCTGTGTGTATTTGTGTGTGTCTTTGTTTCTTACACTCTCCTTGTTTCGTTTTTTTCTGTTTGCTTTGTCTTATTCTGGTTTGTTGGTTTGCTTTTATTGGTCTATTTGTTCTCTAAAGAGAGAGAGAGGGAAAGAAGGTGTGGAGTTGATGTTTGGGGCAGGGAGGATCTGGGAGGACAGGAGGGAGAGGCAACCATGATCATAATATACTATATAAAATTATTTTCAATAAAAATATAAAAACAAAAAATAATAATATCCAAGATAGAGCCTAAGGAATGATGCTTAAGGTCAGTCTCTGGTTACTGGCCTCCAAATGCACATGCATACACTTGCACCCACACCCCTAAGTGCACAAGTAGGCACCTGTGTAAATACGCTCACACATACGCATACACTCACATACATCATAGAACTGTAGCTGGTATGGTGCTACACACATGTATTTTCAGCATTTATGTGCCAGAGACAGGGGAATCATGAGTTTGACATCAGTCTGGGATAATTTCCAGGCCAACTTGGGGTACACAGTAAGTTCTAGGCTAGCTTGGGATACATAGAATCCAATTTAAAACAAAAACAAACTAAAATAACTATATCACTAAACATTAATTAAAATGAAGATACAGATATAGTCATGTGATGGACAGATATTTCAGGGTCTTCTAAGCAGATCTGCATTGATGCCTCATGGGCATGTATGGGTGTGGGTCCTAGTGTATGCATGTGCATTTGGAGGTCAGTAGCCAGAGACCAACATTAAGTGTCATTCCTTAGGCTCTATCAATTTTAGATTTTGTTGTTGTCATTATTTTTTTTATTGAAAATAACTTTCTTCATATAGTATATGAATTCTGTGTCTCCCAAGTCCTAAACTCTGTGTTTTCCATGAGGAATATGGATGACCATGCTGTGGACCACGTGGGTGTTTCCTAGCACATCAACACTTGTATAAAAGGAGCTGAACGCCATTGTGCCCTTATGTCATAATTCTCTCTGATTCATGGTTCTGCCCACTGTCATCAAAGCAGAAATCAAAGGCTGACCAGATCGTCCGGTGAGGGAAAACACTGCTGCACAGACCTGATGACCTGAGTTTGATCTCTGGCATCCACGGTGTAACTAATTCTCCAAAGTGGTCCTTGCCACATGCCAGAGTCTATACACATCACATGTACATAAGCATAGCAATGATAAGTACAATTAAAAACCAGAAGTCAAAGACATCCTTTTCTCTGATCCTAATTTATAACAAAATTCCACACCTCATTTCTCTTCTAAACACATTCCACTCAAATCCATCCTGCCACCATTATCTGGATCCAACCATCTTTTTTCTTCTTGGAAAGATGCCAAAGCCTCCCAGGCAGTCTCTCTGGGTCAGGTTCACTCTTGCTCTGCTCTGGAGCTGACGTGATTTGAAATAGAAAACTGGCCATGCTGGTCCCTGGATGGGTTCCCATCAACCCTAGGATAAATTCAAAATTCTTTAAGCCAGCCCCGAGACCCTGCATGATCAGGCTGTTAGCTCCATGGGCTCTTCCTTCTTACTACACTCCTTCGCCCTGTAGTCTGGTGTTAAGTTGAGCTTGTTCTTTGTCTGTTATGGGTTGACTGTGTACCCCACAGGCGCGCATGCTGGAAACATAATCCTCAAGTTCATATGTGGGTGGTATTTGGACACAGAGCATTTGGGGCGTAGTTATACTTAGATAAGGTGGGGTCCCCTGAGAACAATGGCACTGTTATGAGAGACTTGGATTATCACATTTCCTGTCTTGCCATGTGATCCCCTCTTCCATACCCAGACGAGACAAGAAGGGCCTTACCAGATGGCGAGCAAGTGTCAGTTCTGTGCCCTTGGACAACCCAGCTTCTAGAGCTCTGAGCCAAAGCATCACATTCCTTTCTTCTGAGAGAAGATCTCACTATTTTAACTTAAGCTGGCCTCAGAGTAATGATCCTTCTGCTCACTACCGGGGACAGTGCTTGGGAGTATGGGCAGGTACTACCACATCTGTATGAAACCTTTCTTCTTTATAAATTACCTTGACTAAGGCATTTTGTTACAGTAAGAGCAAATAGCTTTTAAGAAAGTAACAAGAGAGGAACCAGAGAGATAGCTCAGTGGGTAAAGTACTTGCTGTAACTGAGTCTGAATCCCTAGAACCCACATAAAACAGATAAAGTACCTATCTAGAATTCGAGTGTTCCTACTGTGGCATGGAAAGAGAAAGATGAAAACAAAGGAAATGTAGAATAGGCCCCATTCTTTCCAACTCTAGAGTGTCTATACATTGTCCTCCCGCAGCCTCCCTTTCCTGCCTCCTTCCTGTCTCCTAGTCAGGTCTTCCTCTTACTTTGTGTTCTGTCTTAGTTACTTTGGGGGATTTTGATTTCTCTCTCTCTTTTTTTTCTGAGACAGGGTCTCCCTGCTGGAGCTCACTATATAAACCAAGCTGGCCTCCAACTCACAGAGACCCACTTGCTTCTGACTCCTGAGTGCTGGGGTTAAAGGTACGCACCATTGTATCCAGTATGACTTATTATTGATTTGATAATATACTCAGAAGCAACTTTCTGGGAGAAACAACTTTTTTTATTTATTTATTTATTTTATTTTTTTTAGCTCACAATTCAAGGTACAGTCCATCTCGGTAGGGAAAATCGAGGCAGAAGGACATTGGTCACCTCATGTGCACAATCAAGAAGCAGAGAGCATGACTGCATGCATGAAGTTTCCTTTCCAAGACCCCACCAAAGGAAATGGCACCACCTACACTGGGAAGATCTTCCCGTTCCTATGAGCACAATCAAGTGAATGCTTCACAGGTAGGCTGGATCCCATCTCTCAGCAGATGCTAGATTCTGTCAAGTTAGTAACCATCACAGGTCTAAGATCTACATCTGCAGAGAAGTTTTCACTCATGCCAGTTCTTGCCCCATGAGTTGATCTCTGAGCTATTACTATGAATATCTTCCTTTGCTCTGTAACATACATCAAACTTTTAAGGTTTGTTCACTGTCTATTTTTCAAACGGCATTAGAAATTCCAAGCCAATAGGGACTGAGTCTTCCTGAACCACGATGGACTCCTGCACCATTAGTGCAGCTGTGTGGCAATGAATGGATGTGAGACCTGTGCTGTCTAAGTCACTGTCCACGACCTTTACTGTGCAGCAGGGTCACCAAGGAAGCCGAGGTAGCCGATTCATGGTCAATGGCCCCTAGTTATCTCTTCAACCACAGTTCTGGGTGGGGGTTGACCAAGACAGCCCTTACCTTGGACTTTATGAGGCAATAATCCAGGAGGCAGAAGGAGATACATGGAGAGAAGCAGAAAACAAGTGGAAACGACCCAAGGGAGCACAGGACGAGGCAGAAAATACCACAACAGACCTGCGACGCTGGTAAAGCAACAACAGAAAACTCTGAAGGGCAAAATGATAGGTTGTCAAGGGAAGTCCTCAAGGAGAACCCCAAGTTTGGAAGGATCTGTCTGAGGGAGCTGGAGGGGAAACATTCAAATGGGGGAGGAAAGTTGGGCTGAGTATTAAAGACTGGGTATTGTTGGAAAGAAAAAGGGGGTGAGGATAGCCTCAAAGAAGGACGGGCCAGAAGATGAGTTCACAGGAAGGGAAATGGAGCGGGAGCGGAGGGGGCCTGCAGAAAAGCGCAGGATGCCCTTGTCTGAAGATAAGGGTGGGAAGTCAGGAAAGGGTCTGACTACAGAGATCCTCAGAACCTCTGCAGACCAGGCTTGCTGCCTCTAGCAGGACACTGCAGCCCAAGGGTTATTTTGAGGTAAAGGCAGAGGCACTGTAGATCCAGGAGAAATTCTCCCCCCCCCCCACCCTGCCTGAAGCAAGGTATGGCTCTCCCTCTGTGAACGTATCCTTGCCCCCTCTCTCACACCAGGCAGAGGAGGTGGTGTAGATGGACCACTAACTTGAGTCTGTAGAACAATCCTTACTAAATACCCCTGACCGCCCGCTGGTTCCCTGCGTGGATTAGCCGCCTCTTACTTACTGCCCTCCAAGGTCCAAATCCCCTTCCTTTGTCTTGTCACTTTGCTAACATCATATCTAAATCTTCAAGGCCTGGCTACTTTTTGAAGTTTTCACTTCTTTGAGAGCCCTTCCACATGCATATGAAATAAACCTTCTCTCTGTCTTTTATCACTTTAATTCACTCATCCCACATACTAGAGGTAATCGGGTAGAAGAAAGGATTTCGCGGCCCCTGACATTAAACAAAGGGGATTGAAGAGAGGAGACACTCAAATGTAACACCTGATGTACTTTAAATATAGGTCTAAGATTTGGAGTACTTAAAAGAGAACTATTTATTTGTCATAATAAATATGAAACATTATGTTCCATGCCTCTGAAACATTGACTGGTTTCTCTGCAACACAGCCTTCATTTATGTTGTAAAAATATAAAACAACAATCAAAAGAGGAGGTGGAGAAGAGAAAAAGTGATACTAGACACAGGTATCACAGCAATACTTGATTCTCAAATCATAAGAACTGAGAAACTTCAAACAAAATGGAGGACCAAAATGCAAATCTGTTTTGGATTTAAATAACACAAGAAGAGCCAGTCCCTTTCTCTCTGGCTTATTTCATGTATGTTTTGTGGAACAGTGTAATTACAACAATCTAACTCCATGGGGGGGTCAAAGAGTGGTGTTCCCTGTTCTCCTAGAGGACTACGGTTCCCTTCCTACAACTCACAACTGGGGGTTCCCAACCATCTGTCACTCCAGCACCAAGGTCATCTTCTGGCCTTGGGCATAAGCACACATGTGCATGCTCACACACACATGCACACCCACACTCGTATGCACATGGACGCAAATAATAAGATAAACCACACACAAATAAAGTAAAAATACTTAAAAAATTACATAATGATTTATGATAATATATGATATAGTGCTGACAAAAGGAGTGCTGTGGCTTGGATGTGAAGTGTTCCTTGAATGGCTCATGTTTTAAAGAGTTAGGCCCCAGCTGATGGGCTGATACTATGTTGGGAAGCTCTAGGAACTTTAGTGGGTGGGGTCTAGCAAGGGGAAATAATGAGAGGAAGTACTGGGTTTCCATGTGTTCTTGGTCCACACCATCTAGATCTCTGTCTCCAGGCCACCTTGGTGTGAACTGCCCTGCCCTACTTATGTCCTTCCAGAGGACCAGACTGTGTAGACAGTGGTAAGCCCTCTCCTCCCTTCCAGTCCACACCAGACCCCAGTATTCAGTCACAGCAGTGAGAAAATGAACACAAATGTTCTAATAGTATAAAAGGAAACCCCAGGATTTCCCCAGGACTGTATTCCCTCACGGTGTCTGCAACCATTTCTATGTGTCTATGAAAGGCATCTGCTGGTGGTCTAGCGATGGAACTGGGAAGACCTGGCTTCCCTGACCTCATCGTATTAAAGTCAGATGGATTTTTCTCAACTCAGTTGAGTCCTTTCCTTGACTCTCATTTTTGGGATGGGGATGACACCCAGGGTCTTTCAAGGGTAAGCATGGATTCTATCACTGAGTCCCCGCCCTCTCCCCCAGCTCCTGCTATTGTCTTTGGATTGAGATGGACATAGGATTCCTGGCTATCTTTATAAGACAGGGATATCCCAATGGGAAAGCATCTGTAACTTGCAAGTCTCTATAATTACAAGACATTATTGCATCTTAGTAATAGGTAAAGAATACATAGCTCAGCAAAGTCATTTCCCCCTCTCCTTAGGTGCTATCTAAGTAAACATTAGACATAGAAGATAACAAAAGACAGTCACATTGGCTAAGCACTGTGCCATGATTCAGAGACTCTAAAGTGGGTACTCAATTTTCTTTATCAGGCTTCACCTCCTTTGAACAAACATTCCACACCCCAGCACCAAACATCCCACATTCCAGAAACACAAGAGCATTCCCCTCCCGAAGGTTGAAGCTGTGGGAATCTATATCTGGTACTTAGGAAACAAGCCAAACCTGGCAGTATCTGTGCACACATCAGATAAAGGATGCAGCTAACAGATGCTCCTTCCTGCAATCAGCCAAGAACTTCTAATATTCTGACAACTTGTTAATCAACCAACATATGGTATCACTTTAGTAAACATAACTCTCAGATTTTGCATTTTCTGAGAGATATAATGGTACTGACTCATCAGCACTATTCACTGGAAATCATGGGGAGCTAGCCTCCCCCACCACCTCAAGCTTGTTTAATTACTTGGCAGAACAAAAAAATAAATATGGGCATTGATTTCCTTTTGGGGATGTTTTTGAGTTGTTTTTTTTTTTTTCAAATGGAATCCTTGTAGGCATGTGTATATTTTAATACCTTTTTGTACAGACTCACATAAATCACGGTCCAATAAATATCTATCGTCCCTGCATTAGTTTCCAAGGGCCACCCTAATAAAGCACGGTTAACTGGGACAGCCCAAAACAAGAGGGGTTTATTCTCCCACAGTTCTGGAGAGAAGGCCCATCACACAGCCTTTGCTATTGCACTAGGACACTGCCAATCTAACAAATGTGTAGGGCTTCATTCATAGGCATCTTGAGATCCATGTGACCTAAGGACCACAGGTTGGATGTGTCTATGACAGAACCAAGCTTGCTCTCAAGGGTCCCTATCTAGGGAAAAAAGTCTTCAATTCTAGCTGATGGTATTCCCTGACTTTCATGAGTTATGGCTATACAACCCCAATCCTTTCTCATTTTCATATAGCCATCTTTCTTCTGGTTTTTATCTGTATCAAAATTTCTTATTATAGGGATATGGATGACACGTGACTCCACTCTGTGCCAACAGGGCCTCTGATTACACCTACAAAGATCCATTTCTAAATACTGTCTTAGTCTCAGGTACCAGGGCTTAGGTCTTTAACATATTCTTTCATAATAGACTAGCCAGACTCCCGACATGATCCCAGAAGACATGTGTAAGCTTTTCTCTCAATGCTATCAGTAAGCATCCTCTTTGGGTCTTTCTATATGAGCTAGGGGCAGATGCAAATATGAACACAACCTCTTCAACATGCCCTGCTTTGTATCTCTCCCCCTCACCCTGGAACCCTTTGTCCTCTTCTATGTTGCCCTCTCTGCCTAATTGGTTCCCTTTCCAAGTCTCTGATTTCACACTTTGGTTCCTAATTTTCCTCTCCTTATTCTACCCCCAAATATGTCTTCACTTTTGTTCTCTAATCCCCATGGCTAGACTGCTGCTTGGGTTCTTGGCTACTCTTCAGACAAAATTCCCAGCCTCATTGCTTATGTGCTAGGCTGTGCCAGGCCATCTTGAGGAATTCTGTGTGTGTGTGTGTGTGTGTGTGTGAGAGAGAGAGAGAGAGAGAGAGAGAGAGAGACAGACAGACAGACAGACAGACAGACAGACAGACAGAGACACAGAGACACACACACACAGAGGGAGAGAAAGACAAATAGAGACACATAGAGAGAGAATATGTTACATATAAGGACTGGAGAGATAATTTAGTGGATTTGTAACAGGGTCCCAGACATTAGTAGGTCCCTGGACCTTAGCACAACTGACTCCATGATGGAATCCCCATTCAGGCCATAAAACTCAGCACATGGACAGTACGACCTGCCAACATGAAACCGAAGACCTTATCCATCAAAGCCCCATAGTTCAGGGAATGTCTCTAAATGTACTAACTTTGCATTTTGGCTTCTGTAGTTTTGCTTCTGGTTAACTGATCTTGTTAACTGAAGTATGTCAACCCAGGATATAGTTTTTGTGCTTAGAAGCTCACCTTAAGAAAGGCTCAATGCCACACTGGGAACACCCACTATAGTCACCAGCAAGCTAATAAAGATTTTCTATTGGCTTAACCCCATGTCCAAGCAGTCTTCTTTGGTGGATTCCACACAACTTGTAGTTGATACTGACCACTTGAGTTTTATCTCTGGGCTCACAGAACATAAGTTCTCTTTAGATTTCTATACATGTGTAGTGACACATATGTATCCATTTCTCCCTTCAACAAATTAATAAATCAATGTGATGACATGTGATTAAAATAAAGACCATGTGTGGGCTATTCATGTCCCCTTTCCTTTCTATTACCACAGACTTACAGCAAAGCCTGTCTGCATTCATAATGATATTCCTGTTGAACCTTGAGTTCCCCACAGGTAGGCCAGTGGTGGACTTGATAGTGGCCTCATAGAAACTAATAGGGGACTTTTAAATGGCAGGATGCCATAACAGAGGCTATAGACCATGGCCCTGTATCTTAGCTACATGTTTCTGAAGGTACATGAGAGCTCCTTGGGACATCTAAAAATGCTTGATGGGCACTTTGGAATTGTTAAGCTTCTTGAAAAAGAGAGAAGGCTATGGTGGCCAGTTTTAAACAACCCAACACAAACCTAGACACACCTGGAAAGAGGGAGTCTCAATCAAGGAACTGATTTCATCAGATTGGCCTGTGGGCGTGTCTGTGTGTGTGTGTGTGTGTGTGTGTTTATTTTTTATTTTTTTTATTTGTTGTTGTTGTTGTTGCTAACTGATGTAGGAGGGTCCAGCCCACTGTAGGAGCTACCATCCCCCAGTAAGTAAACTTTGTCTGGGCTGTATGAGTAAGCCAGAGGAAGCAAGCTAGTTTGCAGAATTTCTTCATGATCTCCAAATCAGTTTCTACCTCTAGGTTTCCTTAAGTCTCTGCCCTGAGTTCACTGGATGATGGAATGTCACTTGGAAGTAGAAGTTGAATTAAACCCTTTCATCCCCAATATTATTTTGGTTATAGCTTTATCAAATAAATGGGATACAAACCAGGACACAGAATTTGGATATCTAGAAGGAAGTATAGGCTGGGTATGTGGCTTAGCCATAGACTACTTGCTTAGCATGAGTGAGGCCTGGGTACCAGGTCAGTGTGACTTTTCTTCTCTGCAGTCTCTGGCAAAGAAGACAGGGAAGCAGACTATTATTCAGGTCATTCAACTAAGACTGATACTGACACTAATGGATAAACATTAATTTATTGTTTTCTATACATCAGCCAGTATTCTGAGCTTTTAAAATTCTAACATTATCCAGAGAAAACTCTAGTTTTTATAATCCCTTGTCTGCTTTCCCTACCCATGAAAGATTTCAATGTGATGCAGTTGAACTATCTTCCAGGTGTTGGTCTGAACCAGTTACTTGGGAGTCCTAAGTTGTTTTGGTAACCGTTGAGTGAAAGCTTCTGTGCAACACCTTGTTACTTTATTGAAGATCACTATTTTGGGTACGAATCAAAGAAAAGGGCCACAGTTTATTTAAGAAGGAGCCAGGGAGGAAATGATATTATTAAAATATATAATATCAAATTTAGAAAATGGAAGCAAATAAGAAAAAGGTTTTCAGTGTTAGTTAGCTTTCTGTTGCTATATAATAAATAAGGAGACAATCAATTTATTAAGGGAAAAAGGTTTCTTTTGGCTCATGGCTCTGGAGCTTTCAATCTGTCACTGCTTGGCCCATTACTTCAGGGACAGACGGTCACAGTAGGAGTGTGTAGCAGAGCAAAGGCCGCTTCCTAGAGGCCAGTAACTAAAATCAGAGGAGGAAAGGACAGGGTCCCACAGTCCTTTTCATGGACACATTGTCAGCTGCCTGAAGACCTCCCTGGAAACGCCACTGCTGAAAGTCTCTATTGCCTCTCAATGGTAGGCTGGGATGTAGCCTCTAACATGTGGACTTTTGAGAAACTTGTACAATCTAAACCACAGAAGATCCCAGACACGTAGAAGAATGAACTATCTATTTTCATGGAGTCACAGAACTTGGAATGGGCAGACTCATGAAGAGTATGGGCCTCAGGCCTTAAATAAGGTGTGTTTTCATGTAGACACTCGCACTAGCCAACAATTCTGTAGCATCTACTATGTACTGATCATATTTTAACCACTAG
This sequence comes from Apodemus agrarius, assembly GCA_964023405.1. Taxonomy (NCBI): domain Eukaryota; kingdom Metazoa; phylum Chordata; class Mammalia; order Rodentia; family Muridae; genus Apodemus; species Apodemus agrarius. Next base: position 58,156,082 of record OZ030019.1, read on the forward strand.
ACACTAGTAAGTTGTTTAATCTGCATAATGGCTCAGTGAGGGTAGGGAAGCTATGACCTTAGTTCTATAAGATATAAAGTAGAGGCCAACTAGTCTTCCAAGGGCATCTACTCCTATGTTCAGGGGCCAGGCCCTGCATCTAAAGAGTTTGGTGCTCAGGTCTGTGATCCTCCACACACAGATTCATGGGTCATTTTCCTTCAACGATGCTGAAAAACAACATCAATTAAAATAACAGCACAGCGCTAACACACTGTGAAAGCTTCCTCCTACAGGTGCGAAGTAGAAGAACCTCATTCCATGGCCATGGAAGGAGATAGTTCATCTAGGTCCAATTAATGACTTGTCAGCATTCTTTCTACAGAGTTTTCTCCTCTTTCACCACTTTAGGACAAGACACAATAAACCATTAGATCCCATTCACAGGGTTGCTGATTAATGAAAACCCAGGGTCTTGCCAGGCATGGTGGTATAGATCTGCAATCCTAGCACCCAGGGAACCAAGATTGAAGGATCTTAAGTCAAGTGAGCCTGGGATAGACAGTGAGACACCATCTCAAAACAAGTTAGCACCCACCCAGGGTGTGGATTTATTCAGTTCTTTTCTGTACAGCCTTTTGGGAACTACATACTTAATACGGTAGCCAGTGGTTGGAGGGTTGGACGTTTGGCTCTTCCAAGGAAGAACTTTCTATCTCTCTCAGCCTCAGTTTACTTCTTGGCAAGATGGGGGAGAATCAATTATCTCTGTCTCCACAAAAATAATAAACAAACTAACAAACAAATTAATACCCAAACAAAATAAAAAAATGTCAGTTCTAGACAGTGCCTCGGTTGACTCTGAAATAATGCCCAGGATTCCCTGGCATTATTCCCCTGTTTCCAGCCTGTAGGAAACTTTCACAGTGGTTAGTTCTGTGATTTTAATTATGATGTTGATTTTCAGCATCATTGAAGGAAAACTATTTTATTTTAAATGTTTTCAGTGGTTTTTTTTATTAAGCTTTTTTTTTTTTTTTTTTTTTTTTTTTTTTTTTTTTGCTGTATGCTGAGCACCACTTTTACAACAACAACAACAACAACAACAACAACAACACTTACTTAAAAGCAACTCATGAAGCCCTGGGAAAAAGTGGAGTATTGGTTTTCTAGCACCCTACATATGACCCTTGTTTGTCATATAATTTTGATGAAAGTATTTCCTATATCTTTTCTTGGTAGAGATAAGTATTTTGCTGTTAAAAATCTACTTTGTGAATTGAGGTGAAGGGGATGCCGGTGATAAGAAGGACGGTGGAACTCTGGGTAATAGAGATTTGGCATTTCTGAGTGTTTGGGTGATTGATGTCTGTTTGCTTGGCAGACGGATCCAGCCAGTCTAAGCCAGTCTAAGCTTTTAACTCTCCTGAATGAGTTGGTAAGGCTCAATTGTGCTGATGCCATTCAGAGAAAAGCCAATGTTTAGAATGCTACGTTCCAATTTTTCTTTCCAGTAGGTACTATCGAGCAGAATACTGTCCATCTGGGGCCTCTTCCAGGGGATTTCACAGGACCCAGCAAACACCAGGACTCTTTGCTCAGAAGCCAATTTTGGAGGGGCGTCTTTTGGCTACAAAGTATGCTGTTGTCTTAGTCAGGGTTTCTATTCCTGCACAAACATCATGACCAAGAAGCAAGTTGGGGAGGAAAGGGTTTATTGAGCTTACACTTCCACACAGCTGTTCATCACCAAAGGAAGTCAGGACTGGAACTCAAGCAGGTCAGAAGCAGGAGCTGATGCAGAGGCCATGGAGGGATGTTCCTTACTGGCTTGCTTCCCCTGGCTTGCTCAGCCTGCTCTCTTATAGAACCCAAGAATACCAGCCCAGAGATGGTACCACCCACAAGGGGCCCTCCTTCACTTGACCACTAATTGAGAAAATGCCCCACAGCTGGATCTCATGGAGGCACTTCCCCAAGTGAAGCTCCTTTTCCTATGATAACTCCAGCCTGTGTCAAGTTGACACACCAAACTAGCCAGTACAGTTGACCCCTTGTCAACTTGACACACCAACATATCACTATTAAGCCTCAACCCTTACTTTCTTATTCATCCCCAAGATCTCAATAATGTAAAAAGTCCCACAGTCTTTACATATTAAAAGTTCAATCCCTTTAAAATGTCCAATATCTTAAAATTCAAAGTCTTTTAAAAATTCAAGTCTCTGAACTGTGGGCTCCACTAAAATACCTTCGTTCAAGAGGGAAAAATATCAGGGCACAGTCACAATCAAAGGCAAAACTCAAACTCCAAAGTCTGGGATCCAACTCACGATCTTCTGGGCTCCTCCAAGGGCTTGGGTCACTTCTCCAGCTCTTCCCGTTGTAGCACACACCTTGTCTTCTAGGCTCCAGCTGCTTGTACTCCACTGCTGCTGCTGTCCTTGGTGGTCATCGCATAGTACTGGCATCTCCAAGCCTCAACTCTTTTGCATGACCCCTTCAGTCCTGGGCCATCAATTACAACTGAGGGTACACTTTCACCAATGGCCTTCCGTGGTCTCTCAGCGTACCAAGCCTCAGCTGTTCTTCATGATGCCTTCATGCCTTCAAAAACAGTACCACCTGGGTGACTCTTACACAATACCAAGTCCTGCTACAGCACGAGGCACAACCTTGGCTATCTGGAACACACTCTCTGTGCTCTCAGAAAACACATCCCAGAAGATTTCACCTCAGTGATGCTGGTCTCTTCTTACTCACCGCTAATTTCTTAGCTCCAGCTAACCAGCATCAATAGTCCCAGTAACACAACGGCTCACTTTAGTGGTTCTGGTATCTTGTTACTCACAGCTGATTCTTCAGCCCCAGCTAACCAGAACCACAGAGTCTTCATGGCCCTGATAAGAGTCTTTAATTTTCCCTCTGAAATTTCACAAGCCAGGCCTCCATCTTCTGCACTGTTCTCAACATAATCTTCCAAGCTCCTCCACAACATCTCACAGAGGTCTCATCACTGAATGGACCATCTAGCCCAAAGTTCCAAAGTCCTTCCACAGTCCTCCCCAAAACATGGTCAGGTTGTCACAGGAATACCCCACTACGCTGGTACCAATTTGTCTTAGTCAGGGTTTCTATTCCTGCACAAACATCATGACCAAGAAGCAAGTTGGGGAGGAAAGGGTTTATTGAGCTTACACTTCCACACAGCTGTTCATCACCAAAGGAAGTCAGGACTGGAACTCAAGCAGGTCAGAAGCAGGAGCTGATGCAGAGGCCATGGAGGGATGTTCCTTACTGGCTTGCTTCCCCTGGCTTGCTCAGCCTGCTCTCTTATAGAACCCAAGAATACCAGCCCAGAGATGGTACCACCCACAAGGGGCCCTCCTTCACTTGACCACTAATTGAGAAAATGCCCCACAGCTGGATCTCATGGAGGCACTTCCCCAAGTGAAGCTCCTTTTCCTATGATAACTCCAGCCTGTGTCAAGTTGACACACCAAACTAGCCAGTACAGCTGTTATGTGGATTTCTCACTTCCAATGCACAGAAAGATTTTCTCAGGTTTCCAGGGTATCTGTTTCGATTTGTAAAACTCCCATCTTCTAGACACAGGCATAGATGATGTCAGCTTAACCCCAGTGGGAGAGGTGGTTCAGATATTAACAGAGTAGAGTCTGGAACCCCAGACCTCCAGAGGCAAAGCAGGAGCCTGGCAACCTCTAAGCCTTCCTGACCATGTGGCGATTGTCTGTCTCAAGAAGCATGGAAAGGTCTTTTGACCACCCTAGCGACTCACCACTGCCTTTGTCCTCTCAGCGGCATGGGACTCAGACTTAATTAGTGAGTATCTATCCCCAGATTGTTGGAAGAGGGAAATGGCCACGGTGCTTCTCCTGAGTGCAGTGCCTGGCAGTAGTAGACTCCCGGGGGTGGGTGGGGGAGGGGTGGGGGCGGGGGTGGGGAACCCACTGACTCAGTAGTTGACAGACAACAAAACAATGGAGTCACAAAAAACGAGGCAAATTCTGCATAACGCACTTGGAGACAGCTAGGAAGGTACTTGAAAAAGATTCATTCACTAAACACAAAGGCTGGTTTCCCCTGGGAATCCCACCTCTGTCTCTTCCTTTCAGGATTCAGTCTGCTCATTTCTTTGACCTCTGTGTTTGCTACCAGGTTGTGTGCAAAATATTGAGTATAAGATAAAGAGTTTCTTGTATGGCTGTGCTTAGGAGAGAAACAAGCCAGTGCCGGAAAATGTGGTTCTTAATTTAATCTAGGGTTTTTTTTTTTTGTTTTTTGTTTTTTTTTTTTGTTTTTTTTAGTTAGTTAGTTAATTAGTTAGTTTTGTTTGCATAAAGCATGGGTGCATGTCAACAATCATCCTCAAACAAGCACACCATGCTAGAATAAGAATCTACATCTCCATGGTGAGTAGGAGAGATGCATACACGCATTATATCCAAATACTGCTCTTACTGGCCACACCTTTCGTGGCACACACCTTTAGTCCCAGCATTTCAATCCCAGAGGCAGAGGCAGGCAGATCTTTGAGTTCCAGGCTAGCCTTGTCTATAAAGTGAGTTCCAGGGCAGTCAGGGTTATACAGAGAAACTCTGACTTTAAAAAATCCAACAACATCCGCAAAACAAATAAACAAATAAAAACCAAATATTGTTCTTATATATAGCCTATCTTACAAAAAATATTTTCTTGAAGCTTTTTGAGTGTTAATAAAGTGTCTTCAAAAGGAGTAATTTAGAGAAAAGAGAAATTTAACAATTTCTTTGCTCGTCTCTTGCTCTTGCTCCCTTACCCTCCTCCCCCTCTTTCCCCATTCCTCTCCCCCCCCTCCACGCGCTCATGGCCAGTCTCTACCCCCCCATCTGCCTTTCTCTGTCTCTCCTGCTCCCTCAACTCTCCTCCGCATGCCCTAAATAAACTCTATTCTACACTGAAATTACACAGTTTCTTCTTTTTCCTTTTGTAGACCTGTTTTATGACTGAGTTTTGTGTATACCTTCACGTGTGCAGGTGTTCCATGCCCGTGGGTACACACGTGGTGACTGAAAGTCGGTATCAGTTGTCTTCTACATCACTTTCCACACTCTTTATGAGGCTGGGGCTCTCAGTGAATCTCAAGGCCACCAACTTGGATAGACTGGGACACCTGACACCCTCTCATCCTAGGATCCACCTGCCCCTGCACCCTAGCTCTGAGGTTACAGAAGCAGGTTACTGTGTCCAGTGTTTTAGGTATGGATTCCAGCGATCTGAACTCAAGTCCTAACGCTTATAAAAGAGGCACTTTATCCACTGAGCTGTATGCCCAGCTAAACGGCACTTTACGGTACTTAATTTCTTATAAATTACTCAGATTCAGAAGCAGCCTAGCCAGGATGCCACAGAATCAAGACGACCACCAAAACTGGACCAGGACCCCCGCTATATCTTGGGAATTTTTCCTTTAGTAGAGTCTCAGAAACCTATGATGCTTACTGGTCATAAAGACGATATCACAGTGCGCCAAGAACAGGTTAAACAGTGTAATCTGCAAATACGTTAATAGAATCTGGCTAGCTTTTCCAAATTTAAAATTTATTCATTGATCACGATTACTTAGGTTTTACTGTGTCCCTTGACCAAAGTTGATGCATAAGAAATTTAAGGGCGCCGGGCGTTGGTGGCACACGCCTGTAATCCCAGCACTTGGGAGGCAGAGGCAGGTGGATCTCTGAGTTCGAGGCCAGCCTGGTCTACAGAGTGAGTTCCAGGACAGCCAGGGCTACACAGAGAAACCCTGTCTCGAAAAACAAAAAAACAAAAAAACAAAAAACAAACAAACAAACAAACAAACAAAAAAAAGAAATTTAAGGGCTAACTGGGACTAGATGTAATCATGAAGATGGAGCTCTAAGATGGTATTATTGGTTTTACAGGAAGCATGGCTTGAGCTACCATCATATCTGCTTTGATTCATCCTTTGATGGTCTCCATTGTTTTGTGATATACTGAAAGCCCCTCCCCAGATGCTGCCACAAGACTTCCCAGATTCCAGAAGTATGAGCTACATATACTTCTTTTTCTTACCAGTTACCCAGCCACAGATTTTTTTTGTTTACTTGTTTGTTTGTTTTTTTGTTATAGTTACAGAAAGTTCACTAAGCCAGGGATCTGTTTTTCATTACTACTGATGAACACCTAGATATTTTGAACAGAGCAGCTTTCTTGTGGCATTGAAAAGAGTAAACAAAGAATTTTCATGTCAGGAGAGAATGATGAAACTGGATAAGGGCTAAGGAACGAAGGCAGTATTGCTTCAAAAGCGGGGAGGGGTGGGATTGGAGACAGGCACAGTTTGGATCTGGAGCGGTCCCCAGATGCCCGGTGTTAAACTGCTCAATCCCCAACTTGAAGCTGTTTGGAGGAAGCATATTAAATCATTTGTGTTTGCCATCAAAGGGGATTGTGGGACCCTGTGGTTCCCTGCTCTCTCCCTTTCCTTCTTTGAAGTAAAAAGCATCCTTAGCTGTATGAATCCACCAGCCTGTGTCATCATAGGTCCACAAAGAATGAGCCAACCGATCAAGGAACCCGTGTAACTTGAATGGCCACAAACCTTTGCTCTTTTGAAGGTGATACATTCCAGGTATCCATTACAGCAATGAGAAACAATCTAACACAAGGAAGCTGGAGGTAAAACTGAGGATGCTCTGGGCACCTCAGTAGAAACGTTACAACTGCCAGAGGCAGCAAATTCCAGGCAGAAGGAAGAACGACACACACACATATCGTGGAGACAGGTAAGTCTGGGAAATATGCAGAGCTCCCGGAGGAAGCTACTGAGACTAGCCTTGGGGAATGAGAGGACAGCAGTAGAAATTTAGTCAGAAAGGGTAAACATAGGCCAAACTATCGTGATCTTGGAAACCTGTGGAGCAGTAATTATGACCAGAAGTGATGACATATTCACTGGAGTCTAACTCTTGAGTTTTAACACACTTGTTAAAGTCAAAGATGAAATATAAATGGAAATAAATACTTAAGACCATAGACACCAGTATGCTAAAGGCTCTTGAAGACTTGGGTGTCTCTCTTTAGGGAGGGGCTAGCTCATCTCACCAGAGCAGTCATCCTTTCTGACTGGAGCCCAGACTAAGATGGGAGCCAGGATCAACATTATTCATGCTTGTGAGCTGCACTGCTCCAGCACCCGGACTGTGGGCTTGGCATTGCCGAGGGAGTGTAACCCTGAAGACCTAGATGAAAAATGGCCTCTTCACGTTCTGTGGCTCTTCTTTTTCCTAAGGGGAAGAAAAACTATTTCTCCAGCAACAGTGGGGTCGTGCAACACCCGGCACCCCCAAGTGTAACACGTGTGAACAGTGCTAGTGTCAGCCAGAACCCTCACAGTGAACACTCGTGAACACTTGTGAACACATAGTGTCAGCTGACACCCACAAGGTTAACACTCGCCAACACTGATAAGGTCAGCTGGTGGCTGCAGCCTGCTGAGTCTGGCTTCTGTGAGTGGCAGAAACAGGGCAGTCCCTTTCAGTCTCTTTCAGGGAATGCCAGGAAATCCTGTGGTAAGTTCGGTAGGTCCCCCTTTCTTCCCTCCTCACTTTATCAGGCAGAAACTGCAGAGAGTTTGTATTTGTTTGTTTTTTCACCAGCTGGGGCTTTGGGCAAGTTACTGCTTTTCTTAAGACTCATTTGTCTTCATCCGAAAATTTGTACTTCCCTCTGTGGACGAATAAATTTGGTAACCTTTGAGGTTGGCAAGAATTTCTCTATATCTTTATGTTACCTTGCATCTAGAAGGTCCTAAGTTGATGGCCTTGGCTTTTATCATCATCATGAATAGTAATTCAAGACTTATAATTTCAACATATGGTGTGACATAACCCTAGTCAGACCAGGGTTCAGGCACAGCAGTAATCTGAGCCCAAGGAGTTTCCCCCGAGCAGAAAATCTCACTAACAAGCATGCAAGAGGTTGGGCAACTGTTGTGTCATCCCTAAAGCTACTGTGACTCTCAGGGCTTTGTTGAACCATTGCATTTGCCTTCCCCAAAGTCCTGACTTTACTGCCACTCAGAACCTTTTAAGACACAGGCCCCTCTACCCAGTAGTCCTAGGTGGGAATTGTCGCCCACCTTAAAATGAAATTTAAGTCTCGTATATGGCCTAAGCAGTGACTAGATAGTATCGTTGGATGAGGCAGGGAGTCAGGTCAGCCAGGCAAGGGCTGTGCTGGTGAGGGTAGAGCCCTGTCAGCTCTTCAGAATGGGACTGTCACGTTAGGGGAAAGTGAAATGGCTCTGGCTCAGTCCCTCTGTGATAACGAGCCTTTCAGGGCCAGGAGGCCCGGAGGCCTTTCTAGCTCAGCCTAGATGTGCACAGGTTAAAGGGTTATGGGAGCGAGTAGACAGGCTGTAAGTAGTACCCAGTTTGTCCTACCTGTGAAAAACTAGCATGGAAACACCATGGCCAAATGTTTGAATTTCCAAAATTCTAAAACCATTCATAGAGGCCACTGTCTTGCTAATTTGAAAATAACACACACACACACACACACACACACACACACACGCCTGTCTAATAATCTATAAATGGGACTTTTCTGTTCTTCGGCACTTTTCATTGTGATGATCTATGAACTCGCAAGGCCAAAAATAATGACTCAAGGAGCCCACGCAAGACTATCCTTAGATAGATTAAAAAACAGTAATGGGATATAAAATAAATGAAATGCTCTGCTAGGTTCTGTTTCTGTTAGGTATTCAAGAAATGTATGTGGGCTGCAGAGATGGCTCAGGGATGAAAAGCACCTTCTGCTCCCCCAGAGGACCTGGGTTCGAGTCTCAGCACCTACATGGCTGAGATGGCGGCCCACAAGTGTCTGTCACTCCAGTCCCAGAGTGTCTGTGCACTCTTCTGGTCTCCTTGAGAAGCAGGTACACTTACAGACACACATTCAAATAAAACACCTGCATACATAAAATAACTTTCAAAAGAAATGTATCCAAGCAGATGATTTGAAACTCACAAGTTCTGTGCTTAACTTGCTCAGCTACCATGACTTTCCAAGCACTTTCTTCTTATGAGCAACTCAAATGTATTTCTTCTGACTGGGCTGTTGTTTTCTTTCTTTTCCCAGTGTTGGGCTCAAACCCAGGGTGTGGTATAGCCAGGCAAGGCCTCTGTCACTGAGCTGCCTTCTCTGCCCATGACTGATGGGAGTTGCTCTCAGCATGAATTTTAGCCAGACTTCCCCAGAAGTGGCTTTGGCAGCCACAGGAGACGCCTTCTGGGACAGGACATATGCCCCCTCCGGGAAGATGGGCAGCAGACATTCTGATGATCTTTAGTTAAGGAAAGAGAAGAAGGAGTGTTTTTTTTTAAAATCTAGATATTCTATTATAGTAAAAAGTAAATCATTAATGCTTTAAAAGTGATTTGCCCAAAGGTCTAAACAATTCTTTGAAGCTATAGAGAAACGATTTCCCAAGAAACAAGTTTTAGTTTTCTTTTTCTGACCTCATCAGGGGTGATGTGTGTGGATTGGCAGTAATAGTAGTAGTAGGTAAAAAGTTTTGAGTTTTGGACTTTTATAAGTTGCTGTTAATGTACTCCTGACAGAACGAGCAGAAGTGGGGGGCCCCCCAAAATACCCAAGAAACTCACTCAACTCACTAAAAGTCCACCAACCAGCCTTGAGTTCCACTTAGTGCGGGAAAGAGGAAATGGGTATATTTATGTTTTCCAGCCTTTGACCTTGTCCTGTCACGTGACTTTTCCCTGCTTCTTAATAACATGTGAACCCAACCTTATAAAATCTGCCTACCTTCAGTTATAAAAAGTGCCTGATGGCTTAAACCTCCAACCCCATTGAGACGGAGGGATGGAAACACCTGAGGACTCATCACTTAGCAGCTGTGGCAGGGCCAGGGCTAATTACCCCGCCCTTTCAACCTGAAATCCAACGTAACCTCATCCCTCCTCTTATATATATGGGTGTGACTCTGGGATATTTTGTGATGACTGGCCCAGCCTTGGAACATCTCCCTCTCTACTGGATCTGCCCTTTCCCTGGGTTTGGGGCAGAGAGGAAGGATTGGGTACAGTGCTTTCTCTGACTGAATGTCTTTAGTTCTTATGTGTACACAGATTAGCTCTTAGCATCGACTTTGTGACAGGTATCAAAATGGGGCTCGTAGAAGCCGACCTAATGCTTTGTCTGGAAATGAAGAGCCATACGGTCCCAGATGCTATGGTTTGAATGTGTATCCCCAAAGTTCATGCTTGAAACTCAAGCCACAGGTTAGTATACTGACTGTATTTGCCGATGGTGACATGGGAGGCCACTGAGATGTGGCCATGAGGATGGGGTCTCCATGAGAGCACTGGTGTCAGTGTCAGGCAATGAAGAGAGACCACCACTCTCTTACCATATCACATTGTAGGCAGCAAGAAAGGCCTCAGTACATGGAGCCCCTTGGTCATGGACTCCCAGGGAGGGAAACAGATTTCTTTCTTCTCTTTATAAACTGTTCTGTTAGGAGCACAAATGGTCTAAATGCCTGAAGAGGGAGTTAGTATAGGCACTGGCTTACCCTCCCCCACTCCACATAGTGCACACTGTGGTCAGTAGTCTCTTATACTCACATAAGAACACATGCATCTTCTCACAAACTTTAGAGTCTTATCTGTTGGCAGGGAACTCTCTAGAAAGCACTTTCCTGCCTCTGGTCCATGCAGGAACCTCTCCAGCCTGGTGGAGAACTAGCAGTGGAAGCTAGTTCTGTTTAGTTCTGCCATCTTTCTCCTATTTCCCTTTCTCCGGGTTGAGAGAACACAAGACCGAAGGCAGGACTGCTACCTAAGGGGACTTTCCTCTGGAAAACGAGACACTACTCTCCTCCATTTGTCTTCTCTTCAGTATCATCTTCTTGTCTCCAAAGAAAAGAGGGCCCCTTTGCGGTGAGCAGAGCATTCATACAGCAGCGGCCCCCAATACTCAGAAAGGCCCCTTGTCTTTTTCTCCCCACCCTGGGTACAGTGTTGGTTCTTGTAGCAGAATCTGTTCCTTTGACATCCCTGAGAGAAGGTCTGCTTCCGATTGTTGGGGATTGTGTCCATTATGGGGATAGACAGAGCCTCTTTGTTCTTAGACTTAGTCCCTAGTTGCTGATTCAAGGGAACAGGAAACAGGTCCATTTGATATCCCTTTATTCTGCTACCCAGTGTCTCCTGAAACTCCTCTCTATTAAGCCATAAGCCTTTCCAGACTGATCATTCATCCAGCCACTCAATAGATATTAAGTGATCCCTCCACCTAGGGACTAATTCAAGTACGGGGAATGTGGAAGCAATCAGGACAGATAGAGGCTCTCTCTCCCAGACAGCTTGTGCTGTCTTTAGAAGATGAGCACTTTAAACAGGTATGCTAGCAAGGTATTACATTAGGGTTTGGTAGTGATACCCACTGTGAGTGTGTGTGTGCATGTGTGTGCGTGCGTGTGTGCGTGCGCGAGCGCGCGCGCGCGCGCGTGCGTGCGTGCGTGCGTGCGTGCGTGTGTGTGTGTGTGTGTGTGTGTGTGTGTGTGTGTGTTTGTGGTGGTGGTGGTGGTGGTGGTGGTGGTGGTGGGTTTGGCTCAAGATTGGTGGCTGGAGAAGTCTTATTTGTAGGGATGATCACTGACCTAGATCTGAATGATGCCTTGGTAGAAAAGAGGCAAAAGCATGAATGAGGTGGGAGTCCACGTGGCTTTTTGAAGAAACCAAAAGCTAAAAAAATGAATGGGTTTCCTATTTTCCACATAAGCCAGTAAAACTTCCAAGATATATTGCTGCGTACTCCTCTTGCTCCTGAGAGTCTACCTCTGTTTATCCCGTTGTGAGCCAACCCTGTGTCTGTTAGGCCATGACAGCTACTTATTTAGGATTCGGTCTTTTAGACAAGAGGGAGCAGTTTTATTAATATATTTGTGTCATGTGCTTGGAGGTGCCCTTATAGAAGGCCACCATAGCTCCGGCCAAATTACTACTGTGTCGACATCAGCCACTAACCATGGGAGAAGAGACCCAGAAGGCTTTCCTTGCCAGGTGCCTTCTTAATGAGGTTCAAAGGTGAATTCACTTGCCCATGTAAATTTGTGCATTATACCTTAAAACATCACACAAATAAAAATGTGTTATTTTGAGGCTTACAAGAATAAAGTACAGATAATGAACAGAAATAAAGTAAGGTTCAAGAAAACTCTAGGGTACTATTTCTTCCTTTCACATTACTTTGAAATCGGGGAAATCTCACTGGAAGATTACTTATTTTTGTTAAACAAAATTGCTTTCATAACATTCATGCCTGAAATAACATTTTTTTCTTTGTGGCACAGCATTTCAGATCTGGGCCATATCTTTGAGATCATTTATAACAAAACTCTCATTTTACAGAGATAATGGGTGTCAAAAAGGCAAGGCAACATTCTTGCTCATGCAGCATTCATGATTGTCAGAGGTGAACTTGGATCTCAATCTCTTTATTCCCAACTCTCGAGTTGGCGACGTTGTTACGGTGATCTAGGTTAAGAACTGGTCTTTGGTGTATATTGCATTACCACACTGATGGCCCTATTAGATTAGCGATGTTGTTGTACGTTGGCACCAAGATGGCTTCCAATAACACTTGCCTCCTGATATTTTCGGTCTTATATGGTTGGTCTGTGCTATGGCTTGACTCTGAAATGTCTTCCACAGTTTTATTCTTTGGATTGTTGCTCACCTGTTGGTTGTCCTATTTTGGAAAGTTCTGGAAGCTGTAAGAAGTAAGCTACTAAACATAGCTTTTTAGAGGTATATGTTCTCTGCCTCCTTCCAGTCTCTCTTTGCTTACAGTTCTCAGCTATACGAATAGCCCCTCCCACATGCTTCTGCTACCACGATTTGTTTCATCATACTGCACCACACACCCATAATGTCAGACCGATCTCCTGCATCTGTGAGGCAAAATGAATCTTTCCTTTCTTGAGGTTTTTTTTTGGGGGGTCAAGTATTTTGCCACTGCATTGGGGACGCAATACAGTCTGCATGAGTTTGATGGTATATTACTTCCAAGGCAAGATATGAATAACTGTGGCTGCCATCTTGGCCTCCTTCCCTTGGACAATGCTTTCTGAGCAGAGCCAGCTGTCAAGTTGTGAAGATGCTTAAATAGCCAATGGAAAGACCTCAGGAAATGTTATATTTAACCAAGGGCCAACAAGAAACTCAGGCTTGCTAACACTCCTGTGTAAACTTGGAAACAGATTCTGCACTGACTTGTAACCACAGTTCTAGCCAATAAAAACCTCACAAGAGACCCTGCCCTGACCACTCAGTTAAGCTGTTTGGAAGAAGCCTCGCCCCAGGGAATTTATAAGATACTAAGTACTTATTATTTAAAATGCAGTTTTGGCAGTAATCTTTTGTATAGGAAAACTAGTACAAGCATCATGCTTTCCCTCCAAACAATGGTAAATACTGTATAACAGACAGAATCACTCATGGTAATTCCTCAAACATGGGGGATATAGATGCATGCTATCTATTTCTGATCAAGAGCCTGGTTAAGCACAGCCTGTGCCACTGACATAAAGAGGGCAGAAGGCGGATCTGCCAGATGCTTACACTGTCTGTCTGTGGCCTGCCCTAGGTGTTTAGGTGTTGTGTCTAGGTGTCAAGCTCAATCAAAAGCAGAATCAAAGGACGACAGCAGTTTGAGGTCCCCAAAAGAGAGTGAAAACAAGACACATCTCCAGGTAGTCTTCAGGCGTGAACAACCACTTGCTTTGTTTTTTTGTTTTTTGTTTTTTGTTTTTTTTTCCCATGCTTTTGGAAAACTAGAAATTACCGGGGACTGCGCTCTGCATCTTGTTACAAGTTTGTTCTGGATTCGGTAGAAGAGATTATTAGAAATGTCAGCGCATCTAAATTTAATATTTTCTTAGGCCAGTTCTGGGCTGTGTGTGCTCTGGGATGTTTGAGCAGTGTGTTGAGTGTCTTAAAGGAATCCCAGCCCCTGGAGAAGCCTCCTCAGATACCGCTTCTTTCCTTTTTCCCTGCTCAGTTTGGGCTGAGCAGACTGACAAAGCCTGCCTAAAGGTACTGCACAGGTGAGTGTTGTTCCACTCTTCCCCCTTTCTCCACCACACTCCATATAAAAACAGAGCAGGGATCCATTTCTTCTTTGCTCTTCGTGTTTCTCTGGGCATCCTTAGTGCCGCTTGCTGGATGGAGTCTCTGAGATGAGGGACCTTGAAGGCTTGGGACAGTTGGGGCTTAATAAATATTATCCAATCCTGTCACTGACTGAGGATGGCGTGGGAGGGGAGGGGTTGCACAATGGTAACAATGTCAGTCTAACCCGGACATGAACTTTCTGTTCCACACCGTGGCATGCTTCCTTATGAACTGTCCCTGGAGGGAAACTTAAGACAAAATTCCATGTTTCACTGTTATACAGTTGAGAATAGGAGCTGGAGAACCCTTTTGTGTACCAGTAACATATTTCAGAAGCTGGAGGGCTCAGCCTACACAGCAGAGGTGAGGGTCTGGCCAGATCTTCTAGACATGATTGACGGGGAGATTAGAGAGGGGGATGGGAGGCATTTTACTCCTCTGTGTCTTTCCCTCCTACGAGGCCTGAAATTCACTGCTACAATAAATGTCCATATTAGAATTATGTTCTTCTGAAATGCAAACATTCTTAGAAGTCTTAATTTGCTCACTGTGGGTTTTTGTTTTTTTTAAAAACCATTTTGTGCTGTAGGAATTTGCCAGAATATATTTCTTCAGGGCTCCTAGATAATAAGAGTTTTATGGAACACAGTGGGGTCTGACCCAGCTACATTTAGACCAGGACTCTTCTCATGACAACAGCTATTTCTTTGGGAGGCAGAAACACTCACTCACTGCTTATTAAGATTCCAGGCGGGGTAGTTTGGTCTTCCTGATGTTTACCGATAGACAACTAAAAGTTAAGCTGAAGTTTTAATCAAGAATTTGTAGACTGGGGAGGGGGTTGATAATTAATGCTATTAAATTCAAACCCTTTGGGGAATATCGCTTTAATATTTCAATTTTAGCCACAGCAAAGACAGGAAGTGCAAAAGGTGACTTCTAGAAAGACAAATTTATCTCCGCTAGACATTCTTGCAGAATCCTTGCAAACCCCAGCAATGTGGGTCTCTCATATGCCGGCTTTGCTGGGACTCCCTTCAGAGGAGGACAGTTCCACTACCTCCTGAGCCAGGAGTCCACCCTCAGTTTCCTTAGGGACCTGTGGCATTTGTTTGTAAGTTTGGGGAAGGAAAACTCATTTGTAGAGGGTCTTCAGAGAGATAGGGACCAAAAATAGATCAGAAAGTCTTGTTTCTGTATTCTTTTTTTTTTGTTTTGTTTTTAAGATTAATTTACTTTGAGTATACTGTCATTATCTTCAGACACACCAGAAGAGGGCATAAGACGCCATTACAGATGGTTTGTGAGCCACCATGTGGTTGCTGGGAATTGAACTCGGGACCTCTGGAAGAATAGTCAGTACTCTTAACCACTGAGCCATCTCTCCAGCCCTTGTTTCTGTATTCTTAATGGAAACAGAACATTGAAGTTAGAAGCATGAAGACTTTTTTCACCCATTGGAAATTAGTGAAGAAAAGGATCCCATTTCAAGAATTGCAAACACTTAGGGTTAGGGGATGGCCCAGCCAGCCAAGAGCTTGCTTTGTAAGCATGAGGACTGGACTCATTAAAAGACTTCGAATGTCATAGGATAGATACTCTAGCAGCTCCAGGTGCTGGGAGGCACAGGCAGGTAGACTACATTTAGTAGATTTCAGCAGCGTTAGAGCCTGTCTCAAAGTGCAGGTAGGTGATACCTGAGGAACAGCCCTTAACGTTTACCTCTCATGTTCACATACCCTTGAACACATGTGCATACACGCTCTCACATACATGCACACATGCAACTTCATTTGAAACACGTTAGAGTGCATTTCATTTGTAACACATATCCACTGAAAACTAGGAAAGCTGCAGAAGGCTTACGATTTATAGGGCTAAATAACAAACTCTCAGGGTAGAAGAGTCAGTACTGGTGAGACGTCAGCTTTCCCCACAGTGCTGAATGCCTGTCAGCAGCCCACAAGCTGTAGGAGACGATGCTTGTTAAACGGAGAAGATGGACAAGATCAAAACAACTCTAACAAACAAGGCTGGAGGACTGGAGCCACCCGAGTCCACGACTTATTATAAATCAATAGTTACACAGAGTTTTAGTTATAGAGTTAGCAGAAAGGCAAACGAGTAGACCAACGGAATGGAATAGTATAGAAAAAGATCCTATGTTGAACGTTAACAAAAGAGTAAAGGAAACTCTGGGAAAAGGCAGAATTTTAAACAAATGCTTCAGAAACAAAGGGCTATACATATGCAAAAAGGAAAACACCAACACATAAGCGCCAGTCTTTACTGGGCACCAGATTTCAACACAATGCAACTCTATCTGTAGTACAGGCCTAAATGTTAAGATTCGAATTTATAAAGCTTTCAGAAGAAAACAGTGGGAAATTTTCATGACCTTGGGTCAGGCGACAATTTCTTTCTTAAACATGACAGGAAAATAAAAATCTATACAAGAACAAAAGGACAAAACTGTCTATATTCAATCAAAAATGTTGGATTCTGAAAGACGTCTCAGTGGTTAGGGGCACATATCGCTCTTGCAGAGGACCCAAGTTCTATTTCCAGCACCCATGTCAGTCAGCTCTCCTCTATCTGTAACTCCAGCTCCAGGCTGTCTGATCTGTCCAGCGGCCTTGGGCACCTGTACTCATACACATATGTCACTAGCCCCTGACACAATTAATTAAACACAAAATAAGTGTTTAAAATTTTCTACTCCCCAAAAGACTTTTTTTTTTTTTAAAAAGAAAACAAAAAGAATGCTAGACACAGCTTTGCATACCTGTCATCCCAGTCTAGGGGTTGGGGACTAAGGCTGGAGGATTGGGATTTCAAAGTCATCCTCAATCAGAGAGTGAATTTGGGGCTTGGGTTGTAAAAGACCTTGTCTAAATAAATAAATAAATAAATAAATAAATAAATAGCAAACAATAAAAAGAGAAGAAAGAAGGAGAAGATGGAGAGGATTGAGAGGGAGAGGGAGGGATTGAGGGAAAGAAGAAGTGAGAGAGAAAGGAGAGGAAAGAGAAAAGAAGAGAAGAGAAGAGAGAGAGAGAGAGAGAAAGAGAGAGAGAGAGAATGAGAGAGCGAGAGAGCCTGAGATCAGTGCAGGACGTTTTGTAAATTTTGCTGATAAACTTATATTCAGAATAAATAAAATGTTCTAAAAAATTCAACAGTAAGCAAACCAACATTCCAGATTTTTCAAAAGCGTGCAAACTATCTATACAGATGCAAAAGAGAAACAAACATGGAGAATTAAGACACAAAACCTTGAACATAATTGCTTGTTAGGTGTCCGCAGAGACCACCACAATAAGAGCACAACCCAGGATGGCTGACTTTAAAGGGAGAGCAAGGAGGCAGGGTGCCCTGGGCTGTCTTGGTTTTACTGACTGAAAAGCTCTGCAAGTGCTTTGGACCACACTTCAGTGGTTTCTTAAAAATTTAAACATACTCCTACCTTCTGACACAGCAATTGCAATGCTAGGAAAGATGGCATAATTTGGAAGGTCCTTGGGATTTATTTTAACCAGGAATGAAAGACACATAGATTCAGAAGGACTGCCACAAAGGAAGAAGTTTATTCATGGTTTCCTAGCAACAGGAGGTGCACTATGCCACGAGGTCAACATGGAGATGGGGTCAACATGGAGAAGCATCAAGGACCATCAGGTGGCAAAGAGAGAGAGGGAACACTGTGACCAAGTGGTTTATGGGAAGGATAAGAGAAAGTTACACAGGAGTAGGGGTGGCTAGTTTGGGTTCAATAACTGTAGCAGACCCTCTAAAGTAGGAACTTGCCCCTGGATGCCTGGTTTCTAGACCTGACCTAATTCAAATAGGTGGATAAGGGGCAAAGCATAAGAACCAGATGAAACAAGCATCGGAAGGAAGGAGTTCTGGACTGTTAGCATCCCATTTGATAACTCTGATTGCAGAAGAGTCTGTTGCCATGTCTGAGCATTGGTTCGCTTTGAGAGAAGCGAACCACATGATAAAGCCTGCGCCAAAGCAGCGAGTTCTCATGGTTAGTAAGGAAATCCTATCCCATAAAAAAAAAAACAGCATGAATGCCTATTTTATTTGTAATAGACTATCGAAAACAACCCAAATATAAATCAATAGACAGAAGACATGGAATGTGGTACAGTTGTCCTTTATCTGTGTGACATTGGTTCCCAGATCCCAGCTGACACTCAAGTCCTCAATGTCCCTTATGTAAAACGACATTGGTCAGACCTTTGGTTGCTGTGATGAACACCTGAGAGAAGGAGTTTAAAGGAGGAAAGACTTGTTGCTTACAGTTGCAGGGGCTACTTCAATCCAGACCCTCACGTTCTCACAGAAGTCCCTAGCCCAGAGCGAGGCCCCGGAGCACAGACCTAGCCAAGATTTCAGGGCAAACAACCTGCACCAGGACACAGTGCCTGCAGAGCTTGGTTACAGCTTAGTGGCTGGTTTGGGCTGTTACTTCACTATGATCCCTGAGACTCTCCCCACCCCTTTACTTGTGTGTAAGATGATAGGATTGAGTTCCTTCAGTTCTCAGCATTCTGATGAACCGGCTATATGGCTCCAGTCCCGCTGCTTAGGGTTGTATGGGTCTGTCCAAGCAGCCCATCTGCTTGAGAGTTGGATAAACTTTGATCAGGTCTCTAATGACTTGTCAAGGGCAAGAGGTTGGATGGGGAAGAGAGGCTCAGTGTAAGCCGAGCACCAAGCGTTGTGTTTTCCTTATTAGGACAATAATACAATACATATACCATAAACTTTACCATTGTATCCTTTTTAATGCTGCTGTTGTGTTCTTTGAGACAGTGTTCCTTTTCATATAGCTATATAGCTTTGGCTTTCCTGTCACTTATTCTGTAGACCAAGCTGACCTGGAATTTACAGAGACTCACCTGCCTCTGCCTCTGCCTCCTGAGTTCCGGGATTAAAGGTGTGCACCACCACTTCCCTGGGTGTACCCTTCCTTCCTTCCTTCCTTCCTTCCTTCCTTCCTTCCTTCCTTTTCGTTCTCTCTCTCTTTCTCTCTCTTTCTTTCTTTCTTTCTTTCTTTTATTGAAAACAGTTTTTATTGAAAGTCAGAAATACATTACATTCTGATTATGGTTTCCCCTTCCCCTACTTCTCCCGGTTCCTCCCCCCCTCCCCTCCCATCCAGCACCACAACCTCTCTGTCTTTCCTTATAAGACAAAAGACATCTAAGGAATAATAATAACAAAACAAAATATAATATAGTAAGAAAAAATAAAAGTAAACACATGGCAATAGGACAAAACAAACAGAAGAAAAGAAACAAAGAAAAAGTGTAAGAAACAACATACAGTGATGAAACACAAACACATACATACACAGGAATCCCATAAAAATGCAAAACCAGAAACTGTATTATATAACAAAAGTCACATAAGGTTTAAGGAAAATAAAAAAGAATGCCCTGACTCAAAATTATGAGACAAAGAGTCCCCACAGACACCATTGCTATTGCTGTGCCTCTATCTTGGTGCTCCAAGCTACAGTATCCCTCCCCAAGTCAGGAAACAGAACCTCTAGATATGTTAAACATGACCCTCCCTACTCCCTTGCCCATGGCCACCCCCTTTTTACTTTCTCTATAGGAATTTGGCCACTTCAGGCTCATATAAATTCTATCATTAATCAACACGCCAAGCATTTCATATTATTTCCTTTAATCTGCCAGTAATGGAGGACGTAGGCAATACCCTCAGGACCAAACTAAGAAACTAAGCCCAAAACAGGAAGTTTTGTGTCATACCACTATGAAGTCACTGACCCACCATTGGCACCTAACTCAGCTGCTTCCAAAGCCCTGTCCCTCCATTCCTGAAATCAGATAAAAATTACCTCAAATGAGAGATGTTGTGGATATAGGACCATGATAGAGGGCTTACCTATCATGCTGGAAGCCCTGAGCTCCATCCTTAGCATGGAAAAGTTAAATAAGAAGAAGTTGGAGAATAATGTATAGGCCAGTGCAGTCTACTCAGTTCTTTGCAATCTTGATCAGGTTATAATGAGCCACTTAAACCTGAACTTCTGTATCTCTATAAATTCTATATGTGTACACACATATTTTTTTTATGTTATTTTAGGCCTAAAACCGACGTGGATTAAAATGAGTTAGATATAATGGATAAAGCTTTAACTGTGGAATGGAGAACCAGGGAAACATAGAATGTGCTTTCATGCCTTCAAATATTTAGTGCTACATGTTTCTAGAAAAACAAGGAATGAGATTCCAGATTCCAGTGACCACAAGCGTGGCCTTGCTACCTCCGAAAGCATAAACGAACCCCTTCCTGGCTGCTGTTTCAGCTGTTGGTGAATCCTAGGGGGTAGGAATTTGGAACTCTCACGCTGGATGCAGGGAAGTCAGCTTCTAAGACAGCTGTGGCCAATCTACCTGATTGAACCAGACAGCCCCACAGCCAGACTTCATGGTAGAAAGAATAAACGACCCTGGAGGGGCAGGCTGACTTATGGCTAACAGTTCACGAGTCAACAGTAGGCCTTGAAGATCAAGAACCATGGATTTATGCCCAGCAGGCTCTCCTCAGAATAAGCCTGTCTTGCAGACATTCAAAAGAGCATGGTGTGTGTGTGTGTGTGTGTGTGTGTGTGTGTGTGTGTGTTCACTGTCATTAGATTTATTCTTAACCCCAGAATGAGTGAATGTCATTCCATTTCTCCATTAGTCACTTGAGATTTATTTATACATTATTAAAGAATTTTGCTAGCATTCCACAGTTTCTAGAACAGTTTGCTCTTAATGAGAACCAAAATCTAACCTCTAAGTCTCCTTTCCTTGTTAAAAGATTTAGCACTGGTTTGAAAATAAATGAATACCATCTTTCTTAACAAAGAAAACTCTGGTTTTTTTTTTTTTTAAGGGACCAGAACAGACAAGACAGCACAGTTGGTTTAAGTATTGGGTGATAGATGAAAGGGTGTAATGTGCTTGGCCTCAGAGAGAATCCACTGCAGCATGGGAAGGGGATTAGATGTCTGGTAGCAGTGACAATCTTCACCACTCCCCAGCGCTCTCTGCTCCCGTGTGCTTCCTGCTGAAGGGACGGGAAATATTACTTCAAAAAAGACAGTGTTTTGTAAGTCATCAGCTCAACTTGGACATATGGAAAATATCTTACATGCTGATTCACACAGGCAGTTTTTTTTTAATTTTAATTTTTTTTAAACGAGGCCAAGTACTTAGGCAGTAAATGAGAAGGCAAGGAAACAGGCCGGGATGAGTACCCTCTCTCTGTCTGGACACTCAGCCAAAAAAAGATGCTGCACTTCTATTGCAGTCACTACCAGTTGCAACCTGAGCATTTATAGAAGGCATGCACCGATCAAAGCAGAGTTTTCAATACATATTACCAGGATAAAACCATAATTAAATGCAGAAAGAGAGAGAGAGAGAGAGAGAGAGAGAGAGAGAGAGAGAGAGAGAGAAAAGAAAAGAAAGAAAGAAAGAAAGAAAGAAAGAAAGAAAGAAAGAAATGCCTACATTAAGAACAAAAAGATCCTTGAGATAGTAGTAAGGGAGTCAGGGAGAGCTTTGTAGAAGTCAGTTCTCTCCTATCATGTGGCTATTGGTGATCAAGCTCTGGTTATTGGGTTTGGTACAAGGAGCCTTTCCCCTCCTGGCCCCCTTGGACCACCATCTTTCTCCAGACTAGCTAGAATATTCCCAGTCCTGGGATATACACAGAAGAAGTAAGACTTGGCCACCTTTAAATCAGTCCTTAGCATTAGCTCTTCTACATAGAGACAGAGTGAGTAACAGAACCTTATTGCTATTTACAAAGTGTTTATAAATATTTGAAAGAAATCCTGAGTATCTTTCACACCCATCAAAAATTATAAATTTGTCCGTAATTTTTCTGTTATTGTTAGATGCTTAGAATGTGTATGTTTATACACAAAATTCAGTATCTTCTTGCTAAACAAACTGCTTCCATTTTCTGAAGAACATCCTCTTTTGAGGAAAAAAAAATGCCTGTCACAAGCTACCAATGCTATCACATCGTGGAAACTGCTTTTTTTTTTAGTAAAACCTGGGAAACTCTGCGTTTCCACAGGAAAATAGAAGCAAGACAGTAAGGAGAGTCTGTGCAAAGCTTTGGGATTGTCCCTTGGTACAGGACAAAGATATCTGTCTATAAAAACAAAAATCTTGCTGGAGCTTCTGTTAAACTATTCTAGCATTCTCAGAATGGAGTAAGGTCTGAAGGCCAGGGCTGATCACATTATGGAAATAAAGAAACGTATTTATGTGAAGTGTTTCTCGGAATGACTACATACAAGCAAATGAAAAAATACTTTTATTTTCATATCCCCCCCCTTTTAGCTTAAAAAACAAAAACCAAGCTTCTCTATTTAAATGCGAAGGATCAGCCCAGAGGCAGCATTTTTGCACAGCACTGCACAAGGGTTTTGTAAAGCCCAGTTCAAATCTGTGCAAGGGGGGAAAAAAGAGTGAAATCTATTCATAGGAATGAATGCTGCCATTAAGAATGCAAAATAGCTTTAGAAATTTAAAGCCAAAAAGCAAAAAGAAAAATCTCCTTGAGGGATAAATATTCCATATATGGTTTTTATTCAAAGGCAACTTATTTTTAGGAAATATGGGAAAAATTCTTCAGCTCTTTTAGATTTATATACTCAAAAGTGGCTGTTAATATTTAAAATGATATCTTTTTTGAGCCTGAGTCTCATTTTGTAACCCTAATAATACATAGCCTCTCTTCTCCTTTCTCTTTTTTGAGATGGCATCTCCTTATGGAGTCCTGGCTATCCTGAAACTTACTGTGGAGACCAGGCTGGTCTTGAACTCACAGAGATATGCTGGCCTCTGCCTCCTAAGTGCTGGGATTAAAGCCATGCGCCACCACTCCTGCCTATGTGTCCCTTTTACATGGCCCTTTGTAGTGTTGGGGATGGAATTCAGGGTCTTTTTCCTGCTAGTTTAGTCAAGTGCGCCATGGCTGCCACACTGTGTATTTTAAAGCCAGAATTTGGCAATATACATAAGTTTAATAACTTATTTTTTAATTTTTTAAACCACACAATTGAAAATAAAAATTTAAGCGCAAAGCAGAAAGTCCCTTTTCAAATGACTAAATGGGTTTGCCTATCATAGATCTCTGATGTGATAGACATTCCCTGCTGTTTAGACTCAGCCCATCTGCTGGACAATGTCATCATTAAATCTCAAATATACTAACTCTGCCCTTCAAAGAATTCCCAGTGTGATGATTTTAGAGTTAGGAGAAGTTCTCTAGCATTGCCAGCACAAAGAATATAAAATTTTCTTTCCTGACTTTATAAAGTATCTTTAGGCAAACTGTGACAATATTCCCTTTACCTTTCCTTATCCCCATGAAACTGCAAAAAAAAAATATGAACATTTCAAACTACCAAAAGAAAGCCAGTGTGCTTGTCTGATCTCTGGTATAAAGGAGTAGCTTGTTTCTTTTGTACTTTGTGGGTTTTTCTTTTTCCCCCACCCTTTATCTCCCTCACTCCCCAGTTTCATCCCCTATCACTGGATAGTAGAGAAAGGATAGAGGGGATGGGGAGAGAGGGAAGGGAATATCAGAATCTAATTTCTTTCTTCTAGTTTCTTCTTCAAGCATGACTACTAATAAACCACATCTAACCCACACTCAATGACCAACAACCACCCCACTTATGGGGACCCTAGGATTTATATACCCTCAGAAAACTTCCCAGAATTCCAAACACAATACGCTCACAGTAACAATCTACAGCCGGCAAAAATCACACCTATGCTAGAGCACAAGGCAAATCATAGTCAACTGCTGTGAAGCAGCCCCGCTACACCTGGGATCAAAATGAAAACATTCTTATCATATTTCTCTGTTGTTTTAAAGAAGCTAAAATTTCAGAATTCGTACTACAGCTTCACATTCATCAGTGGAAAAAACTTACCCCTGAACCCCAGGAGGAGGAGTAATGAACATTGTAAATCCTGGGGTCTAACATTCTTTACATTGAATCTTGACTTGGAAGCAGGTTCTCTGAGAATGTATTACTGTGGATTGTTGTATTTATGTTAATTTGGCTCCCAAAATTACACAGGAACTCCCACGTTTGCCTGAGCGGTTGGTGCCCCCAGTTATCTTTGAGTGGTGAATAAAGTTGCCAGTGGCCAATGGCTGGGCAGAGAGACAGAGACTTTAGATTTCTTGGGTGAGGGAACCAGAAGGATTTTAGAATCGCCATGACAGAGAAGCAGGAAGATTGAGCTGGAGAGCTGCAGGAGAGACAGTATGCAGCCATGTAAGAGCTAGAAAGAACCTTTGCCAGAGCCTGAACAATACAGATGTGGATGCTTGCAGCCAATCATTAGACTAAGCACAGGGACCCCAATGGAAGAGTTAGGGAAAGTACTGAAGTAGCCAAAAGGGATTACAACCCCATAGGGAGAATAATAATATCAACTAACTGCCCTCCCTCCAGCTCCCAGGGACTAAACCACCAACCAAAGAGTACACATGGAGGGACCCATGGCTCCAGCTGCATATGTAGCAGAGGTTTGCTTTGTCTGGCACCAATAGGAGAAGAGATTCTTGGCCTTGTGGAGGCTCAATGCCCCAGTGTAGGGGGGTGCTAGGGCACTAAGGCAGGAGTGGGTAGGTGGGTGGGGGAGCACCCTCATAGAGGCAGGGGGAGGGGGAGAGGATAGGGGGTTCTTGGAGGGGAAATCAGGAAGGGGATTGTCTTAGTCAGGGTTTCTATTACTGCACAATCATGACCAAGAAGCAAGTTGGGGAGGAAAGGGTTTATTCAGCTTACACCTTCCACATTGCTGTTGATCACCAAAGGAAGTCAGGACTGGAACTCAAGCAGGTCAGGAAGCAGGAGCTGATGCAGCGGCCATGGAGGGATGTTTCTTACTGGCTTGCTCAGCCTGCTTTCTTATAGAACCCAAGACAACCAGCCCAGGGATGGCACCACCCACCAGGGGCCCTCCCCCCTTGATCACTAATTGAAAAACTGCCCCACAGCTGGATCTCAAGGAGGCACTTCCCCAAGTGAAGCTCCTTTCTCTGTGATAACTCCAGCCTGTGTCAAGTTAACACAAAAAAACCAGCCAGTACAGGGATCAATATTTGAAATGTAAATAAATAAAATAACCAATTAAAAAAAAAAGAGTGGGGAAAGAGCATCCCCAGGGTCCCCTCCCGTGCCTGGGTTTGGGGTAGCAAAGATGGAATATAGATGTTAGTAAGTAATAATTCAGGAGTATCGGAGGGGTGGCATTAGCAATGTGTTAGTTTGGGAGTGGCCCAACCATTGAGCTGATTTAGCCATCTTGAACATAAGGAGAAGCACGCAGGCAACCACCGGCTGGGAGTTTAGAGCGGGTTAACTTACTACTGCTATGATGTATACACATTTATCATTTCTTTTCTATTTTTTTAAAATGAGCTCCCTTGGTTGCCAGTGAGATGACTCAGTTTTCACACCACACAAACCTGGGGTCCATGTAAAGGTGGGAAGGGCTGAGGGACCCGAAGGAGTTGTCCTCAGACTTCCACAGGTGTACTGTTGAATGCAGGCCCCCAGCATTATACAACAGCAGCAGCAGCAGCAGCAGCAGCAGCAGCAGCAGCAGCAGCAGCAGCAGCAAGATCATAATAATAGCAACAACAACTGTAGGCATAATATTACTGTGAACTGTATAAAGATTATCCTCATATAATTCAAATGCTGATTCCTGTGCCCCCCGTATTTGGTTAGAATCCTTATTCTGAGAATCGCTCGTCCCAAGGTTGTGTAAACAGTGCTCCCCACTTATTCTTTGATTGGTTCAATAAAAACTTATCAGCCTATAACTGAGCAGAGGAGAGAAAAGGGCTGGGCTTCCTCCTGGCCAGGGGAGGTGGAGAGAGAGAGAGAAATGGGGGTGGATTCACCATGGGGAGAGAGTCCAAGAGATACCATGAGAAAACATTGGGATCCCAGGGAGCCAGATCAGTACTAAAATGCAAGTGTCCTTGGGATTTTGACTGGGTAGTAGCCAGATTAGTTTAGAGGATTGAAATAGAGTAATACCGCTCAGTCACTGAGCCCTTAAAGCTTATTAAATGAATGTAATAATCCAGTATCAATTATTTGGGAGCCAGCTAGGTTAAAAGAAAACTGCAATAAACATTTATAAAATTGCCACTAACAACCACTACCACCACCACCAACAACAACAACAACAAATTTGATTTTTAAGTAGCTTGTAGATACACTGAAATTTTCCGTCAATTGCAGGTCATCTTGGGAAGACCTACCGGCATCTAGAGGGTCCCTCTCATCATGGCTCCCAAGTACCTTTCTCTTGGGCACATTTGTTTTTGAAACAGGGCCTCACTTTACAACCGTGTTTGACGTGGAACTCACAGAGATCCTCCTGTCTCTGCCTCCTGAGTGCTCAGCTACACATTTGTTTGGAGACATTATTTCTTTCCACTTTTGGGACTGAAGTTGAGGGCCATCTTGGAGCTAGAGAGTGGGTGACACTGAACTGTCTCCTCCCACCAGTGCTCAGCAGGCAACGGTTGAACCTGTTGAGTATTCTTTGCTGGGTGTGTCAGTCAGGGGCTTTATAATTGTCGGACTTCACTAAGTAAGGACTCACTTCTTTCCCTCCGTGGGAAATGGAGTTCAGTTATCACTTTGTTTTTCAAGACATAGTTTTTCTGTGTAGCCCTGGCTGTTTTGGAATTTGCTCATGTAGACCAGGCTGTCCTTGAACTCAGAGATCTGTCTGCCTCTGCTTCACAGGTGTTGAAATTAAAAGCGTGAGACCCCACACCCGCCTCATTTTTAATGAAGACTTTTGTAAGTCAGATTTTCTTTACTGACTTATAATTGGTTCATGAGTGAAAATGGGCAACTTCTGAGTTTTTGTCTAATGACCAAATTCTTGGAGAAGTGTTTGGCAAAATACAATCTAACAGAGGTGCCAGTTTATTGCCTCTTCCTGCTATATGACCACGGGACAAGCATGGACTCTTCTGTAACTTGAAAGAAGCCTCTCAGTAGAATCCCACCAGGGTGGCACCCTGATCTTGGATTTTAAAGCCTCCAGAATCCTAGAACAAGAGAAATAAACTTCTATTGCTTATAAGCAATAAATACAAATAAATAAAAAGAAATATGTACAGGGGTTATTTGCTGAGCTTCCTGTACAGTAGTACAGCACATCTTCCCTAACCGAACACTTGCAAGTGTGACAAATGACCACACCCCTGACTACGAGCAGCCCTTCCTCTGCCAGGGAAACAATCAGCGTGTTGGGAAGCAAGCAGTTAGTAGCACATGCTCATTCACCAGTTAACACTTAATTTTTATTTAGGATTTGCCTTTCTCAACTAGTTTTTGTGATTACATCTTTAGTTCAACTTTTAACTTTTGTATCAATAGTGATATTTAGTTCATTTCCACAGGCTTTGTACACACACACACACACACACACACACACACACACACAATGTTGGTAATGGTCTCTGAATGTAACTAATTGATCATGCAGTCTAGTCTACTTTTATTTTTTTTTTTTGAATCATATTTATCGATAAGGACTTTCTTGCTGCTGTTGCTTTTGAGATAGGCTAACCTCCAGCTCGCAATTACTGGACTGACCTTGAAAACATGGTTCTCTTGTCTCCATCTCCCAAGAGCTAGGATTAAACACATGTATCTTCAGGAGAAGAGAAATGTGTTAGTACGGTGGTAGTGGTTGTCACCAAATCCCGTAATAGAATTCATCCAGATGCCGGGTGACTGCCTGTAGGGGGCACTCTTAAATGACTGGGTCAGTATATGAACCGAGGTCAGCTACATTCCAAAGTGTTGACTTTAATGGCTTATATAAAGATAACAAGAAACCACAGGCATTTTTTTCTAGCAAGGCTAATTTTATCTGCTGATAAATACATTAAAACACTAGTATTGTAATAAGTAATAAAACACAAACTTGTTTTTATGGAAAACAAATGTTTCTTTTTTTATAGTGACTGCCAGACTCTTATAAACAGGCATGTACACATGTAAGTGTACTCAACGAATTTTACAATTTAAGCATCTCACCACAGTTATCACACTCAGTGCTTGTGAGCAGGGCAAGTCACAATGAACAGGACTCAGAAGAGCACACCGCATCGCCCTTGACCAAGCTGCTCACACGTGTAACTCTGAACTCTGAGCAAACCGAGACCTGTCCATGTAACTGCTACAGAGGGGTTGGAGGTCTAAGACACAGGAGGTTCAGATGCAGGCTCTGAGAATCAGACCCAGCATACGTGAAGCCAGGCTCGTATTCTTTCTTCGTGCCACTTCAAATAGAGCTATCTAAAGCTCCAATCTCATCAGGCCACATCAAATTCCAAAGTATTCTTTGATCTCGAATGAAAACTCAGACAAAATGATAATCATTAACTAAAATAAGTTCCCTATTTACAAACCCATTGTGTCTGCTGGAGATGACTCCGTCTAGGATGGAGACAAGAAGCAGGATGTATAAACTGTAAAGAGTCTGAGCACGGAAAGAGAGGCGGAGCTGACAGAGACAGCAGATAGAGGGCCCAGCACCCTAGAGGGCAGGCCAGGAGAACCTAAGGAGGACGTAAGCAGAAGCACCTAAAATAGAAGTTCCTTAGGAAACCATCCGAGATACTGGATTCTCTATTGTGTTCCAAATCCTGCCATTCCTACTGGCGGCTATAAAAAGGCATTGTTTTTAAAATACACCCTGTCCTTCCTGTCCGTTCACCAAGGACACCAGTTGCACATCCAGCTCTAAGCTGGTGGTCCTTCACCAGCTTTTCTTCATTTCTACCATTTTTTTTTTAGTTATTTTTATTTTCTATATTCTACCATTTTTTTTTTAAAAAAAGGCATTCTTGGATTGCCTGCTCTGTGGGAATTTACACTCACACATTAAGTCTATAACTGTAGCTGTTCTCTTTTGCAGCAGACCGTGAACGCATGGGGGGCCGAGATGTGGTCCGTAAACATTAAAATGCACATCCTAGCCTGGCACGAGGGCTCAGCGAGTACAGGCCCTTGCTGCCAAACTCAATGACCGGGAGATTGATCCTCAATACCCGGAGATTGATCCCCAATACTTGGAGATGGATCGCAATACCCACACGGTAGAAGGAGAGAACTGACTTCTATAAAGCTCTCCCCTGACTCCCTCAGGCATGTGGGCTCTTTGTGTGCCTTCACATATCCACACATGCACGCACACAATAAGAAGATGTAAGAAAATACTTTTTAAACTGAAACAAAAGGGGCATCCTTTGACTCTTAGTGGGACTCACCCATACTAATTTTTTCGCTTTACAAAAAAAAAAAAAAAGTTAAGCAAATACTTTCTTGCTCAGTTTCCTAATATTAATTCACGTTACATGATTACATGCCAATTACATAATTGGCAATATGAAAATAAAGCTTTGAAAATTGAGCCCCTGGCATTGAAAAAAAAAAAAAAAACAACACTTCGGAACTGGAGTGGATGAATATAAACAGAAATCCTTTGACAACAAATTTAATTCAATTTATCCTTTCTACTGCAGTGCTCTTTTTATTGTCACATTTTTATCTAGATTATAAGGATTTTAAATCCTGTTCCACAGCTAATGAACGTGCATTTAGTTTTCATGACGTCATGTCAACATTAGTTTGGCTAAGAATCACTTGGCTGGAGGAAGCCCTGCCCTGCCCAGAACTCCTTCTAAAGAGACCAGCGATTCTCTCGGTTAGCTGTTCGGCAGCTCGGGACCATGTTGTCCTGGACAGAGCCATTTCAGGAGTCAGCACGGGGCCTACAGGTTGTGTTCCTCAGCACAGGAAGGGAACAGGCTTGTCAACAAGGCGGCGGTCCTTCTCAGACGCGATGGCTGCACCAGGCAAAGCCTGGCTCTTGACGAGACTGAATCTGGGACACTCTGAGAAGGCTAGCTGATTAGTTAAGTTCCAGCTGTAGAGTCAGCAGAAACAGAAGGAGGTAGCCGAGTCCTCCCCCAGCCCCATAGGGGAGGCACAAGTCTGGAGGAACCGGACACAGGTCGGAGCTCTGCCGCTTCCAGCAGCTGCGTCCGGAAAGGCTAGCCTGTCTCTTGTGACCTCCACATTGTTCAGGACCACCCCTTCCAATTTTTCTCCTTTAAACTCCCTTCAGCTGGGGGCCCTCTCTTTCTCACCAGTGTCTACGAGAGAGATAACCAGGGTGGTGCTCCTTGCGATTTATTCTATTTGACCTACTTTTTAATGGTGTAGGAAAACTGTGGCAGAGCGAGGAAGATTAATGTTTTCCTCCGCTAACAGATCACAGTAGTTTGGATTTTTGGCACGGTTAACAAATTCCTTTTCTTTTCCTGATATATATTATGGCTTTTTAGTATCAAGGACAGCACTCAGATTTTTTTTTTAAAGTGACTGCTATAAAACCCAAAGGAGAATGTTGATATTCCCCCGTAACAATTCTTGTTCAAGTGATAGCCTGACATGCCAAGCTAGCTTCCTGTCAAAAAATTTCCAGGGTAGAAGTTCAACAGTCCGTTTCTGCCGTGCTGTCTGGCTGAGAACCGTATCATCACCTCCGTCCATTTCATTCCTCGCTGGCTCTTCTGTGTGTCCTCTGTCCTGGCTGTCTTAGACTGGCTGTCTCATCTATATTTCAACACCACTTTAAGAACCCCAAGTGATCTAGTCTCCCCTGAACAGCCCTAGGTAATTGGATTGGTAATAGCTTTTGTCTTGAAAACTCTCCCAATTTATAAACTTAACTTAGAACTCCATATATCATTGCCTTGGTAAAGTAAAATAAAATTTTCTACGTGGCAAGGGCTTTGGACTGGTCACCTGTTTCTGGACCTAAGAGCCTGAAGAGTTTAACCAGGAACGATGTCCTCTCATTGGCTGGAGCTGCCCAGTTTGTAAGCTGGGGTTTTTTTTTTCTTTTAATGTTTCTTTGCTCAAATAAACTCTACTAAATGTAAGTCGTGTAAGAGTTTGTTTCTCTTTAATAATCTTTGGATCTGTTTGGAACAGCTTGAGAATGTGAATTTATTTTTCAATTGGGAATTTCGTGAAATCTAAACGTACATCTGGCATCATTGCTGAAAACTTTAAAAACAAGTTATATTTTTCAAAAACTCTTTTTTTTTAAAAGATTTCATTTCATTTTTATGGGTGTTTTGCCTGCATCTGTGTCTGTGTACAATGTACACGCCCCGTGCCCACAGCTGCCAGACGAGGGCACTGCGTCCCGTGGGATTGGAGTTACAGGCAGTTGTGAGCCACCTTGTGGGTGCTGGGAATTGAACCTGAGATCACTGGGGTAACACCCAGTGCTCTTTACCACTGAGCCATCTCTCTTCAGCCCCTAATTATCTATTGTTTATGTGTATGTGTAAATGGCTGCGTAAGTTTACGTCTGTCACATGTGCACAGGAGACGTGAGAGGACATGCGAGCTTGTTGGGTTGCCTGGAACGAGAATTACAGATAGTCCTGAGCTGCAATGTCCGTGCTGGGAACCGAACCCAGGTCCTCTCTGAGAGCAGAAAGTGCCAAGAACTGCTGGCCCATCTCTGTGGTTGCTCTTAGCTGAAAACTTAATGTCCAGATTGAACTGCACTGTAAGCATAAAATAATTTTAAAAGTGACTTTGAAGATTTAGGTGAAGGAAAGGAGCAAGCCGCCTCATGAACATTCTTTATAATAACTGCATGTAGGCTGAGCTCATGTTTTAGATGTAGTAGTGTCTTGCTTGTTTGGGCTTCGGAAGGTAGATCAGATGGCCTATAAACAACGCATTCCTTGTACTTTGGGAGACGAGAAGTCCAATAACAGGAAACGTGTAGATAGGGTATTTGGTGATAGTCTGTTTCCTGCTTTCATTCTTTTGGATCTCTACAGAGCGAGGGTACAAGGCAGATCTCTGGACCTCTTGTATAAGAGGTCCCAGAAACCATCCTATCCGTGAGGGCATCATTCCTGTGACATAATCATCCCACAAAGATCATACACCCCAACAAAATTATACGCGTGGCTAAGTTTTAAATCACACCACCCAGACCAGGGCAATAGGGTCAAATACATAGAGTAAAAATAGCTTCATCTGTTTCTCTTTACTTTGTATTTCGTTTTTAAAAATTTACTTGTCTCTGTCTATGCCACATGGATGTGGGTACCCAGATATGTCAGAAGAAGGTGTTGGATCTCCTGGAGCTCGAGCTACAGCTAGTTCTGAGCCACCCTATGTGGGCACTGGGAACTGAACTCAGGTCCCCTGGACAAGCTACAAGCACATTTACTCTCCAGGTCCTCTCTTGATTTTTTTTTTAGGGTGTGGGAGGCTGAGAATGTATCTCAGTTGTAGAGTGATTGTCTTCACTTTTTACAGTGTCTGCCAGGCCCAAGTGAAGCATTTCTCCCATTCAGCGGTGGGAGCAATCCTGGTCATGAGAAATGGAGGCATACTAATTTTCAAAATTTAATTTCAGAATAGCTAATACATTACCCCCTTTTTTCCAACCAAATCATATTATCCTCAACAAATTTGTCTTTTTTGGTTTTTTTGGAACCTTTTTTTTTTTCTTTTGAAAAGCTGAGATTTTTGAAAGCATATACGACCAGCTCCAGCTTTTCAACCCGTGACTCTTAAAGTATTTATCACAGTTTTGTGCCTGACCAATCTACAGTACCATCACTAAGTCTTGAACAAGATTAAGACTCTTCCCCCAGACCTATGCAACCTTTCTTGGTTTTTTAGCTCCTGCACCTCTCAAAATTACCTGCATCCAATCTCACTGCCGTTTTCCCTGCCCAAGGACTGTCTGTTTTCATCACAGCACCTCCCCCACCAAAACCCAAACAATGGAAGAGTTCATCCTCTTCATCCTGAGCCGTCCATGCTATCCTGGAACCCCTGGGGTTGAGGAAGGCAGGGTGCCATTTCTGAGCAGTCTAAGCTCATGAAGACACTGATGCTCTGTGAGGTTTAGGGCCGTTAAAGCCTGTGTGAGTGTCAGAGGGCTGGAATGGCTGAAGAAACCCCTTCTCCACTCTTCTTTGCTATGTCACAAAGCTTGAGGAATTAGCCCCGAATACAGGTTCCATTTCTAGGGCTGGTGGGAACTGAGGATGGAGAAGACAGACAGGATGGGGAATGCAGGGCTTGGTGAAGGCCTCGAGAGGCCCTAAGGATCTCTACTTCAATATATAGATAATAAAAATCTTAATGAAGGAAGTTTACCAGGATTATGATTTTCCCCAGGAATGCTCAAATATTTATATTTGGTAGCTATATATACCAAATATCTGTATCCAGTTATCTCAAAAGGAGGTTTTATGAACTCTGTTATGTTCACATCAGTATACAAACAGAACATGAAGTCTGCCCATTGGAAAAATCATTCATTGTAATAGTTCTGGAAGCTTGTAAGATGCGTCCATGTTGATCTGACTCCTTCCAGATGATCAAAGGCAGAGACTAGATACAACTATCACCCCCGTGTTTTTGACATCGTTTGACTAGCCCCAGATGTTTGCTACAGAACAGTGGCTGAAGGACTGTGGAGCATGGCTGTCCCATCAGCGCCTGCTTCAGAATTCAGAGGAAATACTGAGGGGCCATCAGCGGACCCTGCCTGGCTGTAGAGAACTGGTGAGGGTTGAGAAGAAATCAACACGCACTTTCCTGGAAAAGAGTTATCTGCCAGAGACACACACACAGAGAATCTCTGTGGCAAAGCATATCCCATTTGAAATCTAGAATTCCCTCTGTGTTGAATGAGCTTGCCTGTGCGTAGAGAAGAGGTTTTGTCGGGTAGGGGTGGGGTCGGGTAGGGGTGGGGAGGCTAAGCCGTGTCTTAACTTTAAATGAGATGACTTTCTGTCCTGACTCTGGATGGAAGCTTTAGGCCTTCAGTGAGCAAGGCTGCTGTAAAGTGTATGAGAGTGTGTCCGAGCTAGGGTTCTGGGTCTGGTGGGATGTCTGGCCTCCTCTGAGGTCTTTGATTCATGGTAGCTTAGCACTCGCATGGCCAGGGTCGCCATTTATGATTCTGATTTCTTGGAAAACAAGCCCAGAAAGAACTGATTGGTTTCATTGAGAAGATATTGATCCCTTGGGCATGGGATTTAAGTAAAAATTTAAAACCACAAGTATTTCAATCATATATTAAGTTTAGATGCATAGTGTAGATGCAAATGGCTTAAAAAGAGAAATTAGAGGAAGAGAGAGAAATCTTATGTCCCTGACTTTTTAGAGCTAAGCACTTCATATTTTTGGAGCTATTGAAAATTGTATTTCAAGTAGCTATTCACTACCACTCACTGCTAGGATACAAATAATTTTTCCTCTGCACACATGCACATACATGCATGTGCACACGTGCGCGCACACACCACACACACACACACACACACACACACATACACACACACACACACACACACACACACACACACACACACCACACATTTTCTCAGCCAAGCTAGAAGCCTTTAGGTGCAAGAGATCCTCCCATTGCCCTGAGCCCCCTAGCTGAGGTCACACATATTTATAAGACCGGCTTCTATGTGAGTGGAATCCAAGCTCCAGACCTCAAGATAGCACAGCAAGTGCCCTTAACTCCGAAGCAACCTCTCCAGTCTGCTTTGTAGCTGATAGAAGCAGAAGATTAGATATACTGATGTGAGACCTTTTGCCTTCTTTAACATGAGCACATCATGCCAGGAATTTCCTTTTAGTGGTCTTTTAAGCAAAATATCAGAAATTTGAGGATTTATTCTTTTTCTTTTCAGTCCAAAATATTTGAAAATTCTGAGTCTCCTTTGATTTTTATAAACATTTTATATTTTGCATTCATGTTTGTAGACTTTCCCATTTGCTTCAAGATCTTGAGCTTATGTGGGATATTTGCACACTAAACTTAAATTCTTCTTGGGTAATTCCAAACTGGCAGCACAGTGTAACTGCTTGTCGACTGTCTTTTGCCCAGGGAGGGAAGATTTTCTTAGTTCTTTATATGCTGAGGAATTTTGTATTGGCTTCTGGTGTTTTGAATGCTGTTGTGAAAACTTGGTCCGTTTTAAGGACTTTTTTTTTTTTTATTGTTTACCAGAAGACCTGATTGTTACAAGCTGTCTATCCACACAGACCTTTGGGCTGTTAGTCCATTCCAAATTGAATTTTCCGAGATTTTACAGGTCTAGCTCAATCTATATTCCATATACCTTCACATGTCTTCTATGGCCCTATCCTTGTTGTCTTTAATCTATCTCAATTCTTACAGCTGATGCATGCTATCTATGGTCAGAACTTGGTACATATAGTTAGGGGGTAATCCCAGAGTTCATGAACTCTGAGTGGCTGTTTTTATTTTCCTTTTTTTAATTAGATATATTCTTTATTTACATTTCAAATTATTTCCCCTTTCCAGGATCCCCCCTCCCTGAAAGTCCTATAAGCCCTCTTCCCTCCCTCTCCTCCCTAATCAACCCCTGTTTTTCTAATCTCGTTTCTCTGCATTTTTTCTGGTGCATGGTACTTTTTATCTCCCTGAGGCTTCCCAAGAAGTCCAGGACTTCTCTTATAAAGTACCTACTGACATGATCATGTTTAGGGATAAGTAGTGGGAATACAGACAGAATGAATAAAAGTTGCAGCTAGACAGGTATCTGCCCCAGAGTCTCATAAGTTCTTTTCTCCAGGGAGGAGAATTCTGTCTTCAGTTTTGGACTCCTATTGTTTCCACTGCTGATACTGCTACCATGAAACTACTCGGGAGTTTGAATCCAAGACTACAGAGAAATAGAAAGGAAAAGAGAAATGTTTTCCTTGAGCATTAAGAAATTCATTTCAGTTTGGACATGGTGGGACAGACCCGTTATTTCAACATTTGGGAAGACATACAAACACACACACACACACACACACACACACACACACACTGAAGGAATACTGTAAATTTGGGACCAGCCTGTGCTAAATCTTTTCTTGTTTGACCAGGAATATGGGAGTGCTTCCATCAGTGGGCCTTTGTACACTAGTGACCATTTCTTACTTACAAGCCATGTTGAGCTCAGGCAAAGAGCTATTGGAGCTAATAAACTAAATAAACTCCCTGTCGTTTGGATGACAGATCTGTATTCTGATGTTTGATCCCAGAGGATCTTTTAGTCTTCAAAAGTTGTTCTATTCATTCTGCCCAGGGTCTTAATAGCTACATTAAATGGAAGAGATAAGGCATCCAGGCTGTGCACAATTATTATTTAAAATGGTTTTAGATGTTCTGGCCAGTGCATAAGACATGCCATGTGCATGAGGTATGGTAGCAGGAAGGGAGACAGCGTGATTATCACTCAGGAGTTAAGAGCTTGCATTTACCAGCTGCTTACGAGATGTCAAATACTATCTTTCATAACTTATACACATTATCTTATATGAGTCTGTTAGTAAACCTATGAGGCAAAAAAAAAAAATTTAAGTTCCCTAAAACTCTATAGTCAGTTAATGGATAGGCCAACATATTAGCTGGGGGTATCTTGGAGCCTTTAAGACCTGTGGTGAGCAGTTTTGTGTGTGTGCGCCGGGGACAGAACTCAGAAACTCATAACAGGCATGCAAGAGAAGTGCCAGCCACCGGGCTATAGTCCCACCCCTGGGGCCTGTGCGTTCAATAAGCTACTATTGAAAAGTACATTGAGAAAGAGAGTAAAGATGGAAGGCTCTATCAAGATATAATCATCAAAATATTGCAGTATTGATATAAGAATGACAGGGAGATGAATGCGACAGCATGGAGAATGTCAAAATAAAATCTGAAAGATACAATAAGTGACATAAACAGTCCCATAACCCCTAAAGAAATAGAAGTGGTCATTGACAATCTCCCAACCACAAAAAGCTCAGGACTAGATGAGTTTAGTGCAGAGTTCTATCAGACCCCCAAAGAAGACCTAATACCAATACTCTTCAAACTATTTCACAAAATAGAAACAGAATGAACACGACATAACTCATTCTAGGAAGCCACAGTTACAATGAATATTCTCCCTTGGAAATGGAATGGTTTCTATCTAATCAGGAACTTGTCACAATTTCCTTTCATAGAGGACTTAATAAGAGATTTTTTCTACTTCTATCATGTTTAATGTGCCAAATAGATTTTATAAACTGGTTGAGTGCATAGTACTTTTAGGTCAGAAGATATCATGTATATTTAAGAGGCATTTAACTATTATAAGTTATTTTGATGACTTAAAATGTCAATACTGAGTTGTATATTTTAACATAAATTTTACTAGCTTAATTATATATATACATATACACATATATATGTAAAAAAAGAAAATATGTTGTGACAAGGACAAAATGAATTGTTTGGGGGATAAATTGCTTGACTAGTGAGGGAAAGAGGTAAAAAGCATCTCTTTCTTTCTCTCTTCTGCCTCTGCCTCTCTCTCTCTCTCTCTCTCTCTCTCTCTCTCTCTCTCTCTCTCTCTCTCTCTCTCTCTCAGCCCTGGCTATCCCAGAATTCACTATATAAACCAGGCTGGCCTGGAACTCACAGAGATCTGCCTCCCTCTACCTCCTAATTGCTGGTATTAAAAGCGTGCACCACATTGCCTAGCTAATAAGATAAACTCTTTAAAGAAGAGACTTTCCGGGCCAGAGCGATGGCTCAGCAGGTAAGGCATGTCTGTACAAGCCTGCTGACCTGATTCTGATCCATGTGACCCATGTAATAGGCTGAGTACAGTGGCCAACTTCTGCAATTCCTGCAGTTCTATGGTGAGATAGGAGGCACACACACACACACACACACACACACACACACACAGAGAGAGAGAGAGAGAGAGAGAGAGGCACACAGAGAGAAACACGTGCAGAGAGAGACAGAGACAGAGACAGAGAGAGACACAGAGACATGCATAGAGAGAGACAGAGAGAGGTACACACACAGAGACATTCACAGAGAGAGATGTGAGAGAGAGAGAGAGAGAGAGAGAGAGAGAATAAAGTGAATACATAAGAAATACTTTGAAAAAAGTTTACAAAGGGCCAAAGATTAGATACTGACAAAGTAGCCATACAAATTTTAGAAAAACATTTACCTCCTGTGCAAGTAAACAGATGAAGGCCATAAACCAACATTTTTTATCCTCATGAACAACTAGGAAAATCTTCATACATTATTAACAGTGTAGATTCAAATCAGACCAGAATATCACATATTAGCTTAAGATCACAAATCAGCACAAAAATTTTACGCATCGAGGCTTATGATATAGAACTATGACAGCTGAAAATATCTTTAGATACTGAATTTATAATGTGTGAGAAGTTTCTTAGAAATGTAATCCCATTTTAATTCATGACCATTCTAGGAACATATTCAAAAAATGAGTTCTAAAGGTGGGGAGGGGTGTGACACATAGACAAACTGTGTCTTTTTTGTAAATAGAAGAGATATAAAAGCACAGGAAACTAGCTGAGTAATTAGGAACTGTCCATTAAAAGGAAACCTATACAGCCCCTAACATGTCTATAAACAACTTATAATAACATGAAAATACTTCATTTGAAAAAAGTAGTATGATTATACATACAACAGCAAGTGTATTAGAAAAACAAGCCCTGGGGCATACATGTCTATAATCTCAGCAAGGGGAAGGGGCAGCCAGGAAGATCAAAAATTGAAGTTCAGCCTGGTCTGCACAGTAAGGCCCTGTCTCAGAAAAATAAGATAAAAAAGCAAAATTCAAAACAAGCCACACAGCAGTGCAGATGGAAGCCACAGGTAGCTGGGCGGAGAGGAGGCTTGCACCGGTTTCCTCTTCTCTCACAGCCCCCCCTGGGTTCCTTTCGAATTCCTTTCTACTTTCTAAAAACTGGGTAACAATCCATTACCTTTTTGTTTTTAAATGGCTTCTCATTTATTGTTTGAATACTTGTGTATTCAGTGTGTTACTTAGCTCATAGTAATTTTTTTAATTGTATATATTCTTTTCATACATTTCAAATGTTACCCCCTTTCCCAATTTCCCCCACACTAGTTCATAGTAATTTAAACCAAAACAACATCCTTCCCACTGGCATCAGCTCCAACCCTTCGCTTTTAAGACAGTTTGAGAAGAGGAATGTTTTTAATGTCATGATGTCAGTTGAGAAGACAATGAACAGACAATTGGGACTTAATCCTTAGCGCTCAGGATGATTGGGGTATTTGTGATTCTGGAACCCGCCAAGCACAATCTCATTTTTTTTTTTACCGTATTCAAGATTGGGCTTGTCATAACCTGGCCGAGTTATAAATGGCTTGCGATGGTTTATTTAATAATACAATTTGGCTCCGCTTTTAAACTGCATGCAAAAAGATAAACTCAGGCTATAACAGTTTGAAAACAAAAGTTTGGGCAAAAAAAAAAAGTCTCTGGCTCTTTGCCCACCTTAATGATGCCAGGGGTCTCCAGAAAAATAGCACTGCTCAAATCCTGTGTGGTCTTCCAAAGCAGAGGAGGTGCTGCACAGGAAACGCTGCGTGTGAAGTCTGTGCTGGACACCAGCAGGGAGACGCTCTCCTGAGGCGCAGGGAGGCTCTGCCACAAGCCCCGACAGCTGGTGACAGCACACCTACCTGCAGGCATTTGGTCTCTGTGGGATTGGGCCACGGCCACGCCTGGGTGCCTGCAGCAGAGAGAGCTGCCGGGCCTGCTGGTAGCAGTGGAGACAATCTGAGTTTCTGCAATCTGCAGGCACCTTGGCACCTGCACCACGGGGAAGACGATGCCAGGAATAACTTTGAAAATGAAGTAACGATTAGAAATGCTCTCTCAGATGGCATTATATTTTAAAAAAATATGTCAAAAGTTACATGTTACATAAGTATAACCCCCATATTGCCATTTGATTCGTTTGCTTTATTTTCCTGGTTTGGTGTTTTTGAGACAGCGTCTTGCTCTGTAGTCCAGGATGAGCTCAATTCCATGCTCCTCCTGAGCGTTGGGATTGCAGGCATTCAGTGCCGCAGTCAGCTTGAGGCTACCTGGTTTTGGATGTCTCCATCATTCAAGGCGTATTTAGACATCATGGAGCAATGGAAAATCTTTTCAGAGTTTCTCATGTTTTGACCTTTGGGGTAGGCTTAGTATTTTCATGGGAGGTAAAGTAAACAAACTTTGTAAATAATGTGGGCAGTTTAGCTACATTCTGAGCTAATTTCAAAGACCGCACAGCTCAGTTCTTTGCTGATATGAGATAGAGCTAGTTAGACCCAAAGCTACTGTTTGTGGAAGGTCTGGGCTCAGACAATGCTATTGTTAGTGTCGGGAGTTTTCTTTGCAAACAATCAGGTGAGACTCTATGGTCAGTAGGCCGATGTTTAGTATTATAATCACTATAAAGGCTACATTGACTAGCTGTACTAATAAAATTCCATCCTACAAAGATGGGACACTGAGTGTGAGTTCACAGCCTCCCAGGAAGACCATCCCTTTGCTTATATTTCAGTCTGTCTGTCCTTCCTTTGAAACATTCTTCATAGTTTATAGTCCTATGACTGTAGTAGGGACACTTTGAAAGACACAAACATATAGGGAAATGAATACTCATACAATGAATTCTCATATCTGCGGCACGCCCCCATTTTAAACGAGATTTGCTTACATGTGCATGTGTCCGAACACAAGCCGCATGTGTGCAAGTGCCCATGAAGGGGCCGTCAGATCCCTTAACCCTAGAGTTGCTGGTGATTATAAGCCACCTTACGTGAGTAATAGGTACCATATTTGGAGACCCTAGAAAGGAAGCAAGTACTTCTAAGCCCTGAGCCTTCACTCCAGGCCCTTTACCCCCATTTTAAAAACTATAATTCTGAACATTGCTTTAAAATGTTTTTCTCCAGGTCTCTTTTAAAATAGAGGGTTCTGGACAGAATTTATCTATTTCTTGATGACTCAAAATTGTCCTTCCAAGCATGAATTACCCATTGTGTTTAGAGACTCCTCCAACTATAATAAAATATGGGTATGCCCCCGAGCATGTGCAGAGGGATACATTGTTGTTACACTGAACAGATTCATATTGCCATTTGGAAAAGATCTCATTGCTTATGTCTTATTCCCTTCCTGTGCTGGGCTCTTCACCCTGTGTTCTTATTCATGTGTCAATCTTATTCCAAGGCTCCTCCCTATTTGCAACTTCAGTTTGCTTGGAAGAGTTACCCAAATGTCAAATGTGCAGAAATTGTATCCAGAATGAATACAGAGGCTCCTAGATTTACACTGGGGGTTACGTTTGGGTAAAGCCAACAGAAATTGCAAGTATCTGATAGAAATGCACCAAATCCCTCTAGCCTGGCAAATAATGAATCGGTTGATGCTGAGTGCTTAGCAAGGCAGTTCTCTGCAGACTGCTAGTGGCTTCCGCCTGTGATCTCATGGCTGACTGGGAGAAGTGTTCTCTGCCATTCACAAGAACCAACATTGAGACAGGATCACAATAGAGCTAGCCCAGGGAAAGATCCAAACTCAAAGATCTTGGCGTTGCGGTTCCGTGGTGATGCTTCAGTTTTCAGCATCAAAACGCCAGAAAGGAGGCTAGCAGGCTGATTTCTGCTTGGATGCGTATGGCTTCGCATCGTCATGAAGTTGAGGCATTCTAAGCCAGGGACTGTCTCTGTGGCTTGCTTAGGAAGCAGAGGAGGATTACCATCTCATTTTTTTTTTATGACAGTGCAAAAATATCTCTGTACTGTTTACCCAAGGACTATTTTTATACCTTTGTTTTTTTTTTCTTCTCTTGATCCTTTTTTTTAATTATTATTTTTTATCTTCTTTGTTTACATTCCAAATGATTTTCCCTTTCCTGGTTCCCCCCTCCCCCTAAGTCCCATAAGTCCTTTTTCTTCTGCCAGTTCCCCAATCAACCCCCTCCTGTTCCTCTGTCCTGGCAATCCCCTACAATGCTGCATCAAGCCTTTCCAGGACCCCAGCCCTCTCCTTCCTTCTTCTTGGGAATAATTTGGTATGTGGGTTGTTTTATACCATTGTATTTGGCTATCTATCTATCTATCTATCTATCTATCTATCTATACACACACACACACACACACACACACACACACACATATTTAACGGATCACAGCTTATTGGTCCACGAGGCATAACTTGAACCTCACTTGATGGCAGATGGAGAAACTAAGGTTTAGGAAGCGTCTGAGGGGAGCCGGGAGTACAATCTGCCTCCCGTCTCTCCCATCTCTCCTCACTCCTTTCTGACACCAGGCGGGGGTGGGGGGGTGGGGGGGTGGGGGGTGGGGGGTGGGGGGGTGGGGGGGTGGGGGGGTGGGGGGTGGGGAGTGGGGGGTGGGGGGGTCCTGCCTTCTCTATTGTCCCTCTAGGTCACCTTATCAGATATCATCATGATGCAGCTATGTGAGGCTTGTCCCTTCTTAGGGGCACTGTTCTTCCTAGAAGCTAGCGACTGCATTGGAAGAACACCAGAAGTCTGGGGTTTGTGTATCTACCTCTTTCCTATTATCCTCTTCACATCTGCTCTTTCCATACAGAGGACCTGTGACCTGCAAATATCCCAGCCCTGTCCCAGACTCAACCCTGCCAGGCCAGCAGGAATCCACACAGGGTGGGTGGCTACTCCCTCAACCTCTGTCTGACCCAGAGCCTTCCCCCAACTCCTACTAATGGCAGTCCAAGAGCTTCCGCTTCAGCTTCTGCCCTATAGCATACTTCTCTGAGACCAGGAGCACAGTTCAACCTTCAGCTGGCCCTGACTGCCCATCACTCGCCAGAGGTTACACTACCGCTCTTGTCTGTCTGGAAGGAAGTTTCTCCTACATTTGACTCCAAGCATACGTGAGGCTGAACACGCCACCTACAGGTGTCCCTGCTGAGTTTACCTTCCATGGCCTCCTGTTCCTCTTTCACTCTCTCTGCTTGTCACATCCACCTCCTCTTGGGTATCAACCTGCTCTAGATAAGAATTAATGCCCCACACCTCACTGGGCACCGGAAAGCAGATATTTAACCACCTACCATGAAGGTCAGCTGAGCTCCAAAGGTTTATTCTTGCCCTGATTATCTGCTCAGTCCCTGACCCCGGCCTTCGCTGCAGCAGACACCCTGCTGGAGTTCCAAGGGAGCCTTCTATCATGTGCCAAGCTGGAAGCTCACACTTTCCACCTTATTTTCCATTATTGCTCTACGCTTGGCTTCAGCTGAATGGAACTAATCACTATTCTTCATGCATCTGCTGTGTTTTTCTAGCTCCTCGATGTTTGTTCTGTGAGAAATGCCTGGAACAGCACTCGGCAGGCCACCTGTGCTCCCGGCCCATCCCGGATCGCTGCAGTCCAAAATCTCTCTTTTAAGCATGTACCTTTGCTTTGCCTAAGCACATTTCTACTCAACATTTTTTCCCATTACTTCTTAAAGCACTTTATTTGTACTTCTGGAGGAACTTGGCCAGATTCAAGTGTAAATAGCAACATTAGTCTATAGTCATAAAAAAAAATAGTGACTATCACTGTCCCTCTAAGGGGACTGTGCTCTGCTCTTGCACTGAATGGAAATTCAGGCAAACCCATGTTTCTTTTCGACCACTCCTCTTTCAGAAAAATCCAGTGTTCACAGTAGGCTACAAAACACAGCCTCAATCCAGGAATTAATAGCCCAGGTCCAGTCTGCTTCAGTGAGATATCACTCAAAGCGAACATGTCCCCACTATCTTCAGCAGGCAAGCCGCTGCCTTCAGCACAGAGACCATGCTTGGCTTCTGCATCGCTCCTTGCTTCCCCCCTTCCTTAACTGCTGCCTCAGAGCAACCTCCATCCCCAGGTTGTCAGGAAGAGAGAGAAGACAGGGTCAGAGGAGAGTTTGGTGAGTGTTTGCAGTGGGTTCCCCTGCACTCTCTCCGGGGCCCCTTTTTTGTGACTCCTTTGGATGGTCTGCTCTTTTTCACTTGGGGACTCCAGTGACACAGCTGCCTGCTCTTCTCTTCTCTCCTGGGACTCTGGGGCCACCTCCAGCTTCTCTCTGCTAAGATGTTACCAAGCCTCCAGGAAGCTAGACTCAGATGCACCTTCACCCATTTTGGAACAAGCTGTCGAAGGGGCAAGTTGAGTTCATACCAGTAGCAGCGCCCCATTGGGGTGGCTTTCCAAACCAACCGCTAGTCATGGAATGCCATCTCCACAGTTTCATATCTAAACATCAGCCCACTTCTTCCAAGCCCAGGTTTTGTGTCCAGTACTTCATAAAAAAAAAACAAAAAAACAAACTGCTTGCCTCAGTCATGCTAGATTTTAAAGGAGATGGCAGACAGGACATCCAGACCTCCTCTGTAGGGATGATAGTGGAAAACACAACATTAAACAAAGTAGAAATTCTTACAAAGCTCTCTCAGTGTTCCCTTGGGGGCCTTTTATGCCTTCTTTGTGGCTGAGAACATTTCTTTTTTAAGTTGATAGAACACATTCTTCATTTTCCTTTGAAACTGCTGCCTTGATCTGTATTACCTCATTTTGGAATTTTCTATCTGTTAGACTCAGCTAAGAGACTCAGCTAAAAATTCCAGTTAAATACTTTGTTACCCAGAT
Source organism: Apodemus agrarius (assembly GCA_964023405.1). NCBI lineage: Eukaryota > Metazoa > Chordata > Mammalia > Rodentia > Muridae > Apodemus > Apodemus agrarius. Next base: position 58,200,978 of record OZ030019.1, read on the forward strand.
AGAGAGCGATTATGTAGACAGCCTGATGGTCTTGTAGACCATGTACCACCGCCGCCACCGGAGGTTGGAGAGGATGGCTGGGTCCTCTCAAGTTCCTCGAAGCATCCCGAATTGAGCATGCTTCCCAATGGGCAATACAGAGCTAGGGTTCCCTGTGATGGACCAACCACAGAGCTACTGTCCCACAGTCTAGATAATCCTCCACTCAAAACTTCGGACAATGGGATGGACCCTTTTATGGTTGTCATATCCTGTTTCTTTCCTGTTTTGCAGGCAGCTTGGTATCATTTCCCAGGCTCCCTTGGAGTTAAGTGGGGCTCAGAACTGAGTTCCAGTCCACAGAATGAGGACCGAAGTGACTATACCACTCCCAAGAGACCTCCTGGGGAGTCCGTTATGGCTTCCCCTATTAGAGGACGAATTGCAGAAGGGAGGGAGGGAGGGTCATAAAAATCACATTGTAATTGGATGAGTGCTCAACCTCACACTACTGGATTATGTTGAGAGTCATACACATCTATAGCCACCGAGAAGCCACTGTGACACAGACACTTTCATTACAGTTATGCCTAGAGATATAGAGGGCTAGAATCTAATAATGTACTTCCGAAGGCAGGCTAAATAAATTTTCTCATAAACCTTTTCCTCAACTCCTATGAGAAAACACTCGAGGTATCTGTCCTTAAGGCAAGAAACATGGTCTATTCTTTCCCGTGGCCGTTCACACGATCACTGAAAAAGCTAAGGCACATCCCACCTGTTTAGGTTAAACAATTTTATTTTAGCTAAATGAAACATGCAGTAGTTTTTTTTTTTTTCAGTTCCATGGGCTCAAAATTCATTTTAATTAAAAAAATATCATTGGCATGGAGGTGGGAGTGGACGCAGTTGTGGCATGCCAGCGTTGGGGCTTGGCTGCTTTTCTGTAGGACTGCGGTTTAGGACGTGGTAGGCTGTGTTTCTGGACTAGGAGCAAGACAAGTTCATTCAACCATGCAAATTCAATTAGAAGCCTTGGACTCATTTCCTGTGAAAATGTGTTCTCCATAGTTTGCTCGCTCTGGCATTGCTTCCGGGTTTCACCACAACAGTTCCATTTGCCCTTTAAATAACACAGCATTGGTAAATGTCTCTGGTAAAGGAGATGGAATTTGCACATCTTTCCGCAAGTGTTCTAAAGATTAAAAAAAAAAAAATCTTAAAAAAGAAACAGGGAGGCCCCGTGAAGTAATCAAAAACAGACAAACGCTTATTGGTGAATACAAAATCCTGGGTCCACAGACCTTAGAGCAGCCTTCAAGTCCATCTTGAACCTTGGATGTTAATCCTACTTTTCATAAAATATAGGAAAGCAATTTCATATTTTCTGCTTTTATCCGTTTCATTACTCAATAAGTCTTAACTACCTATAAGAAAAACGACATTTTTCTTTATATCTAACCCAAACCATTCATGTCATAACTGAACACATCTATTCTGCCCCACTGAGAACTCTTATGGCTGTCTCATCATCCTGGGCCCTCTTTAACTTTTATCTTTTAGGCAAGGGGAGATGGAGGCTTTATCCCTCAATTTAAAGACAGGATTTAAAGAGTCTTGTCCGTCAATTGCTGCACCGATTTATGGTATCTTTTGGAATCTCAAGGTAACCACAAACATTGCTGGAGATTTTTACACAGCTTCAAAAGTTGATGATGGTGATCAATCACATGGAATTCAAAACACTTTCAAGCTCTCCCAAGTTTGATGCTATGGAGAATTTACTGTGGGTTAGGATGTAGGTTACAAGAGAAGGTGATTCTAACAGATGCTGTTCCGATTTACATAAACGGCTGGGTGATTTATCTGTGATTGGTTGGTGCTCGGATACTAATTTATTCATAGTTTTCAGTTGTTAGGGACTCCAGAGTGGTCTGCCAACTCTGTGTACTGGACCCTATTTTCTGAAAGTTCATTTTGCCTAGGGGAGTTGGGTGCCACCACTTCCATTAATTGTTGTGGTGCAAATTATGCAAATTAAAGATGTATGAATCTACATGGACGTATAGGACATAAAACCTCATCACCTCTTCAAAACAGCGTCTAATATGGTTCCAGGAAAATAACAAAGCATTGCCTTCCTACTGCCTACAGCCACGTGTTCTTATTTAGGAAATGAGAGCTGTGCATATCCTTGAAGCTAATAAAAATTCAAATAACCCAATAGTCTCATTCAGGAAGCTTTCATGTAAGGGTTGTCTTATATCTCAGATACGGAGGGAGGAAGCGATATGGACAGAAAGGGATGGCGGGAAAGAATGGTTAACAAGTTCCCAGTGCTCTGCTGAGTCTAAGGGTCACAGCTCTCACTAAGGAGGATGAAGAGGCAGAATCACAGGGAAGGTAGCCCAGGGCAGATGGCAGAGACACACACAGCCTGCAGTCCTGAGAGTCCCGAGGCTGCGACTCCTCATCACAAGAAGAATGATGGAGTCAAATGGCACCAGAGGAGAAAGAATGAAACTCCTGAGACACAGCGGCATGGCCAGTCTGGAGAGGATGAAAGCAGTTCAAACTAACTAACTTTCTGGGGACGGATGCAGGGAGCTGGAAATAAAGCAAGCGCAGCAAATGGCAGGGTGCAGATGTATTCAGGATTAGGTAGAGATGGGAGAGCCCCGTGGTTCACAGAGGGCTACTTGAAATCAAGACTAACATGCCAGTCATGGTGGCGCACGCCTTTAATCCAGTCCTCTGAAGGCAGAGGCAGGTGGATCTCTGAGTTCCAGGCCATCCTGGTCTACATCTAAGGCTACACACAGAAAGCTTGTCTCTAGAAAACAACAACAACATCATTATCACCATCAACAACAACAACAACAACAACAACAACAACAACAACAACAACAAAAAGACTAGCACCGGGTGGTGGTGGTGGTGGTGGTGGTGGTGGTGGTGGCGCATGCCTTTAATCCCAGCACTTGTGAGGCAGAGGCAGGCGGATTTCTGAGTCCGAGGTCAGCCAGGTCTACAGAGTGAGTTCCAGGACAGCCAGGACTACACAGAGAAACCCTGTCTCGAAAAAACAAAAACAAAAACAAACAAACACAAAAAAGACTAGCAAAGCAAATGAAGAAGAGCCCTGAGACCTTAAGAATTTCAGAATGAAAATCTGATTATATATGTTAAAGACATTTAAATTCTTTTTACTGAAGGCATATTCATATACCACTCAGATTTATGAAATCTATAAAGCACCAACGGCCAAATGACACCTACACATGTCCTTTGAAACATTTAAACTTGGGATCCTGGGCAACAAGGACTACCCTGTCCCCTCATCCCAGTAAGGTACTGATCTCAATGGCAGGATTTATCTAACATCCCAGACTAAATAAAACAAAATAAGAGGCAAAGACTGCCAGTTCTTTGTCCTGCATCTCCTTTATTATCCCCACTTATTCCTCCACCACACCGACGCGAGGCCTCTAATTGAAAACATAAATTAAGCTCCCAAATAACAAATGCTCTGCAGAAATTCTTTGCCTCAGCATTTTCTGTGCGTGGTAGGAGTTGTGTGTTTCGCACCAGCTCAGTGTGGCCCGTCTCCAGCACTTACTTCATCCCACAGGACCCTGGGAAGACCAGGATAGCAAACCCGCAAAGAGAGGGAATGACTGCTTCGCTCAAGGAATCGGACTGCACTTGAACTAAAGTAGGGTTAATTGGGATTCTCGAAAAGGGACTGATCTTTAATAGCCAAGGTCAGTGGGGGGGTCTGGATAAAGTCAGCCCGGGTAACATCACTAACTGTGGAGTGGAATTCACCTAAGAATTTTTGACATAGTTTGGGAAGACAAAAAAAAAGTAACTGTTCTTACTGTTCACTTTGAGCTTCTGGCTCGGGGTTCCAGTCCAAGTGTGATAACCCCTTGTTCTTAGGGTTCATGCTAATGGGCAGTAGAAGGCTGCGTCCTGTTTCTCCTGGGACTTCACCCTTAATAGTCACAGTTGCCAATTAAAAAGTTCGTTAGGGAACTGAGGGCTCAGCCGAGGCACATGTAGAGGTCCGGAAGCCACGTTTGAGTGTCACATGGATGGATGAGTCTCCAGGACACGCCAAGCCACACACCAGTGGGTTGTGTACACCCAGACAGAAGCAACAGAAGTTGGCCTGAAGAGCCTCAAGTCAGCGCTTTCTGGAACTTTTCCTTTCCGTTCCAAAAGGATAAGGATTTAAACTTTTACATTATCCTTGCCGATCCCGACTATTTTAAATGACAAACATTAGAATTATTTTTTGAAACGAACGACACAATCCAGGATGCAGCCCAGACTCGATAATTTTCTAGAAATGGTTACTGACCTATGTAGACCCTTCTTCGCAACGAAGAGGGGTCGAGTTGAGGTTAACATTCTGGCAAAACCACTTAGGATCTAGAATAACAACTGTTTGGTGGGGGATTACTGCCATTGTAAACCACTGACAGGGGCTGGAAACGGTAATTCTTAATTAAGAAAATCACGAGATCAGCGTCTGCCCTCTTCATGCAGCTGACAGCTGGCCCCGCCTCAATTCCAGCACAGAAAGAAATTCAGCAAAGGGATGGATTTGTTTTTCTAGTGATTTGTTTTAGATATTTAATCTAAAATAACAGGCTGGAGCTTTGGAAAATAGCTTTGGATACTGTGCACTGAAAGATTGTGTGATTTTGATGTGAATCTTGTGTTTTGATTTTAATTGTGCCTCATGACTGATTTATTACTAACTTGTTGCTTCCAAGGAGAATTTTAGGAGATGTTTAGAAGAAACCGTTGCATACTCGGTGGAGGTACCAAAACTTCCCATGGTGAAATACATCATTTTTATATACTATCCAATAACTTTTTAATACACCAACTATTTTCATCAAAATTTATTTTATTATTCATGTCAATGGGTATTTTGTCTGCATGTATGTCCATGTGCCACGTACATGCCTGGTGCCTGAGGAGGCCTGAGGAAGGGATCTGATCCCCTAGAGTTGTAGTTACAGACAGTTGTGAGCTGCCATGTGGGTGCTAGAAATCTAACCCAGGTCGTCTGGAAGGGCAGTCCCTCTCTATGCCCTCCAAATATTATTTTGTTTGCTAATGACATACACATCATAGTCTACTGAATACAAATGAAATAAGCTGGGACTTAGCTCCCTTGGTAGATAACTTGCCTGACATGCATAAAACCCTGGGTTTGATCCCTAGCACTAAATAAAACTGAGCATAGTGGTGTATGCCTATAATTTTAGCACTTGGGAGGTAGAAGCTGCAATTTCAGAAGTTCAAGACCATCTTCAATTGCACAGATCGTCTGAGGCAGCATGGATACAAGAGATCAGATCTCCTGTACAATGAGATGCAAATGAATATATAGAAAAATTCAACATAATGGGTGACTAAAAATTTTGAGATGTCACAAAAATTATATGCAGAATACTAGATCGGAGGAATATCAACAACAAAAAAGGTTGGGTGCAGTCACCACTGTGTCTGTAGATTCCTTGGGAGTTACGAGAGATGCACTTAGGGTGGGTGATTACACAGCCTTGTAGCCCAAGACTAAACTTCAAGCTATACACGGTTTGCAAGATTTGGTACAAAATGATTCAACATGGTAGAGAAATCATAACATTTTAAGGCTAGAAAGGAATGTGGAGTTTTTCTTAAAGCCCTCTGGTTTTTAGGAAGTGCTGAGAACTGATCTCAGGGATACAGTAGCAGCCAGGCAAGCATCCTGCCCCCCCTCCACCCCCCAGCTTTACCCAGAGCCGTCTTAATGGCCTGTTAAGTCCTAGTCTGCTAAGGAATAGCAAAACCCATCTCCATTGTTTCAGAAAATATTATCTGTGTCTCTCCAGTCCACTCCATGAGACTTCTCTAAGTAGGGCACAGCTCCTCCCTAAACCCCACCCCATAACTCTCTGCACAGCAGACTGGGTAGGGTTTATTGCAGAGGTTCCAAGAAATGTACCTCCTCAGAGGTTATACGGCCATACTTCAGGGTTATATTAGCTTAATAATTTTCAAGCTGGTTTTTCGAGAGTCTGCATTTCTACAGAAGCTAGCAAGAAAAGTGCACAGAAAATATGATTTGTGGAATTCTTAGATCCTTAAAAAAATTTATGTCAAAAAAGCCAAAGCTCAAGTTCTTGTTTTACATTTTTTTTTCCTCTCAAGAAAGGCTGAAAACTCTTCCACTATAACCACTCAGAAATAACAGGTTAAAAAAAAAAGACATTATTCTTTCAAATCCATTGCTAAGCTTGCCTCTCTGAGCAGGAGAGAGAGAGCAGGCGGGAGACACAGATATCTAGACATGACAGTGGGGGCCAGAGGGGCAGCTCAGCAGCTAAAAGCTCTCTCTGCCCTTCTGGCGATTCCCAGCACTGACATGGGGGCGGCTCCCAACCTGTCTCCAACTCCAGCCTCAGAAGCGCCATCTGCTGGCATCTGTGAGTGCCTGCACACACGGCCTCACAGAGATACAAAAATAAAAATAATAAATCTGCTCCACTTATACACACACACACACACACACACACACACACACACACACACACAAGCACACCCTAATAAACAACAGAACTGATGTACAGTTAGGTACCTACAGTCTTGGTAACAGAGGATTTGGACTAAACTTCACCAAGGAGTAGGGGACAGCCGAAATCCTAGCAGAATTGGATGTGGTGACTCATGTCTATAACCCCAGGAATTTGGAGGCTGTGGCAAGAGGATTGCTTTAGCTTGAGGCTAGACTGGACTATAGGGTGAAAGAAAAAATAAAAAATGAACAAAAGAAAAGAAAAGAAAGGAAAGGAAAAAGAAAAAGAGTCAGGTCTGGGGACATGCCTTAGTTGATAAAGTTGCTGCCACTGAAATCTGAGGGCAGGAATTGTACCCCCAGAACCCTCATAAGGAGTCGAATGGTAGTATACTTGTGATACAATCACTGGCAATGACCTGGGTTTGCTGGGATCCAGGCTAGCTGAGTTAGTGAGCCCGAGTGACTGTCTTAAGAATAAGAGACCATGGCTTCTGAGGTATAACACCAGAGGTTTTCTCTGGCTTCCATGTGCAAGAGCGTATGTGCATGCATGGGTGCGCGCGCGTGTGCGCGCGCACACACACACACACACACACACACACACACACACAGCCTTCTGAATGAAGAACAGAAAAGAATAGCAGCATATGGATATGCTAATAACATTCATATCTCTAAGAAGCTTCCACAACAAGGGAAAGATAGTATCCACTCAGAATTTATAACCAGGCGGCATGTGGTCCAGGAAACGCAAGTTTAAAAAAAAAACCTCCAAAACCTAAGGATTCACCCGTGATGTAAATAAAAAAATAGAAGGAGATGGCCGTGCCTACTCTGTTTAGTTTTACACAGTATATATTACTGAAGGTGAATTCAGAATCCCACACCATCAATCACGCAGAGAAACTGTCAAACAGAAATAGTACATAGCACTTGAATTCTGAAAGATTATTTAGCCTACATTTAAAATGACTAAGACTAAAATGAATGAAAACTGTATGAAAAGAAAACTCCAGTGTTAAACTAATCTGCAGAGGGACGGAACATGAGAAGAGCAGCTGAAGAGAAATGCTGATGGGTGGAGGAGGCAGCTGGTAAGACGGCGCTGAAGGCGGAACTCATGGTCTGCAAGGCGGATTCACGGAGAGAGCTGAGAAGGCAGTGCAGTAAGAGAAGTGGGTCGGTGTATCCGGAGTCCCGCCCAGTGGTTTGGGATCCCAGCACGCTGGACACACTGGCAGCAGGATCTCGAGTTTAAGGAGAGCCTTGGCTACACAGTGGTAGCCTGGATCAATAATCAAGTGATAAAGGGAATGAACTTTATACACACACCCACACCCACACCCACACACATACACACACAATGCACACACAGACAAACACATATACACATATACACACATACACACAGGCACACACACAGAATTTAGAATGAGTATGTTTTTAAAAACTGCAATCAAGGGAGAGTTATCTCAGAGGAGAATGGTTTCACTTTTTTTTGTTTGTTTTGTTTTTTTGAGACAGGGTTTCTCTGTGTAGTCCTGGCTGTCCTGGAACTCGCTCTGTAGACCAGGCTGGCCTCGAACTCAGAAATCCACCTGCCTCTGCCTCCCAAGTGCTGGGATTACAGGCGTGCGCCACCACGCCCGGCATGGTTTCACTTTTGAAATTTTATTAACGTGACTCACCAATGAATACATACATATACACATACACACAGACACACATACATACACACAAATGCACACACAGACAAACACATATACACATATACACACATACACACAGGCACACAACAGACATACATACATATACACATACACACAGACACACATGCATACACACACAAATGCACACACAGACACACGTATATACACACATACACATACACACATACACACACACAGGCACACACAGAGACATACATATACACAGACACACAGACACACACAGAATACACATACATATACTCACATATACACACACATACATATACACATACACACACATAAACATACATACACACACACACACACACACACACACACACACGATGGATAGAGTGAGAGAAGAGAATGAACAAAAATTAAGGTCTAATGTGATTTTCTGACCAGCGATAGGATGTTGAAGTGAAACTGTACAGAGAGAAATGCCTGGAGATTCCCCAGAGTCGCTTAGTTACGTAAGTCCTCTGAGCTAAGAGGGGACAGATCTACTGCACTACAGTGAGGGGGTGAGGAGCAAAGGCAAAGCACTCTGAAAAGCAACCAAGATGAGAGCTGACGACTCACAGAAACGGCAGGCAATGGCGCGGTCCTCAAAAGCACAACAAGTGGCAGGAATGGGTGGCGGTATCTCAAATGTCTGCGAGAAAACACCTGCCAGTCTAGAAGGGCGCCCTCAACCGCAGGCCTAATCACCTGCTGGGGGTGTCCACCATTCACGGACAGGTCTAGAAAACCAGAGTCCTTTAAGGAGTAGTAAAGACGAGTGACATTCTTGCAAGGCTGACTTTAGAGAGAAGAGGGGGCGACGGCCATGTGGATGAGGAGAGGAGACAGCTATGGATGAGGAAGACTTTAAAAGGCGACTATTAAAAAACAGCTTTATGCCTGAGAAATCCAGGCTAGAACGATTGGTTCACTGCAAACTTCTTATTCAAGAAGAAACCGACGGCTTGAACTGAAAAAATGGAATTACTGGTTAAAACCTATTCACAGACACAGAGATTGACCAGACCTGGAGCTTCCAAAGGGAAGTTTCTTCGGCTTTCAAAGTGAAGGAAAGTCTAACTGTAAAAGCTGTTCCAGAGAGCAGAAGGAGCCAATTATGTTTTCCAGCTCATTTTCATGAGGTAAGAGAAATGATGCAACTTGAGCAAGAAAAATTACACGCCAGTTTCAGTTATGAATATAAAAAGTCTAAGGAAGATGCCAGCAAGCCAAATTTAGAATGAGTATGCTTTTAAAAACTGCAATCAAGGGAGAGTTATCTCAGAGGAGAATGGTTTCACTTTTGAAATTTTATTAACGTGACTCACCAATGAATCCATCAATAGACCATCCATCTCAGTAATGAGAAGAAGGGGTGTGACAAGATTCAAAAATAGCTCCTTGATAAAACATTTTAATGAACAGGGAATAGAAGGGAGCTTTCTTAACAAGGTAAATTATATCAAACAATAAGCCCCCAAGGCAATACTAATCCCAGCCTTGAAAAGCCATGGGTACATTATATAAGACCCGGAATAAGACAATACTGCTAGCTAATGTTGGCTAAGAGGCTTAACCATAAAAATGTGAGAAAAATAGAAAAACATAAATATTACAAAAGAACTCACGTTATCTATACAATGAGATTACTTATGTAAAATATTAAATAATCTACACACATTACAAAGCAATAAGGAGGGAGCACAGTTGGAAATAGGGTAGACCAGGGAATGAACTATACTGGGGCAATTAAGTATTCATATGAAAAAGTATAGATGCATCACATAATCCAGAAATATGAATTACAGGATGGGTTAAAATATCTCACTGATTAATAAAATCCTTTAAGTTTTGAAAATATGTAGAAAGGTAATTAAATCACATGAAGCACATACATATTAACATTTCTTGGATCACATACCATAAAAGAAAATATTGATTGATTTCTTGCAAACATTTAAACTTCCTTGTGATAAAGAGCATCACAAATAAACTGAAATGATCCCATTCATTAGGGATAGATATCTGGAAATCAGGCTGGCCCCTTCAGAATTAATCTCCAGAACATTAAAAAAAATACCTACAAACCATACCTACACAATTAAAAATTAGTAAAACAGAACACAAATTATATATATATATATATATATATATATATATATATATATATATAAAGTTTTCAAACACGGCTTCATCTAGCCCGAAGCTGACCTTGAACTTCCAATCCTTATGTTTTTACCTCTCATATACTTAGATTTCTAATGTTCTTTGTCCCCCTTTGTAGGCCTTTTATCACCTCTAAAGTATAAGTTTTAATGGAAGGCCTAAGATGTGTAATAACATTTTAAAACATTAGATTTACTAGTGATCAGAAACCCATTACATCTATGAGATCAGTGAAAAGAGTGTCTGATATCACCCAGTGCTGGAGAAGACAGGGGAGGGGAAATGATAAAGCAATTATGTGTTAGGACCACCTGAGGAACTTAAAACAAGCACCATTCTCAGGTCCAGTCCCCACTGATACTAGGTCTAGGGGCGGGTATGAGCAACAGGGATGTTTCTGTGTGTCCTGGGCGATTCTTCTCTGCAGTTAGGTTTTGGAGTTACTGTTCAGCCTTGTCACTAGGACAGTATCTCTCAGAAGGTGAAGAAGCACATTCTCTAAAGCCAATGGCTCCGTCTTGGGAATAACTCCAGTGACTCTTTCAAGAGGCTTTGGAACATGGGCATGAGGAAGCAGCCCAGGGCTTGCCCACCATACACGAACTCCTACGAAAGCACGCACGTATAGTCTCAGCACTCCGGAGGGGGAGGCAGGATATCAGGTGCTTGAAGCCATCCTTCCCTACATAACAAGTTTGAGGGTAGCCTGTGATACATGAGGCTCCAGCCCAAAACAAAACACAACAACAACAACAAAAATTTCAGCACAAGCCTAAAAGGATATATATTTATATACACAGATCTTCGCAGCGTAGCTTTATACCAAAACAGTGAGTCCAAAGTCCTCTCAGTAGGAAAATGAATAAATCAACCTTGAGTTATTTGCACAACGTGGTATTATCCTGCTGTGAGAATAAACAACTAGACACCTATGCTCCAGCGTGGTTCATGCCTGAAATAATGCTGAATTAAAAAAGTTACAGAAGGATATGAATGATACTTTATGTATTTTAAAATGAGAGCACAAAACGGTGCTCTAACCACAGATAGATATCCCCTGGTGCATATAACACATACATACATGGTCAGCTATGCCAGGACAATAAATTCATTAGGAGAGAGGGCAGAGAGAGGAGCTTCAGCTGAGTCTTTAATGAGCTTCATATTAATTTGTAAGTGATATGAGATAAAGATGGGAAAATAAACGTATTTAATCTTGGAAGCTGGTTTGTAGATAACTATGATATGACTTTAGATGCATTAAAATATTTTTTTTTTTTACCAGAAGGTAAAGGAGTAATTTGATTGATATGATTATGGGACACATCTTCATTTTAAAAAATTACTGCTAGAACGGTAATATTTTTTTTTTAAACATTAAAAACCAAAAGAGTAAAAATATCCTTGTGCTCTCTTTGGTTCTACAGCGAGGTACTGATGCGTAAGTCAGTTTACTACACTGGCTTCAGTATCATCCTGTATAAAAGTAAGGGCGTGAGAGACAGAGTGCTAAAGCATTCTGGTTTTAAATGTTGACGAATCTAAAGTTGAAAAAGGATGGTATTTCTGAAGTTATCTGTTCTCTCTCCTTGGAGGTCACCTGCCGAGTTTGTATTTCACCCCGCAGTAATAAATTTGTCCTCAGATGTAATGATTGGCTATCTGAAAAGCAATGGCGAGGTCAATACATCATCCTTGAATTGGCAACAGGAAATTGAAGTGGCAAACCCAGATCAGGAGCAGTGGAAACACCCAGAACGCTGTCACCTCTGTCTCGAATGTCCAATGACTTCCAGCCCCAATTCTGCAAACGTATTCCTTTGTTCACACACTAGCTGAATGTATGTTTTCACGAATACTTTCTCATCATTATTTGGCATGTATCAATAAGACTTATATATAAGTGGTGTTATAGTAAAACTCCCTTAGTATACTTTGTGACAGAAAAAAAAAAACAAAACAAAAAAAAAACCATGAAAATCCGAACCCCAATTCATTAATTAGAAAGACTTTATTTCCATCCTCTAAATGTCTTGTTTGCTCATAATGAAAACCTGGCCCAACACAAACAACTAAACACATTTGTTCACTGATGTGCTGTATTCTTCCAAGAATTATGGTGCCGTTAGCCAACTAGGGCTAATTATCCACAGAACCCTGCAGAAAATGAAGCACAGAAACACAAGGCCTGGGGTGAAGCCATACTTTCCGTCAATACCCATGTAGGGCTGAGATGACTGAAACCCACTTCCAACACAGGGAGCAGAAACCTTCCCCACCCCCAGCCCGTCCCTGTCCCATACCTGCTCTTAGCTATAGATTTTATGGCCGACTACAAGGATAGTATGTGACCTTAGCGTTTAGACCGAACTACAGAAATCATGGTTCCACATGCAGAAAGAGTGCAGGATGGTCGTCAGTGGTAATGTTCTAAGATAGTTCGTTCCTCATCTGTTGAACTAGGCAAAGGAAGCTACCTCCATTACCTCTATAACGACTGATTGAAGGAAAACAAATGCCACAAGCACTATTGAATATCAGCTCTGCACCTGAAAACCGATGGCAGTCAATAATTGCTTGGTGAGGTCATCATTTCCTCATCTCCTGCTGCTAAGGATCTGGCTAGTCCACGGAATGCTTATGAAAGAGCTATTCAAAGCAGAAACACTTGCTTTATAAAGGAAAGCCGCATCCTCGAGCTTGGGGTCTTTTGAAATCCAACAATGTCTTTTCCGTGGGGGGAAAAGATGACTGATAGTCATTCTCATTCAGCCTGCAGGTAGCAGCATACTAGTGGAGGAAGCAGCCTAGCGAGCCGAGGCTGGGGGGATGGATGGCTCAGAGAGTAGTGTTTCCGGGGCGAGCCCTAGGACCAATCAGAGTTTGGATCCCTAACTCTTACGGTAAAAGCCGAGCGGGCTTGCAGAAGTCCGATCCAAGGCTTGCCTGGCGCTAAGTATGTTCCTATTCTTTCTTGTCTTTTCCCTTTTTGGATATCCAGAGTCTATGCACACTACCCCAGACACTATAGGCTTTCTTACTTTCACTCTGCAGCCCTTCCCCCATCCCTCTGCCACTTAGCGCTTATCAACTTCCGGTGCTGATCATTTCTGCTCTCCCAGACTCTGACACGTGACCGTGTCTCGTCTCTGTCTGTCTCTCTCTCTCTTTCTTGCTCTCTTGCTCTTCCAGGCAACTGCTGAGATTCCAGAACAGCTTGCCTGTTCTGGAATTTTTCCTCTCAAAGTCTAATAAAACGGTCTCTGAACTTCCTTTTGAGACCTTTTTAAAAATTCTTTTTATCAGTGAAACTTAAAGGCAAACCCAGATTCCCTGGTGAAACACAATAGGAAAGAACATCCAATGAGCGGCTTCTCACCTGGAGACCAAGGAACACCGTAAGTACAGACCATTTTTCAATTCCTCTTGGTGCTTAACATGAGATCAGCGGCCTGTCTAATGCTAGGCAACTGCGCTACAGTGAAGCTACAACCCCACCCAACCTTCCACCAATACTGTCGCAGCCGGTTCGCGCCTGACATCCATAAAGACCGTGGACCGCCATCACTGAGCCTCATAAAATCCAACGCAAACCCTTAACCAGAAAGCAGGGAATTCGTCCGAGAGTAGCAACTGCATGACAGAGGGCACATTCACTTTGTTTCATTTCTCACGGCTCCCACAGGACTGTCCCCTCCTCTAAGTGTGGCCATCCACGGTTATACCATTGGCACTAACGCTCACAAAAGTCACTCACAGATTCCTGTTGGTCAGAGTAGACCTTTGACCTAGGACCACACTGAGCCGCTATGGAGGAAGAGGTTTAAAGGGCAGTTTTAGACATGGAACAGCCGCACTCTACTAAGTAGAAATGGCAGATGGTCCACCAGATAATAATCTCTAGCTAAAGGGCGTCGTCAACAGTAACCGGGATGGCTTTGTGAGCATTTGACTCTGAGGAAGGAGGAGGAAGAGGAACTGTTTCCTAGAGGTGGGGGCACCCAAATGCTGGTTGAGGATGGAAGGAATAATAATACAAAAGTAGGCTTCAACCATCAGTGGTTTTCTGCTTTAAAATGCTTCCTTCTAACCTGGGTTGTAGACAAACGGGCTGTCGATGAGGGTCTGGTGGTAGGATAAAGGACGTGCGAGGTAGAAGAAACGAAGACAGCCCACCCCTTGCCCAGCTGCCCACCAGCCAGTAGTACAAGCCGCCATCTCCTTCCCTGAGTGACACTGGGGAAGATTTCCAGCTGCACAGGACAGAGGGGTGAGGGTGGATGGCAGGAGGCGGGAGTCTGGGAGGGAACAGGAAGCCCCCAGACACTTCCAGATCCCACCGTGGTCTACACGCCACTTAGTCACATCCAGCTAGATGGCAGTCCCAGCTCTGGACTTGGAGTCTTAAGCTTACTCACCAATGCCACCCCTTCAACTTTCACTGTAACCACAGAAAGGTGAGAACGGCTAAAATCTTTTAATGTCTCAGCTCCCTGCTGCTGGTTACAGGCTAGAGAGAGAGCAGTTTCCTCCAGCATTTGCCAAGTGATTGCACAGCATTTTCAGGAGGGGGAGGGGGGGTCACAAATGTCCAGGCTTTGGCTGATTTCACTCTCCAGATTTACCTTTCCTTTCAGCAAATCTGTCTAAGTCTTCCAGAAATGTCAACTACTGGATCTGCTTGCTAGATCAACAACACAGTCTTCAGGAGACCCCCCCCTTCCCCTCTTGTTTTCTAACTTAAAATATAGTTTATATTCCTGGAGGAAATGAGCCAAGAGATATTCACTTGCAACGTTAATGAAATTAAATAACTCCTGACATGAAAACATAAGCATGCCTCTACACATTACCTGCTAAATGGTACCAAGTGTAGAAATTTCTGCGTTGTATCTTGTAATTAATTTATAGGCTGGCGAACAGTTTTACTTGTATTTAGAGTTGAACAGATAGCTTCATTGAGATTACAGCATGCAAACGATGTTTCATATTAAGGGCTTAAAGGAAGAAAAAGAGAAAAACAAAGTACTTACTTGCAGTGGTAATTTTAAAGTAATCTTGAATTTCGAATTAGGTTCTTTTGTTTAAAAAGAAGGAAAAGCTAACTTTAATCCTTTGGACTTTGAGGAATATACTGGAAATCCACAGGACAGATACTTGAGAAATCTTCCTTTTGTATTACTTCTCCAAACATCCAAAATATTGGAAAATGATTAAAAAAAGAGAGAGAGAGAGAGAGGGAGACAGAGACAGATAGGCAGAGAGAGATCAAGAGAGAGAGAGAGAGAGAGAGAGAGAGAGAGAGAGAGAGGGAGAGAGAGGTTCTTAAAATGGGGTGGGGAGCAATAGAAAAACGAAAAGGGCAAAATCAGAACAGAAGCCACAAAGGAAGAATAAGCCCTGTCTAAAACTCAGATCGCGAAATGTAACTGTCCCGGCTGTCTGCATTCGAAGTGTCCTCTTGTTTTCCTGGTGACATTTCTCTCACTCACTCAGTCTCGATGTCTTCCAGCAACACAAGGATGTTCGAAGAGAAATGAACTCATCCTCAGAACTTGCTCTACTAAAGGCAAACAGATGGAGGATTTCCTGCTGAGGACTCCCCACCGAGGCACACATTCAGGGGTGTGGAGCTGACTTGTGAAGCTCTGTTTTCTAGACTCAGGACTGAGTCCACATGTGCTGTGTCACGATAGAAAATGAGTCTTGTCATCTGACTCCTCCAACCCCACTCACTGAGGCAGGGAGCAGGTCAAAACTCTCTGAAGACCCTGCTTGTCATTCTTCCTTTTCAATTTCATCTCCCCACTAGGACCAGATGAACTTATATAAAGGCCGTTTTTGCCGGTAGAGTGCTCCCTTCCTGTACCTCTCGGTCCTCCTCACCTCTTCTCCTTCTCAGAGTTCCTTCCTGATACAACATCCAGTTACACACATGTTGCAATCATTCTAAATGTCACCCAGGTTTTATTTCTCCCTATGGAAGTGTACTCTAAATGCAGCACATTTTAAAATAGGTTCTGAAGACAGTGTTGGTCTAGATTATTGTCTAATGAGAAGCAAGAACAGAACTCCTTCTCATAGCTATGGAGTCCTGGCTACAGACTGATGCTTGTTATATTGAGAAACAACCCTAAAACCCACCTTTCAAACTATTATTTTGGCTTTTTTCCTTCCTCATTACTAAGTATGAGGATACTAGTTCCCTCACAGGATGTTTCCCCCTTCTTAATATAAAAATCCTCCTAATATAGTATCAACCATGTATTAATTTCAATTATCCTAACCCAACCCTGCCATCCGAACCCATCTTCCATTTTGTCAACTGCGTTAACTGGCCCTCCAGAAATAAGCCTCACGGGCTGGCAAGATGGCTGAGTGGGTGTCAGTACTTGCCTTGCAAGCTTGATGCTCTGAACTCAGATCCCCAGAAATCATGTAAAATCCAGATATGGTTGCATGTATTCATAAGTCTTACACTCCTACGGTGGTATGAGATGTAGAGACTGAATCCCAGGCAAGTTCTTGGGCAAGCCTACTGGAGAATGCAATGCAGTAGCAAACAATGGCGACTCTGTCTCAAACAAGGTGAGGGTCAACACTAGGCCGTCCTTTGACCTCCAGTGAGCACACATTATTGTGGACTCTAGTTTTCTGAAGTTGCGCTGAATGATAGAGTGCGTGATGAACGAGGTAGATGGTCGCGATGGAGGAAGGGTGTGTGCTGTGTGTAGAATTAGGACCTGCCTCCATCACGAGTTCTATGGAAACCTTTACAGCCTTAATGAAGATTGTCTGGAAAAGCAGAGTAGATGGCTCAGTAAGTGACATGTGGTGCCTCCTTGTGATCCTTCTGCTCTCAAAGCAGAGAGAATTCAATAAACCAAGGTGGCTAGCCAGAACTAGCTGGAGCAGTGAGCTTCAAGTGCAGAGACAGATCTGTCTCAGTGTACAAAGTAGAGAGTGATAGGAAGATGTTTGACATTAACCTCAGGCCTGTTCCCAACACACAGGCAGACACACGCACATGTATCTACACACATTTGAACGTCTATGCACACATACACACACACACATACACACACACATACATACACACAAATGCGCATGCACTCACCAACACATTAAAAAAAATAATTACTTAGAAGAACATGCTATACCAAACTTTCCCAAATGAAGATCCTAGCTTTCATGAAGCTCACTGGCTACATTTATAAAGTTTTATTAGAACACATGCATGCCTATTTCTTTTGTATTATCTTTAGCTATTTTTTTTTTTTAAAAAATATTTATTTTATGAGTGTTGTATTTTGATACACACATCAGAAGGGGGTAATTCCTATTACAGATGGTTGTGAGCCACCATGTGGTTTCTGGGAATTGAATGCAGGGGGTATTTGCTTCTTTTTGTTCCAGAGCCTTCAGCTGTGCTGTTAAGCTGCTAGTGTATGCTCTTTCCAGTTTCTTTTTGGAGGCACTCAGAGCTATGAGTTTTCCTCTTAGCCCTGCTTTTGTTGTGTTCCATAAGTTTGGGTATGTTGGGCCTTCGTTTTCATTAAATTCTGAAAAGTAATTTTTTTCTTTATTTCTTCTTTGACCAAGTGATCATTGAGAAGAATGTTGTTCAGTTTCCATATGTGTGTGGGCTTCCTGTTGTTTTTTGTTGTTATTAAAGACCAGCCTTAGTCTGTGGTGATCTGATAGGGTGCATGGAATTATTTCAATAATTTTATATCTCCTGAGGTTGTTTTGTGACCAAGTATATGGTCAATTTTGGAGAAGGTACCATGAGGTGCTGAGAAGAAGGCATACTTTTTTGTTTTAGGATAAAATGTTCTATAGATATCGTTAAATCCATTAGGTTCATAACTTGTTAGTTTCACTGTTTCTCTGTTTAGTTTGTGTTTTCCTGATCTGCCCATTGATGAGAGTGGGGTGTTGAAGTCTCCCACTATTATTGTGTGGGGTACTATATGTGCTTTGAGCTTTAGTAAAGTTTCTTTTATGAATGTGGGTGCCCTTGTATTTGGAGCATATATGTTCAGAATTGAGAGTTCATCTTGGTAGATTTTTCTTTTGATGAGTATAAAGTGTCCTTTTTTAATTTATTTTTTGATTACTTTAGACTGAAAGTCGACTTTATTTGATATTAGAATGGCAGCATCAGCTTGTGTTTTGGGATCATTTGCTTGGAAAATTGTTTTCCAGCCTTTTACTCTGAGGTAGTGTTTGATTTTGAGCCTGAGGTGAGTTTCCTGTATGCAGCAAAATGTTGGGTCCTGCTTAATGTATCCAGTCTGTTAGTCTATGCCTTTTTATTTGTAAATTGAGTCCACTTATATTAAGAGATATTAAGGGGAAGCGATTGTTGCTTCCTGTTTTTTTGTTATTAGAGGAGGAGTTATGTTTGTGTGGCTCTCTTCTTTTTGGTTTGTTAAAAGAAGATTAATTTTTTGCTTTTTCTAGTGAGTAATTTCCCTCCTTTTGTTGGTGTTTTCCATTCATTATCCTTTGAATGGCTGGATTTGTGGAAAGATACTGTGTAAATTTGTCTTTGTCATGGAATACCTTGGTTTCTCCATCTATGGTAATTGAAACTTTTGCTAGGTATAGTAGCCTGGATTGACATTTGTGTTCTCTTAGGGTCTGTATGACATCTGCCCAAGATCTGGCTTTCATAGTCTCTGGCAAGAAGTCTGGTATAATTCTGATAAGTCTGCTTTTATATGTTACTTGATCTTTTCCCTTACTGCTTTTAATATTCTTTCTTTGTTTAGAATTTGGTGTTTTAATTTTTATGTGATGGGAGAAATTTCTTTTCTGGTCCAATCTATTTGGAGTTCTGTAGGCTTCTTGTATGTTCATGGGCATCTCTTTCTTTAGGTTAGGGAAGTTTTCTTCTATAATTTTGTTGAAGATATTTACTGGCCCTTTGTGATGAAAATCTTCACTCTCTTCTATACCTCTTATCCTTAGGTTTGGTCTTCTCATTGTGTCCTGGATTTCCTGGATATTTTGTGTTAGGAACTTTTTGCATTTTGCATTTTCTTTGACTGTTGTGTCAATGCTTTCTATGGTATCTTCTTCACCTGAGATTCTCTCTTCTATCTCTTTTATCCTGTTGTTGATATTTGCATCCTTGACTCCTGACTTCTTTCCTAGGTTTTCTATGTCCAGAGCTGTTCCCTTTGTGAGGTCTTTATTGTTTCTACCTCCATTTTTAGATCCTGGATGGTTTTGTTCTGTTCCTTCACCCGTTTTGTTGTGCTTTCCTACAATTCTTTAAGGGCTTCTATCTGTTTACCTGTGTTCTCCTGTATTTCTTTAAGGGAGTTACTTATGTCCTTCTTGAAACCGTCTATCAGCATCATGAGCTGTGATTTCAATTCCAAGTCTTGCTTTTCTGGTGTATTGAGGTATCCAGGACTTGCTGTTGTGGGAGAATTGGTTTCAGATGGTGCCCTGTTGCCTAGATTTCTGTTGGTAACATTCCTACATTTGCCTTTCGCTATCTGGTTATCTCTGGTATTAGTAGGTCCTGCTGTCTCTGGCTGGTGCTTGTCCCTCCTGTGGGCCTGCAAGCCTGTTTCAGCACTCCTGGGTGACCAGCTCTCCCCTGGCACAGAGTACTGTGGCGCTGCCCATCTCCTGGGTGCAGGTGGAGCCTGACGGACCCTGGCCCAGTTGCTCTGCCACCCCTGTGTACCCTGCACTCCTGGCTGTACCAGCCTGCTCAGTTGCCAGAGAGAAGATCCTTTAGCTTCTTTTTATGCTACAATAGTAGAGCTATCTATCTTGTTACAACAGAGGCAGTATGATCCACAAAACTCCAATATTTTTCTGTCTGTCTATTTCCAGAAAAATTATAAAAAATTTCTCCTTTATATGTCAGAGTTTCATTAGAAAACTACTAAATTATTTGTCTTTTTTTCCTGAGCTGTTTTGTCAGAAGTACGGTTTAGTTCCTTTTGAAGGGCAGTGGAGAGTCTGGAATTCTTTCCTGCTATTCCTAGGTAAATGTGACAAGAGACCTTTTGGGGGGCTTGTATTGGGGAAGCCCAAGCTCCCAGGAGATAGAACCTATCAGACCATGGGGTGGTACGGGCTATCAGAAGAGTCCAGATACCCAGGAATTGAGCAGTATAGCAGGACTGAGCTCTTGAGAACCACCATAGAGGAGTCAATGGAGGAATTTTGCCCAGTACAAATCAGGATATGAACATGGAAGGGACCCCGAAGTTGGAGACAAAGACCTGGAATTAAAGTAAGGATACTGGGTACCTGCTTTCTGATGGATCCATGGTAAGATTACAAAATTACTCTAACGCACCACTGAATTTTCCCCAATATAAAGCTCCAGGCCCTCCCTGTGGGCAACTTTGAGGAATCTGGGTGGCTTGCCCCCTGGCCTGGAAATCAGGCTGAATGACAAAGTAGCTGCTTTGTTGGTAAGCCCCTCAGTGCCTACAAAGCTCAGAGAGGAAGTAGGGAACCATCTGGTCCTACTGGGGCTGCGGGAGAAAGGCAGGGTTGTTGCTCTCCATGAGTGGTGATCTGGCTCTGAGA
Source organism: Apodemus agrarius (assembly GCA_964023405.1). Taxonomy (NCBI): domain Eukaryota; kingdom Metazoa; phylum Chordata; class Mammalia; order Rodentia; family Muridae; genus Apodemus; species Apodemus agrarius. The sequence goes on from OZ030019.1 coordinate 58,221,981, forward strand.
ACACACAGTCTGTAGAGGGGGAGAATCCAGCCCCAGAACAAGCGGAAAGCAAGCCCGGGGTTATCTGTGCTGCTGCATAGTGTGCGCTTAGCCTTGCCACCCCAAAGCCAGCCTGCATTTCCCCAGAAGAGCCGACTTGCTCGATCCGATGACTGCTGCTTGCTTTGAATTCTATGCTTTAACTTCCCCACACTCCACAGCTATCTAAACGATGGTTCGTTTTCAAGTGTAATTCCCAATGATGAACGCTGACTTGACTCCCAGGACCCCATGAGGGTAGCTAGCTTTTCCTCTGCTCCACATAGCAGGCCAGTTCATCAGGATTTCTTGAGTTGTTGTTACTCATGTGCCAGGCACTGTGCTGAACCTGGTGTAAAAGACCTGATTAGAGAGGTGAAAGCTCCAACCTCTTGGGCAGTAAAGACCAATATGGACATGCACAGATAGTTGTAGATTGTGAGAAGTCCCTGGAAGAAATAAGCCAAGTGCTTCGAAGCACTGGAACAAGATCATCCCCGAAGCACTTCAGATAAATATTGGAAGCTGAGACAGCTGGATGTACATCGAGCTTGGAGGATTTGGTTCAAAAGCAAAGGAGGAGGAAGCAATGTGGTGCATTCCCGAAAGCAGAGGATCCTCTGGTGTGGCTTAACCGGCAGGTAGGAGATGGTGCGTGATGGGCAGGGACTTGATAATGAGTGCTGCTCTCTAGAAAGGGACAGGTTTGGGCATCTTCCAAGGGCAGGGTGAGGGTCTAAGCAAAGAAACGTGTGCTCACTGTGCTTTTCTAAGGGGATCTCTTCAACTCTGTTGTTGAGAATGGAATGCCGAGAGAGCGCACAAGGTCAAACCGTTGGGTGTGGGAGGCATTTATTCGGGTCTCCAGGGGACAGGATGTTTGAGATAGATGGAAGGTTTTGCAGAGAAGGGACCCGTGCCAGCTGTCAGGGTGACAGGGACTGATCCCACCACACTGCGGCTTTGAACTGTTTTAGTTTCCTCCATGTAAGGTAGATTCTGAGGAGGGAGCCTCTTCTTCCTTGCATCCTGCACAAGCCTCATGCAGAGAAAGCACACACGATTCTACGGCTGTATGTTAGGCACAGTGACCACGTGGCTGGAGCTGCAGCAGGTCGAATCTTGGCACGAGGAGGGAGAAGGCGGTTTTGCAAAAATCTCTTTGCTTCTGGAATTCGAATACTTTGATACTTTCAGCTCACTACCTAAAAGGATACCTATAATCCTAGTACTTGGGAGGCTGAGGCAGGAGGACTTCTATGAGTTCAATGTAAGTTTGAGCTATATAGGGGGAAACTTTTTTTAAGTATCGTAGTCAATGTTCTATTTCCGTGGAGAGACACCATAACCATGGCAGATCTTATAAAAGAAAGCATTTAACTGGGCCTTGTTTAGACTTCCGGATGTTTAGGTCAGTATCGTCGTGGTGTGGAGTGCGTGTGGGCTCACACAGACATGCTGCTGGAGAGCAGCTGAGAGCTCTACATCTGGATCCACAGGCATCAGGCCGAGAGAGACACTGGGCTTGGCTTGAGCTTCTGAACCACAGAGCTCACCTCAGGGACACACTTCCTCCGAGTAGGCCACATCTCCTCCGAGTAGGCCACACCCCCTCCGAGTAGGCCACACCCCCTCCGAGTAGGCCACACCCCCTCCGAGTAGGCCACACCCCCTCCGAGTAGGCCACACTTCCTCCTCCCCCGTCAAGGTAAGGGCAGCTGCAGTTTGTTTTTCTCCGGTGTACTCGGTTACTCACACTATCATTGCATGCAGGCAACATTTTATTTTTCTAGTGCTTTATTCTCCCAGCCAGTATTAAACTTACAGGAAAATACCCTTAATTAGCTCAAGTCAGATATCTTTTTAAAAAGCCTCCTCACATTAAAAAAAAAATCTCTTCCATAAACACATTCCTCTGTTTTTTTCTGCCACAGACATTTCCTTAATATTATCAGTGAAGGACACGAGTCTGTACAGAAAAGAAAAGTCAGGCAAAGTCGTTGAAGCCAGTGTGCTCCCTCATCCCTGACAGGCCGTTTTATGTTTCACAAATCAAAAAATGATTTAAGTTATTTTTGGTACCTTTTTTTTTTTCTAGTTCAATAAGATCCGGCTCCTTAAATCTGAAGGATCAGGTATTTTTCTCCAAAACATGAATACCTAAAGTAACACTACAAAATACAGCCGTGGGGTAGAAATTTTTTTTTTTATGAGTATATAAGGGAGATTACTACATGTCACTAGATGAGAGACTATCCCATCAAAATGATTTTATTGATTTTCACTATCCATATCTTGCCACAAAAATTCCAACATTCAAGCTACTAGCCCCTTTTTATTCCAACAATTAAACCCTACACAATCAGGCTGTTTGCCCATAGCCCGTCTTTGAGGAATTCTTACAGAGAGCTGTATTTTAGCTCATATTTGGCTTCAGTCCCATAATGAGACAACAAGAAAGTTAATGTTCTCATAACACACAAGAATGGTATTTTGCACTAATCAGTGAACATCAAAAATAACCATCAGTATAAATAAACCGCACAACACGTTATTCCTGGCTTGTGTTAATGTGCCATTGAAAATTAGTGCCAAGCCCACTGTGGGTAGAATTCGAAAATTTGAGTTGTAAGAACTGGTACAGAAATCATGACTAAACTATGCCATACCTGGAATGATTCTAAGTTAGATTTCGGTGGTTGGCTGAGAGAACACCTCATTTGCAATCTGGGCACAGAGGGTGGAATCTGCATTGCTCTAACCTAAGCATTTCCCCATACAACTGGAACTTTCACATTCATAATGCAGGAACATTCCTGGCATAGTGGGCACTTCAAAGGTATGCCTGTTTGCTGCTTGGCCGTCTTTCACATTTGCTAATGAAATATTTGTCATAACACATCTCAATAAGGAAATACAATCTATTTGCTTTGGGTAGAAAACTTAAGACAAAAATATTTAGAAAACAGGGTTTATTATTATTATTATTATTACTATTATTATTGTTTGGTCCACAGAAAGAACAATGGCCAACAAGCTTGTAGAAAAAAAATGTTATTGGTGAAGACATGTGTAAGTATATCTCAGTCTCTCTCTATTTTTCTTTCTGGTCACATAACTGCAAAAATTTATCATCCCAGAAACGAATGTCAAGTAATTTAAATTGCCACGCTTTTATTGTTCAGTTACAGAGGTTAGTAATGGTTCCCATAAACTCCTTTGAAAGATGGATCTTAAATTTTTCTGGGTTTGGCCTCCCCAAAGCACTAAAAAGAACGCCACAGGCCAGGGGTGAAGGGTGGCTCAGAGGCTGTGAGTGAAGTGTGCCTTCGTGGAGGACCCAAGTTCAGTTCCCAGCACCCTGTGTGGGCCACCCTCCTGCCACAGCAGCTGCAGTGCCCTTTTCTGGCCTCTGTGGGTACTGGACACAACATGTTTCTACCCTTCTCCCACAGACACAACCGAAAAATATTCAGATAAAAATTCCCAGGCTAGGCTACATTAGGATGCTTTTACACGGACAAGGGAACTCTCTGAACAGCTTCAGCAACAGTGAGTCCTCAGGTGCCAAGAGAGTAGCTGACCTACCGGCCTCAAGCAGGAGAGTTGGGACCCATCACTCGCTTATATAAACTCAATAAAATCTGTCCCCAGGGCCCAGTGCTCGCCCATTTGTTGTCTTGGGGAACAGAAAACTCCTTAGGCCTCTGTGTTTCAAAAGTTGAGAGCTCAGCTGCTTGGGTCTTTTCCTGGGGGCACACTTGCTAGTCAGTCTAGTACTTAATGGCACTAGTCTTTTTTAACTATTACAGTGTCTCTTTCAGCACACGCCTTGACTGGAATATTAAAGGTATCAGTTCTCTATTAGCCCTCTCTGAGCTGCACATTTTAAACTTTGTTTCTGCTCCCACAAGCTGGTTTTCACTGTAAGTCTGCATAAGGGAAATCAGTAACAGCCATGCCACAGATTCAGTGTTGTGGCAGAGAGACTACATCTTTAACTGCAAACAAGACATGGCTATAAACACTCGAAGTCTACCCCCAGTGCTGTAATTCCTCCAGCATGGAAGCAATGTAGAAGAGCCTCCTCAAACAGCACCATGAACCAAGAACCAAGCGGTCAAATACCTGAGCCAACAGGAGACATTTCTCATCCAAACCACCACAGGTAATTAGAATCTTGTTGTAAATCTCAAGTTTTAGTTCTTCGTGGGTGGGATACAGGAAAGCAACTCATTTTCTTGTTTATCTTTTAGGCCCCAAGGCATTTTCATTTAGTCCTGGTTCAAGGACTCTTTTCCTCTTATAGTCTTTCCGGATTTTCTATTTAGACAATAAGTCATGTGAAACGACAGCTTTACCTTTTCCGTTCTGATTTGGATTGGGTCAAGTTCTTATTGTCACATAATTTACATGTCATAAAACTAGCCCTTAGAAAATACATAATTCAGTGGTTTCTAACATCTTCATGGGCTGAGGAGATGGTTCAATGGTAAAATACATGCTGTACAAGCGTTTGGACCCAAGTTTGGATCCCCAGAACACATGTAAAAGCTGGACAAAGATATGAGCATATGAAATCTCCTCTCTCTGAGGGCAAGATGGAAAGGTGGAGACAGGATGATCTTAGAAACCCCCGAGCCAGCTACTCTGGAGTAACCAGTGGTGAACAATAAAAGAGAAGGTCTGATCTCAAACAAGGTGGGAAGTAAGGACCCAGACCTGAGGTTGGCCTCTGAGCTCCACACGAACGCTGTGGGAAACATTGCACCCACCCCGGTTGCTCTCTTGCTAAGTCTGACTTTATGGGACAGCCCTGAGCTTGGTGCGAAATGGAGGACTCCTTTTGTCAGCAGGGATTCCTCTTCTCTGGATGATCCTGGACCCCACCCCCGAGGAATGCCATATCGTCCTGCACCTGAGATTCCTGGAATGTTCCCCCATGCTAGTTTGGGGCATCTCAATGGCCTTAGCCTTCAGTCAATGACCTTTGCCCACCCTGGACATTCTCACCCTTTTCCCCAAACTATATAATCCTTAGTTCACCCCAAATAAAGTGTATGTGTACAAACCCACCCCAAATAAAATTATATGCACAAGCTAAGTTCGTCTCAAAGAGCTATTTCGTGGAAGATCCTCAGAGAAGGCCTTTTCTCTCTCCCCGCCCCACTCCACCATCCTGCCTGTTCTGAACTCTGCTTCCTCCTCCCAGCCGCTGTGCAGCAGTGTCTGGACAGCCTAAGAGGGAGAAAGTGGAGGTCTTGGAGCACACGCCCTCACACCCTCAGACGGGCACGGGCAAATATTTAAACATACCACCGCACTGTCATTTCTGGTTCACCATTCCCTAGATGCAAAATATTTGACATCAAGAAGTCAAAAGCCATGATAAAAACCCCATGGCTAAAGAAACATTTAATATACAAACAGAAAATCCTAACAGAACATAACGAAAAATGCAGTATGGGAAACTTCCAAGGGAAAATTCTAGGCATCATGGTATTACTCTAGACAAAATGATCTAGCAGTGACAGAGCCATCTGGTCGAGCATAGTATTTGTACCAGTATATTGGAATCACTAAACTTCTTCAGAATGCTTTAAACAGGATAGCTTTCAAGTTAACCTCTAATCAACCCCAAGGGCAGTAACCCCAATCATAGAAGCAAAGTGTGAACATATGAAACTCACAAACATTTAAAAGGTCACATTCAAATTCTTGACTTAAGCATTCAGCTTCCGAAAGATCTTCACAAGCAGGGATGGTGTCCTGGATATTTTCTAAGCAGGCACAAACACCTTAGAACTGATTTAAAATTTTTAATTTACATTATTTAAACTTGCTAATAATTTAATGAATAATTTATTAACACATTATAAAACCCCGGTAATAACCATTAGATAAAAAAGAACCCATATACTGAAGCCAATGCCAGACGCCCTCTTGTACATTGTCCTGGTAAATTGTCGCACTTACTTGAGCTCACTGAGAAGCTGTTGTTGAAGTGAGTCCCCCCCACACCCCAATTCAGACCCAGACATGTTTTTCTCAAAGTGTCCTTTAAGGCCATCCCTTAAGGGATGCGCTGTTCTCAGCTGTGATACAGAGAGAATAGCAAAATAGCCCAAGAGCGAAACATTGCGTCCTTGAGAACAGGCGGAATGTTAGTTTTGCTTATCCCATCATACACAAGTGTCTTCAGCGGGGGAAAGGGAAGCCAGTGGCTCACCTGCCGGAAGCTCATCCATGGAGTGAAAGCCGTCATCCCTGCTGGCTGCCTCAGCCTCCCCAGGCAGGCTCACAGGGATGAGGTTGTCAGATGGGATCTGGAGCTGTTACTTATGTCTATTGCTATTTGGACTTTTATGTGGAGGTCTCCCCAGAGGGGACATTCTCTTCCACATGGGTACAGTAACTCCAGCTGTCGGCCTTCACAGGGCTTCTCCATATGGTGTCTGATAGACATCTGTAAGCCTCCAACTTAATGTTATTACCTTCCTGGTGTTATTTATTTTTTCACTCTGAAAGCTTACCCTGTGGGGATACTGCTTCCTGCCTCAATGGGGGCATACCCAATGAATTCTTGCTGGGTTTTTTGAGCACCCAATTTGATGATATTCTATTATCTCTCTAACCATGCATGCATGCATGCATGCATACACACGCCCATCCACCTACCCATACACCCCTTATTATTTACTGTCTTACGTTGGCTTGCTTAATAAACTCACTCATTCACAACCAAAAGTGTGCCTACCATTCTCAAGGCAGCACGGAATGCTACTCTTCACGAGCTTCTTGGGGGCGCCACAGCTGGAGCTCTGCACAGTGCGTGCTAACCCAGAGGCTCTGCTCTCTCCAAGCCAGCCCTGTACTCCGCCTTTGCCTATTACTACCGTTTAGTTTCCTGGGACCAATGACATGTCATTATTTTAGTTTGTGGAAGCAACAGTCACACATAGAATATTACTTCTATTAAAAAGGTAACCGGAGCCTGAGAGGTGGCCTCCAGGGACAGAGGTGCCTCCTGCACAAACTTTGGGGTTCTGAGGTCAATCTCGAGAGCCCACAAAGGGAGAGAAAGGGAGAATCCATTCCACAGAGTTATCCTCCGACGGCCACATGTGCACCATGGCATGCATGCCTACCTTCCATTCTACATGCAGACACAATGATAATAGTATTTTTTTTAATTAAAAAAGAAAGAAAATCATAAAGAGCTCCGTGAACACTTTTTGTCAGGGATTAGAAATTCCAAGCGTCTGTGCGGTTCCTGGTTCTAAGCATCAATCCCAGGTTGCTTGAAGCCAACCTTTACCTACATCTAAAAATCATTTAATAGCTGGACTGTATTGCCAAGCTTTTTAATTTTCATTTTTGGCTAATATTATGAGTAACTGGTAACACGATAAAGCACTGTCCCCCAAACTGAGACAGAAACAAAATATACTGAATAATTTGGATATAAATAATAGATTCCATTACTGCTGGAACTGGATTCAGTCTTATGAGAACCGATGTCCTTGCAAAATGCTCAGGAAAAGGAAGAATTACTAGTTCTTGCCTTGAAGGCAGCTCTCTAAACTGGGCCAGCACACGGAGTGAAATGACAGCCTTGCTAAAAGCAAGATTCACTTTGTGTATTAAGTGCCCGTCTTACATAAGCCACCCAGAAGAAACTCGCCCCACTTCTAGGAAGGTCAGAGGTTCAGCAGACAGTCTTGGGAGCGTTGTGATTTGAGAAATGACTGGTTACGTTGATCTTGTCATCATCCTTTCATAATAATTACACCCTGAGTATATCACGGTCCACAGACAGCACTGAGCGTTAGAAGCTGCCTCCCAGGGCACCGCTAGAATCTATTCCCACAGGGCTTTCAAAGGCAAGGGACCGCTTTTATTCATCAGTAAAGCAGATGTGCAGCCTGTTCTTTTCAGATGTTATTGACTTCGTGGAATAACACCACTGGGCTTACTACTGACATAACCATTCACAATGGTAGTCTCAGACCCGTGCTTCCTAAAGGGTGTGAAGAGCACAGACATTAGAAACAAAGGTGCACACAGGTTGAAAGCAGTCTTAACCCTAGGAGAGGGAGACCAGGAGGACAAATGAGAGGGATGCCCAGAGGCCGAAGGGATCAACAGCAGCTGCTGGCACACCCTTGCCAGGCAGCATGCGATGGTGGGCAAATCACAGGGAAACCAAATCAGGTCTCCCCTTGTGGGCAGACAAAGGAGGTAGACGTGCTAAGCCATCCTCCCTCATTGGGATAATGTAAGACCAGCCGTCTTCTTCCTGGAAGCAGCAGACAGACTTGTTTAACTCATGGTAAGCCTCCAGAGTGTGATTAGAGGGAGCCTCCCAGAGTTGCTCTTGCTATTGCTTTTTTCTTTAATGTTAGGAAAGATTCAGTTAGTGAGCTACACGGGAGCACAGTCTGCCCTGGATCCCTGTCTGACACGGGCCTGACAAAGTCATGGACCTTTGTTAAAAACCTGTGTTTCTCTCTTGCCTTCTCCTCTGGCTTTCCCCATCCTTCCTTCTTTCCCCAGTGAGAATTACAATTAGTAATTTCCCATAGTCTAGGAATATGGGTTTTGGTAAAGATGGTGACCCCCCTCTCCCACGGAACGCTCATTAAAGCCACCCTGTATCTGCTCTCAGAGCCTGGAGAAACTACCTTGCTTCTGCAGTGGCTGGAAAGTGGCCAGCAAAGGTCCTGCTGTGTAGTCTGGACTGTAAAGCCAGCCTCTTGTCTGTGTAGATAACACCGGATAGACCTTTCTCTATTTACAGACCAGAAACAGCCCATCTAGAGCCTTAGTGGCTTCTGGTATTCAAGAGCCCTGGTGTCTTCCCTATGTGATGTGGGCTGGTATGATGGTGGTGGTCTTTTGGTCGTGGTGGCGATGGTACTAAGGATGGTACTAAGGATGGTACTAAGGACTTGCGCATGCGAGGAACGTGCTCCACCACTGCCCAAAGAAACCTCAGTTCTGTATTTCTAACATTCTTCATTCCTATACTTTGTCATCTAAACCACACTTTATTTCTCCTTTCAGCTTATGAGATGTCAAGCAGTTGTGGCCCCCTCAACGGGCTGGTTATTTTTATTTTTGTGTACTCTTGTGTGTATGTCTGTATGCAGGGACCCAAGGGGAACAAGGAGCAGATCCCTTGAAGCTGGAATTACAGGCGGTTGGCAGCTACCTGACACTAGTGAAGGGAACCTTTGTAAGAGCAGTATGGACTCTTAACTGTTGAGCCATCCTCCAGCCATCTTGGATGAGATTCTTAATTCCTGTTCTAGTCGACCTTGTGGCGCATTCTTAAACTGTTTCCATAGGAGCCCTGTGATTCTAACGGCTTCTGTTCTCTTACCCCAGAAACCTAAGTGTGCCAGGACCATATCTTACACAACCAGCACCTGCAAACAACTTTGCCTTATTGTCGGAGGATTCATTGGCCCCTTTCTAGCTCACCTTGCCAAAGACTGCAGGCCACTGGATGACATGGATGCCAACAGAGGGGAAGGATTGTAGCTTCCAGTTCCAGGCAGTGTCTGAAGTAGTCTACGGATACCCCTCTGATGCCGTTATGGCCAGGGCTGCGTACGGAATGTACATCTGAGCTCAGCACAATTCTGCCTGAAGACAAGGAGACCACCTGCAGGGCAAATGAGCTACAGCAATCACAGTGTCACTGAGTTCTTGCAGATGGCCCTGATTTAGAAAAGGTATGTGAACAGTCTGTGGACAACTACCTTTCTTTACAGCATTTGGGCATCTTGGAAAGCTTTAGTTTCCTGTGATGATTTTAGTAACCTGGCATCATTAGCTCCCTGTGAAGCCCAGATCTCCTTTTATGACTTCTAATTATTTTTCTTAAAAAAATTACTAGATTATAATTTCAAAATAGTCATCCCCCCTGCATCCCTCTCAAGTACAATTAGCCATCAAATTCTGGAATATTTTTTTTCTCCATTCTTGTGTTGATATTTTAATGCAAGCCTTACTGCTCTTGACACCAGGTCTGATCTGTAAAGATTATAACATAATCCTTATGTCTTAATGGATTTCTTGATGTTGAAGTTCATGCATGTTCCTCTTTCCTATACTCACCATGAACTTTACCTGATACACTACACTACATAATTAACTTGTTATCTTAATTTTTATTTCCTTCCATTGGGTATTAGTTCAATGTCTGTAGTATGCTGTGCTCAAGAGAGACAGAAACGAATAAGCCAGACCTATTTCTCCTTGCCTTTCAGAGAGGAGAGCTGATATTAGAGATCAGCGTTTAGAAAGAAGATCTGTAAAAGCCAGGCAAAGCAGGGCATGGTGGCTATTACCCCAGCACAGTGAGGGTAGAGGTGTCCTGGGACTCAGTGGCCAGTCAGTCTGGCTGAATCAGTGAACTATAGGTTAGTGAGAGACTCTGGCTCAAAAAAAAAAAAAAAAAGGTGGAAGGCCAGGTATTGGGGGTACACCCTTTAATCCCACCACTTTGGAGACAGAGGCAGGCTGGTCTCTGTGAGTTTGAAGTCAGTCTGGTCTACTTAGTGAGTTTCAGGCCAGCTAGGGCTACATAGAAAGACCCTGTTTCACCCTCTCCCTATTCCTCTCCCTCCCAGCCCAAGAAAAAACAGAAAAAGGAAAGGAAGAAGAAAGTGGTTGAGCAAGACAACCGATATTGACCTCTGGATTCCACATACATGAACATGTTCTCTGTCTGTCTGTCTGTCTGTCTGTCTGTCTGTCTGCCTGCCTGTCTGTCTATGTATCTCTGTCTTCCCCTGCACCCCATAAGTGAAACAAATGTAATGTCTGGGTTCCTAGTAGGGTTTCCTGAAAATGACACTTCAGCTGAGCTGATGAAGCAGTGCAGCATGGACTGAGGGGCAGGGGCCGTGAGGGACGCGGTGTGGGAAAGGCTGCCGCTCGTGGAGAAGACTGACGTGTCTGGATTCAGGGGGAGATGCTGAAGCACAGGGAGGTCAAAGGCAGGAAGGTCAACACAGGGCCAGACTGTGACAAACCTAGTAGGAAGGGTTGAGGAATTTGGGTTTTATTATAAAAGCAGTGGGGAGTCACAGCAGGTTTGAAGCAGAGGAATGCAATAATCTATTGTGTCGCAAAATATAGAAGGATTGAAGGAAAGGAGACTGGACGAGGGAAATGGAAGAGCTGGGTAGATAAGAGCTGTGGTGACTGTGACGGTGCCCTTGACATGAACGGAAGAGGAAAAGAGACTCAGATTCAAGAGAGAAGGAGATTTACTGCTCTTCCCCAGAGGAGAGAGGCAGAGGGAAGGGGACACACAGGGATATTTGGATGATCAAGTTTTCATCACCAATGACAGAGGAGACTGCTTTGTACCTCAGAAAATGATCGACAGAAGAGGGACTGATACTTGGAGTTTAGTTAGGATGTTAGAGTTCAAAGCAGATATCTCTAGAAAGGGCATGGATTAAAAAAGACAAGAATTAAACACTTTTATTTCATCATCATGAGTTTGGACATCAGTGAGAAGGCTCTGAGAGCTGCTATCTGCAGCCTGTCCACTGTGTAACGTGTAACCTTCACAGGAACAAACTAACCAGTGCCAAGATTAGTGCAAAGAAATAAGGTCCTTTATTTTTGAGCTCTGTAAAACTGAACCACATCTCCTGACCAAGAGACTAGGGTTAATACCCAAGGCCCGTCAGCTGTGAGACAGCACCAGTTATTCTGGAGAAACCTAGTTTTGTATATCTAAACCCCCTTAAATTATTTCCTGGAAAGGTGGATTTCATTGGGTAAAAGTTGCTTTTGGGGTAAAGTCACCTTGTTACAAGTTAGTTGTTGCCCAGCACTTGGGAAGCAGAGGCAGGCGGATTTCTGAGTTCGAGGCCAGCCTGGTATACAGAGTGAGTTCCAGGACAGCCGGAACTACACAGAGAAACCCTGTCTCAAAAAACCAAAAAACAAAAACCAAGAAACAAAAACAAAAACAAAACCCAAACAAGTTAGTTGTCAAAAGTTAGTTGGCCTGCTGTGTGGTGAGGCAGATTTGGGCTCTGCAACAAAATCAGTGTGAGACATAACCAGGGCATTAACTGACCCATTTGGTAACTGCAACCATGGGGCTGGAGAAGGAAGACAGTAGCTGTGGCCTGGGCTGGCATCTCAGGGAACATCAACACAGAATGGTCAAGTAGGCAAGAAAGACTTGCAGATGAGTCTAGGCAAGCCATGTCAATAAAGGAGCAGGAAAGGACAGTAAGGCACTGGTAAAGCTAAGGGAAGAATCTATGCTAAAGAGGTCACGATGGGTGAGTCCAGGGGTCCCTGCATTGAGTGTAGGAAGGCTGAAAGGATAAGGTTATAAGCTAGGAATCCCCCATGCCTGGGCATGTGGGGGGCACTTGAATCCGCAAGGCTAGTGGGGGAGGGTGGGCGCGCGCGACACTGCGTGGCGGCCACGTAAGCGGATATGACTTAACTAGTTCTTCCGGCCTCTGTGAGAGGGTGATAGGTTGTCAGAGAGCTCAGGTTCGGATGGTTTGAACTGATTGGCTTAGAAGCTTGTGGTAGGCGGGTTCTGTTATAAGTCTATAAAAGACCAAGGCAAGCCAGCTTGGGCGGGCTTACATCTTTACCTTGCTGGGGAGACAGTAACCCCCCAGAGCTCTGGATATTAAAACCCTCTTGCGAAATTGCATCAGGTCTGTCTCTCGTGAGTGTTTGGGGTGCCGGTTTCTGAGGCATGGGGGTACAGAAGTACCCCGGTTTTTTCTTTCGGATCTTACAGTTGGTGCATTGGGCCGGGAAATGCGGACACCCCTACACACTCGAGAAACAACTTGGAGGTAAGGGGACCCCTTCTGAAGTGTGTGTGTGCGCCGGCCGGCCGATGTGATGTTGTTCGTTCGTCCTGAGTGTTCTGTTCTGTTCTTGGGATCTGAATCTGATGAGACGCGCGCTTTTAGATATGCAGCTGTCTCCTCGGACCGTGATGGCCAGGAGACCGTGGTATAGGCAGACGTGCTAGTGGAGGCCACAAGCTGTAACTCGGGGAGACGTCCCTGAGTGGGGGAAATCCAGGGACGCCTGGGAAGTTCCCATCTGGGTGTCGGGAGGATAAGGTAGTTCTAAATTGGAGAACTTACATGCCCTCCCGGCCGTCTGGTTTTCTGATCTGGTTCTGTTTTCTGTTTGTTTCACTGTTTTGTCAAAAGCCTGACTGGGGCGGAGAGTTCCGCCTGGCAATCGAAACCTCGGGGGTCTGGAGGAAGCTGGAGAAGGCCGAATAGGGTTCTTCTCTTCTCTGTATTTGTTTCCTGCAACTGGCAGGAATATTCGGTATCTGAAACTGCGTTGTCTAGAGGCAAACTGTCTTGAACTGAGATGCCTGATGGTGGCAGCGTCAGGTTGTCTATGTGGTGATTGTTTCTGTTTTGTAGTCTTGTGTTTCCGTTGTTTGTATTTTGTATAGTCTTGTGTTCTCAGACTTAGATGACTGACGCATAGGGATTTAGACCGACTGATAATTTTGTTAAGAGTTTAGACCGACTGAAAGGACCGCCATGGTGGGCTCTGTGGCGGCAAGATCGGGTCCCGTGACTCAGGCCCGCCATGTTAGGGTCTTTGGCGCCAAGATCGGGTCCCGTGACTCAGGCCCGCCATGTTAGAGTCTTTGGCGGCAAGATCGGGTCCCGTGACTCAGGCCCGCCATGTTAGGGTCTGGCGCCAAGATCGGGTCTTGTGACTCAGGCCCGCCATGTTAGAACAAGAAAGAGACAAAATATTTAAGCTGTGAGGCCCCTAGTGGGGGAAATAATTTCTAACAAGACACTCAAAGTGGCGGATGTAGGAATTCTGAATTTAAGTTAAAGATGGCTTATTTCATTTATTTTAAATTGTTTAAATTATTATAATAGATATACTGTTAAGCTGTGGCTTTATTGTTTCTCTGGGGAAGAGGTCAAAAATAAGGGGGACCTCTAGAATACTAGATTCTGAAACATTAAGCAAAAAATCTGTTTCGGTAATACTAAAAGCTTGTTTTGAGAATTATATTATGTTCAAGGCATAAATTCTTATTTGATACTGATTTTATTTTGATATAAAATCAAGGTTTTCACTGGTATAAATACTAAAAATGCAAAAATGCAGGATTTACACCCAGTCCTTTCTTGCTGTTATTGTTATAGATCTGAAATGTTTAAGCCTATGAGTTTGGGGCCATACAAAAATATAAGGCACTGAGTTTATTATTAGGGTGTTTTCAATGTTTTAATTAGAGTTGCTTCTGTTATGGAGAGAGAGAGAGAGCGAGCGAGCAAGGAGATTGCCTCTCTTCATTTACAAACTCAATGTGTTATAGGTTATTATATGACTTAATAATTCCTGATTCTTTAAGTCTGTCAGATGTTCTTGTGCCAGAAGGCTGAAGATCAATGTTTCAACATTCTGAAGTATTAACTGTTCAGGTGTTTAGCAATCTCTATCATTTGGCTAAGTCTTAAAAGGTGTGTTAAGCTTTCTATATATTTTCAGTTAATATTGGTCACTCTTGGATTTCTGACGGGGATAAAAGCTGTTAGTCTCATAGTCAGCTCAAGCTCTTTAATCTTGAAAACTGATATAGGTTTACAGAAATGATTTTCAGGTGATATAAAATTTATAGCCAAAACATGAGTCAGGTGTTAATTCTTATAGTCTTTCAAGATAGTAAAGATGGCAAAGGTTCTGTTTGACAGAGATTGGAGGTCTATCTTATAGTTTATAATTTACAAAATGATAATAGTATGCTCAATTTATATTTAGAGAAGACCACAGAATGGAGCAGAAGATCTGAAACCACCTATCCTGATTCACGGTGACACCCTCACTAAAGACATATTTCCCAAGAGACTGATTAATCTCTTTGAGACTGTTTTATTTGTAATACAGGAAGCCAGAAAAGAATACCCCCTCAGACGAAAGGTAAGAGGCACCTGAAGGACCAACACCAGACTCCACTGGCAGGTCTTGAGGGCATGATAGCCCACAGATTTGGCAAAGGCATGTGAAGCAGGGACCAGAGGAGTCACTGGCAGCCTTTCTAGTGTAGCTCAGAAACATTTTGCTATACACCCCAGACTAGAAGGACTTTAGTTTGCTGAGAAAGTATGTAGAGGGATTTGGTACAAGTTATTTAGAAGGTCTGTAGAGAGATTTGGTGGTGCAGGTTGTTAGAAAAGTCTATAGAGAGATTTAGTATAGTTTGCTGAGACAGGGAGAGAAAGTAGAAAAAAAATGAGAGAAGGAAGCTACAGAAAATCCTGGCTAAAAGGCAGAAAGGAATCAATGTGCATACTATATGGAGAGGCCACTAAGCCAGAGTGTGCCCTAACAAGCTGGGAGCAAGAACTCACAGGTCTTGGGAGAAGTGGCCCCAAATGGCAAAGGTGTTATCCCTGGATAAAGACAATGACTAGGGGAGATGGGTGTTCTGACCACCTCCCCCAACCCTGGATAACTGTGAGAGGGAAAGAGAAATCCACTCAGTTCTTGATGGACACGGAGGCTTAACACATGGTCTTCCAACCCAATGGCCCTGTTTCCAAGAAAAGATCTAAGGTCCAAGAAGCCACTGGCACCAAAATATGTTCATGGACTACCCGAAGAACAATGGACCTAGGGATGGGATGGGTAACCCATTCATTTAAGGTCACCCCAGGCCTAACTGTTGGAGCAAGGCATACTCTCCAAAATGGTGGGAAGGACAGATATATTTACTGTCCAAAGGGCTGAAGCAACTGGCCCAAAAAGAGAGACTGACCCCTGCTGAAAGTTGCTACAGACAGGAGCAATTTTCTCCATGAAGGACAGGGACAAGCAGGTGCTGCTATGGTGGGCAGCACAAACGGCATCTGGGTAGAAGAATCTTTACCCCCTGGCATGTCAACACAGAAAGTGGAGCTAATGGCCCTTACCAAGACCTCGGAACTTGGAGACAGCAAGAAAATCAACATCCACATGGATAACAGGTATGCCTTTGCCACAGCCCACGTCCACAGGTGTATATGCCAAAAGGACTGCTCACATCAGAGAAAACCAACATGAAATCTTGGACCTCTTAGATGCCCTTATGAAGCCAACAACCGTGAGTACCACCCTCTGCCCAGGATGTCAAAAGGGAAAAGACTCAGTGGGCAATAGCCTGGCAGAGCAAATGGCTCCAAGGATAGATATACAGGAGCCTATACTTGTTGTGGTTCTGTGAGAGGCATCCACTGACAAATGGGACAAAGTGAGATAGCCTCACTTAACATATGCTGAAGAAAAGAAGGACTGAGATTGATAGCCATCTGACCAACTATTACCAAGGAAAGGTGCACACAGAAGGGAGAATCATACTCCCCAGAAAGTAAGCCAAGGACTTGCCAGGGCAAATGCACACATGAACTCATTTAAGGGATCAATAAAACAGTGTAAGGTATGCCAGCGAGTGAATGCTTATGCAGCAAAGAGTAAATAAGGCAGAAGACCTAGAAGAGAACAACCTAGAGTATATAGAGGTTTTATAAAAGATAAGGCAGGAAAGTATGGTTATGAATATCTTCTAGCACTTGTAGATAGTTAATCTAGATAGATTGAGACTTCCCCTAGCAGGCAGGAAATAGCAGCCAGGGTTAAAAGAAATTTTCCCGAGTTTCAGAGTGCCCAAGGCAATTGGATCAGACAATAGTTCTGTTTTTGTTTCTAAGGTAAGTCAGAAATTAACAGATATTGGGGACTAATTGGAAATGTTATTGGATGTACTGTCCCCAGGGCTCAAGACAGCTAGAGAAAATAAACAAAACTCTATGAGAGACCTTAACTAAATTGACCTTGGAGACTGGTTTAGGCTGGGTGGTGCCTCTCCCCTTGTTTCTGAATAGTCCTTGCCATTTTAATCCTCTTTGTTACCCCAATTTCTTTGTCATCTACTGGGTCCTCCCGAAAGGTGTAGCACAACATGAGATTTGGCTCAAACTGTTCGCTTTAATGCTCTAGGCATGTCAGAGACTCCTCGCTGCTTCCAGACAGGTTACTGGATCTGTCAAAGAAGACTTCAGAAACAGTTGCTGGAACCCTGGTAAAAGAGATCCTCACCAAATTGATCACAGAGACTGGACCTTTGCTCTCTAGGCTCGAGGCGCTCCAATGGATAAGGCATCGAGGTCCCGGAGGCCTACTCAGGAGGAGATCCACAAGTCCCACATCGCTTCCAAGTCGGAGATATGGTCTACATTAGATGCCACCATGCGGGAAACTTTAAGACTCAGTGAAAAGACCCTTATCTTGTATTCTTGACCACCCTGTTTTCTGCCCTGATAGGACCCCTAATGATAATGCTCCTGTTTCTTAGTTAGACTTATACAGTCAATAGATTAGTTGCCTTCATCAGGGACCAGGTGTGCGCGGTCCAGATTATGTACTTAGGCAGCAATATAAGAGCCTTCTGAGACAAGAAGAGGCTGACCTTTAATTCTCCTAGTTCTAAGGTTAGAACTATTAACAAGACAGGAAGTGGGGAATGAAAGGATAAGGTTATAAGCTAGGAATCCCCCATGCCTGGGCATGTGGGGGGCACTTGAATCCGCAAGGCTAGTGGGGGAGGGTGGGCGCGCGCGACACTGCGTGGCGGCCACGTAAGCGGATATGACTTAACTAGTTCTTCCGGCCTCTGTGAGAGGGTGATAGGTTGTCAGAGAGCTCAGGTTCGGATGGTTTGAACTGATTGGCTTAGAAGCTTGTGGTAGGCGGGTTCTGTTATAAGTCTATAAAAGACCAAGGCAAGCCAGCTTGGGCGGGCTTACATCTTTACCTTGCTGGGGAGACAGTAACCCCCCAGAGCTCTGGATATTAAAACCCTCTTGCGAAATTGCATCAGGTCTGTCTCTCGTAAGTGTTTGGGGTGCCGGTTTCTGAGGCATGGGGGTACAGAAGTACCCCGGTTTTTTCTTTCGGATCTTACAGGCAAGCTGTGCATTATTGACTCGTTGGTGGTTATAACAATCATTTGTTGTCTTAGTTAGGGTTTCTATTGCTGTGATGAAACACCATGACCTAAAGCAACCATTTACAGTTCCATATAATAGTTCATCATCAAAAGCAATGAAGACAGGAACTCAGGGTAGAAACCTGAAGGCAGGAGCTGACACAGCATCATTTTGTAATGCTGAGAGTAGGCCCAAAGATTTTACATGCGAGGTAAGTACTCTGGCAATGTACCTTGACTCCAAGATTCCTGGCTGATGCTTATTGGTTTGTTCCCGATGGCTTGCTCTACTTGCTTTCTTGTATATCCCAGGACCACCAGCTCAGGGATGCGTGGGCTGGACCCTTTTCTATCAATTACCAGTAAGAAAATGCTCTACAGGCTTGCTTACAGGCCAGTCTTATGAAGGCATGTTCTCAACTGAAGTTCCCTCCTCTCAAATGATTTTAGCTTGTTTCAATTCGACATAAAACTAGCTAGCACAAGCAGCCAACCATTGGACTGGGCGCAGGGTCAATGGAAGAGTTGGAGGGCAGACTGGAGGAGCTGAAGGGGTTTAGAGACTCATGGGAAGTACAATGAGGTCGGCCACTCAGACGCCCCAGGGCTGCCAGGGACTAAACCATCAATCAAGGGGTGCATATAGTTCCAGCCAAAAATGTGGCAGAGGAATGCCTTGACGGGCATCAGTGGGAGGAGAGGTCATTGGTCCTGTGAAGGCTCAATAGATGCCCCAACAAAGGGAAATCGTTAGGAGTGGGGAGATGGGAGTGGGTCGGGTGGAGGGGCATATACTTGGAGTCAGGGGATAGGAGGAGGCGTTGAGGGTTGTTGAGGAGGAGGGAAAGCGGGAAAGGTTTTAGCATTTGAAATGTAAATGATTATATTTAATAAAAAAAACAAGATTAAAAAAACTAACTAGCACATTTGTCAAGACTTTTCTTAGTTGATACTTAGTTGGATTATTCTGAGGTCCTCTCGCATCCTGTCTTATTTTTATTTTGTAATGCTAAGGGTTGACTCCAAGGCTTTACATACTAGGTAAGTACTGTAGCAATGTGTCCCGACTCCCAAGCCCCTGGCTGATAATTTGAAAATATTCTAAGTAAGTTTACTTTTCACTACAGAATACTCTATGTTCTGACAGAGTCACATGTTTCCTACTACATTCTATTGTCCTGGGGATTCCTTCATACTAACCTGCTGCAGTTCCATCTTTCTCCTCCAATCCTGGAAACTGGCAGTATGTTTTCCATAGCTGGAACCTCTCCCCAGCCCACCAGAATGTTATAACTTAAATCATATGGTATATTGAATGGAAAAGGAAAATAAATAAAGAGGAAAGGAAAGGACATGACTGCTCCTAGCAGACACACCTGGGAGAGTCCACAATGGTCATGATCCTGAACCATGTGGGGAGACAGGGAGGAGAAGGGAGAGAGGGGAACCCGGTACAACAGCCAGGAGGTCAGTGCAAAAGGAGCAAATGAGGAGGGAAGGGCACAGGGAGAGAGAGAGAGAGAGAGAGAGAGAGAGAGAGAGAGAGAGAGAGAGAGAGAGAGAGAGGAGCTAACCAAAATGTCTGGATTATATGAGGAAGAACCGTTGTGGAAGAGCAGTCCAGCCCCTGGACTGCAGAGTTCAGGGTAGAGGATGGGGTATGCCAGCCATACCCTGTAACAGGGACTGCGGGATGCTGGGGGGACCTGGAGGTCAGGTCCACTTAAGATATGCTAAACAGGCACCTCAGCCACTTGTCCTTCGATTGAATTTAGACTGGGCTTTTCCACTTCAAAAAACATATACCTGAAGATCATTCTTGCTATTGCGCATGCCATCAGCTCATTGCCTTTTGTGACTGAATAGAATTTCATTGTGTGGTCACACTACCACTTGATCACCCTGAGACTGAGGTCTATGTTTGTTGACCAGAAAGGGAGCTATTAGAAGATTTGCAGGTGGACTGAGACCAGATAGAAGGTCCTTTCTTCTGGGGATGGGATGGCTGGGAGCCATGTTTCTCTGTGTGATCTTTAGTATTTTGATGACTGCAGTGCTTTGGTAAGGTGATATGGTAGACACAGGGATGGAGAGGGTTAAGGGGAGGTGAGACTGTGGATCCAGTGCAGGAAGCAGACTATCTCAGCTGATTTGTAAGCTGAGCTCCAGCTGGAGGGGGTTGTGAGGTTTAGGGAGGGTGGGCTTGTCAAAGACAAGAGATGCTTAGGTGTGCTGAATGATGGTGGGAAGGAAAAGGGAGACCCGGGGAAAGAGCAGGATGTGGGCGGTGGAGGACAGGATCGACAGGGTCTGAGGAGAGAACACTGGCTTTTGTAAGGAAGCAGCTCCTCAATGACTGACACTTTCGAAGGCCACATCTGACCTTCATTTGGCTTCTTCAGGGACAGCAGATTAGCTCTCAGACTCCTCGACGCCCACCATCTGCCTCACAATATTATGTACATGCTGGTTTTGCTTGTCCAGAAATGGTGAGCATTTGCGAAGGAAAAACAGTAAAACTACACATTTAACAGTCTGTTAATTTTTTAACCCCAGAAGTATGCTTTGTCTTATTTTCTACAAAAATCACCCTTGTAATGTTCAAATTTGATCTCACATGACACTAACTACTTGCAGTATCCAAGAGTCTCCAGGTCATAGACCCTGAGTACGTATAAGACTTGGCAGCTAGTGACATGGTCATGAAAATTCCCTTAACAATGAATATATGAGGGTATCTTTTAACTAGCTTTAAAACATAAACATGTTTCCTTGGTAGCAATTCTGACATTGACTCCTAATAATTAGAGGCATTTGTGAATTTCCTCTGACTCACAAATGCATGAAGTAGACTGTGTGTTTTCCTTGTATATTCAAAAAAAAGTTATAAAAGTAGTGTCACAAAATAAAACTCCTGTTTTTGTTAACCACAATGATAAGGCTGTAAGCTGCTGGGAATCTTATTTAGGAAGTTATGTATGATTTTTAAGACTTTCAGGGACATAGCTGAAATGACTCTAGCCAGTCATTCAGGCCCCATAAAGCCTCACACTGACACTTTGCAGAGCAATTTGTTCCAGGACAGATAATAATGCACTTAGCTATGGGATTTCAGATCTAATATTCTAAAAATATGTAGGTACCCATAAGTGCTCCACAGAATGGCTCTGTACAGAAGAACACACCATAGCAATCTCATCTTAGTATACATAGAAGCACTAGGGGGTTTAAGTCAGAAACATAATTTTTCAGGTTCAGAAAGGGCTTTGAGCAGGTCTTAAGTCTGACAGAAAGAGAAAAGAATTCTGTAGGCAGAACCCTGAACCGTGAGTGCTGAAGCAGTCTATAAGATGACTGCTGTTTTAATGAGACTTGGCTTGTTCTCTCTCAGTGATGTTACATATAAGGCTGCCATATGATTAGCCAGATTGCTGCCCTTTGGAGAAGGTCCTTCTAGAAGACAGGGCTAAGAATGCTAGGTGGCAGGTATGTGATTAGAAAGCTGCTGTTGTTCCTGACTCTGTTGCCTGCCTGTGAATCTCATTCCCCTAACCGAGCCACCTTGTCTGGCCTCAGTGGGAGAGGATGTGCCTAGTCCTGCAGAGACTTGATGTACCAGGATGGGGTGATACCCAGGGGGGGGCCTCTCCCTCAGAGAAAAAGGGGAGGGAAGATGGGGGAAAGACTGGATCCAGGAAGGGGAGCAGTGATCGGGATGCAAAGTGAATAAAATTGAAAATTTAAAAGTAATGGGAAAAAATGCTGCTCCTTGATTTTGGGTTCTGATTCACTTCTTTGGGGGAAAGCATCCTTCTTGGCACTGGGATCCAGTGTGGACTGGCGCAATTCCTCCCAGTCGGCATGCTTTCTACCTAAACCCCATTAATGTTATTTAGGAGGGACTCAAAGAGAGAACCGTGACCCACAGCGGTGTGGTAATCCAGAGAAGGACAGGTTATCTAATTGGAAAGCTGAGTGATGAGCTTAGAAAAGTTTCTAATCTACCTAGAACCTCTCTAGGGAGGCAGAGGGTTGTGAAGTGAAAGCAGAGATGAGGTAAACTAAAGGAGTAGAGAACCACGGGGGTGAACGCCCGGAAGGAAACCGTGCCTGGAGCCTGGCTGGAAGACAGCCTTGCGCCCGCCAGAACCCCTGGCTTTCTGGTCACCACCCTTGCTCTACTTGGCTTTCCTTTTAGTAACAAACGCTTGAGTCCCTCAGCTCACTTAGGGAAGATTTTGCCTCTTATTTGTAGAAATGTGGGTTCATGGTTGGACGGTTCTGTTGCTTTGAGGGCTGGAGGAAGGAAATCCATCACAGAGAGGATCATGCAGTGAGCAGAACAAATAGCTCCCCTTGTGAAGTGAAGGTAGACAGCACAGGTATCTACAGCCTCTTTAGCAGGCAAACTTCCAGTGACCTAAAATCTACTACCCTACCTCTTAAGGTTTCCACCACTTCCCAATAGTGACAAGCTTGGAGACTGCGCTTAACAAGTGTTTGGGTGGGGACAGTTCTTTCTTTCAGGGAAAAGTCTTTGGAGTTTATCCTATATGGTCTAGTGGCTGGGATGTTGCACCAGATAGCACCAGAGTGCACAAGTGACCAAGAGAATGGCTACTTTGACATGATAAGACTCAGAAGTAGCTGTGCTATCAGGTATTTACTATGAGATGGACATTTCAATGTGGATAGGGGATTACTGTCTTCACAAGACACTCTCGGAAAATTCTTCAGCAACCAAGAATACTCTCTACAACAGTGAACTCGTCGAAGTGAATGTGGAAATGGGAAGATTCCTGAAATGTGTCACCATGAGCAAGAAGACTGCCGCGGGGCACGGTCTCGGCTATACAAATAGCATTGCATGGTCAGGATATGTCTGTGTCTCTCTTGTGGAATTTGGTAGGACTAACTAATGAGAATTAGGTGGGTTATGTACCCTTTGCTATTCTGACACTAATTTAGTCAGTTGAATATGTTTTCCAAGCACTGTGCATGAAGAGAAAACCTCAGCTCATCAAGGAGAATCATGATACAAGAAGCTCATAAATATGCATACCTTTAGTTAAGGATTTGGGAAAGTATGCGAAACTGGACTCAAATGCTTGGAGAACCAACGAAGAATACTTAGTCTACTGAAGCAATCAAATGCCTAAGAAAAGTTTTGTTCTAATTTTCTTTCATTGAAAACATAGGTATTTTTCATACAGTATGTTCTGATTATAGTTTCCCCTCTCCAACTCCTTTGCACCTCCACTCCTATCCAGAGACAAATCCCCCTTTCTCCTTTCTTATTAGAAAACAAATAGGCATCTAAAAATAATAAGGTAAAATAAGATAAAACAAAAACCAAAAGAAGAAAAAGAGTCAAAGAAAAAGCATAGGAAATACAGACAGATGCAAAGAGACACACATCCACACAAACAGGAATCGCATAAAAATACAAAACCAAAAACCATAACATATATGCTAAACACCTATAAAAAAAGCCGGGTCAAAGCATTATGAGACAAAAAGCCCTCCAAAACTGCCACAGAGTTAGTGTTTTGTTGGCTATCTGCTGTGCTGCTGGTCATAGGGCCTCCCCTTAAGAGTTTTGAATACTCAATTGGACTCTGTTGGAGAAAACTAATTTCCCATTTGGGAATGGTTATTAACTGGAGATAACTTCTGGGTTAGGGCTGGGGGCTTGTGTCCACTTCCCCTCTTAGCCCAACTATAAAAGGTAAAAAGACTGATCGTAGTTCATAGAATCTGAAGTTTAGGCTCATGGCCATCTGCTTCATTGTTCTAAAGCTGTGGTGTTGTGTGTGGTGGAGGAAAAGCTTTTGAGCTTACAAAGCTGACAGGAGGCAGAGCAAGAGAGAGAGCAGAAGGGTCTGGGGACAAGAAAGCTCCCAACTCCACGTTTCCAAGGACACATTCCCTTCCCCTGCGCCCCATCTGCTGTGTATTCATCACCATCATGTAGGGAATCCACAGCTGCATCCATCCTGGGATGGGGTCTGTGATGGTTTGTATTTGATTGGCCCAGGTAGTGACCCTAATTGGAGGTGTGGCCCTGTTGGAGTAGGTGTGTCACTGTGGGTATGGGCTTAAGACCCTCACCCTAGTTGCCTGGAAGTCAATCTTCCACTAGCAGCCTTCAGATGAAGATGTAGAACCCTCAGCTCCTCCTGCACCATGCCTGCCTGGATGCTGCCATGTTTCTGCCTTGATGACAATGGACTGAACCTCTGAGCCTGTAAGCCAGACCCAATTAAATGTTGCCTTTTATAAAACTTGCACTGGTCATGGTGTCTGTTCACAGCAGTAAAACCCTAACTAAGACAGGGTCAGAACCCTCATGCTCCAGTCACTTCACCTCTGAAGTCTGCTGCACTGGCGAGCATCGGGGCAAGTTTTCAACATATGCACTTTGGGGACAACATAAGCAAACTATCAAGTAGCTTTCAACAACCATCACTTAAGAAGCTGCTTAAGTCAAGCCACCGAAAACAGGCATTCCTATGGATGTGTCAATGTAGATGCTGAAACAGTTTTCACTGGGCCACATTTAGTATGATCTCCATTACTACATATCTTAAAAAGTACTGAAATTCTTATTTTCTTAAAAAAAATAGATTTATTTAGTTCAATTTTAAACATATGTCTTGCTTGTATGTGTGTGTATATACCTTGAGCATGGCTGGTACTTCTGGAGGCCAGAAAAGCATGTCGGATTCCCCAAGAACTGGAGTTACAGATGGTTGTAAGCTACTATGTGGGTTCTACGAACCAAATCTGGGTCTTTGGCAAGAGCAGCAAGTGCTCTTAACCACTGAATCATCTATCTAGCCCCCAACCATATTTCCTGTGCTAATTTATAGCTTCCAACTCTTTCATGCTTTTTCTTTCATCCTGGTGGGTATTAATGCTTTGCTTGCTGGGCAAGTGTTATTTGATGATGGATAGATTTGCTGAATTTGGATAGAACAAATATCATGTACAAGTCTTCCAAATAGATCAAGCCATTTACCCTGTCTCAATGGACAGTCAGAGGAATGAAGATGACCAAGGCAAAGTCTTCTAGGGAGGATGGTTACCAAGGGGTAACCATCTAGGGACCATGCTATACCAAATCAAAATCTCAGTGTCCCCCCATATAAATGATACCACAATTCATACTGATCCCACAGAGGAAATCCAGGCTTATGGAGTCTGCACTTCTGGGTCTTGCTTAGCCTGTAAATCTATCCTGGGAAACTTGGAGCAAAGACTAAACTGGGTTTGTTTTGCTGTCTCTATCTTCCTTCATGCCTGTTGATAAGAAGCTTCTATTTTTATGGCTAATTTGTGTATTTGAGCTTGCAATGGCATTCCTCACTGCCTCCTCTTCCCTTCATTAACATTTGGCATATCTGTTTTAAAAACACACACTCCCCAGTAAAGCTAATTATGACATGCACGAAACATTAGTCAGAAAATATGAATCTTAGGATTTGTTCCAAGTTTACTTGGGCCGCCACGTCATTGATTAAATTCTTATAAGAAGGACAAGAGCAGAAATGAATCTGGAAATACGTCTTAGTCAAAATCTGCTACACAAGGAACCTTCCAAAAGGAACATATGAAATAATTAGGCCAACTATCATTCAAAGGCCTTTGTTGACATTAAAATATTCTGGCTAATGTCAGTCTGATAATAAGCGCATGTCTGTACTCTCCTAACAGGGAGGAGGCTACCGAGCTTGAAGTCCTGTCAGAAGCAGTAGAACTTGGTTGATTTGTTCAGTTGCCAAAGGCACAGGCAGCCCTGAAGAAAGCCTCCCTTGTGTTGAGAGGCCTTTTATGGTCACACTACCGTGTTCCAGTAACTGGCATTAAGTGCTTATTGGTACCAAGCACCATTTTTGGTTGCTAGGGTTACAGAAGGAACAAAATTAATAAAAACACATATATGGTGGAATATATGTTGGAGTAAGGGGAACATTACAAAAAATGTAGAAGTAACATATTTAAGGTTAGATAAGGCTGTGCACTGTGGGAAAAAATGTAATTGGTAATTGGGAGAAGTAGACAAGAAGTACTTAGGTAGAGGCATTTGCTATTCAAAACTGGACAGGCTGGCCACAAAGATGACACTCTGGGCAAAGATCTGAAGGAGATGGGAAAACAGAGATGAACATTTGAACAAATGCCATGAAATGCAATTTGATGTTTTTCTTTTGAAAAGAAGCAGTCCGTACATGAAACATAGATTAACTTTGTGACATAGAGATTGTCTTTGCTAACTCAATTAGATTTAGAATCACCTAGGAAATTGGCGAAGAAGGTACAATATTCTCAGCATTTCTAGACATAATTAACTGAGGGAGGAAAATTCACCCCAGATGTGTGTGATACAATCCACCAGGCAGGGGTGGTAGACAAAAGAAAAGGGAGAAAGGGAGAAAGCCGGCCACTGGGATTCATGTTCTTTCTGCTTCTCAGTCTGACACACGTTTCCACTGCCAGGAGGCTCTTACCAAGTGCATGGGGCCAAACACCTAGGGGCTGACTACCCTGAAACCATGAGCCGAAATAAACTCTCCTTTCCTTAAGCTGTTCTGTCATGGATTTGGTCACAGCAATGAGAAAGTAACACAAACTGTTTCCCAGGGTTTATAAAAGCTAACCGATGATTGCAAAGCTTAAGTCAGAACATGAACTAGCAATTATTGAGTAATTGAATATTTTCTCATTTTTATTTAGTTCTATTTTTTCCCCACAAAATCAGGGCCTGGGAGATGGAGTAATCAGTCAGAAGTTATAAATAGTGGACCAATAGGACCTTCATTTGAATTTGGGCATGGTAACTGTCAGATCTAAATAAAATTCTGGACAAATAGACAACTGTGGTGTCTATTAGCACATCAAAGTCCTTGATACCCCACATGCTCACTCAATACCCAGACTCTTCTCAGCTCTTCTTACCACAATCCTACCCTAAAGGTCTTCTGCTCATGGGCTCCTGTTCCCACAGCTTCTCATCCCTATAGAACCTTGCCATTTCAGCCATGTCTTCTCTTGACTCTTTCTTGGTCCTCTTGGTTCCCTCTCTCCATATCCCCTCTCTCTGGTTCATCCCCACTCCTTCCATCTCATGGGCTGGTCCAGCCTACCAGCCATTATTAGTCCACTGCATTCTCTCTCCCTACTCTGGACTCCTCTGGATGTCTCCGGATGAACTTGCCTTCATATCTACCACAAAAACCTTTCTTTAACCATACCTTGGAACAGTCGGGCCCCTCGCTTCCTTACACAGTGACTACACACAAGACTCCACTAGTACTGTCCTACGGGCCATGTGCCCTCTGTGTACAGGGGGACGTAGTTGGAGGGAGACTTAAAATGGACACCCGTGGAGTCAGAAGCAGTATTTCAGACAGTTAGAGGAAGGCTGAGTGAGACTCTTGTTCTCTGTTCTGTATAAAACTTGGGTTTCTTATTCATGCTTTGTTTCTGTGTGAGATGAAATGTGAAAAGGCAGCAAAAATGCCAAACAAATAAAAGACGCTAAAAGTTGTTCAAGCTCAAGGAAAATTGGTACAAAGGCCCAGCTGGTGCCCTGGGCAAACTCAGTGAATTCCTTAGCAGTGAGGTTACATACAGCCCCATCCGTCATCCTCCCGAGGGCAGGAATGCCAGTGAAATAAAGCACCATTGCCTCTGACAACAGAAAGCTTCTTTTCATCCTCCTTTATGAACTCTGGTTACCTGTACCACACTGAGTTCCATTTAACTGGCTAGCATGTCTGCCAAAGTCAGGCCTACTGGAGACTTGACCCTGTGACAAAATGCCACCTCCCCCCAGCCGGGTGAGTTTTCAGGTTTTACAGGAAGGGACATGTGAGACTGGGCTGTTTTCCACACTCTCCCCCCAAACCCCCCACCCCCCCAAAAAAAACTGCCTTGGTTTCATGCTTGTAATAGAATGCTCAAGTGGGTGTATGAGGCTGAGCTTAAACGTAAGGGAGGAGCTGGGGTGGGGGGTGGCACATGTCTTTAATCCCAGCGCTTGGAGGCTGAGGCAGGCCGATTTCTGTATGAGCTCAGCCTAGTCTACTTAGTGAGTTACAGCCAGTCCTACATCAGCACTGTCATAAACAAACAAACAAACAAACAAACAAGCAGATGGCAGGAAGTGAAAACACTAATCCACAGGAAGCACGAGGGAAGAACCAGGAAGGGCTCATTTGCATTTGAATGCCTGAGTCAGTCAGGCTAACTCTAGGTTCTAGGCCGGAGCTAGTCCCTGCTGTGTCCTGCCCTCTGCAGCTTCTATATCTGTGTCTTACAGAACCTAAACATTTCTATCTTGGCTGTTTATGGACGCTTACATCTAGATTAGACATTCTTTCAGGCTTGACATTACAGTAGACACCTTAGATCTCTCTTTAAAACACTAGCATGGACTTTCCAGCTTTGTCTTTGTGAATAGCAAACAATGAAGAGGAATTGATCTAGGCACTATGTGGCGGGTGTATTTGTTTGCACCCTTGTGTGTTTCTGAGTTGAAAGCGTGGAATAAATTCCATAGCATTATCAAACACGCAGAAGGGATATCAGCCCATTCACACAACACAGCCATTTTCCTCCAAGCCTCTTTAAAAAGTTAGCTTTAAATTCAGCTGAAATATGAAACCCTAAGAAAGACTCACAAAGCTTTAGGACAGGATTTGATCCCTAATCACTGTCATCTTGATCCCCAAATACAATAATCTCTGTAATTCATGCTCCATTTGTTGAACAATAATTTTGACAAGCGTTAAGACGGGAGTTAACCATTGTGTTAAGTCAACCATTGTGTTTTCCGCAAGAAGAAAGCACTGCAAAGCTATTAGTGCTATGAGATTATAGGAATGCTTAATTCACTTGCCTCAAAGAACAAGCTGCTCCTTGAAGACCACTTCCATACTCCAAATGTACATGCCAGGCTAATGTGCTGTTTAGAAATAATTTCTATTTACACATTAAGTCAAATATCTTCAGCTTCATTGAAATTGCCATGCAAAGATGGAAGAAATTAAATCATTGCTTCTTTTAGAATCTTAAATTTGAGATGAGCCTTTTTTTTCTTAATGATAATTAGTGAGGTTTTATAGAGGTAATAAATCATGGGGCCGGTATTTAGTTTCATGGGTGGCTGTGGCCGATTCTAATCAGGACTGCTGACCTAATGTTTGAGAAAGAACTGACTGTTTCCAGGAGAATCCATTAATGACTTGGGAAAACAGATGTACCCCTGAACAATATGAGTCATGCCAAGGACAGTGTGTCCCTTCTTCTCTTTTCCTCCCATCCTCTCAAACAGACTAAGCACAGACATGGGCTTCGTGTTGTATAAACGCAGTGCTTCTGGTGTCACCAGGCTCTGTGAGGACCTGTTCTCTCCGCCCCCCTCACTTTACTGAGATTTCACTAGATCAGACACACCTGTTAGAAACCACCCTCCCAAACAAATGGGAGGAGAGATGCCAGCAAGATGGTTTATCAGGTAAAAGCACTGATGACCAGAGTCCAATCCCCAGAATCCTCATAAAAAAAAAAAAAAAAAGCCAGATGCAGTAGTGAGCATCTGTAATCCCCTAGCTCTAGATGTTGGGAGGCCGAGATGGGGGAACTGGCTAGCCCAGAACATGCTGTATAAGACTAGAAACAAGAAGAGCGCCTGACTCAAGATAGAAGGAGAAAGCCATCTCCTATGAGTTGTCTTCTGACTTCCATAGGTACCCCTGTGAATGTGTGTGCACGAGCATACACAGACACACTGAAATAGCTAAGTAAGTGAACAATGAACAAACAGAAGAGGAAAATCAAAGCCTCGGATATCGGGATACTTTGATGAGAAGGATTTTTTTGGCTGTGATCATGCTCAGGCATGATCAGCCATGCACTGTGGTAAACTTGGATATGCAGTGCATTCTGGTTGAAAACCCTATGGACTCAGTTCCGATTCCAAAATTTTCGGAGGCATTCTCTGTTATATTTGTATTTCAGCTCACTTGGGCCTTAGCATTGGAGACACAAATTGTTTCTACAGGAGCCGTGGCTGTGATTCACAGGGTGCAGACGAAGGCTGTACCCTCACCCCAAGCTCTATCTGTAACTATCGTGAGCGCTGTCCCTCTCTGTCTGCAATGGCCAATTTTCTAGATACATGAAATGTTGTTCCGTGAAATGGGCAATTTCTTAGCCGGGACTGACCAAAGAGCTTTTATAGGAAGCATGCTTCAATATTTCAAAGGAATAAGAATACTCAGACCTTATTTATATTTAAATTGGCTTACTTTAGTGCCTTTTCCTGACACTATAATACCATTAAGGGATCTATAGCATTCTGCCACTTATTTCCTAAGGTAAGTAGAGATTATTATTCTGCTCTCTCTCTCTCTCTCTCTCTCTCTCTCTCTCTCTCTCTCTCACACACACACACACACACACACACACACACACACACACAGAGAGAGAGAGAGAGAGAGAGAGAGAGAGAGAGAGAGAGAGAGAATGACAAGAAGTGGCTTTTGAATAAACGGTGCATTATGGGATCTTTGTGGTGCAGACGAAATCTGGGTCAAGCTCTGGCTTTTCTGCCAGCCAGCTTCCTTGTGGGAGATGAGGTGGTTGTGTCAGCTGAAAGAAAGAATCTGTGCACATAGACATGGATGTGATTCCTGGGACATTCATGGGGCAGGCTCAGGGAGTCTCATGCAATATAAGAGGCACCCACCATCACCCTGAGATCTGGAATTCCAAGACCTAGAAAGACAGAGAAGAGCCAGCTCGGCTTCAGGGAGTCACCTCAGGAGCAAAGCACTAGAGTAAGTGACCTTTCTTTGTAGCATTCCACCCAGAATGCAAGCTACACAACCAGGTGCTAGGAAGCTCTCTCTCTCTCTCTCTCTCTCTCTCTCTCTCTCTCTCTCTCTCTCTCTCTCTCTCCCTCCCTCCCTCCCTTCTGTTTTTCAATGTAGTATGTTCTCAGAGCAGATATGCTAGATGCTCAGTATTAAACACAGAACAACTAACTACTAAGATTTAGCCAGCAGGAAAGAAACCCCCACAAAGCTCTTGGGTTGACCATATTAGTCTGAGAGTACCCCAAAGCAGCACAAACTGGCTACTAAACTTCTGTAAGCCTCAAAACAAAAACAAACAAACAAACAAAAAAAACCAAACCAAAACCAGTATCAGTCCCATGTGGTAAGTCATAACTTCTGGATCCCCACTTCTCACAAATGTTTTCATTCATGGAAAACAACTCTATTTGCTTCAAATAGCAGAAAAAAGTCCACATTTTAAAAAAAGGTTAGACAATCTTTAATAGTGATCTCTCAGAATTCAAACAAACAAACAAACAAACAAATATACTAGAGATAGCTAGTAAGCATTATAGTAAGAATACATAAGTTGCTTTTAGATTTTGGGGAGGGGGGAAAGCAACATTTTTTTTTAGCCATTAGGGAAACCATGGAGGGACAATGTCATAAACAGTGAGATCAGATCAAAGCCCTCCACTGTTCAAAGGACACAATATGTCACTGAGAGCAATGGAGAGAAAGAAAACGGGGAAGATAAACTCAAAAAAATATGCTTAAAATATTGGCAACCCGTCTTTTTACCAGATGTGAAAATACGAAGACGATGAGTGTGTTTGAACACCAGATGGGAGGGGCAGAGATCGCCTAAGAAGCCTGGAGTCCAACCACTCCTCGGCCATGGAGGATGGCATCTTAGTATGGACTCCCACTTAAAACATCTCTTAAAGGGCTGTAAAACTGATTCACACTGTTTAGAAAACCCGCCATGATCAAGAGTAATGTCTTCCAGGATAGTTTATGTCTTTTTCAGGGAGGTCTGCTTTAATGCCTGGGATGAAATCCCTATTTTGGAATTTGGGGTTGTACTGTACACAGGAGAAAGATGTGTGTGTGTGTGTGTGTGTGTGTGTGTGTGTGTGTGTGCTTGCATGCGTTAAGTATTGGGGGGGCAGATTATGAGGAGCAGAAGGATGATTTCAACTTTTTCTAAACTCTGATCAGGGTCAGTGACAAAAAAGCAGACAGGACACTGTGGTGACAGATGAGGCAGACGACTTAAGTTAAAAAAAAAAAACAAAAAAACAAAAAAACCCTAGACCTAGAAGGAAAAGAAAAAGGAGGTCATTGACTCTCAGAGAAATGTCATATACTCCCTCCTACCCCCATCTCCATTCCCCACCCCCATTCCCCACCCCCATTCCCCACCCCCATCCACATCTTTCTTTCCCTGTTTGATTTCTTTGACAGTTTTTACCTAACAAAAATGTATTTCCTCCAACATATTGTTATAGAAGGGGAAAAGAAGATTGTACAGTCAGAAGAGGAAAATGTCTATGAGACATAAAACAGTTTTTAAGTTAGATTTTTAAAAACCTTCATAGGCCATCCCGATGGAGAGAGAGAGGATAATGCGGATAACCTTCAATGCTGTAGGCGTCTTTCTCCTGTTGTCCAGTGCAATCCACCCTGGTCAGGCTCTGCCTAGGGCAGGATCCTCAGCTTACCTCGGAGCAGAAACCGAGGCTGATCCCTGCAGCAGGCTGTGGTCCCCAGTTTCTCATCAGGATGAAACACTGCTGTATTTACTTTTTCCTTCCCTGATGAACTGACCAATCTTAGATGTAGGGCATCTGCACTTAATAGGATATACACCTTTATTTTTGTTTTCAGTAAAAGTCATAAAAAACAATGTTGGTAGGTGATTTCTCACGGAACAATTATGCATAAGAAAAAATAACATTTTTCTTTTCTCATTATCTTCCAAATACCTTTTAAAATGGCCTCTTCTCTTTCCCTTAGTCCTATTCTTCCTCAGTCCTCCTGCAACACTATCTTTCTTCTTCTTGCTAACGGTGAAAGCGATGGTACTTTATAGAGTCACTGCTGCTGTCACAGTTTGTGCTATGTCCTCCGGTCACTGATGACATATTCAGCTTGGCATATCCAACACTGTGTAAGTCCACGCTGCCACCCCGCCCCCAGTTTGTTCTTCCACTCATCATTTGGCTTTATGAGATCACAAGAGAAAAGTTATGATCTCCTCCAGTGCGTGTTTCAGAACCAGAAACCACTAGCATGGAGATAGTTTAATAAATATTCAGTTGGAAAGAAAGAGTTAAAGGCTCTCTTTCTTTCCTGACTTCAGGGACAGGGAGAGCAGCTGAAAACCAAGGGTCAAGAGAAAGCCAGTGTCCAGTGCACAGACCCTTCCCAGTGATGGGTAAAACCAAACCGAGTCATCCGAACAAGGCTTGTGACCACTGGTGACCGCAGAGTTCTCTCCACATCTGGCCGTGCTCATGGGAAGGGACTCACATGATCATCTGTGCAGCTTTAGAATTTTTAGCTATTTAAGTGGACGGGTAAAAATAAGCAAGCTTTATATTCCTCCAGTAATTGGGGATTATTTATAAAGGGGGATTTAATTCCCTTTAATTACTTAATAATTAATAATGAAGCTGAAGTGTTCCCTCTAATTGGCATCATTAGGTATGCTAACAGATATGGTGACTTACTTAGTATATATGCTTTCATGAATATTTAAAAGTAATGAACATATAAATGCCCTTAGAAATATGAAGACATCTCTAATGTCATCCAAGGAACCTGAGCACTGAGAATCTGGTGAAAGGCTTTCAACGATATATTCTGAAATAAAACCTAAGGCATCCAAACTCAGTTTTCTTTTGTTCATTTACATATTGTTCTATGAATGTTTTTCCCCTTTTCAATCTTTCTTTGAACTGATAACATGTAAATGTAGTAATTTGAAAATATTTTGTAAAACTGATTAAATTGGTAAGACTATTCCTTGCCTGACTCTACGATATAAAAATAGATTATAGCTATTCAATTTGGTGTTGAGAGTTTTTCTTTTTTTGTTTGAGAAAGTGTAGTACACTATAGCCCAGGCTGGCTGGTCTATCTCAGCCTCCTGAGTGCTGGGATTATAGACTCCACTACCATGCTCAGCTGTAAGTTTTGATTGCTATGTTTCGTGTTAGAAAGCAAGGTAAGAAAAACACATTCTTCTTAGATATAGTTGGTTCAATTATTGCAAAATCAATAACTAATTTGTGCTATATATTAGTGGGTTATACATATTCATGTCTAAAAGCAACATTTTAGTAGACTTGAACTATTAACTATTGTTTGATAGGTTTTCATTTAGATATAAAATTAATCATGTATTTTCATTATCTATTTAAGTATGGACTTCTTTTAGTTTGGTTTGTGTTTTTTTTTTCAGTGTATTTTTCTTGGGAACTATTGGACTTTCCATCTCCCCAAAGGATTTTAGTAACTTTTAAAATCAATTCTGAAATATTCTCACTTATCTTCCAAATTATCTTTCATAGTTTGTGCATTGTCTCCTTCCAATTAGACATGTATTGGGCCTTCCCCCTCTACTGTGTGTGTCTTCAAATGTCTTCCTATTTCTACCACTTTTCTTTTAGTGTTACATCCTTGGGAGTTTCAAAAGCCTATCCTCAATGGACTTTAGCCATAGGATTTAGTAGGAAGCTCTAAACACCACCTGTAGGCACAATGAGTCTACAGTAAGCAGATTAATACTGTTTGTCAAATAAGCAACAAGTAGATTTAGGTCCCTTAACTCCAAATAAGCATAAAGGTAGAAAAACTGAAGCTGGTAGTAAAATCAGGGTTGCAGGGTCTGGACCACGATCCTTCCCCCAGTGTAGTGCCGGACAACTGAGAAGAGGTCCCAGGTCTCTGCTGTTCTCTAAGGAGATAAACAATTGAGCTTCACACTCAGGTCCCAGCTTTTTTTAGTTGTTTTTGCTAGCCTCTGAGTGCTGACAAGAGCCCTCATGTGCCAGACCTCCACGGGTTATGGAAAATAACTGTGGCATGTGATCTACCACATGGGCATCACCACGGGGTCCACGGAATAAACAGAGATGTTCAACATAAAAATCAGGTCTCAGCTTCTTCTTGGGGATAAAAGAATCAAACCCACAAAGGTTGTTGCATGATATAAGATTCTGGTTTTTGTCCCACCTGCCCTACAATGCTGATGGGTCCTGAGAACAAAGACAGTTGTTTGAAGTGGCTTAGTGGCACCTGCCAGAGCCTTTTCCCTTGGTCTTCTGCGTATGCCTTATTTATGAAGACTCAGGAAAGTGATCAGTTTTCTGAATGTGTATACACTAATGGAATCAAGAAAATAAACAGCAAGACATGATCCAAACAACTAAAAAAATATAAAACTCCAGTCCCGTGCCAAACACAATAAGCTGTGTCTACTCCCTGATACAGAGGTTAAAGTAACTATCAAAGTGATCAGTGACCACGTGTGGTGGTGTAAATGAGAATGGCTTCTACAGGCTAATGTGTTTGAATGTCTGAGTCCTAGTTGGTAGAACTGTTTGGAAAGAACTAGGAGGTGTGGCGTTATTGGTGGAGGTGCGTCACTGGGAGTGGGCTTTCGGGTTTTAGAACCCTAGGCCATTTCTATTTGGCTAATGCTCTCTGTCTCTTTGTGTCTCTTTGTCTTTCTTCTCCCTCTGTCTCTTCCTCTGTCTCTCTCTCTCTCTCTCTGTCTCTCCCTTTATCTTTGTGTCCCTGTGTCTGTCTGTCTGTCTGTCTGTCTGTCTGTCTGTCTGTCTCTGTCTCTGTCTCTCTCTCTTGGTTGTTTTATCAGTACGTGACTCTTAGCTGCCCTTCCAGGATGATGCTTTCTTGCCTGCTTTCATATTCCCTGTCATGAGGCCATGGATTCACCCCCGAAAACTGTAAGCAAACCCCTAATTAAATACTTTCCTCTGTATATTATCTTAGTATAATGTCTCTTCATAGCAATAGGAAAGTAAGTAAAAAGACCTCAAGAGAGTGTAGTCCAAAGACAGAGAACTTCAACAAAGACGTTGGACATAACACAGAATTAAAAGGAAATGCTAGAACTGAGTGGTGTGATCGATGTTGTGCTAAAATACTTAAAGCAGTGCCCAGCCATAGACACGGGCAAACCAAGAGAGCCAGGGTGTGCTAAGCAAAGGAAGCTGAAAGATTTGAGTCTACAGGGCCGCAAGAGGGATTATGGACATGCCATGTAGAGGAGAGAAAATATGAGAAAGCTTAGTCAAAGAACCAGTGTCTAAGCTGCTTATATTGGGGGAAATAAATTATATTCGGATCCAGGAAATCCAAAGTCTTAAAAGTAATGTGAACCTAAAGAAATACACACATGACACAGTATACAGAGCCAATCTGCCCAAAGTCAAAAGGAATGAATTCTGAAAACAGCATAGGAAAGTGGCTTTTCATGTGCATAAGAACTTTTATGAGGTTTCTAGTAGAGTTTTAATGGAAACATTACAAACTAGACAGCAGATTGACACCATATACCAAAGAAAACAATAACTAGCCAAGGTAATCTCTCCAGCCATTAAAGAAAAAAAACCCCAAACCCCAAAAACCAAAACACACAAGTAAAGACTTTTCAGGACATACAATAGCTTAGAGAGTTCATTACTAGATTCATATTAAGGGAAGTACTAAAGTGAGGTTTCCAACTTGAAACAAAAGGACACCAAATAGCAACATGACTCCACGAGAAAGCCTAGAACTCATAGGTAACACAAACAGATGGTCCGCCATGGCACAGCTGCAGTTGGCCACTCAGGTCATGGCTTCCCCAGCTCTAGAATCAACGAGCCACTGATTTAAAAGACTCGGAATGTGTCTGTCCTGATCATGCACAGATTTTTATTATTCTATAAACAATGCAGTATAGCTACTGTTTATACAACATCCACATTGCTTTAGGCCTTATGGTAGCCTGAAAAAAAGTTTAATTTGTATCTGCAGGGGCTGTGTGCACATAATAATGCTATTTTACATAAACGAAGAGCACCTACAGATTCGCAAGTCCTTGAGGGAGCTCTGGACACGCTCCTCTGTTTATACAGAACAGTTATATTGCTACAACCTTGGTGGCTAAATTGCTTTGGTCCTGGCTAGTTTTATGTCCACTTGATCCAAGCTAGAGTCATCTGAAAGGAGGGAAGCTCAGTTGAGAAAATGCCCCCATAAGATCAGTTGCATGGCATTTTCTTAATTAGTGGTTGATGCAGGAGAGCCTGGTGGTTCTCAACCTGTGACCCCCCTCCCCACTTTCACGAAGGTCACATATCAGATATCCTACATATCGGATATTTGTTTTACCATTCACAACAGTGGCAAAATTAGTTATGGAGTAGTAACAAAATAATTTTATGGTTAGGGGTCACCACAACCTGAGTAACTGTATTAAAGGGTTGCCACATTAGAAATGTTGGGAACCACTGGCCTCACCCATTGTGAGTGGAGCCATCCCTGAGTTAGAGGTTCTGGGTTCTACAAGATGGAATAAGTCACGAGAACAGGCCAGCAAGCAGCACCCCTCCATGGGCTCTGCAGCAGCTCCGGCCACCAGGTTCCAGCCCTGTCTGAGTTCCTGCCCTCACTGTTTTAAGAGATGGACGGTTGTTATATGGAACCGAGTGAAATAAATCCATTCCTCCTACAGTTGCTTTTCTCATGGTGTTTCATCACAGCAACAGAAACCTCAACTAAGACAAGTTGGTACCAGGAGAATAGGGCATTATTGCTCTGACATATCTGACTATGTTCTTGGGAGAATTGTGGAAGGACTTTGGAATTTAGGGTTGGACAAACCATTATGTATTGAGAGCTCATCGAGCGGTTCTGTAGAAGCTTGGGGGATGGGGATGTTGAGAACAGTGCAGACACCAGAGGTCTGGCTTGTGATGTTACAGACCCATTAAAAACTCTACCGGGCCATTTAGGTGAAGAATACATGGTATCTGGTTGTCTGGGGCTGAAGAATTGGCTGTGATTAAGAAGAAACCAGAAACATCTAAACTAAAACCGTTGTCTTACTGGGACAGTCAATGCTGGTTAGCTGGAGCTGAGCAATCAGCGGTGATGAAGAAGAGACCAGCATCACTGATGTGAAGTCTTTTGATAAGTGTCTCCTGAAAGCCAACACACAAAAGCTGTGCTCTAGAGGAAGCCAACATTTTACCTAGTGCTGAAGCTGAACTTGGTAGTATGAGAGTCTCCAAGACAGTACTTGTTTTAAAGGCCATGAAAGGGACTATGGGGAACAACTGAGGCTTGGCGTACTGGAGAGGCCAGAATAGGCTGTTGGTGAAGGTTACAGCCAGAATAGAAGTGGAAGACCCAGGATTGAAGGGGCCCTGGAGAAAAGTTGAGGCTTTGCACCATGAAGAGAGCCTAGAAGAGGGGCTGCTGGCGAAAATGTAGCCCAGTTGCATCAGAAGACCCCGGTAGTATTTTGGAGATGTCGGTACCTTGGGATGACTGCCAATAACAGCAGCAGTGGTGGAATAGAGGCTTCCAGAGTTTAAAAGACAAGCTGTGGGTGCTTTAGAGGATGCAGCTGGGAAGTGACCCAAGCCCTTTGGAGGAGCCTAGTAGATCCTAAGTGGATCCCAGACAAATGCATGCTGAATTATTTACATTTTTGCAGTTTGGTTTTACTTTGTTTAGACTGACTATGCCCTGGTTCTTCCCTCTTGAAGTAAGAGAGTGTTTTAACTTTTTTTTTCCAGGAGTCAATAGCAGAGACTGACTTTTAAAAGAGATTTTTTTTAGGCTTCAAAAGAGCCTATATTTTTAAAGAGACTGAATTTTAAAGTCTTTGGTTCTGTAAAGACTGGGGGACTTCTAAAGTTTGTAAAATGTTTTATATTGTGATGTTCACATTAATGTGTCATCTTGAGGGTGAATAAAAAGGAATGGTTAGAGCTTCACAACGTTTTGTTTGTATGTCAAGTTGACAAGGGGACAGTTGTCCTGGTGGTCTCGAGTTCTATAGGAAAACGGGCTGAGTAAACCCACAAGAGCAAGTCAGGAAGGAACATCCCTCCATGCCTCTGCAGGGGTTTCTCCCTCTATGTTCCAGCCCTCTCTGAGTTCCTGCCCTGACTTGCTTTGAAGGTTGACTATGATGTGGACATGTTAGCCAAGGAATCCCTTTCCTTCTCAACTTGCTTTTGGTCATGATGTTTTATCACAGCAATATTAACTCTGACAACTTTACTTCTAGTATAAATGTTTAAAATACAAAAGTACTAAGAACTAAAATGTGTTATTGGATGTATAATGTAAAAAGGTGAATACTGTGGTATCAATAGCCTAAAGCATAGGGTTGTAATTAAAAGTGAGTTCAAGGCTAGTCAGGGATACATAGTGAGCACTATCTCAAAACTAAACAACTGCCCCCACCAAACCTCATGTAGTTCTTGTATGTGACTAAAGTTAAATTTAAACTAGACTATAACAACAGTGATATATTTTTGAAAGGGCTCATGGTAAGCATCACAGAAAATTCTGATAGAGATTAGAAACTATACAAGAGAAAAATGGAGGATGACCCAATTATTTCAACACAAAATCCAGGAAACATGATAACATAAAATAAGAGTAAGAAAGGCAAAAGGACCACAAGACCTATGGAAACCCACCAATAATAACCTTAAATGCAAGTGGTTAAATCCCCAACCCCAAAATATGTATGGGCAATATAAAAACAGAAAACCCCCAAGATCAACAGGATATTGTCTAAGAGACTCATTTCATATGTAAGAACACACATGAGCCGAAAGTGAAAGGAGGAAAGAAGATGGTTCATATAGACGGTAACTGCCAAAGATGACGCTCACACAGACCAGACTGCAATAAACAACTTCATCCCAGGGCCCAGGCGGTGACTCAGCCAGAAGCAGAGCTTTGCTGGTAAGCCTGATGACTAACGTTTGATTTCCAGAAACCACATGCTTCAAAGAGAAATCTGACTCCTCCAGTTCATCCTCTAACCTCCACAAAGGCATATGTGCTCCCACCTCTAGACTAAATAAAAACTTTTTTTTTTTTTAAAAATCACACCTTACTATAGACAAAGAAAAACATGATATAATCATGAAAGAGGCAAGTCACCAAGACAATGTGACAAACATAATTATATAATTATATATTCTCCATTTTCAAGCACTTAGGTAGCACCAAACCTCATCAAAGATATTTGAGCACATTGTAAACCCCGAGATTGTGTTATTTACTGAAAAAAAAAAACCTGTTTCTAGTTCTCCTGTGGCTCACTGTTAGCACACACCTCTAATCCCTCTGGCTGCTGGCATACAGACACATCCTCAGTACACACCTTTAATCCCAAACAATGAAGATAGAGTAAGTGTGTAGAAGGAAGCACCCATGTTAGAAAGTGATGTCTACTTGAGTGTCAAACAAAGTGATGCATCAGAAAAATATTTGACAGAATAAAATGACCAAACTCTCATGGAAAAATACAGGAAAGCAAAGTTACTTAAGGGCAGTCCAGAGAGAGAGAGAGAGAGGAGGCAGTTTTACTGGAAGAGTTGTGCAGAGACAGGTTGCAGAGAGAGAGAGAGAGAGAACAAGTTAGACACAGGTGAAGACAGAATGAGCCAGAGAATGAGAAGGAGCCAGAGGATTAGACCAGATTGCTAGAGTTAGTTTAAGGTTACCCAGAGCAATTCAGGAGAGACTGAGATAAGCCAGTTAGGATCAGTTATCCTGAAGAGGAGTTTGAACCATAACAGCTGAGTTGAACCAGCCAGCCAGAGTTTAAGAAGAACAAGAAAGAGTGAACTTATTTAGTTGCAAGTCTCAGAGGCTGGAAACATTCTCAGCCTAGATTATATTGTAAGCAGGCTAGAGGCTTCCAGGACTAGGCCCCAGTTAGCTGACTGAGGCAGTAAGCCTTGGAGACAACAATTACTTCAGGTGAATAAGAGTTACTTTTGCAAAACCTGAAAGAAAGGGGTAAGGATAAACAATGGATACTATCAGTAGGTTCAATAATGAACAGAACAAACTGGCAGAAAAATCCATAGGTAGAGTGGAGTTGAACAGCATTATAGGCCAAATGGTCTGCATGCATGCACGCACACAAGCCCCTACCTTCTCTAAGGAAAAAAAAAATCAAAGTACTGTTATTTTCAGATGATATGATCCACTAGGGAACTTCTACAGCTAAAAAATACCATCAGCAAAGTGGCTGGATACTAGATTAACTAAACAAAAGTTGTAGCCCTCCTATACACAAATGACAAACATACTGAGAAAGAAGTCAGGGAAACAATGTCTTTCACAATATGCTACAACAACTTAAAGTACCTTGTGGTAACTCTAATCAAGACAGTGAAAGACTTAGTTGAGGAAAACTTCAAGTCTTTTCAACTTCAAAGAAATTGAAGAAGATATCAGAAGATGGAAAGATCTTCCATCTTCATGGATAGATAAGATTAACAGTAAAAATGGCCATCTTACCAAAAGCAATCTACATATTCAATGCACTCTCCACAAAATCCCAACACAATTATTTACAGACCTCAAAACAATTCTCAACTTCATATGGAAAAACTTAACACTCAATATAGTTAAAACAATCATAATCGATAAAGAAACTTCTAGAGGTATCACTTTTCAGATTTCAAGTTGTTCTACAGTGCTATAGTAGTAAAACCTGCATGGTGTTGGTAGAAAATAATTAGGTGGATCAATGGAATTGAACTAAAGACCCAGACATAAATCAAAACACATAGATCCGTCAGAGTTCAGGGAATCCCATGGAGGAGAAGGTGGAAAAGTGTAAGAGCCAGAGTGGACGGAGGGCACGGGGAGAACAAGACCTTCTCAATCAACCAAGCAAGGCACGTGTGAGCTCACAGGAATAAGCAGCAAGCCCAGGGCCTGTATGGTCTGCACCAGGCCCTCTGCATATATTATAGCCATTAGCTCAGTATTTCTATGGCACTCCTAACTGAAAGAAAGAGTGGGTCTCTGACTCTTTTGCTTGCTGTTGGGATTTTTTTCTTTCTGTTGTTAGTTTGCAATGCCCAACTTCAACATGATAGTTTTTGCTTCATTGTTTGCTTCATCATTTCTGTCATGTTTGTTTACTATCCCTTAGAAGCCTACTGTTTCCTAATGAGAGACAGAGAGTATATCTGGAGGAGAGGGAGTGTAGGGAGGAGCTAGAAGCCTTGAGGAGAGGGAGGAGAAATTATAATTAGGATATATTATATGAAAAATAATCTATTTTCAATAAAAGGAAAATTATATGTAGAAATAAAAAACAATTATATGTCAGCAAATCTAGATAGCCTAAAAGAAATGGCTAAATCTTCAGAAGCATACAACCTATCAGGTAATGATGCAGAGAAGAAAGTGTGGGTATATTTATACATATTTGGAATGTGGAATTGGTGATCTACATTCCTGATAAATCATGGAGACAGAGTGGCTTCATGGTGAACTGTATTGAACATTTAAAGAATCACCACTAACCACACAAATTCTTCTAAAAAAATGGAAGAGAAGGAATAATTCCAAACTCACTTTACAAAGCTAGCATTAACCATATATAAATCTAAGATGAGGATACTATGAAGAGGAAAGAAGAGGAATAAGAGGAAGAAGAGATGATATATATCAATGTTCCTCTGAAGCCTAGATATCAAACTTTTCAACAAACAGCAGCAAACTAAATTCAATAGCATTAAATAATTGCTCACAATGTCCAAATGAAATTTTTTCTCTGCATTGCAAGGATGGCAGACAATAAGAAAATCAATCACTATGATTCAACTTATTGATAGAATGATAACACAAATCCAATGCAAGCAGCAATGTGTGATTATTGTTGTAGAAGCAGAAAAAGCACTTGATGAAATCAAAACCCTCTGCACACTCAGACGGGACATAAATTAGGTCAGCATAATGATATGTTATAAGCTTTCACATAACAGGGTGAGAAGCTGAAAGAAATTCCCCTAAGACCAGAAAAGACAAGATGCCCACTCTGAAATTCTGTTCAATATAGTAACAGAAATCTTAGTGCAAGCTAATAGTAATAATAATATATCACAATAAATACATATGTCATGTAGATCAGAATGAACAAAATCATCCCCATTTGCAGGTAGTGTGATCATATACTTACATATTTATATATCTACATACTCTGCAACTATATATATATATACATATACATATATATGTATATATATATATGTATATACTCATCTAGACATGTATGTATGATTTACTTCTAAAGATACCAGCAAAATCTGTTAGAATTCAGAACATTAAACTATAAAACTAATACAAAATAAATGGTGCATCTATATGCCAATAGTTGTGGTGTAACAGTGCAAGAGTGGCTGAAAGAAGAGCCCAGACTCAAATAGTATGCAAAAGCAAAGAGCGTTTATTTTGCAGAAACAACCAGCATGTGGGGGTCAACCATTTATAGAAAATGGTGACCCCGAGATGAAGTCAAAAGCTCCCTTTAAGCACAGCTAAGGGAATTTTAGGGATGGTTAAGTAATTTTTAATATGACTGGCTAGTTAAGTAGCAGTTATCTTAGCACATTTCCGATCAGTTGCTATATTAGTTTTACCATTTTTGGTCAGTCCTTAGAGAAAGAACTTCTAGGAACTGCCTCAGTCCCTGGGCTGGCTATTTTCCTCGGCTAGATGTCAGGGCTTTGCTCATCCATGGCCCATTGTCTGTGCTTCTCCCGAGAAGCCTTGCCTGCATTTTGGGAAACTGAAACCTCTGCCTGGTTATAAAATGGAATAGGTTTCAGTCAGACCATTCAGTGGGACACAACACACATCTAATGACCCCAGATAGAGAACCCACAACAGAACAAAGTAAAGATACCACCAAAGTCCAACTTGGTGATCCAATGTGTTTTATTGGAGTTCCTTACAGGAGTATTTGTGAGTAGTTACTTACAAGTGCAGAAAAGACTCAGAGAGCTGCATTACCTAGGTCCACCCCAGTTGGGAACATGGAACACAGTGCACAGCCTGCAGGAAGCTCAACAGGTTGGGAATGCTCTTTCCAAATGACTCTAGTCTAAACCTCTTTCAGGTAGCTGGTTTGGCATAAGAGTCTTCTTGGCATCTCTTCTCTGGAGTCTTCTTGGCCATTTAGTTT
Source organism: Apodemus agrarius (assembly GCA_964023405.1). Classification (NCBI taxonomy): domain Eukaryota; kingdom Metazoa; phylum Chordata; class Mammalia; order Rodentia; family Muridae; genus Apodemus; species Apodemus agrarius. The sequence continues at coordinate 58,266,121 of OZ030019.1, forward strand.
CATTCTTTCTGAGAGAGACTCTCACCTTTTGCCATTTACTCTGGGCAGGGAGCTGCCTGGTGAATCTGATCAATTTCAGGGACTTCCTGAAGCTCTCTTGAATCATTTACCTTTCTGCTCAAGGAGCTTCCCTGCAGGATGGAATGTTTCAGTCTCAGAGGAAATTTAAAGAACACTAACAGATCTTCAAAGGGAAAATAGAAAAAAAAATACTCCCATTTAAAAAGGCATCACAAAGAATAAAATTTTGTGCTGAAGATGTAACTTAGTCTGTAGAGGTTGAAAAGTTGATCTCCTAGAACCACATATATTATTAATAGTAGCACTTAGTCAACTGTAATCTTGTAATCTCAGCACTAGAGAAACAGGCTCAGGACCACTAAAAGTTCAGTTTTGCTACACACCCTATGCTTACTTACCCTTACCCCTACCTCAGAGTCTAAGGACAGACATTGTCAGGAAGGGAGAGAGGAAGGGAGAGAGGGAAAGAGAATCAAGTCTTAAGAAGTTGGGGCTAGACAGGTAGCTCAGTTGGTACAGCAAGGGCTTGAGTTCAGCTCCCAAAACCTATGTAAAACAATTGGGCATGTTGGCATGTGCTTGTGATTGACCCCAGCACTGTGCAGATAGAAATCTCAGTAGCCAGCTGGCTACCCAGCTAAGTCTACTTGGTGGGTCCCGGATCCCTTTCAGAAAACATGACAGTGGCCTTCACATGCACAACCACCTGCTAAAGGACTCAGAGCACGGCACACGTGATGCTGACAGGTTTTGCCCTTTACCCTTCTACTCCTTGCTAAACTGTTAGATCATATTCCTGAAGCTAGCCCCCAAGTTCGAGCCCCTTATTTGACCACTTCCTCCTCCTGAAACTGACTACCAAGGTCCAGCTATCAAAGTATTCAAGTCTAGCAATCAAAAGCAGCTTCTGGCTCATCTAGTTAACATGTCCAATTTAAATTACACACCTCATCCTGACATGGAGTTTTGCCTTTTGGCCATTTTCCTATGTGCCACATCTGTCTTCTGTCTACCCAGAGGCAGTCCTTTGCCCCCCTCCAGGACAAATACCCCTCCTCCCTCTCCCTTGTTCCTTTCCTCCTGTCCTTTCTTCTTTCTCTCCTGTCTTTGTCTTATTTCCTACCCTTTGTCTTTTTTGTGGCAAATAAATTTCCTTTGTGCTGAAAACTTGGCCTTAATGTTTCCTGTACCAACTCTGTCCCTTACACACACACACACACACACACACACACACACACACACAAGAAAATTTTCAAGCAGATCAGAAAGATACAAAAAAATCTGTAGGGTTTTTTAATTGCAGGGGGGAGGGGGAGGGGGGAGGGGAGAAGAGTGTGACTTTAAAGTAGCTATAATTGTTAGAGACTAATATGACTACTGGGCACTGGGTCTGGAGGAAATGTTTCCAGAAGGCACTAGTCCATTTATTGAAGGCTCCAACTTGGGAAAATGCAATTTAATTATAAAAGGATGCCATAACTGATAATATCACTCACTGCATAGGTTCCCTGCTCTAACCTGGTCAACTAGAGAAGTGTTTCCCCAGGGCTAGCCTCAGGCACACAGAAGCTGCTATCTTGCCAGAGAGCAGATTTTAACATCAATATCCACATAGTACTGGTTTTGTAGAAGCAAAGATGCAGCAATGAAGGGTTGTGCAGTCTTGCACCAAGGTTCCAGAAAGCTACTGAGGGCCAGCAATGAATTCCCTACAAGGAACCCTGAAAACTATTTTATGACCCTCAAATGGTAAAGGCTAAATTGTACTTGAGTGCCCAGAATGTTGGAATTGGCAGGAGTATCGTAGACTTTAGCTGAGGAAAGCTGCTGGCCCGACTGGGAGGTCACATGTGCTGTGAGTGACACAGCTGGAGGGAGATGGTGGCCATGGCCACTAGAACCCACATGACTCCATTATGAATTCCAGATGCTGGACACGGAGCCATAAGAACTGCTGTTCGCTCTACTAGGTTTAGATCTTGCTTTGGTGCGATTGTTTCTTGCTATATCCCATCCTTCCCTAGAGAAGTGGAAATGTTTAGTCTGTGCCATTGTGTATTGGAAGTGCTAGGTTACAGGCCCTCTAGCTGCCTCGTTTCCTCTCCCACGAATCAAACCACACTCCCTGATAGTCTATCCTTGAGGACAAACGAACGATAGGGCACACACTCTGACAGAGCACTCAGGACTAGAAGGAAGACTTAGCCTCCTCTACCTACTCTTTCCGCTAAGTCAGTTTTGAACTATGACCTCAGTGCTTTCCTCCTTTGTGACTATGGGTAGGCTACACCAGACTAGGTTATGTGGGGCTTAAAGGGAAGGCACTCGCTCCCTTCAAGGACCCATTATGGCTGCCCATGGCCCTAATGCTATATTTCATCTGCTTTTCCGGGAACTCAAGGATCTCTCTCTCTCTCTCTCTCTCTCTCTCTCTCTCTCTCTCTCTCTCTCTCTCTCTCTCTTCAGCAGATGGGTCATGTTACACATGGTAGCTATCTCCCACTTCAAGGTCCAGTCACAGTTTACTATGATTATGAGGCTCTCTCTCTCTCCCAATAAAACTCACTCTAAAGAGTAATTTTGTGTCTGCTCCTTGCTATGAACTTGACCTGAGACTTTTATTTTCTAAGTCTTGATACAAAATATGTAATATTGCTTGATTTTCCTAGGACTCACACTGAAGAAATTGCCTTGAGTCTCAGAAGAGACTTTAAACTTTTGAACACTCCCGGGGCTGTTCTTTGAAGGAATTTGAAAGTTGGAATGAGTATATTTTGCATTTTATCATGGATTCTAAGGAACGGGGTTAGGTTGTGATTCAAAAGTAATATTAATGTGTCAAGTTGGCAAATGGTGGACCTGAGATGGTTAATCTAATGACAGGATTTACAATTACTCTAGGCATGTCTGTGGGAGCCTTCTTAGAAAGGATTAAAGAGGTGCAGATACCCACTCTGAATGTAAGCATCACAAGTTTATATATAGGGCCAAGACTGAATAAAAAGTAGAAATTTTGAGGAGTATGAATATTCATCTCCCAAGACACCCTCTCCAGAGTATAGATACCATGTAACTAGCTGCCTTATGTCACTACCTTTCCTCTCCAACCCCTATGACAGACTATCCTGTCATCAATCTGTGAGCCTAAATAATGGTTAGGGTTAGTGTCTTAGGATTTTACTGCTGTGAACAGACACTATGACCAAGTCAACATTTAATTGGGTCTGGCTTGGTTTCAGAGGTTCAGTCCATTATCTTCCAGGCAAGAGCATGGCAGCATCTAGGCAGGCATGGTGCAGGAGGAGGAGCTGAGAGTTCTTCGTCTTCCGTCTGACGGCTGCTAGTGGAAGACTGACTTCTAGGCAGCTAGCATGAGAGTCTTAAGCCCACACCCACAGGGACACACCTATTCCAACAATGTCACACCTAATTTGACAGGGCCACACCTTCTAACAGTGCCACTTACTGGGTGGAGCATATACAAACCATAACATTCCACTCCCAGGGCCAAGCATAAACAAACCATCACAGTTAGGGTTAAGGTTAGGGTCAGGGTCAGGGTCAGGGTCAGGGTCAGGGTCAGGGTCAGGGTCAGGGGTTAGGGGTTAAGAATTAGGGGTTAGGAGTTAGGGATTAGGGGCTAGGGGTTAAGGGTTAGGGCTTAGAGGTTAGGGGTTAGGGATTAGAAGTTAGGGGTTAGGGACTAGGGATTGGGGTTGGGAGTTAGGGGCTAAGGGTTAGGGGTTTAGAGATTAGGGGTTAGAAGATAGAGATTAGGGGCCAGGGCTAGGGGTCAGATGTTAAAGGTTAGATATTAGGGTTCAGGAATTAGGAGTTAGGGATTAGGTATTAGGGGTTAGGAGTTAGGGGCTAGAGGTTAGGGGTTAGAGATTAGGGGTTAGGGATAGGGATTAGGGGTTAGAGGTTAGGGATCATGGCTTAGGGGTTAGGGTTATGGTTAACACAGTTCCTTAAGGCGTTTATGTCAGGCATTTTGTCACAGCAATGATAAGTAACCAATAAACTATATATTTGATTAGGAGTTAATTTTAAAATATATAAAGAACTTCTACAATCAATAACCCATACCAAAAATCTGTTGATGTGATGAAAAAGTCATTAAGAACTTCAGTAGACACAACTCCAAAGAAAATAAGCAAAAAGCCAAAAGATATATGAAATGATTCTTCATGTTACTAATCATTAAAAATGTGCAAATCAAAGTCCCATGAAACATTCCCTGAAATATTATGTAATAAGTGACTGTTGAAGACCCTGAGCTAAATAAAACAAGCCAATTTTAGAAAGCAAATATTCTATCATTCCACTTATACGATATATCTAAAACTGTTGAACTTGCGACTCTCCAGTCAGTAGATGTGTCAGTCGTTAAGAGCACTTGCTGTTCCTGCAGAGGGCCTGGGTTCGGCTGGTATCACCGGTGTCGTGACTCACAACTGTCCACAATTACATGTCCAGGGTCTGGCCTCTGTGGGCACAACACACACACACACACACACACACACACACACACACACACACGGTTCACATACATAGATCTAGGCAAATACGTACACATAATAAAGAAATCTTTCAAATGATTCTATTCACAGGAGCGAAGGCTGGGATGGTGGTTGTCTTGGCTTGAATGGAAGGAGAAATGATTAATAGTTAAATAATGGTCAAAACATTTTAGATTTCAGGTGAAGACATCTGAGATCTGTACAGCTTTGCTCTATGGTCAGCAGCCTGCATCCTTCATAGAAAGATGTCGTCAGCCTTAGCATTCCTTCTAGGCTCCACCCCCCAGTTTCCTGGCAACAGGAAAGCAGGTATGCCTGACTCATGGTAAAAAGGGGCTGTTTGCCCCCTCCTCACTCTCTTACCCTCTTACTCTCTCACCTTCTTACCCCTTTCCCCCTCTGTTCCTTCTTTCACCATTCCCCTCCCCCCTCTCTCTCCTGTTCCTGGCAGGTCTATACTCTCCCTCCATCCTCTTCCTCTCCCTCTCTTCTGCCCCTTGCCTTTCTTTGCCTGTACTTCCTCAGCTTCCCTTCCCACGCCCTAAATGAATTGCATTCCATGCTGCATCTGTCCTTTGGCTGGTCCCTCAGGGGAAAGGGATGCCTCAGCATGGGCCGCAGAGACATCCCCTTCTACCTCACCATGATGCACCTCTACCAAACAAATCCTGGCTCACTCTTTTATTTTTTTATTTTTTAATAAAACACAACTGTCAGGATAAGTCTCATGTTATATACACAGAAATATCTGTTGAAGGAAGGCTTCATGTCCTATTGCAACAATAGCAATAGAAATTCAAGAAGTCAAGGTTTTCTTGTTGTATTTGGTGTGGCACTTACTTCATTGAGTTTCTGTTTTTAGTCTTTAATGATAGTTTTTCAGTGTTAGTAAAAGCATACTCAAAACAGAAGTCAGTGTTGCTAGAATGTATAGGCTCTGTTCTGTCCAATGTATACGCATATGTTCCAATATCAATAGTGTATTCATAGCTGAAGAAGCAGCGTTTTCTCCTTTCCTGACCCTGTACGTGGTCACTGATTTTCTTTTCTTTTAAAGATTTATTTTATCTTATTTATATGAGTACATGGTCGCTGTCTTCAGACACACCAGAAGAGGGCTTCAGATAACATTAGAGATGGTTTTGAGCCGCCATGTGTGTAGTGGCTATTCCTGGTTGTCAACTTGACTATATGTGGAACGAACTACAATCTAGAATTGGAAGGCTCACCTATGATCCTAATATGGAGGCTCAGAGATATAAGTTTCTGACCTGGACTTAGCATGGAGATCTTGAAGCATGGATTCTAGTTCAAGATCATCTGGGATTAAAGGTGTGGAGACATACACCTTTAATCTGGGCTACACCTTCTACTGGAGACGTATATAAGGACATTGAAAGAAAGAAGACTCATTCTTCCTTGCCGGCTTGCTTCGTGGGACTGAGCAACTGCAAGATCCTTGGACTTCCATCCACAGCTGCTGCTGACTACTGTTGGGGAGTTGGACTACAGACTGTAAGTCATCAACAAATTCCCTAACTACATAGAGACTGCCCATACGATCTGTGACTCTAGAGAACCCAGACTAATACAATGTGGTTGCTGGGAATTGAACTCAGGACCTCTGGAAGAGCAGTCAGTGCTCTTAACCACTGAGCCATCTCTAAAGCCTGGTCACTGATTTTCTTATGTGCTTACCAAACATTTAGTATGTTGCATGTCTTTGGGCTTCCGTCTGAGGGAATTCTTAGATGGCACTTAAAGTAAATTCTTTCAACGATGATTTATATTTTCTGCTTCTAAGCAGCTTTGGACACTGCCAATTGGGAGTGATCAGTCAGCACGTTTGCATTTGGCTTTTGGTTTTTATCCATCGACCCGTCAATAATTCAGCTTTAGTCTCTGTGGCAGCATGCACTGACTACTTTTTCATTATTGTGACAAGAGAGTTGATAAGGCGCAACTGAATGGGGAGAGCATTTATTTTGTTCTAGACTTTGTACAGTCCGCCATGACTGGGGGATGACGGCAGCCAGAGACTGGTCACATTGCATCCACAGTCAGAAACCAGAGAGAGATGGGTGCGGCTGCTCACCTTGCTTTCTTCTTTCCAGTTCTTTGTTTTATTTGTGTGCATCATCATATGCATGTTCAGGTGCACGAGCGCATGTGCTTACAAATGCCAGAAGGGAACCTCAGGTGTCATATCTTAAGAGCCTTGGCTTTTGAGCTAGGTCTCTCACTGGGACATGGGGCTTGTGGATGACGCTAAACTGGCCAGCCTGAGAATCTGTCTATCTCTGCCATCCTGGCCGTGGGTTGGCAAGCATGTACCTTTTTTATATGAAATCCTGGTATCATACTCGACACTTTACCTACTGAGTCACCTCCTTAGCCTTTGCCTTCTTCTTATTCAGCGTGGGACCACAGACCCTGGAAAAGATGCCACCCATAGTCAGCGAGGCTCTTCCTTCTTGAATTAAACCTTGTTGGAAACACCCTCAAGACATACACAGAGGTCTGTTTCCTATGGGGATACTAAATCGTCACACACTGACATCGCGATTAGCCAGCATGCCATATGAGTAAAACCAGGAGGCTGGCAAGTCGCCATGTATTCTGTTCTCTTGTTCCTCTGCACTCACAGTTCAGGCTAAATGGACAGTTTTCCTCAAAGTCTACCTCTGCGGGGCAGGCTTCCTGTTCTTCCTCTCACGGTGTCACTGCTTCTGTAAAGCCTCAGCAGACACGTCTTACTCTCCTAATGTACCTATCAACACTTCCCCGGGCCACAAGGCTCGACAGAGCCACTACCAAGAAGCCAATAACAGTTCTGCTTATTTCTCCACATTGAAGCTTTCTTGTGTTTGCCTCAGAGGAATTCGTCTGCTTTCCTGCCAGAACAGCCAGGCATTACAAAAGCATTTGTGGTATTTTTAAAGAAATTCAGTGTTTTTGCTTTGGTCCTCTGGGAAGGCATTCTCTATTATGTACAATTTCCATTATGATTTGTTGACGATTCTTCTGGTTATAGCTCTTCAAAAACCTTTGCAAAATGACTTTACTAAGTAGGGCATAAATAGACAGAGATTTTCCTAGTGTGGTGTCTTTAAATATTCAAGATGCTTCTTCACAACTCACAAAAATGTAAATAGAGGTCTCATCATAAAGAAGATGGCATTGTATTGTACTTGAAATTAAAGTAGCAAGTCAGTCCTCACCTTAAAAACAAGTTCAAGTTCAAAATCAGAAAATGACAGTGAGAAACAGGCGGAGGTAAACAAACACTAACAAATGATAGAAAATAATTATACAGTGCAATTATGAAATCACAAAGGAGATTAGAAGAAAGGTGAATGATTCTTATTAGCTCCCCCTTACTGGGTCTCTGGGTGTAGAAAGGGTACCTAGAGCAATAAATGATCCTTTTTTTGTTGATGCCTGAAGCCATACTTTGAAGATGGTGGGGGAATTTTAATTGTGATGGTAATTGAGTTAAGAATGATTTGAAATTTCATTGGACAGAACATCAACTATCATAGGCCAGATGACAAGACCTACATCTGTTAAATTTAAAAAAAAAATTGGTGGGGGGAGCTATAGAGATGGCTTAGCAGTCAAGAATGGGCACTCTTCTAGAGAACCCAGGTTCCATTCCTAACAACCATGGGAAGCATCTCACAGCCACCCACCGTAACTCCAATGCCAGGGTTTCTATCTGACTCCCACTTCTGCCTTCTATGGGCACCACATGCAGGTGACAGATACACAGAAACATGTAACATGTGTAATTGGAATTTTCTCAAAGAAAATATTTCTATGGAGTATTCATTTGCAACAACCAAGGGGCATGGATACATCTGTCTGATATGGACTATTTAGAATAACTGGTATGGCTTTTAAAAGAAAAATTCCCAGGTTGGTATACATGAGGCTAAATACCTCTGCTATGACCTTTATTTTTTTAATTTGATATATTCTTTATTTACATTTCAAATGATATTCCCTTTCCTTGATTCCCCCTCCCCAAAGTCCCATAAGCCCTCTTCCCTCCCCCTGTTCCCCAATCAACCCTCTTCCCATTTCCCTATCCTGGTATTCCCCTACACTGCTGCACTGAGTCTTTCTAGGACCAGGGGCCTCTCCTTCCTTCTTCTTGGGCATCATTTGATATGTGAATTGTGTCTTGGGTATTCAGAGCTTCTGGGCTAATATCCACTTATCAGTGAGTGCATTCAGTGTGTGCTTTTGTGATTGGGTCGTCTCACTCAGGATGATGTTCTCTAGTTCCACCCACTTGCCTAAGAATTTCATGAATTCATTGTTTTTAATAGCTGAGTAGTATTCCATAGTGTAGATATACCACATTTTCTGTATCCATTCTTCTGTTGAGGGATATCTGGGTTCTTTCCAGCTTCTTGCTATGACCGTTGTATATGAGAATGCCCTAGAGTCTTAGTAACTAAGGACTCTTTCCTGTACTTTCTATCCCTCTAGGTGTCTCCACAACCCCGTGGTTTCAGTGATGGTCCATGTATTTTTTGCCACAAATCCTGTTATGATCTCCGGATTTCACTGTGTATCTGACATTTCCTGTAAGTTCTTGTGAGCCACACCACATCAATTTTAAAAAGCAGTTTTTTTTTTTACTGCCTCAGTTCCTCTATCATTTTTCTAATTTGGTTTTTGATCTTGATCCGAGTGGTGTTGGTTAATTTTCATGACTCATTTGACTGGATGTAGAGTTGCCATGGAGACATACCTCTGGATGTGTCTATGAGACTGTATCCAGAAAAACTTTAAGTGAGGAGTAAAGATTCATCTTGAATATGGGTGGTATCATGCAAGGGGCTGGCCCTCAGCTGAATAAAAAAGGAGAAAAGACTGAATGTGGCCAGTTCCATAACCCACTGTGTCCACATGACTCTCCAGGCATGAGGGACTATATTCTTCCTAAACCATCAATCCAAATAAACCTTCCCTTCCTTAAATTCTTCCTGGGCATTGGCTCACAACAATGAGAAAATTACTTCACCCTCTGGCTAGCCCCTGTTCTATACCAGGCTCCATTTGCCATGGCCTATATCTTAGAGCCTAGAAGGGCACGTGATCTGCATAGGGGAGCCAGTAACTACTCACAGACAATGGGAAGATCAGCAGTTCTCTCTAAGAATGATTTCAGGGAAACCCATCCCCCCTCCACTGTTTCCCATGCCATTTCTTCTCCTCTTGTTTCTGCCACCCCGGTTCACTTTGCCGTGTCCTAAATTCAGTGTGGTCTTAGATGATGCGTCCATTCTTTTCCTACATGAGAAATTCCAGTTACCTGGGAGGTAAATAGCCCTCTCTATTTCTTTTGTACATGCATTCAATTGTACATAAAGTTATTGCCAAGTGTTATCTCAATATCCAGAGAGCACAGATAATTCAGGCATTGTATGACTTGAATGCAATGTACAGGCTCATGGTGGCTCTGACTGGGGATGAGGCAGGGCTTTTAGGAGGTGCGTCCATGTTGTGCACCCAGATGGACAAGTCCTACCCCACAGCTAAGAGCATGTTTTCTTTACCACTGTAGACTGTAGCTCATCAAATCACACTACAAGGAACTCACATCCTTACCTTTGCTTTTGCTAGATATGTTGCCCCAGCAAGTAGAAAAGGATCAAATGCAATACTCAAGGGAAAAATATATTAAAAATTTTAAAAAAGATATATATATATGTATGTGTGTATATGTATATGTATACACACATGTACACACACACATATATATGTGTGTATATATACATATGTATATACATATATACACATATATATGTGTGTGTATACATACTGTAGCTGTCTTCAGACACATCAGAAGAGGGCATCAGACCTCATTGCAGATGGTTGTGAGCCACCATGTGGTTGCTGGAATTTGAACTCAGGACCTCTGGAAGAGAAGTAAGTGCTCTTAACCACTGAGCCATCTCTCCAGCTCCTGTTTTTTTTTAAGCTTCCACAATTCAGCACAATAGCAGACATAAAGTAGATGTTCAGTTGTGTGTTTGCTCTTGAACGGCTAAAGGCCTTATGGGGATTATATTTTTTAAAAAAAACAACTATCATTAAATATAGCTTGAGAAAAGTCTAGCAAATGTGTATCTAGCATATATTAAAATGAAACATGTTAACTATGTCTCCATATAATAAATATGTCAAGTGCCATATACATGTATATTATATATTCATAATGTATACAAGCTATTTGTCAATTATAAGCATTTTCTGTAGTTTGAATGTCTCAGGTATTCACTACCTTTAAAATCCCACTTGTTTACTACGTTTTAATATGAATTATTCATAAATATAAAATGCAAAAAATGTCTTCCTAACATACATTTAACCAATTTTTTTTCTATGTCAGAAGAGAGTCCTTATTCACTTACAGTTCCTTGTAATTCATTTTGCTAATATAATTTTACATTTTGGAGACCAGAAAAATAAAATCACATGAACTCACTTGAAGCTCCTTTCGCCTTCTCATTAAAAAGGCGGGAGGGGCTGAGAGAACCACAGAGGTGGACCTCTGGGCAAGCGTTAAGAGTGGAGATTATTAACTCATGAACCTGTAATGCTTAACTTGGCGGATCAGCATCATTAAGAACAAGGCTTTTGCTTTCCCCGTCCATCCACATTCCCAGACACTTCCCTGCCCACACCTGGCAGTGAGCTAAGGGGAGCCCAGTGGAGCGACAGAAAGGAGGGTGGGTGGGTAGACAGGCTGGGGCACAGTCGTCTGCTCCCAAGTCCCCAAGCGAGGGTACAAGTGCTCCCCAGAACATGCAAAGTACATGGTGTTAGAAGGATGTGATTTCTTTGCTTAGAAGATTCTTTATAGATATACAAGCGACAATATCTTTTCTGTCCTTTAATCTGTATAAATTCTGGAGTGTCCATGTTGTGGTTGCTTAGATGAATCTAATAAAAGTATTTCAAAAGTAAAGTGACTCATTAGAATAGAAACCTTAAGACTGAATGAATACACCATACATGCAGAGTTGAAACAGTACAGGAAATCAGGATGAAATGTGGCTTGGGTAATAAAATATTCTATTAGAATTAGGAAAAATATCTCATTTGTGTTTTCATTCAATATCTTAATGGTCTTATTGAGAAAAAAATCACAGGATAACTAACTCATGTTTTGACATTAGTGAATAATATAAACTTTTAATTGAAAATGTAATTTATTTGACATGGATAGGTGTTCTGGCTGCATGTGTTTGCTTGTGTGCCTGGTGCTTGAGGAGGCCAGAAAAAGGCTTCAGATGCCCCAGAACTAGAACTACAGATGGTTATGAGCCCTACTGGGAACTGAACCCAGAGCCTTTGGAAGAACAGTCAGTGTTTTCAAATGCTGAGCTCTCTCTCCAGCCTTGCCTAATACAAATTTTAGAAGAGTCTCTTTTAAAGTGTGTAGACAGTTTGTTCCTTTTGTTCAAAACTCTAGTAAAACAGAAACAGAAAGTCATATTTCCTTTTCAGTTTTTTGAAGTGAGAAACATTCATTTAGTCTTCTGAGAGTAACCAAGAGAAAAGCTTTTTTAAAATTTTTTTATTTTTTATTTTTATAAACACAATACAAGACACTAGTTGAAACTTCTCGGCATTAAATTGGCCAAGGATCAGCACAGTCATTGCTTGATCAATGTCTACTCTTTCTGGACTTGAAATAAGCAAGCCAAACCAGAGAGCTATCAGGTCACATCGTATAAGAGACTGTATATATCCAAGATCAATTTGACTCCTTGGGAAAGAAGAGAAGACTTGAGAGGCAACCTGGAGATATCTAGCAGGTTTTGTCTTTCTCACTTAGGATGTATGGACAGATGGAAGCACTCACTTAAAGGGCGAAAAGAAGTAACTCCAGCTTTTTCTGTATTACATCTAACAGGAGAGATTAATTGTTAAGATATTATACCCGTGAGTTATTAATCTCTGTATGCTTGGCAGACTATTCAACACTAAACAGAGACAATCCCCAATTAACTTTAAGAAGTGATTTTCAAATTTCCACAGTAAACACTAGCATAATCAAGGAAGCAAATAAAATATGAGAAAAATATATATCGGCACAAGCCCATCCTTGCTTTTCACAGGTCCTTGAAGCATATGTATAGTTGGTTGAAGAAAATAAAGAGAACTCCAGATGTAAGAGTTATTTTAAATATTCACACAGTCATATTTCACGCTATATTTAGTTAGAGAAAAGTTGGCTTGAAGTAACTGGAAAGAAACATTCAAAAGGTTGAATTTTCTTTAGTAAAATAACCCATCCAGAGAAAGGCATGCACATTTTAATAGCTTGAGGAGAAATTTATTGGTCTACACAGGTGCTGGGTGCATGAATCTGGACTGCCTGGCACTGGTGATGAGCCAAAACTGTGAACTGAGTGGGTTGGAGTATCAGTTACCATTGCTCTGTTGAATTAAAAACAGTCTTCTTGATATCAGCTCTTCTCAAATATTGGATGAAACTGATCTCTTGATTGCAAAGGCAATCAGAGAAAGAAATGGACATGCTCAGTACAGATGTGTCACTTCTAGAAAATACTAGACATCGTACAGGTCTTTCCATCGGATAACCGCTTCCTATCATTATTATTAACATGTTACCAGAAAACACGATACAACAGTGCACCCGTACGAGGGTCTGCCTCCTGAAAGTAAGGACTTCCTTTGCTGCTCATCCACTGTTCCAGGGTTTAACATCATCACCATCATCAGTAGAATTTAGAATAAATGTATATGCTGCTAGAGAAAATGGAGACATTTTGGTCCTCCTATTTCTAATATTTGTGACTTACCCAGGTGGACAACATTAAGCTCCAGGCTTCCACAGGCAATTAAAATTGCTAGGTCTTCTAGCAAACAAGAGCAGGTGAGGTCGCCTCTTTGCCATAAATAACAGAATAGGGCTTGTGACCCAGGGATCATAATGGAGCTTTTCTGGCATGGATACATGCAGAATACTTGTGAGAGTGTAAATTTTTTACCTTCTTCTGCATTTGCAGATAAACAGAGACTTCATTGTTCTTGACTTTGATTACTTATGTGGGGCACGGACTCTTGAAAACACCAGACACACATTAACTAAGTCATTAATCCACAGCAATCTTCTTCCCAGAAACCACATATTATGATTCTTTAATGGCCGACCAGACCCAGTCAGGAAGGATAATTGCCTTGCTCAAGGCCACAGAGGGAGTCTTGTGTCAGAACCGAATTAGAGTTGAGTGATTTGAGGCCTACAGGCTTGTATTTGGCCCATTAGGTCATGCGTGATGGGAAAAGACTTGCTTGACTTGTATGCGGGGGGGGGGGGCGCGGAGGGGGGTTCCTCTGTGAGCACGAACGCAGGCATTAGGATAGTGGTGTTCACGTGTGCAACAGCATGTTCCATGTTAAGATACCATTCACAGACAGGGACATGCTTAAGCATTCTGAAACTTGTTTGCTTCCTTTCCCATGTCTTGAGTTTGTCTAATGAAGAGCAATGCTAGATAATGAATTTAAAAGTTGGCTCAGCCCAGACGCCTATCTCCTTTCTTACCTATTTTTCTGTCTCCCAGGCTACCCCTGACTTGCACTTCTCCCTCCTCAGGCTCCCACAGAGTCGACGCCTTATGGGAGCACACCTCCGCACCTGCCTCAGAAGAGAGTATGTCGAGTTGTAGAATGTCACCAAAGGCTTTTCTTTCTCAAGGGCCAGACTGGGCAGTGACTTAAGTTTGGCCAGCCTTATTCACTCCTTCAGTGAGCAGATGCCTGCTCTGTATAGACAAGTGCTTTAGAACAGAGGTCAACTGTACAAGATCAGGAGGTAAAACTGATGGAATTAGTTCCCAACTGCATTCTAAATCCTTATCCTTATGCTTACAAATAAATGACTCTCATCAAAGAAGCTGCTCTTTCCATTACAAAACGCCACAATGGGTCAGCGTGCAGAGAACAACTTGTTTTGACCAGGTCCCAGTTGATACAACCCTCACGCTTAAGGCTGGGGAAGAACTTAGACAAGGCAGACGGAAACACTGTACAAGTCGGAGAATCAGGAAGTCTGCTGAGACATTGTGTCCTAGAAATCCTAGAAATGACACCGATTTACACTCAGGATACCGCAACAATATAGCTGCCTAAACAAGACTTAAACAATGACAGTATCAATAGACATACTATTATATAAAACAGGAATCTTACTGGGCCTTACCCCGAGATTAAAAAAAAAAAAAACTATAGGCAACCAATGACTGAGGAGAGAGGAGAATTAGGCATCCCCAGGGATTATCCCCCCTCATTGGTCTGTCCTACAATCATATACAGACAAGCAACAATAAATGAACTCAGCATGTTGTATTTATATATTTAGGCATAAATACATATATATTTTTAACAACTAAAAAGAGGCCATGAATTTGAGGGGGAGGTAAGGAGGATAGGAAGAGTTGAAGGGAGGTGGAGGGGAAATTTATATATATATTAGTTTTTCAAGGCAGGTTTCTCTGTGTAGCCTTGACTGTCCTGTAACTTGCTCTGCAGACTAGACTGGCCTTAAACTCACAGAGATTCACCTGCCTCTGTCTCCCGAGTGCTGATCTTAAAGGCAGGAGGCACTACCGCCTGGCTGTTGTAACTATATTTTAATTAAAAAAAAATGGAATTAGAATTCTGGTTCTACGATTTCCTGACTAATGGTTTTGAGAAACTATCTCAAACTTTCTGTTTCGATTTCTGAATCTGCAAAACAAGCACAGGAATAGCACTAAGCCACGGGACTCCCCAGCGCGGCTTACAGTTGTGCCAGCCACATTGGTAAAACTCAAGAGATTAGACGTCACAACAACCATCCTTTGCATCACAGAAAGTGTAGGAGAGAAAGGAAGCTATTTCTTCAAACCAGCCTTGGTATTCCAGTCTACTTCTAAGAATGTTTTTTTTTTTTTAAATTTTGAATAGCTGAGGGGAAACCAAATTTAAAAGTCAAGAGCTGGGCCTAATGAGATGGCTTGGTGGGTAAAGTGCTTGCCGAGGGAATCTGAGGATCCTTGAAACCCGTGGTCAGACTGATGGGAGAACTGACTCCACAGTATAACTCCGTGAACTCCATACATGTGCAGTGGCATATATGCTCCTTCCACATCACTCTGCATATCTCTATCTCTATCTCTATCTCTATCTCTATCTCTATCTCTATCTCTATCTCTATCTCTATCTCTATCTCTATCTCTATCTCTATCTCTATCTCTATCTCTATATCATATCATATCATATCTATATCTATATCTATATCTATATCTATATCTATATCTATATCTATATCTATATCTATCTATATCATCTATATCTATCTATATCTATCTATATCATCTATATATCTATATCTATATATCTATATCTATCTACATCTATCTATCTATCTATATCTATATATACAAATAGGTATAATAATTCAAGGGCTGAAATGCAGCTCAGTGATAGAACACTTAACTTAGCATTACCTGGTCCCAGGCTCAATTCCTAGTACCTCACAACTAAGTAAGAATCAATTAACGAAACCAGGATGGCTCCATCTAGGGGAATATATCTGAACAAGAGGAAACACTGCTCAGACAGAGATGCTCCAGTCTCTTTTACTGACTCATAACCTGATCTGGATAATCCTAGCCGGCATCAGGGGACACTTCAGCACTGACCTTCCATTTGGATGATGAGCATCATACTGGAAGCTCTTCATGGGAGAATCTTATGAATCCTATGGTCCTAAGGATGCAGAGGTTAACCTAGATCATTGTTTGGGAATGAGACACACATCAGCATCCCAGGGGTGTGGTTAATAGGGTTGTTGCACCTGATTTGCACAGTACCCTCAAAGTAAAACAGGCAGTGATAATTGTTAAGTGACTACCTCACAGGCATACTGCACATAAAGCGATGCCAAGTATTATGGTCTCAAACTTAGGGTGATAAAACTCTTGAGGAATTCACAACATAATGATCATAATTATTACACAGAGGGGATGGAAAACAAAGTAAGAAAACTCCAAAAGATGAAATGTGGATTTAAAAATGTAAGTGAGGACAAATCTCACAGAGCAACAGCAGAGTCCTAGAGGCTTGCACAGAGAAAAAGGGCTAATACAGAAGGAAACATCCCTTAAGAATTAGCAGGAGAGTGTGAGCAGAGGGCACCCTTCAACCTGAAAGAACCCATTAAAGATCCAGACAAAATGGATAAAAACCTGATACTTTCAGACACTTCAGGAAAGTTCTGAAACATCAAAGATAAAGAGGAGATCCTGAAAACTTTGAAATAAAGAGAGAACAATGGCACAGCCCACAAAGGGAGCATGAGAGACACGGGGCTAGTCATTCAATCTAGAAATCCATGCCCACTCAAACTCTCCTGCAGACACTAAAAAGGAATAAAGGTATTTGCGGACCTGCAAACACTCAGAACGTTTCCCTCCCATTTAGCTTTTCTTCTGATGGCTCTGTGTTCTAGAAATTGGGCAGGAAAGGGCGGGCAAAATGGCAGAAGGATCTGAGAAACGCATGTTGGACAGAAAGGCGTTTCTTTCCTTGGAGAAATTGGAAATGCCCCTACAGAGAAGAAGACTAAGATTTTAAAACCACAAGAGGAAATGATAACATCGGGTTTCTTAAGCATGAAAATACTTATAAGGTTTTCTTAGCTATACACTTTGTTCATTTCCAATGTTCAGACATGGTCAACAGATAAGCCATGGAGGACCTAGTTGTGATAACAACTCATGGCATCAATAATTTAGTGGGCAATAAAGACTAAGAGCACAACATTAGGGAGGAGTGGTGTAGGATGTGGGAAGCAGGTGAAGGGGGAAGACCTGTTGTTATTTGTGAAATGCACTAAATGAGAAACACATGCTACAAACAAAATTTAAAATGTACTTGGTGAACAAGAAACCAGACATAGACCAAGACATTGTCAAAGACCAAGCCACATCCACAGCACAAACATCTAAATTTCTAAATGGTAACATCAAGACCTCAGTGAGGCCAGCCAGGCTATAGCTCAACTCAATCTCAGACCCAATGGCATGCTTGACATTACTGGAATTGTTTGTTATTTTTTGAGAGGTCTTGCTAGCTTGAAGATAACTAAGAAATTCAAACTTGCCTCTAAATCATGACAATCCTTCTGCCTCAGCTTCCCAAGTGTTGGAACAATAGTATTGTACCTTGGGTTTAATTTTCTTTCTTTCTTTTTTTTTTGTAGTGCTAGAGATTGAACCCAGGGTCTCACATACCAGACCAATGCTTTATCAGTGAGATGTGTTTCCAGCCCCAGGATTTCTTTTTCTTTTTTTATCTATCTATCTATCTATCTATCTATCTATCTATCTTCTGTTCACCCACACATCCATCTATCTATTTATGGTATGTGTTTGTGTGTGTGTGTGTGTGTGTGTGTGTGTGTGTGTGTGTGTGGTGTGTGTGTGTGAGAGAGAGAGAGAGAGAGAGGGAAAGAGAGAGAGAGAACATATATCATAGCAGAAGTGTGACGGTTAGAGGAAATCTTGTGTTAGTTCTTTACTTTCCTAATGTGGAACTGAGGACAGCAGGCTTGGTGGAAGCTCCTTTACTCATGAATAATCTCTCTGGCCTTGGATTTCTTAATCCTATAACACACACTTCAGTGAAAACCTAACACAACCCTGTTACAATATAGAGTTTTCCCTGCTCTTCAACAAGAGGTGCCCGTGAATACTATATGATATAAAGGTGCTGGCTAGTTTTATGTCAACTTGACATAGCTATAGTCATTGGAAAGGAGGGAGTCTCAGTTGACAAAATGCCTCCATACATAGACAAGCCTATAAGGCATTTCCTTAATTAGTGATTGATAGGAGAGGGCCCAGCCCTATGTGAGTGGGGCTAAACTGGTGGTCTGGGGTCTGTAGGAAAGCAGGCTGAGTAAAGTCATGGAGAGCAATCCAGTAAGCAGCACTCCTCCATGGCCTCTGTATCTGCTTCTGCCTCCAGGTTCCTGCCCTGACTTCTTTCAATGATAGACTATCATGTGGAAACATAAGTGGATTAAACCCTTTTTGTTCTTCAACTTGCTTTTGGGCATTTCATTGAAGCAATAAACAACCTTAACCAGGACAGAGGGCTTGCTTTTTAAAAGAATTCTGATTAGACATAAAGGTACATGTGCACTCTCACAGTGTCTTTCAAAACAATCCCATCATGCTGTCAATGTCAAAATGTTTATTAACTTTCCTTCTCCTCCATAAGAGAGTCAGAGTAAATACCACTTTATAAATTTATAATCTTCCTCTCATTTAATTTCTTTTACAAAAATATCATTATCTCTATTGATCTTGTACTGTGATAAAGAGTCTTAGTTTTAATGGCTTTTAAAGCAAATCCCCCCAAACAACTGCTATCAAACATGATTTTTTTACCCACAAAGTCTGTTCAGGTGTACCCTCAAATGAGCCAGAAGAGGGTCAGCATAGTCAATAATCTCTGGACTAAACCCCTCTGTAAAGGTCCCCCTGTCTATGTCAGAGACAGCCAGCTGTGTGGACAACAAATGTGTGAACATTCTGTAGGTGTGGCAGGTTGACGTTCTTTTTTATTGAGTGCTGATGGTTATTACCACAGCCAAGACTCAGCCTCTAGTGACTTCTAGTCCTTCCAAAATCTTCCACGCTCATTCTCTGCTCTACTTTTCACAGGGTCTTTTGGGTCCAGTTTTTTATACAAACACTTCATTGCTCAAATGGACAAAAGAACAACAAAGGTAAGGAGAAATGGGTGTATTCCCAGAAAGGCATCTGCATCTTGGAAATAGCATATAGCATAAGAATGTATCATTGTAGTTTTTTTCCCCCTAATAGTTTCAAACAGAAGAGGCCAGGATTGAAATTATAAAATGAATTTGTTCTATTGAATAAAATATAAACTTTTCCTTCCAGGATGAAGCTATTATATTGTTCGGTGAGAGCTCAAAATGTATTAAAGTAAGCATTATGAAATACTTCTTAGAAATTTTAATGTATAGTTCTTGATAAAAATGGAAAAGTTAGCATTGCATTTTTTAAAAATACAAGCCTGTTGCCCTTGTGATTATCCAGACTAAGATAAAAGTTCTCAATAGTTCAACATTTTTTCAACTCCAGGTCAAATATTGAACAGTATTCCTGTTGAGGGGCACACTCTAGCCTGAGACACCTGAGATGGCTTATCCAGGTAACGAGGTTAGCAGGAAGTTTTTTTTTTTTTTTTTTTTTTTTTTTTTTGTCTCACTTGGCAAAGAACTATAGAGTCAGATTAGCATTTCAGAGACACGCCATTTTAAACAGAGCTGTAAACACGCAAACTTTCCTCTGCTAATTAATGACGTAGTTTTAGGACACTTTTTCTATTCCCATGTAGATAAGCGATACGAAATTTTATCCAGCCACGAGCAGATCATGAAAGAGCATGGAATGCATGAATAAAGTCTCACTTGAAAGAGAACCGGCACCCCCAGCCTTTCTTACGCCATTCTTTAATTAATCAAGGCACGATCACTTCCACTGTCCTAATGATTGGTTCTTTCGCAGTGCGCTCGCTCCGGGGTGCTAGAAAAGGGCGCGTGCACACAAACAGAGCTAAATGGGATCTGTGCTGCGTCCGTGTCCTACCTGGGAGGGTCCAAGGAGGAAGTTTCTAGGCACACTGGAAGAGTGGCCCCTGCAGCCTTACCTTTGTGAGCTGCCGCCTTCCTCTGAGCTGGACTTGCTGCTCCCTGCACCTGCTGATGCTCCGCCGAATTTCCGTCGCTTCCAGTCCTCTCTGTCTTGTCACCTCGGCTGGTTTTCTTCTGCTTGCTGCTTAAATCATCCTTCTTAGAGGATGGCAGCTTAGCAGCTGCGTTAGTAAAGAAGGATCTAGCCGAGCGGGATGGTTTGGACATTTTAAACGGCAGGGAAAAACAAAACAGAAAAAAAAAAAAAAAAAAAAAGAAGAAGAAGAAGAAGAAAAGAAGAAGAGAGCCCAGCTCTAGAATGGTACCTGCTGGGGCAGCAAATCCTAAAAATTATCCTATGAGAGTCACTTCTCAACAGCCAGTGACAGTGTGTTCAGCTGGATAGAAAGTGCGAGGCTGGGCTGGGCTGGGCTGGGCTGGGTCACTTGTTTTTTTGTTTGTTTTTTGTTTATTAAGCAAAGGCATCCTGCAGCCACATCAGCCCTTCTCTGGACGTGTAGAATGGAAATAGGTTTCAAAGATGAAGGTGGCAGCTGCAATAGTAAATGTTGCAACTGCAGGGACCTGCCGATCCTGGGATAGAGACTGTGAAACCAGCATTCACGCACGCACGCTCACTCAGGGAAGTCCCCAGCACGCTCAGACTAGACACTGGACAGCCAGAAATGGAAAAAACGAATTTAACAGCCCCACCCACTCAGGTACAATATGTGGAAATGAGCCAGATGCGAGCCTTGCAGGGCTATGGGGCTAAGGCTGTTTTCAGTTTCCAGGCATCCGTTCAAGCAGATATTTCTGAGCCTTAGCACATTCCTAGATTATAACCCAAGGGTGGGCCTGCAGGAGATACCCACCTACAGAAACACTTCCAGTGTTTACAGACTGCGAAGAGCACCGTGCAAAAGAGAGAAACCAGAAGTCTGTATTTTCCATACCTCTTGGGGATGCTATGCAGCACCCAGGAATTGATGAGAGGTCTATAAGCCTGTGAGTGTGGGTGTGTGTGCATATGCATGTGTATCTCTCTCCTCTCTGTCTCTCATCTCTATCTCTTTCTGTCTCTCTGTCTCTGTCTCTGTCTCTCTCTGCCTCCCTGTCTTTGTTTGTCTCTTTCTGTGTCTCTCTGTCTCTGATTGTGTGTGTGTGTGTGTGTGTGTGTGTGTGTATGTGTGTACATGTCTGTCTGCCTGTCTCTCTGTTTCTGCAAATCTGGGACTATGTTATTTTACCCTTTAAAGAGCCTGGAGTGTCTTCTAGTGAATAGTTGTACTGCTTTCTGAAAGACTGAGAGTGACATGTAACATGTGAAGATCAGGAGTGTTCATGGGTTCAGCTTTCTTTAGGCAGAAACCGTTCTTTCAACAACGAAACACGCAGAGCCCGCTAGAAGCGTGTAGCCCCTTCCCAACTAAAGAAAACCCTTCTCCCCTCTTTATTTCCCATGTCAGTGATTTTTACTATTTGAGGTTAAGCTGTTTTCAACCTCAATTATTCTATGTTCCCTCAGGGAGAAACTGCACAAACACTCTAAGAACTATAAAAGGTTCCGGGAATCTGTGATCATAGAATGTCCCTTAGTGCAAAAATACCCTGATAAATGCATAGTGATATAGCACTCTTCAGATGAGAACTAGAGGCCGGGAAGTACATGAATTTTAGAATCAAC
The DNA here is from genome assembly GCA_964023405.1 of Apodemus agrarius. NCBI lineage: Eukaryota > Metazoa > Chordata > Mammalia > Rodentia > Muridae > Apodemus > Apodemus agrarius. The sequence continues at coordinate 58,288,112 of OZ030019.1, forward strand.
TCGAATAGTTGTTATCCCTGAACTTTACATGTGGGCCTGGCTGGCCCAAAGAAACAACCGGTTATTTCCAGAATTTAGTTAATAAAGTGGGACAATTTTGGCCTACCAGGGACGCCATTCAGATCACTTCAACAACAAACCTGTCCTTCATCTGACAAATGGTAACAATTACCACACCACACCACACACACACACACACACACACACACACACACACACACACCTTTCTTCACCCTATCCTTTCAAAAATTCTGACTTTAATGTTACTTAGCAACCTTAGCACAGCCATACCTGGCACCAGAGTTACAAACTTAAATCCTGACTCAGATCAGAAGGTCCACAGCGGGAACCCATTGGTGATTTCAGACCAATAAAACCCAGAGAAGCTAGGAGTAAACCCTTAATGAGAAGAGGAAGCCAAGAAGACAAATGAGCCAGTGCCCAAATACCATGCATCATCAAATCCACACCATCAAATTAGAAAACATAAAACGTAAGCAAGCCCTTCACTCTTAAAACTCCTGTCCAAGTCGAATAGGCCAGGCTTTGCTGTAGCTGCACCAGGCTTCTCCATCTTTGCCAAAGCCGTGCCTCCTCAAGCCGCCTCAGGCTTCTGCTTTCTAGAATCTTCTTAGCAGTCACTTTCATTTCAGGAATAAAACTGGCAAAGGAACTCATTTTGGATACACTACAGACTACTAAGCGCAGTGTGTCAGAGCCCAGCAGGACTGTCTTTTATAAGCAGGTCTGGTTATCCCAGGCCCTGTCACCAGCTGAATAACTGCATTGAAGGCTCACCAACCAGGTTTCCAACTCAAAAGACATGAGCACCAGCAATACATCTCGGTCTCAAGTAGGTATAGACCCCATGGCTGTCGAGCCTGTGGCACCTGGTAGCGCACTGGAGCCTAGTGAGCCAGTGAGGGATCCATGCCAGGAAAGAAGTGTAACTGTATCCTGATGCCACCTAAAACAGGTGGTTTTCCTATCTAGTGGGTGAGGCATTTAGCAGAAACCACATTGTATATGGGTATAACATACTTATTTCCACCAACAGGGCCTGGGATAACCAGACCTGTTTATAAAAGACAGGAAACAAAACAAGCTAACCATGAAATTATTATAAAATGGGCCACTGGAAGATATGGGGACTATACTAGTGTTCTCCAGGAAAACAACCAATGGGAGAGGTTTACATTGTATAAATATATATATGCATATATGCATATATGTGTATATACAGAATGTGCCTGTGTCTATGAATATACATATAAAATGCATGTCAATCATTGAAAGATACATATATATACACAAGCATTTACATAGCACATTATGTTCAGCTAATAATCAGGCATCCAGTATGATATGTATAATATATTAAGTAATATATATTATAGATCTATATATCTAGTCAACTATATATATATATAATACATGCATGCAGATTAAACAATACACACATGTGTACATTTATACAATATATATATATTGATAATATATATGTATTGATATATATATATATATATATATATATATATGACAAAAATATGAGCTGGATGTTAGGATACCTGGGGTCATTGTGGCTGCCCTGTGTATTTTGCGGGCCTGAGAGATTAGAGAATTATCTGGAAGTCTCTAAAATGAAACATTTCTGAGCTTTACCTTAGACCAGTAGGTTAACATTTCGGGCAAGGCTTGAGCTAGGTTTCTGGAAAGCCTGCCAAAAGCAATTTCCAGGCATGTCTCTTGCTCATGGGAGTAAGAGTAGAACATCTGGGGGCGATGCTCCAGCCGGCATCCCTGTGTGACCTCGGATGCTGCTGCACCTTGGGTGTTCAGTGTGTTTCTTCTGGATCTGCCCTTCACAGGCTGTGTGGTGGATGTGTCTGTGAACACCAAACCCATACCATTCCTCATGACATCCATTTGTTCTGTGGCTGTGCTTAGTTTGAGCTGTGATACTGGTGAGAAACATTTCCCTAGCACTCCGAAGAAAAACTTGCCTTTCTGTACTAACACGTGTGCATCTCTTTGAAGGAGGCTGGCTGCCTTATGCAGAAGGTCGTGGCCTCAAAGTGCCACCTGGTCCATGGGTTTCCCTCTCCACTCACTGGAAGTTTCCCGAGACATGTTGTCTCTCAGAGAGTATTAAACCCTCAGGCATCTACATGGCGTGGGATATTTTTGTTTCAAACAAAGAAAAGAGAGCTGACCTAGAAGCATTTGCTTGGTCAGCTAGCACCAAATGTGCCTGAAACCACCACAGGCAGGGGAGACAGAATATTGACTCACTTAAAAAAATTAAATAAAAAAACCCCTCTATACTCAAAATCAGCGAATTTGGTTGGCAAATACCTATTCTATTAGGAATAGTTGTGTGAAGTTAAAATAAAGAGTAATCAACAATAGAGAGCAGAGACTTTGTTTCTGAGCTTCCCAGCACTCAAGCAAAAAGGGAAAGGGGGCATTGTAGAGTCATTGTGATTTTATCATCATAGTCTAAAGACAACAAAGGCTGTCACTGGATCACAAAAAATCTTGAAACATGAGAGACACCAGGGTGTAGAAGAGCTTTACAGAACAAACACTGTCACATTCCAGAAGCCATCACACTCCTGTGGACTTGTTCTGGAGACACTGCTTTAATGTACTCTGACAATTTCTCTCCTACCACCAAGATAAACAACCTACCATCTGCTCTGGATACTGACAATTACTCGTGGTATCTGCTTCCCAGCCAATCAGGTGTAGATCCACCTTCCTCTCAACTTACGGGCTTTAAATTGCCTGCAGCAGTACAATTAGAACCTCCCCTCTGTGGCCCAATCCCTTTAAGACCCTATCAAGTCTGCCTGTGCTAGAGACAACTTTTTTTCCCAGGCCCTCTGGTTCCCAAATGTCACTGTCACTGCTTCTGCTAGTCAGTGGCCTGCTCAGCAAAGTAGGCCAAAGGGTTCTCCTCTTTTGTAATATCAAGTTTATTCAAACACATCACTGCTAGTCTTGTTTGCATGAGGGCATCTCCACAAGCTACTTTTATCATTTTTCGTATTGAATTTTGGCTTATTTTGAGACAGGGTCCTATTAATACAGCAAACTGCCAGGAACTCCCAAACCTCCTGCCTCTTCTCCTAAGTTAAAATTACAAATATGTTCATTCACACCCACTGCTATCGAACGGCGACTGCCTTTCCCACTCTCCCTCCTCCCGAGAGCAAACGAGTTTTTCATAACTACATGTCCCAGCCCCACACACCACCTTGGGAATTTCTTTGCTTTGATACTGTTCCTAATGAAAACAGAGAATATTATGGCACTCAGAACTGTACCTTGAGTAAATCTCATCAGTGCTTCTATTAACTGTCTTCTTGGCCTCTGACATCTGTGACAGCTCCTGGATTTAGCCTGTGCAGCACCATGAGTGCTGGGTTCTGGTATTTGGCTCGCAGGGGCTGCTGTGTATTTCAGTTCACTCAAGCCCTGCTCAGAGCTGCTCTATATTTGCCTGTTCTGATCTGTTTTCCAAATCCTGAAGGCACAAGTAATCACAATTGGTCGTTCCTTTGGTTTGCTTGTTCCCACGTTTGCTGCTCTGTTTACCTAGCTACCTTAAAATTCCCCCGACTGACTTCAAGTCAACTTTCTCTTGTTCTAAACATGGAAGTTAAGATCATGTATAACAGGATACTTTTGCTTATTTTTTCTGGGAAACATTGTCTGATGAGGGTTACTCAAGCTAGGCTTTCCCCCCACGGCCTTGAACTGGCTGGGAGCTGCCTTTCCAGGGCATTGGAGTGTGTGTGTGCCTCTGAAGCTCAGGCCGCTGGAGTCTTACAAGCAGTGTGTGCTGCTGCAGGTCTAGGGAGCGGACTTTTCAAGATTCTCTCTTCTTCCCAACCCTCAAAAATGACAGGTGGGAAATGACAGGCAGCGACTCAGATCTACTCTTGGGCATGAAGGTGCCTCTCAGCATGCAAATGCCACACAGCCAGAGCAGGTGTGACCAGAGGTGACGGCTAGGAACAACTGCTAACACCAAGTCTGTTCTAAGTCATTTGTCCCTAGCCTGAGAGGTAGGCTCTATGGTTAGATTCATTTTCCAGCTGAGTCAACTCAGAGGTCGAGAGACTCATAGATAATGTATGTTAGAACTGGGATCTGAACTCGTGGTATCTGCTTCCCAGCCATGTTAGAGCTGGTCCCAGAACCTCTCTTCTGTGTAAGTCAAAAGTGCTATCTTGTTACCTATACCATGTACTGAGGATCGACATGGAACCCCTGTTCAGTCACATCAGTGACCCGGGAAGTGACTTCCATCTTGAATACTAGTTGACAGACCCTATAGATGTTCCATTCCCCAGATAGGACATGGGTTGTGTCAGATGAACCCAGGAGCCCCTCTCTGAAAGAAAGCCTCCTATGCACAGGGGCAAATGGCAGAACAGTCATGTAAAGGACAGCTTCCCATCTGTGGGGGACAGCACAGGAATCACACATGGGACTACCCAGGGCTTCTTGACCTTTACCCTTCCCTGCCCTCCTGACCTTGTTTGCTGAGCAGCTGTCAAGAGAAACAAATTGGCAGCATTTGACAAAGCTCATCCTACCAGAAGAGCATGCAGACCTGCCATGCTGCCCTTGAGACGCCGCTCCGGCTCACAGAGTATTTTCTGTCATATATCATGGGATTGTTTCTACATTCAAACGAGTTAATGAATATGAAGGTACCTTTAATGTTATGAAATGTCAATTTTACAGTGAGTCAAAGGGCATAATTATAGATTATAAAATACCAATTTCCTACTTTGTCCTAGACTAATGTCAGCTCTTTCATTAGCAAAACACAATGTAGCCAGACTCAGCAAATTTTTTTTTCTATAAAGGGACACAGAGTACATATTTTAATCCTTCCAAGAAGAATAATCTCTGACCAACAATTGAGCTTTGCACATGGAAACAGTCACAGATGAAATGTAAATCAGTGAGTAAGACTTTGTCTCAATAAAGCTTTATTTATAAAAACACACAGCTGGACAGATACATGTGCTGTTTGTTGAGTTCTATTCTGTAATAGCCATTTAAAATCATTTGTGAATTTTATTCAGATTTTTGTCTCTACAAACACTGTCTGCAATATGGATTCTTTGCCCCACATTTTGGATGGGTGAACTTTTGTGTTCTGACTCTCAGCCTAGCTGTGAACAATTTCTCAAATTTACATCATCTTAAAATTTGGACATTATATCATTTAATGGCTTGAGGTAAGATTCAGTTCCACAAACAGCCAATGCTGAATCTAACTTAACTATATACAATACTCTTTGACAATCTGGATTTCAGCATGCTTTGGCAACTTATTGGTGTATAATTATTCAGTTCCATAAGGAAACCCTTTGGAGTGCTGGATATCAATCTATGGGCTGAGCTTGTCTTGCAACATTTCCTTTTTTCTTAAATAAGAAGACAAAAATCTTGCGCATTCAGATTTCTCAAATTCCTGCTTAAATGTGGCACATATTTAAGACTTCTTGATTTAACTATTCCAGTTTCTAAGAATCCTTCAAGAAACATTTTTGATGCTTTCAATAGATGCTTTACACCATGATGTCACCCATCTGTGCTTCTATATTGTAAAGGAATCTTAAAATGATTTAGGGTGTGCTTCATTATGCTATAAAATTGTCAATGCCAAGAAGGGTTTTTCTTCCTTTCCTTTTATTGCAAAACACTCCCATACATAGAAGACTGAATGACTATCTGAACCAACAGAAGAGTTGGAAACCGTCTGGAAAGTTGTACAAAAAAATGTGTTAGACGGCCAGGTTGTGGTGGGGGCTGAAACTCTATAATCACCGTGTGATTCCCATGTGCGGTTTTAAGAATTTTGTTAGCTTTGAGTACAAGTCAACAAGTTTTCTATTTTCAGAGTAGAATCCTGAAGTAAAGATGGACTGTTTCTTTTGGAAGTAATGGAGTGTATCATTTCAACACAGACACCTGAAAACATTGGATGCCTTAAGTCATCCTTACTTTAAGTAAAGATACTGTATTCCCATGATATTTAAATACCTCTGGGCCTGACCAAGAGGGCATGACCTTTTACCTACTTTAGAATGCAAAAGAGGCAAAGGTGCTGAAATTCTTTTCCTGCTTTAAATCCTCCTAATGAGAAAGACAGTGCTGGGACTTTGAAAGCAGCCCTCCAGCCTTTACACAGGCAAGTGGATTTCTTCTCTCATTGTAATTTAGAGAGGTGACAGTATCTTGCTTTTAACTACAAAGCATCAAATGCACATAAACGTCCAGGTCAGTAGAGCCAAATCTTAAAATAGAAAGAACTAAGAAGGGGCTGTTTCCTAACTAGCAGGCACTTGATAAAATGTAGGGTAACATTTAATTCAACTACATGTCACAAACCAGCAAATAGCCTGCTGTTTTCTGTGGCAGGGAGAACAGGAAATCAAGGTGAGAGTAAAGTTGAATAGAACCAAGAATGTGCTTAGCTTCTGCGAAAAGCTCCCATATTTAAGGACGGATAGCAAGGGAGAAGTTGCATCCATTAAACACTTTGAAAATCATGCACCTGGTGCATCATCAGAGACAATGTGAATGTTTATAACACGGCTAAGAGACACACTTTCCCTCTGTCCTATAGAAGTATACACACACTTTATACATAAGTGAAGCCAAACATAGAGAGAAGGAAGGAAATTCTTAGACTATGAAATCATAAATCTTTACAATTGTTCAAGGCCCATAAACACATAAGCAGCCACTCAAAATCATTATTATTATTAAGGAACCACAGCTCGACATTGTGCTGAGTGACACTTCACACTCAGCACAGTGCCAACACAAACCAAAAGTATTGAGTTGGGAGGAAGCATAAAAGCTGGAGTTTGTATTCATTGATGGGAAGACTGTGAAATGGCACAACCACCAGGACAAAGCGAGGTGGTGATTTCCCAACCAATTAAGCAAGCACATTGATGCCATTTAGGAATTTGTATCTGGGTTTACGCCCAAGAAAAAGCAGGGACTAGAATAGATAGCTGGGCACCCATGTGCACAGTAAATCTATTAAAATATCTCCCCCCCAAAATGCATGGGGATCCCGAGAATTCAGAGAGAGATGACTGAATAAATGAAATGTAAACAGGCATTTATATATTCCATGCATACAATGAAGTATTACCTACTTTAAAGAGATCGGAGTTCTAACATATATGTGAAAGTCTGGATGATCTTGAGGACATTTTTCCCCAAGTAGAATGGTGCAGCTGCCCAAAACAAATACCATATGGTTCTTTGTAAATAGGTAGCTGAAAGGTTTATGGGGGAAGAAAGTATGGTGGATTTGAGGATAGGAAGAGAAACAAGGAGAGTTTTAGTTGAAGGCTACTAAATATCCTGAGATGGAGGATAGCAATGGTTGTACAATCTGAAGACTTAATGCCATAGAACTGTGAATGTTAGAGTGAACAAAACAGTGCTTGATGTTATGTATATTTTATCACAATAAAAAAGTATCTGATGGCCAGAGAGATGGCTCAGTAGACAAAGGTGTTTGCTTCCACACTTGACAATGTGGGTTTAATCCCTGTGAACCCCATGGTGGAAGAAGAGAGCCAGGTCTTCCAACCTGCATATGTATTCACACACACACACACACACACACACACACACACACACTTTCAGGCCTGGAGTGTTGCTTGGTGACGGAGCACACATGTAGTTAACTGTGGTTATTTTGTTGGAATATCTGTTAATCCTCAGGTCAGAACTCACACAGATGAGCTCAGGTTGTTGGGCTTGGCTGTTAGTACCATCTTGCCACCATAACAAGAGAAATTGTCTGCTACTCTACCACCAAACACATGGTATGGCTTTCTTTCTGAGGCCTCACTGTGGCTGCGAGGACATCTCAGGACACTTTCATGCCTTGTCACACGGCAACAATGCCACGGAGATGATGCCAATCATTTGGTCAAGAGACCTCCCCATCTCTCTTTAACAAACATACTACATACTAACCCTTTAGTGGTTATAGGCTAACTACAGTTCAAACATCCCAATGAAGACTTTGAAAATAACTTTTTTGGGCCTAGGGCTTGAAGATAGAATTTTCATGATCATTATTAGCCAGTTTCCTCTCTATGCCTCAAGGGACGAAGCCCCTGAAATCAATGTCTTTCCTTAAATTATTTCTCTCACACGTTCTGTCAGCTGTGCTAGTCATGGCCTTCTCATGAGACAGGATATCGGGGGAGATGCCTTAAGGAAGACAGATTTTATTTTTTTTTAGGCTCGCAGTTTCAGAAGTCTGTTCCTCATGGTAAAAAAATATGTTGGAGAAGGGCAGCTCACATGTAGAGGACAAGAAGGAAAGAGAGGCAGGTGTATAGCAATGGTTTCTTTTATTCCATATAGGTGGTCCACCTATGAGATGGTGCCACTCGATTTAGGGATGTCTTTCCTTCTTAGTTATGATTCCTGCATTTTCCCTCATGGACACACTCAGAGGCATACTCTAGCAATCACCCAGTGTAGTGGCTATTCCTGGTTGTCAACTTGACTATATGTGGAATGAACTACAATCTAGAATTGGAAGGCTCACCTATGATCCTAATCTGGAGGCTCAGAGATATAAGTTTATGACCTGGACTTAGCATGGAGATCTTGAAGCATGGATTCCAGTTCAAGGTCATCTGGGATTAAAGGTGTGGAGACATACACCTTTAATCCCAGATTATGGCTATGGATTCTAGTTCAAGTTCATCTGGGATTAAAGGCATGGATACACACACCTTTAATCTGGGCTACACCTTCTACTGGAGACATATATAAGGACATTGAAAGAAGGAAGACTCATTCTTCCTTGCTGGCTTGCTTCGTGGGACTGAGCAACCGCAAGATCCTTGGACTTCCATCCACAGCTGCTGCTGACTACTGTTGAGGAGTTGGACTACAGACTGTAAGTCATCGACAAATTCCCTAACTACATAGAGACTGCCCATACGATCTGTGACTCTAGAGAACCCAGACTAATACACCCAGATATAAAATAACTCTTATTCACCTGAGGTAATTGTCATCACAGAGGCTTACTGCCTCTGTCTGCTAAGCTAGACCTAGTCCTGGATGCTTATAGACTCTGTACAATATTATCTAGACCTAGAATGTTTTCCGTTTCTGAGACTTACTGCTGAATAAGAATACGGCTTCCTAGTTCTTTCTGAACTCTGGCTGGTTTGTTCAACTCAGCTGTTTTGGATCAAAATTCCTCTCTATGCTGACTAATTTGGCTTCTTTTAGCTTTTGACCAAATTGCTCTGCTGGGCCTCATACTACCTTTGGCAATATATTTGAATCTTCCAGCTTCTTCTCATTCTCTGACTTGTTCTGTCTTCACCCGTGTCTAGGTTGTCCTCTCTCTACTACCTGTCTCGCTTTAGCTATCCCACAGAACGGCCTTCTTTCTCTGTGCTGCTTGCTCTGAAGTCACCTCTCTTCCTTCTCTGTTGTGAGAGTTGGCCATATGTTAATCTGTCAAATCTGTCTCTGATTCACCACTTTGTCTGACACTCAATTAGACATCGATTTCAAACATAGGTGCTTCCTTCTATAAACTCACCTTACCTTTACTGTTTGGGATTAAAGGTGTGTACTAAGGATGAGCCACACCACAACTGGAAGCAGGCTTTTCAAGTAAACAACAAAGTCTTGGAGTTCACAGTGTGATGAAATATGCTACAACACCCAGGTAGAACCTAATCCAGTCCAGGTAGCAGTTGAAGTAATCACCACGCATGCTCTCTAGCTGAGCAGAGCTCATCTCCACCCCTAAAATGACTCCCCAGAACTCATTTCCTGGTCTCTTAAGCCCCTGGCTTGGGCATGGCATTTTATGGAGACATTTGTTCCTTGGGAGATTTAACAAATTATTTTTATAAATAGGAAGGACCACCCCCACCCCCACCAGCATCACATCAGAATCCCCAACAGCAGATCCTTCATACCCAACTTTCCAAAGTTTGCCCTGAGTTATTTTCTCAAGACTCCTGAACTAGAGTGTTCTATTTCTCCTGGGAAGCTCAACATTCACTGAGCACCCTGCGCTCATCTTTATGAATGGAAAGAAGTTCATTCTGGCCTCTTGATGCTCTTCAATGATCACCAAATAGTTTATACCACACATTATTAGGGAACACAGCCCTCATATATCTGCAGGCTCATTTTCCCAATCAAGGCACCTTCAAGAAGCATGTTAGTTTGGCATCCCCCTTTCTATACATTATTAAGATGCTAAGGTACCCAAGGCCCTCAAGAGCTTCCTTTGAGATGCTTGTGTCTCTGATCTGAGGTGATATGATTTGGATGATAAGATTCTTTGTTTCCTTACAAAAATTTAGACAAAAAATGTAAACTGTGAGCAACTAGGCAAATTCTCAAGTAGATGCTTATTCTCCATTATACTGTAATGCAATTTAACGCCCTCAGCTCCTACATCTTCCTGTTTCCTGGGCTCATCTTTATGTCCTCAGGGGACCTGTAATTACAACCCACTGAAAGCTTGCTTTCAGGAAAGGATCTTCATGGGGGGGGTATTTACAACTTGAAATATTTCCTAGGAGAAAACAAGAAGTTCCTTTCACAGCACTAAATTATAAAATGGGAAACAAAACATTTATTTATGGAAGTAGGAAACTATTGATAGACCACAAATATTAGTCATGTAGACTTGGGGGAACTACTCAGAAAATTTGAAAAGGATTTAAATTACAGAAAACCAAGAAGTGATGTAAGGAAAATGTAAACATAAAGACAACACAAAGGACACACTTGTATCCTGTCCCTGTCTACAGCCTCACCACCCTGAATGTACGCTGCTGCCTCTGAACCCTGATGTGCTGGCTTGCCTCAACTTAGTCTCAGTTATTCATTTAATTTCTTCATAGCTTCACAAATGTGTATATGTACTTTAATTTTTCTTTAAATTTTATGTAGGCCATGAAATGATAGGAGTTATATTTATTCGTCTGTGCCTTAAGCTCTGGCCTTAAGCCTGGGGTTCACTGTGGCATTGTGATTCCTTTATATGAGACTCTCTCTGATACATGCTTAACTAATTTTCACCTTGCAGGTGTAGACAGGGCACAAACATCTTACAATGAATATGAACAAGTTCATCTCAGTCTCCACTTGATGAACGTGTAGACTCTTCCCCAGAGACTAAAAGTTATTAGTCCTGTTTATTAAAATTTTCTTTGTTCTCCTTCATTATCTATTTCTCTACCCATGTGCTATATCTTTTTATGTAAGTGCAAATGAGCATGAAAATAGCTCACATGTGCTCACACATGTGAGAAGCCAACTGTATTAGTTATTGTGACCATTACTGTGACACAATAACTGTCGGGTGCAACTTAAGGAAGAAAGTCACATTGCAGACCATCATAGCACAGAAGGAATGCTCAGGGGCAGCAGGAGTTCCTCAGATGGCCTTTGGGTCAGGACAGAGTGAATGGCAGAAAGGAACCAGGGACAATAATCTTCAAAGAGTTGTACGCTGTGTCCAGCCCTGTTCCTGGATGTTCTATAACCTCCCCAAACACAGCTACCATCTGGGAACTAAATGTTCAAACACATGAGCCTATGGCCTATGGGGTGTGTGTGTGTGTGTGTGTGTGTGTGTGTGTGTGTGTGTTGGGGGATCCCATTTCACATTCAGACCACAGTACCAGCCCCTGTCCCAGAGACTTTTTTTTTTTTACATGTTCAGTCTTTTCCTATAGGAGGTGGATACTGTTATTGTATGGATATGGGACCTGAGCTCAGAGAAAGAAAGTGTAACCGGCTAGGTACTGTAAGACACTCACAGTCTATTCACAACCTCTTCACAGAGATTGTGCTGTTTGATATTATACAAATCACAGTGCTGTTATACATAACGATATTTTGGGATACATCAAGGCTTATTCAGATGTATATCAGGGCCAGCACGATGGCTTACTGGCTAAAGATATTTGCTGCAGAAGTGGCTTGAAATCAGTCCCTCCAAACAAACATAAAGGTAAAAGAGAACTGACCCCAACTTGATTCCTCTGTCCTTCACACATGGGCCACAGAAGGTGTCCTATTCCAATAATAATAATAATAATAATAATAATAATTTATTTACATCAGATATCCTTAGTCCCTTGTTGTTGTAAACAAATATACCTATTTTTCAAATTTTGTGCACAGCACACACTATTAAAATTTTATTAGATCTGCAAATAAATTTATACTAATTTTCTATATATCCATCTGCATTGTACATTTTCCAGTTTTCATATTAAATGATTTATTTTTAAAATCATGTTTCATAATAGTCTATACACTGTATGTCTTTTATAAAATATATTTATGGGTGCCTTCTATTACTTTCACTACAGAAAAACAGCACCTTTTAATGCTGTATTTTCTATTCCTTGCTATTTGAGGTAACATAATTGACTTAGATAGTTCCCAACTTGCTTGCGGGCAATGGCCTAATAAAAGGGAGGGCAATTCCTCTTCCCCATTAAGTACTAGGAAAAGAGACGCAGAACATGAAACAATTGTTCTCAGACATTAGATGATCTGCAACACAGTGATTGCTCTGAGGATAAAACACCGAGTTAAGCTCAACATAGCTCCAGGTCACTACTGGCTAGCTGGAGTTTCCAGGTCATAGTGCAGGAGTGGACAGCACAGTATAGCTCAGTAGTCTTTTGGAGTGAGAAGACAGAGTTCCTAGTCCTGAGAGACTACTACGTAACAGGACAAAATGTCAGAGGAGCAATTGCCTAGAGATAAGGAGGGAGATAGGAAGACATGGAGAATTTTTTTCTGTTTAATGGAATTAAATTAGAAACCAGTAACAGAAAGCTGCTTGAATGATGTTCAAATCTTTGGAAGTTCAACAATGATCATCTAAATACCACCCTGCCACACCTCCCCCACCTCACTCTGGCAAAGAAGGAGCAAAATCATTAAATGCGCTGAATAGAATGAAAATCAAAACATGGCATACAGACATCAGGCAGATGTTTCTGAAGATTAATGGAAAGGGACAACATGGATGAGGTAACATTATATAAAGTGTCCAGTTTAGACAAATACCTAGGACTCACATCATAATGTAAGCCTCCCACTTTAAAAAAGATTCAGTCTAAACTATGCATGAAGTGGGTAAGTTGTCATATATCTGTAATTCCAACGACTTGGGGGGCTGAGGTAGGACGACTGGACATCTGAGGTCTACCTAGGTTCAAATTGAGTAGGACAGCGCTAAGGTGACAGATCAGAGGTAAAGTATTTGCTTGTCACATGCAAGGACCCCCCACCCCCAATGGCTGATTGTATCCCTAGTGCTATCCAGCCCTGAGTCAATGAAATCGGGAGCAAATATGTGTTTTGAAATAGGCATGGCCTGTGGAGGACTCCATTACCAATCAGTAATTACCAGTGGCTAACTGGCAAAGCCATTACCCATATGGCCAGGCTCAAGAGGGATGCAAAGCTTTCCTCAGGAGTCCACATAGGAGTGCTTGTGGAAGATTGATCAGTGTGCGCACAGACTAGCAACTGTGATTTTTTCCTTCTGAATGTTTATACCCCAAGAGGCTGCTCACCCACAGAGCTCTCCCAAGACTAGCCATCCCTCTCCCCTGCACCCCTGTAATGTACCCAGAACACACTGAGGTTCCAGGCTGTAGAGGCAGTATGGGTGATAGAACCTTATCTGATCCCAGCTTCATTGTCTGTGTGTCTGTCCTTTTTTTCATTCCCTTGCTGCCTCTAGTTAGGAACTCTGGCTATGCAGGATATTGCACAGTGACACTATATAAACAAACAAATTAATAAACATAAAATAATTCAGAACAGAAACCAATAAAATAGATTAGGGAAAGCAATGTGGAAAAATATCAGTGCAACCTAAAACTCTATGCTTCGAAGGATCAAGAGTATGTTCAAGACTCAAGCAAGACTGAGACAAAAGGATAGCAACAGTTTACCAACACTGGGGATGAACTAAGATACCACAATGTAAAAGGAACAACTATGAACAGTTTTATATTAATAAGCGTAGCAACATAGTGCAAATATACAAGTTGGTTTAAAGATAGAAACTGCCAGCTTGTTATAGAAGGTACAGGCAATAGACATAAAATAAGCTGAGCCTTTCTTCTGGTTGCAAGTGGTGCTGCATGCCGGTGATGCCAGCAGTCAGGGGGCAGAGGCAGAATGATCACAAGTTCAAAGCCAGCCCGAGTCACATCTTATGGAGGTAGTTCCTTAACTGAAGTTTCCTCTTCCCAAGTGCCTATGGGTTGTGTCAAGTTGACAACTGAAGCCAACCAGGACACATGGAAAGAAATTATCTAAGAATTAAGGAATCGATCAACCAATCAAGTAAAGGGATTGAATTAATGGTCAAAAACGTTACAAAGATGAACCCTCTAGACTGAAATAGTTTCATTGATGAATCCATGCCCTTACTCCAATCTGGGAAATGTCGCACAAATCCACCAATGTTCTTTCAGGATATTTTAACTTATTCCATGAAATCATATCACGCAAAGACAAATTCCCACGATTTGAGGCAACATGGAACAAGACTACATTATAGCAAGTGAACTATCCAGGAAAAGGCAAAACTTAGGTTAAGAGGTTGGTTCCATTAAAGGAGGAGTGTTCACTGGTAAGAATGGGCAAAGAAAAGTCAGAAAACAGTTAACAAAATGAGAAGAAATAAATTCCGGTGTTTGATAGCACTGCAGAGTGACTGTAGCTTACAAAATGATTTACATGAATTCTATCAGACCACGTGAGTTACAGTTCTCAACACAATAAATGACAAGTGGATAAAGGGATGCTAATCACCTTAAGTCGATTACACTGTATAAATGTTTCTGGTTACAACATGGAACCTTACAAATACATACAAAATGGAAGAGCAGATTGCTGTAGGCCTAGCTCAGTTGGTAGCCTTCTTGCTTATCATGCACAGTCCTGGGGCTGCATGGGCAGAACAGCATAATCTAGGCAGGGCACCATATGCCTGTACTCGCAGTTCCCACGAGACAGAGGCAGGAAGACCAGATGTTCCTTGGCTACATAATGAGTTTGGAGCTAGCTTGGGATGTGTAAGACCCTAGCAAAGAAAGAAAGTAGTCTTAGTGAGAAGATACAAAATTCTACTAAATTCAACATTCATTCATAATTAAATTTCTCAGTCATCTAGGAATAAAACAGAGCTTCTAAATCTGATAAGCACCCTTGATTACAAAACCAAGGAAAACACCTTTTAGATACCACCTTAATGATAGACTGACTGCCTTCAGACTGGAAAGAGACACAGGACTGCTTGCTTTTACTATTCCTACTATTATAACAAGACAAAAAAAAAGACAAAAGATACTCATATTAGAAAGGAGAATGTAAAACCATTTATACTCATGGACAATAGCATTGTTTATGAAGAAACCCCCCAAAGAATCATAATAAAGCACATGAGCATGGGAAGCAAGCTTAGGAAAAGTTCTCAGGAGGGGAAATAAAAATATGAAATTAATTTCTTGTCGAAGGTTACCTGAAAATATAAATCAAAGCTACATTCCATCATAGAATCAAACATGTAACATAGTTAGAGGTAAATATCACAAAACACATGCACATCTTGCACAGCATAAACCTCAAAACTTTGCTTAGGGAAAGTGAGGAAGACACCAGCACATGAGTACAGACACGCTGTGCTTGCAGGTTGGAAACTCAACTATTGGGATGTCTTCAGTTTTCCTCAATTCTGAGGATCTGCTGTGTATCCAACTATAACCCCACCTGGCCTGCATATAGAAACTGGAAAGAGAATTTTAAAATGTAAAATGTCAAAGAGTCATCTTGCAATCCCACCAACAGTGGAGGAGTGTTCCTCTTTCTCAACATCCTTGCCAGCACCTGTTGTCTCTTGAGTTTTTAATCTTAGCCATTCTGACTGGTGTGAGGTTGAATCTCAGGGTTGTTTTGATTTGCATTTCCCTGATAACTAATGATGTTGAACATCTCTTAAGGTGTTTCTCAGCCATCCGAAGTTCTTCTGGTGAAAATTCTTTATTTAGCTCTGTACCCCATTTTTTAATAGGGTTATTTGGTTCTTTGGGGTCTAACTTCTTGAGTTCTTTGTATATATTGGATATTAGCCCTCTGTCGGATGTGGGATTGGTGAAGATCTTTTCCCAGTTTGTTGGTTGCTGTTTTGTCCTTCTGCTCTGGAAATCAGTATGGCGGTTCCTCAGAAAATTGGGCATGACACTTCCAGAGGACCCTGTCATACCACTCCTGGGCATATACCCAGAGGATTCCCCTGCATGCAATAAAGACACATGCTCCACTATGTTCATAGCAGCCTTATTTATAATAGCTAGAAGCTGGAAAGAACCCAGATGTCCCTCAGTGGAGGAATGGATACAGAAAATGTGGTATATTTATACAATGGAATACTACTCAGCAATTAAAAATAATGAATTCATGCAATTTGTAGGCAAATGGTTGGATCTGGAAAATATCATCCTAAGTGAGTTAACCCAATCACGAAAGAATACACATGAAATGCAATCACTGATAAGTGGATATTAATGAGCCCAGAAGCTCTGAATACTCAAGGCACAATTAGCTAAGCAAAAGATTCCCAAGAAAAAGGATGGAGAGGACCCTGGTCCGGAAAAGACTAAATCCAGGTTTGTAGGAGAGTACCAGAACAGAGAAATGATGGGGGGGGTGGTGATTGGGGAATGGGCGGGGAGAAGAGTTCTTATGGGACATATGGTGGGGGGGGGACTGGAAAGGGGAAAGCCTTTGGAATGTAAACAAAGAATATAGAAAATAAATAAAAAAAAAAGTAAAAAAAAAAATGTGAAAGCCCCAGAATGGTCAACTTTTACCATGAATGAGAATAGTGTAAAAGTCAATGGATCACGATAAACACTCCAGATACAGGTCCACATGTCCATGAGCATTTGGCTTTGAAAAATATACCAGAACAAATAAATGTGCAAAGGGTAATTATAGCAAATTGAACTAGAATAATTGGGCTTTTCAGGGAAATAACATGATTCTGAATCCTTACCTGGCAACAAAGACAAATGCTTGTTCAAAACAGCTTAAAAACAAAGACGAAGCATCCAAACTTAAGACATTTAAAAGAAACAGAGAAGGAAACTTTATGACGGGTTAAATTAGTATTTCTCAGACCAAACCAGGAGTGGTGGCATATGCCTTCAAGTACACTTCTGTGAGTTCATGGTCAGCCTGGTCTACATAGTGAGCTCCAGGCCAGCCAGGGATACACAGAACACCCTGTATCAAAATAAAATATATTTTAGGCCATGAGATTATGAATAATAGAGAAAAAATTAAAATTATATTTCATAAGAAACATATTCTTTCTTCAAAAGTTACACTTTTGGAAATGCACAGATAAGGTACAGATGTAAGCATATTTTCTAAAACATATACATCATCAAGCACTTACAACTATAATATACAAGTAACTCTTATGAATCATTATAAATGGGTAAAATATTTGGTAGTCAATTCATTAAGTGAGACAGAAATTGCAAATGAGTGCTGGATGCTCTGCTCATTGCTCATTAAGGAAATGCAAATTAAAGTCTCATGAGGATGGCTGAAGTCATAAACACAAAACCATGTGCTATGCAAATGTAGTGCGAATAGGATGCTCACGTAGCACTGCTGATGGACAAGGGTGTGGCCACCTGGCAAAGGAGTGTGGTATTCTCCTGGACCACATTGTATAGCTCTCCACGATGTGCCAATTCCACTCCTAGAATTTTATTTGAGAGGTATGAAAGCTACGGGGCTGGACACATGGCTCAGCTGTTAAGAGCACTGAGTGTTCTTCGAGAGGTCCTGAGTTCAATTCCCAGCAACCACATGGTAACTCACAACCATCTATAAAGAGATATGAAAGCTAGGTCCACATTCAGGTGCATCCAAATATTCAGCTATGTTCATTCACTTTAGGTGATGTATATTTAATACCTTTATTAATGAGGTACGTTTATATCTGTCATTGTTTTCTAAGTGTTTCCTGCTTGTTTTTCTTTTCTATTTTCCTTATGATTTTGTTTAAGATCAATAAATATATGCGTCCCATTATTAATACCTTTGCTCTGTTTTAGTTATTTCCTTACAGCTTGCTCCAGGGTCTGCACTACTTGACTTAGTTCTATACAATCTACTCAGTTTTGATGCTGGCTTTATTTCACCTTTACTTCAATACAGCTTCAATACAGTGCCCCCACTCTGTGCTAATATTCATATATCTTGACCGTAAAAATAAATTAATGTATCTTATGTAAATACACATATGTACATATAGTACATTCATGCTATTATAGCCACAAATTTACAAGTATAAACACAACACTGTAATGTCCAATTATCACTTTCTATATTTTATGTTATTTTATTGAAATTCAAAAGGTGTTAAATTTCCTTATGTATTTATTGCGTTTAAAACTTTTCATTTCCTCCTTCTGAATACGCATTTCAGTTGCTGACAATTATTTTTACAACAAAACCACTTTCTTTTAATGATATTGCTTTTTGACTTAGCATACAAAGTCACGTTTTCACCATGGCATTTTCATACATACTCTGCATGTTCCCTTTCCCACCCACCCTCGCCCTCCGACTCCTTTCTGCCTGTTTTCCCTCTTCCTCAAACAGAACCCTTTCACTTTCAAGTCACATGTATTCTATTGTCCCTCCACACGCTTCGATAAGACGTTTCATGTCTCATCTGCATAAAAATTAAAGTCTATGATCTGCGTAAGATAGAATACAATGTGCCATGTCTGACTCTTTGAGTCTGGCTTATTTTACTTTGCATGATGACTTTGAGTTCTATCCATGTTCCTACCCATGTCATTTCATTTTTCTTTATGGTTGAAAAAAAAAAGCCCACTGTCTTAATCTGGGTCCATTTCTTAGCTGTTCTCAATAATTCAGGAAAAGGAATTTTGGCTATGCAGCATCTTCATGGTAGAGCTGAATTCCGAGTATATTCCCAGAAAGGCTGGAGCTGCATCTTACGGTCCTTACACTCTTGGGTTATTGACAAAATAGTGAGAGTTTTCCTCTCTGTCTACATCCTGGCCAGTATTTGCGTCTTCTTTTTTTCCTCTGCTATTCATTCTGGCTGGTGAGATGGTATCCCAAAGTAGTTTTAATTTGGCTTTCTCTGACAGCTAAGGCTGTTGAGCACTTTTCAACTATTTATTGGCCGTTTGCTTTTCTCTTTTTTGAGAACTGTCTATTCAGTTCAGTAGCTCACTTATTGATCAGAAGATCTCGGGTTTCTCTTGAGTGTTAGTTCGATTTGTTCAGGTCTTTATTTGCTCTAGATATTAACTACCATGCACAGCGGACAAGTTTTCTCCTAATCTCTAGGCTGTCTATTGACTCTGTTGACAATTTCTTTTGCTGTCAGAAGTTTCTGTTTTTATGATGCAATCTTATTTGTCAACTCTTATTTCCTGTGTTATTGGACTAATTTTCAGAAAGTTCTTACCTATGTCTGTATCTTGAAGTGTTTTCTCTGTTTTCCATCAACAGTTTCATTATTATTGATCTCTTTTGAATAATTTTTGTTCAGGGTGAGAGATAAGGATTAAATTTCAACCCCCAGCAAATGGAAATCGACTTTTCCAGCACCACCCATGGTCAAAGAGGTTTGTCTGTTTTCCCAAGTTTGTTTTCCAAACTCATAGTCATTAATTCTTTGTTTTTTAAACTCATAGTCATTAATTCTAATTGTCACCTTGGCACTTGCTATCACCTTGGAACCAAGAGGGTCTTTCCAAAAAGAGTCTAAACTGAGGAAGGAAAACTCACTTTGAATGTGAGCAGTACCATGGGCTGCAATCCCAAACGGGATGAGAGAATTCGTGATTACGGACACAATGTCACCCGCTGGCTGACTCATGCTTCTGCTGTCATGGTTTCCCCCGCCAAAACAGACTGTACACTCAAGCTGTGAACCAAAATAATTTGTACTTTCTTCAATTGCCTTTGTCAAGTATTTTGTCAAAGTAATGAGAAAAGTAACTAATATAATAACACCATTGTTGGCAATTAGGTGGCTGTTGCTGTGTGTGTTTATTTCTGGGCCCTCTGTTCTTCAATGGTTTTCTCTGTTTCCATGGCAACATCATGCTCTGTTGCTTAGGCCCTATAGCATAGTATGAGGCTGGGTACTGTGATATTTGAGTATTGTTCTTTCTGCTTATGAGTGTTTTGTCTTTTCAAAGTCTTTTATGTTTTCATATGAATTTCAGGGCTTGATTTTAGTTTCAATAAGATTTTCATTTGAACTTTGGTAGAGATTGTGTTGAACCTGCAGACCACTTTTAGTAAAAATATATATATATATACATATATGTATATATATGTCATTTTCTTGATATTAATTCTTCTAGTCTATGAATATGGAATAGAACAAAATACTTTATTTTCTATTTTCTATTTTTTAAACTAATGTTTCTATTTTATGTGTATCAGTGTTTTGCCTGCCTATGTCTGTGTACCACAGGACAGAAGAGGGCATAATCAGATCCACTGGGACTGGAGTTAGAGACAGCTGTGAACTGCTGTCTCGGTGCTGGAAATCAAACCTGGATTCTCCACAAAAGCAGCCAGTGCTCCCAGCCAGTGAGCCATCACTCCTGCCCCCTCTTTCTTACTGGTGTTTTTTTGAAGAAGATCTGTGAGAAATGTTTTAACAGACTTTTCTTTTAGAACAATTTTTGGGTTAGAGAAAAATTATGCCGAAAGTTCAGAGACTTTTATATGCTTAATTTTTTTTAATGATTTTTGTTTTTATTGGATATTTTCTTTATTTACATTTCAAATGCTATCCCATTTCCCAGTTTTGCCCCATCCCAGAAACCCCCTATCCTATCCTATCTTCCCATGTTCCTCTGAGGTTATACCTCTACTCACCCACCCACTCCAACCTCCCCGCACATATACACATGGAAGCTGAACAACACTCTACTCAATAACTTGGTCAAGGAAGAAATAGAGAATGAAATTAAGAATTTTTAGAATTTAGTGAAAATGAAGACATATCATACCAAAACTTATGGGACACAATGAAAGCAGTGGTAAGAGGAAAACTCACAGCTCTACCTGCATCCATAAAGAAACTGGAGAGAGAAACTAGCAGCTTGACAGCATATCTGAAAGCTCTAGAACAAAGAAGCAAATACATCCAAGAGAAGTAAACAGCAGGAAATAATCTAACTCAGGGCTGAAATCAACAAAATAGAAACAGAGAACTGTACAAAGAATCAACAAAACCAGGAGCTTTTGCTTTGAGAAAATCAACAAGATAGATAAACCCTTAGCTAGACAAACCAAAAGGCACAGAGACAGTATACAAATAAACAAAATCAGAAATGAAAAGGGAGATATAACATAACCATGGAAATTTCCATAACCATGGAAATTTAAAAAAATCATCAGATCCTACTACAAAAGCTTATACTGAACAAAATTTGAAAATCTGGATGAAATGGGAAATTTTCTAGACACATACCAGGTGCCACAGTTAAAACATGATCAGATAAAACATCTAAACAGTCCCATAACCTCTAAAAAATAAGAGCAGTCATTAATAGTCTCCCAACCAACAAAAAGCCCAGGACCAGATGGACTTAGTGGAGAAATCTATCAGACCTCCAAAGAAGACCTAATACCAATACTCTTCAAACTATTTCACAAAATAGAAACAAAAGGAACACTACCCAATTCATTCTATGAAGCTAAAATTACGCTTATACCTAAACCACACAAAGACCAAAGAAAAAAGAAAACTTCAGAACATTTCTCTTATGAACAATGATGAAAAAATAATAAAATTCTTGCCAACCAAATTCAAGAATACATCAAAACGATCGTTCACCACGATCAAGTAGGCCTCAGCCCAGGGATGCAGGGAATGGCTGAGAAGCACCTACAGAAATGTTCAATATTGTTAGTCATCAGGGAAATACAAATCAAAACAACCCTGAGATTCTACCTCACACCAGTCAGAATGGCTAAAATAAAAAACTCAGGTGACAGCAGATGCTGGTGAGGATGTGGAGAAAGAGGAACACTCTTTCATTGCTGGTGGGATTGCAAGTGGTACAACCACTCTGGAAATGAGTCTGGTGACTCCTCAGAAAATTGGACCTAGTACTTCTTGAGAACCCAGCTATGCCAACATGTAATAAGAACACATGTTCCACCATGTTCATAGCAGTCTTATTTATAATAACCAGAAACTGGAAAGAACCAAGATGTCCTTCATCAGAGGTATGGACACAGGAAATGTGGTACATTTATACAATGGAGTGCTACGTAGCTATTAAAAATGACGAATTCATGAAATTCTTAGACAAATAGATGGAATTAGAAAATATCATCCTGTGTGAGGTAACTCAATTACAAAAGAAACACATGTTAAGCACTCTCTGATAAGTGTATCCAAAAGTTAACCCAAAAGCTCAGAATACCCCAGATACAATTCACAGGCCACATGAAGCTCAAGAAGAAGGAAGACCAAAGTTTGGATGCTTCGGTTCTTCTGAGAAGGGGAACAAAATACTCACAGGAGCAAATATGGAGATAAAGTGTAGAGCAGGGATTGAAGGAAAGGCCATCTAGAAACTGTCCCACCTGGGGATTCATCTCATATATAGTCCCCAAACTCCAACACTATTCTGAATGCCAAGAAATGTTTTCTGAAAGGAGCCTGATACGGCTGTCCCCTGAGAGGCTCTGCCAGAGTCTAAAGAAATACAGAGGCGGATGCTTGAAGTCAATCATTGCTCTGAGCATGGGGTCTGCAATGGAGGAGTTAGAGAAAGGACTGAAGGAGCTGGCAGGGTTTGCAACCCCATAAGAAGAACAATAACAACCAACCAGACCCTCCCCCCAGAGCTCCCAGGGACTAAGCCATCAACCAAGGAGAACACATGGCTCCAGCTGCATATGTAGCAGAGGACTGCCTTGTCAGGCATCAGTGGGAGGAGAGGTCCTTGGTCCTATGAAGGCTCACATGCTTCTTACCTTCCCTTGAATACCCCTGTTCTCACTGACACTGTGAGTTAGAATGGCCTGCTTATCAACACCGTTGAGCCAATACTGACACATTACTATCAGTGACAACATCCAGGCTTACTCTCTGGGCTGGGCAAACCTATGCGTTTTAACACTGCATAATGGCATATATCCACCACCACAGCACAGCACAGAACAGGGCTGCTGCTGTTAAACTTCCCATGCCATACCTACTCATTTCTCTCTTCTCCTGTTCTCCTGTCGGGGAACCACTAAACATGTTAGCATTTCCCCGGTTCACACATTATAGAGTGATTTGCACTCTACACAACTAAACAGCCCTTTCAAATGGTCTTCTTTCGCTGGTTGTTGTAGCACTTGGGAGCCTGAGGCAGGAAGATTGCCATGAGTTTAAAGTCAGCCTGGACTACAGCCTTACTACAAAGTGAGACTCTGTCTTAAAGTAACTGAAAAACACCCCCCCCAACACACACACACACACACACACACACACACACACACCTTTACACCTTTCTTCTCTCACACTGTAATACACATTTAGGTTTTTTTCTTGCCTTTCTATGGCTTGACAGGTATTTCTCTTTAACTCTGAATAATATCTCAGTATACAGACATAGTGCAGCTTACTTATCTAGTTAGCTATAGAAGGATATCTTGGTTCTTTCCAGTTTTGACAATTTTGGGGAAAAAAGCTCTATAACCCTTTATGCACAGGTTTGAGCATGGACATCCATCACCAGTCCAGTTGGGAAGGCTCTGTGGAGTGTGAGTGCGGGCTTGCACGGTGAGTTTAACTCTGTGAGGAAAGGAAGAGCCACCTTCAGAAACGGTTGTGCTATTTTTGTGTGAATGAGAGTCTCTGCTACTTCTTGCAGCTGGCATGGCTCTTGTCAGAGCCTTGGGTCTTCGGCTCTCTAGAAAGTACAGAGTCGTCTCTTGTCTGAATATGTCATTTCCTAGTGAGAAATGTGAACTGCTTATATTTCGCCATTTATGTGTCCTCTTTGAGGCAGTATCAGTTTAGATCTTTTAAGCCCATTTTAAATAACAATTTCTATGTATACGTATACGTATATGTATGTATATGTAGTGTGTGTATGTGTGTGTGTGTGTGTGTGTGTGTGTGTGTGTGTTGCAGGTGTGTAGGTGCCCCCAGAGGACAGAAGAGGGCATCAGATACTCTGTAACTAGAGTTAGAGGCAGTTTTGAGCCACCAATGTGGATAATGGAAATTGAACTCTGGTCCTCTGGAAGACAAGCAAGTGCTCTAAAACAATGAGCAATCTCTCTAGCCCTTAACCTGTTTTTTGTTTTTCTGTTTGTTCTTTTTTGTTTTTAAGTAAGGCTGGTTGTTTTGATTTTGCTGAGTTCTAAGCTAGTCTCCCCACTTCCTCTCCCTCCTCTCATTCTCTTTCTTTTTTTCAGTTTTTGAAAAATTTTTTTAAAATTTTTTAAAAGATTTATTTATTTATTATATGTAAGTACACTATAGCTGTCTTTGGATACCAGAAGAGGGTGTCAGATCTCTTTACAGATGGTTGTGAGCCACCATGTGGGTGCTGGGATTTGAACTCATGACCTCCGGAAGAGCAGTCGGCGCTCTTACCCCCTGAGCCATCTCCCCAGCCCGAAAATTTTTAATTTATTCTTTTCTCATACAATATATCCTGACCACAGTTGTGGTGTCAGTAGGATTTGTTGAAAAAGGCAGAGGCAGCAGGATCATTAGTTCAAGGCCAGCCGGAGCTACTTCTTTTTGTAAATTATGTTCTCTGCTGAAGGTGGGGTTATGGTGGCACCGTTGAATAGCATAATCTGCCATGTAATAAATAATATGCACAAACAACAGCACACTCAGGCAGGAAGTTGGAGCCAAATTGTCCTGTTCTCAGGCTTTGGGTGTTCTTGGGGTATGGTTAGGAATTCAAGTGTGTGTGTGTGTGTGTGTGTGTGTGTGTGTGTGTGTATGTGTGTGTGTGTGTGTGTGTGTGTGTGTGTATGTATGTGTGTGTGTGTGTGAGTGTGTGTGTGTGTGTGTGTGTGTGTGTGTGTGTGTGTGTAGAGGTTAGCCAGACAGAGGAAGCTACAGTGGGTATGAGTTTTCTTTTTTCTCATGTCTCATTGTTGCACCCAAAGTTAGGCCCCATCAGGACAGAGATGAAGGACAGGTCGCTGGGTGACTCCTCCAGAGATGGGATAATTTGGGGCCCTACATCCTGGGCAACCATGCCCTCAGAAAGGCAGGGTTGGTCCAGTAGAACAAGTGGGTGCAAGATAAGGGGTGACCTGTGCTGGGTATCCCCATCTGGCCTTTCTGTCACGTTTCTAAGCATCTCCCCGACTGTCCACACTTTGCTTGGTTCCTTGCTGGGCATCATCTGACTTTGGTCCTTCCCTGCAGGTTATCTGGGACCTTGTTCTGAGCATCTCCCTGTCGGGTTGGCTCAGAGAGCAGGCTGCACCTGCAAAAGAGAATTTCACTATCTAAATATTAACCCCCTTCCAAATGTGGTGCACGCCTGCAATCCCAGCAGTAATGAGGTGAAGGCAGGAGGACTGTAGGCTTGAAGCTGCTATGGGAGATGTAGAAAGTTGCAGGCCAGCCTGGATCACTTAGTGAGACCTTGTCTCAAAAGAAAAAAAGAAAAAAAATAAGCTTAATATGATAACCTCCATCTTTCTAGCTGTTTGTATCCTTCTATGTCCACAGTAGCACAGGCTCCAAGATCATATACCAGAGCTTTGCAAACTGAAGAGAGTCCTTAGATTAACATTCCTCAAGTAATCTTTCTGCATTTTAGATGAGTCTTTATCAGCCTAGTGTCTTCCATTATTTTCCTCTTAATATGTATCTCGCCTTTTCACTCTCTTGACAGAGTCTTTCATAGACGAGACGTCTTTAACAGTAATGAAATCTGATGGGTAGTTTCTTATTCTTTCCTTTTTTTTTTTTTACTTTTAGTAAAAAAGTACATCTTATATGATTTTAATTCCAGTTTTGTAGGAGAGTATCAGAACAGAGAAATGGTGGTGGTGGGGGTGATTAGGGAATGGGCGGGGGGCGGGAGAGGACTTATGGGACATATGGTGAGGGGGGAACTGGGAAAGGGGAAAGCCTTTGGAATGTAGACAAAGAATATAGAAAATAAAGAAAATAAATGTTCAAGTAAAAAAAGATTAAAAATGATTAAAGAATTGTATTTTGTGTTGTCTTTTTTTTTTTGGTTTGGGGTTTTACATGTAGTTCTAAGATTCATTTGAGTTAATTTTTGTGGAATGAATGAGGACTCTTGTCTAAGATTGGTTTTGTGTGTGTGTGTGTGTGTGTGTGTGTGTGTGTATCTGGATGTGGAAAAAGCTAGCCTTTCTCTCACTGGGTCACCTGTGTTTCTTTGGCAAACATGCATTGATGCCAGCAGTAGAGTGTTACCCTACCCGTCCTCTCCTGCAGATCAGCCACTCGTCCACGGATCCACACTGTCTTCTTTACTGTCGCTTCATAGGAAGTCTTGAAGATGTTCAAATGAGTCCTGTCATTTCTCTGTTTTTTTTTCTTTTTCTTCTACATCTTATTGATCACTGGGATCTTCTACCTTTTTTGTAAATTTTCCAGTTAATGTGCTGATCACTACTAATGACATGTTGAGATTCTGGCTGTGAACGCATTAAATCTGTAGATAAACTTGGGAAAAACTGATATTTTGTCACGACTGAGTCTCTAATCCATGGACATGGTATTGCTTTTTGCTTGTTCACATATTTTGTTCAAGTTCCCAGTTTCTCCATATATACATTTAGATTTAAAACTGAAGTAGTGGTGTTTTGGTGCTAATGCGATGTTGTATTCTTAATAATATTATTCAACTATTATTGCTGGTATACCGTAAATAATTGACTTCTCTGTAATAACCTGTGCTTGTTTATAATTTCATAATAATATTTGGTATGCATTCTGTAGGGGGAGGTATTGATTGTCTAATTGGTTCTTGATTGTAGCAGTAAAGGAGGCGAAAGTCAAATGCTGGGCCAAGGGGGAAAGATGTGACTTCCAGTCCCAGGAGGAAAAGAAGGGGACAAGAGGGCTAAGGCAGAGCAGGTGGTGGGGCAGAGGAAGCAGCAGACATGGAGGTCTGGGGCACCTACAGTCTGTAGCCTCCACCGTGGGCAGAGGCCAAGGAGGATGGGGCAGGGTATTCTTTGCCCAGCCATTGAGTTATCTGGCTAGTTTTAAAATATTAAGGCTGTCTGGTGTTTTCCATCGTGGTGACTAAGGTGGGCGGGAGAAAGGGCACAGCTGGGGCCATCATTGGCTGCTTGGTGGAGCTATCTGTGAGAGGTGGGGGGAGCTCGGGCAGAGCTCTCGAGAACGAGCAATCGTGTCTTTAAAATGACACGCAACACATGCTTCTTTGGAACTCTCTGTATAGACTATTGATTCTTTTCATGTTGTTTCTCTTTCTCTATTAAGAAACCTTCATGACTGGTGGATCTACCTTATATACCCATTTAATTCATTATATATTTTCATTGTCTTTGGGGGCATATAATTTCAATAGCAGAACTGACATTCTAAAGATCCTGCCCTATTTGTGAGCCAGGTGGTAATAACGAATAATTTTTTCCCCCTTGAACATAGGTACAGGGTACACTTTACTGTTTTTGTTTTGCATTTTTCATAGTGTTTTGTTGAAAACCGATAGTTTACATAATATGTGGCCATTATAAGCTAGTTCCTTGTAAGAAAACGTGTTGGAATTAATCTTCAGAAACTGCTTCCTTCTCTGTGCTGTAACTAAAATCTGTGTTCGATATTTGTATCTTTAATTACACTTTCAATCTGTCTTCCTAAGTGATCACCCTCGTGACTGCTTGATTCAGTGGTCGGCTGATGGCTGGGTACAGTTATATTCAGATTCCTCAAGCTGTGGGGCATCTACTTCTGCGTGCTTATTGGGAACAGGGAAAAACTGTTGCATTCGTAGCTTCGTTTTGAGTGTCTAACCTCAGGTTTTTGTGGTACAGACGCACAGCTTTCTATGAGTCTCTCCCTTCAGAGCTTTCTTTCTTGCTTACCCAGTGCTTATGTAAACAGGACCATGCCTCAAGCTGCAGACCAGCATGCTTCTCCCTCCGTGACGATTGTTTGCTTTTATTGTCAAGACCCTTGGTGTGGCTTTCACCTCCCATTCCACGTCAGGTTAGCTGCCCTTGACTATTAAGCAACATCTTGACATGGTCAGTTCCACTCTCTGGGAAGACAGTGACCAGCATGCTGCTGCTCATAGTGGGGCGATGAGATCAAACCCAGGAGTGAAAGTCACAAACCCGTGGCCACAAGATGACCCTCGATATATTTCGTGGTTCACAAAACAAAACGAACAGATGTGAATTTGAAGACAAAGTGTGTAGGGAAGAGGACGGACAGGGATAAAAAGGATATGGAAAAGCATGGTAGACGAGAATGGTCAGTGTCGGGCATGATACTACTGGAGGACCCCAATATCCCACTCCTGGGCATATACCCAGAAGATTCCCCACCATGTAATAAGGACACATGCTCCACTATGTTCATAGCAGCCCTATTTATAATAGCCAGAAGCTGGAAAGAACCCAGATATCCCTCAATGGAGGAATGGATACAGAAAATGTGGTATATATACACAATGGAGTACTCTTCAGCCTCTTAAAAACAATGAATTTATGAAATTCTTAGGCAAATGAATGGAACTGGAGAATATCATCCTAAGTGAGGCAACCCAGTCACAAAAGAACACACATGGTATGCACTCACTGATAAGTGGATATTAGCCTAGAAGCTTGGAATACCCAAGACACAATTCACATATCAAATGATGCCCAAGAAGGAAGGAAGGAGAGGCCTCTGGTCCTGGAAAGGCTCTATGCAGCAGTGTAGGAGAATACCAGGACAGGGAAGTGGGAAGTGGTTGATTGGGGAACAGGAGGAGGGAAGAGGGCTTATGGGGCTTTCAGGGAGGGGGGATCCTGGAAAGGGGAAATCATTTGAAATGTAAATAAAGAATATATTGGAAAAAAAAGAATGGTCGGTGTCCATCATGTGCTTGTGGTGAAATTGTCAGTAGCAATGTTAATTAATAATAGTAAAGAATTGATAAGAGCATCTGAGAAATTTAAACCTTTATCATGGAGAATTAAGAAGGCATACGGTTTTTTGTTTGGTTTTGTTTTGTTGTTTTCATTTTTGTTTTTTGCTTTTCCATGCATACAGGCAGAAGACGCTTTCTAGCACACTGATAGAGCAACTTTAATGCTAGGTCCTGGTCTGAGGAATGGGAATAGAAGTTATGTTGCTATTTCTAGACTATAGATGTCTCTGACTGTCATGCAAGCTCTGTTTTCCAAGAAAACTGCACAGGTTGCATAATTAAAAAATATTTAAAGAATCTGCCAGAGAACTGCCCCACCATGATTCAACTTTTATATCAGTAATAAATTCATTTTTGTTTTTGTAAGTTACTGGTTCCTTCAGGTTGATTATTATAGCTACTGACTAATGACACCGAGCTCAAAGCACATTTGCTCTCTTATAAAAGGAGCTTGGAGGATCTGGAAAATTCTACTCTTACCTTAAAACATTTCCTTTTATATCACGTTTTATCTCTCATTTCTCTGGCTTGACGAGTTCCTAAGTCAGGGCTACAGAGATGGCTCAGTGGTTAAGAGCACTGACTGCTCTCCCTGCATTTGGTCCTCGGTACCCATATGGTGGCTCACAACATTTAAATTCCAGAAAACCTGATGCCCCTTTCTGGCTTCTACCAGTATTGTATACCGGTGATGTTCAGACGTACTTGAAAAACAAAACGTTTGAAAAAACGAAACAAAACAAAACAACAAACTTACAAAACCAACCAACCAACCAACCAACCAAACAAACAAACAAACTAAAATAAACCACCGAAAAGGAAAAAGGAAGTTGCTAAGTAAAAAAATAAATAAATAAAGTTGGTCCAGGACAACTTCAATTATTACTAGTATGTGCTTCTTTGGAATTACTGTTCATCAGAACAGAAGTATTGTTACAATAGCAGAAACTTATGAAGTGCATGACCTTTTATGTTTTATGTTCTGTATGTGCTTTGTTTTGTGGGGCTGGAGAGATGAATTAGTGCTTGCTGCACTTCCAGAGACCTGAGTTCAGTTGGTGGTACCCACATCACAGGCACCTGGAACTTGAACTCCAGGGGAAGCCACCCTCTCTTCTGGACTCCACGGGCACACTCACCTGTGCACATCGGCATATATAAAGACAATATTTTGTTTAATTAAAAATCCCACACACGGGACGGCACAGTCGTTGCTTTCCAGCAGTGACTCCATGTGCTTTTAACATAGCTTTTAGAAATCTCAACTCACAAAACGAATTTCACTCCTAGGATGAGGATATAGAACATTTTTCATGTGTGAATCGGTAACTTGGCCATATTTCACGAACACTTATTTTTTGTAAAGTTTTCAGAATCTTTCCTGAGACGCTAAAAACACTTTCCCACC
Source organism: Apodemus agrarius (assembly GCA_964023405.1). Classification (NCBI taxonomy): domain Eukaryota; kingdom Metazoa; phylum Chordata; class Mammalia; order Rodentia; family Muridae; genus Apodemus; species Apodemus agrarius. The sequence continues at coordinate 58,318,823 of OZ030019.1, forward strand.
AGATTTGAGGTTTCTAAATGAAGCTCACAAGTCACATTCTGTATTGATCTAAGGTACCATTAAGTGACGAAATGGTACAATTTATCATGTCTATGTGACATTATGGAAAATTCTCTCCACTGCTTGGGTTCTCTGTTTATACTTTCTAATTTCCTCACATTGACGTCGAATGACAGAGGGGCTTCCCTTTCAGGTTACTGTTCCCAACAAGCAACTGCATAGGAATAAGTGGTCACTTCTGAAGCTGTAGCCCTTTTCCCACAACTACTTAAGGAATGATTTGTTTATTATAAGCTTCAAGTTCTATTTTCTGCTTATTAGACAAATAACTTTATGCATGAATATGAGAAAGCACAGCCTCCCTACACTGGGCAGTAAAAAAAAAATCTCTCTGTCTATAGTGTAGTAAATACTAATATAGCAGTACTAAAAAATACTAAATTATTCTCTCTCTCTCTCTCTCTCTCTCTCTGGGCGTGTGTATGTGTGTGTCTAACCAGAGCAGCCCCAAAGCAAAGAGACTTGACCTTGCATGAGCAAGAAAAGCAAATGAACATGTTCAATTTACATAAAAAGGATGCCACTGAACTCAGTGGACTATGTTGGTATCTTCTCTGCTAACTCTGAAGACAGTACAACAGGCAGCATTTGCATATCTTAGAAGCGCCACACCTACTGTCTTGGCTCCTGAGATGGATAATGTGAACACTCATTTCCCTTCCCTTCAGGATTCTTCTTCCCAGCTTCTTTCCATAGCCCCGCCCTCTATTCCTTCTAGCAGCTTTCCCAAAGCTCTTGGCCAAAGATCCTTTCTCTTTCTATTCCCTCCCCCCCCTCCCAACATCTTCCTTTCTCTGCCTTTGGTGTAAGGCCCAGTGTAATCCTTACCCAGTCCCTCTAGCACCTCATTATTTAAAACCTGGTGCTCAGCACAGCAGGTTGTTTCTGAGTTGTGTATTAAAGGATGGGCAAAAACTACATACAGCACTCCTTGAGATGAGCAGACAGTACCAAGCCATTAGACAAACACGGTGCGTTTCCATTCGCCACTGCTGTTTTGTATTGGGAATAGGAAGACTGAATTGGTGAATCTTGAATGGTTGTCCTCAGAAGAAGTAGCTCCTTAAAGCTTTGGATGATACTTTTGACTATTAAGCAATACATTAAGACAACTTTGTGTCTGATTCTCTCTTTAGGATCTCCTATTTATTATGTATAATTGATAACATTGTAACATTGACTTTATAGCTAAACGCATTGTAATTTACTTCTCTACAAAGCTTAACCAAGCCATCTGCTTTTGCAACAGGACATAGATTGTTCCTTTTTACAGGTGTACCTAGGTCTGTGGAACAGTATTGTAACATTGAATTTGGGCTCCTTTTTTTTTTTTTTTTTTACACTATGGAAACATCAAAGATGTAGAAAGTACAGGGAGAAAAGGGAGAGGGAAAAGCATGGGATTACTCTGACCATGAAAGGAACACGTGTTTACGATATGCTTCATGTAATTCAAATTTATTTCTACCCTGTGCTAGTGTTTGAATGTCTGCAAGAGCACTATTACTACTAACTTTGAGACAGAAAATATAGTTAATGGAGAAAGTGAATTTGTAAGTGGAGAATCCAAAGATAATAAAGATCAATACTAATTAAACAATAAAAATATTATAGGGGTAGGATGTGATTGGTGATCAAAAAGTGTTTTTTTTTAATACGTTCCAGCTTAATCTGGATGAAGCTGAACTTTTGTTAGAGCTGTATTTAAAACCTCGAATTTTCTTGTCTCTACAGGATGCTTCTAAATTACAGTTTATCATTAATAGGCATTATAGCCCAGCTTCCCCCTGGAAGCCCTGGCTCTGTTTTAATCACTGGTCTCCAGGGCTGCACCTAAACTCAGGTCACCAGTATTGTTTAGGGGAAATCCCTCATTCAAGAGCACAAGGGAGAATTTTACCTGGTAAAGCCAGAGGAAGAGATCAGGATCTTATCATCAAACAGTGTGAGTTTCTGAGAATGAGGAGATCCCCCCTCCCGCGCCACCCCTCCCCACCCCCCACCCCCCCACCCCCGCCCGGTTCCTTCCTTTTTATTCTGTCCCATAATTTTATGCACACAGACACCTGTTTCCAGGTTGCATCTGGGCTGTTCCAGGAGCAGGACTGGAGGTGTGCACGCAGGAGCCTTCTGGATGAACAGCCTCAGATTTCAGCTTGTGAGGTTTGACGTGGAGTCCAAATCCGAGGTTTACTGACTGGGCTGGCTTTTTGATTTGGGCTGTAGGTACTGACTCTTTTTTTTTGTTTTTTTTGTTTGTTTGTTTTGTTTTATTTTTTGAGACCATAGACGTCCTGGAACTCTCTATGTAGACCAGGATGGCCTCAAACTCACAGAGATCTGCCTGCCTCTTTCTCCCAAATCCAGGGATTAATATTAAATGTAGGTGCTACCACCATGCAGCTGTTTTGTTTGTTTGTTTGTTTGGTTGTTTTTTTTTTTTTTTTTTTTTTTTTTTTTTTGCTTTTTAAAAATGACTGTAAAATTTATTCTTCCAAGTCCTTCATGATGGACCCATGGCAGAGTTTGACCAGGCACACCTGTCTACAGACATACAGGCAGGTAGCTCTGTGTGAGGTCATGAAGTGGAAATCAGCTTTCAAAGTGGTTTTCAGGTTGACTTTTGGTTCTGATAAATGGTAAATCTTCCTTCCTTTCTTTTTTTAAACTCTTTGCACAAATTAAATGCTGTCATCAAGTCTGTCTCAGGGTGGAATGACACCGCAGGAAACAGATGTTATTGGGTGGGTGGGTAGGGAAGAGTAGGTTAGAAAAGCTTTTGCTTTGTAGCCAAGTCTGCCACAGCTAGTCCTTCACATCGGTTTTACTCACAACATCTAATCAATGAAAACACCAAGACTGACCATCCAATGCAACAAGCAAAGATCAAGCACTGAAGAGCAGAACTGTATTGGCCAGAGGGGAAGAAGCCCAAAGCACCATGGGACAAGCTGAACACTCCTTAGCACAACACCCAGGCGACTTGCATTTGACCCACAGTATAACTGGGTTCTTTTGCTTCAAGAGAGACCCCCACACCTCATTTGACTCTCATTTTCACAATGTTAACACGGAGACGACTGTACTTCCCAGCAGTCCGTCCCTTTAGGAAACCGGCGGACTCTTTCTACGCTTTGTCGAAGACAAATTTCCCGATGAAAATACTCTCGTAACCTTCCAGAGGTATCATATGTTATATGAAGTTATGCATCTAAGGGCAACGCTATCATTTCTGGCTTTGTTATTCTTCTCTACCTGGCTCCATACCTTTGCCAAATGATTTATCCTACCAGAGGCCAAGTCTCCACAGCTGTAGACCAGTTTCTAATTGCAGAGGAAATTACAGGCCCTCATGGGGTGAACAGACCAATCGCCTCCGGGCTTCCCCTTTAAGAGCTGGAGGGTGGTCCGGAGGAGCTGAAGGGGTTTATAGTCCCATGGGAAGAGGCCCCATGGGCCACCCACATGCCCCAGGACTCCCAGGGACTAAACCACCCATCAAGGGGTACACATGGTTCCAGCCAAAAATGTGGCAGAGGAATGCCTTGTTGGGCATCAGTGGAAGGAGTGGTCCTTGGCCAGGTGATGACTCAATAGATGCCCCAACAAAGGGAAATCGGAAGTGGGGGGGAAGTGGGAGTGGGTTGGGTGGAGGGGCATATATGTGGAGGCAGGGGGTGAGAGGAGGGGTTAGGGGTCTTTGGGGAGAGGGGAAATCCGGGAAAGGTTTTACCACTGGAAATGTAAATGAGGATGATATTCAATAAATAAAATTAAAAAAAAAAAGAACTGGTTGTTTAATTCTTCATTATTCTGCTTCTGAATCCTACCCGTCCTCGGTTGGTCAGTCAGCACTTCCACGCTTCCTCTCCAAGACCACTTGGGGTTGCCACCCTGTGGGCGGGCGGGAGGCGGGAGATCAGGAGAATCACATGCCTTGTGACTACAATGACCTGTCTGGGGCCAGGAAAACCCTCCAGGTCCCAGGGAAGGAAAGAAGGTAGCAAAGTGCAACTGGCTTTTACAGCTTCCCTCGCTTTTCAGCAAACGCGTTTCCTTCCTGTCACGGAGCTGAGAACATATGCGGCGCCATGCGACACCTGGCAGCCGCTCTCTGCAAAGCTTCAAGTCTGGAGAAGGGAAGGCTGACTCACGCTTGCTTCCACTGCATGTGCGAAACCTTTCGAGAAAATTTGGAGGCGGAAGAGCCACAGGATTTTGATGATGCTCTTCATTGCTATGAAATCAGTATTTTTTTTTTAAAGAGAATCTATTGGTTCTCTGCTTCTATTTCTGACCTTTACAAACTTTAAAAAAAAAAAAAAGCAACCTGAAAGATGTTAAGTGCCAAAAGAAGGCACTTTTAAAAAAAGGTACCATTTTTTAGGTAACTGTGATTTTTCTGACCATCTTAAGCACTGGATCTCAGGACAAAGGCTCATACCATCCACATTTTTATTAAAATGAAGATACTGTAAGGATTGCGGAACTAAAACACGATTGTCATTAAAATAGTGCATTTCAGGATTGTTTAAAAAATTTTTTTGGCTACCACTGCCAAGTGTGTGGTAAGTGTCACTCTTGAGACATTGGTTTCCAACGCCATATATCGAACACCAGAGGAAGGACCTGCTTGTTTGTAGAGGATATGGGTGACTAGTTCTGACTGCCCAAAATGGCCCCAGGAACAGGCCACCCACACAGATAGCTAGGTCCAGTATTTGGGCGTTTTTTTTTTTTTTTTCAGTGAGAGAATTTTATATGTTGCATGCAAATCCAACAGTGTCCAACAAGAGGCTCTATCAGAGGTAATGGGCTCATCAAGTGTTTACCTAAACATGCTTTCTTTAATTTAAATTTTATTTTATTTGTATGGAGGTTTTGCCTGCATGTGTGCCCACGTCCACAGAAGCCACGGGTTCCTTAGAACGGGAGTTATAGATGGTTATACACTGCCAAATGGGTGCTGGGAATCAAACAGTTCCTGTGGAACAGAAGCCAGTGCTCTTAACCACTGAGCTCTCTCTCTAGCCCCCTTCACGTGGTTTGTGTATCACGCAATGTAGGACACTTTCCAACGGACAACATGCCTGTGATATGAGGCAGTTCTGTAAGTCTGCAGCATGCTCACTCGATACAGTGCAACGAGGAGCCAGGCATACTGGACTTGGGACCATTTAGTTGAGCCCGAACCACAATGATAATCCTGTGACACTCCCAAGCTTCGGAGGCAGAAGCACTAAACACGGTCGGAGTGGTGGTCCGATCCGCTCTGTTCCAGAGCTCTGGTCAAATGCTGAGCTTTCCACTCAACAACAGAGTGACCTTGAGGCAAGCCCTTCAGTCATGCAGAGCCCACTCTCCAAAGTGTAGGACGGGGTGGAGGGGGGTAACGAAAAGTTCCCCTTGGGCACAGCTGTGAGGATTAAAGATGTCACATAAGAAACTATGTGGCACATGGCATACCTGGATGCGACAGAGAACAGCTCTCACTTTGTGCCTTGTGATTGCCTATAATCCTGAAAATCAAAACACTCCTTTTTGCCTCCAGACCCTAGCAAACTAGTTCAAAGTGTGTTTTGTTTTTTTCAAATATATTATCTAGTTGGGGTTTAAAAAAAAAAAATCTCAGGATATGTTCTGCTCTGCTTATCAAAGGCTGCCTCTAATGCTGTCCCAACAGTGTATAAATTACACAGACCCTCTTCCACCTCCAGTCCGACTCAAACCGCATTGCATGTGGTAATGGGTCAATTTCTTTACCTTTTTCTCCTGCCTACCACATTCCACACCCAAAAAGATGGCAGTTTTCAGTTGCCTTTGGAAGTGAATTCTCATCTGTATTTTTTCTAAAAGTCCTTTAAAGTAGTTGTAAGTTCTTTGAGAGTCCTCCAACCCCAACCATCAGCAAGTAGTCACCAGAGAGAATTACTGCTGCTTTCGCCAGAATCCTCCCACAGCGGACGGGGGGCTTTGTAACAAGCGGCACATCCAGAAACGGTTGACTCTTTGATCTTTGATACTCGGACAACTCTAAAGAGAAAGGCATCCCGGCCCCAACCACACACAGAGAGGGACGCGGGTTATTTATGGAAGCCCCCTGCCTCCGAGCTTAGCCTGACTCTTTAAAAGACTCAAATACACACATCACTTTGACTAGCCAAATTGCTCCTGCGCTTCGCAGTTGTATCTAAGAGGAAGGGAGTGGGAGGTGGGGTAGGACTGTCTGCTCTTTGGCTTCTCCCTGGGGTGAGAAAGGTAGCTTGTCAGAGGCAGTCACAACAATATTTATAAAGACAGCAGAAAATAGAGTCCATATGTGTACAAAGGGAAATCAGAGTAAATCACCAGGGTGAAGAAGCCTCTCGACTCCATTTCTGAGGTCTGGCAGCTTCTGGGAGAGTGAGCAGAACCAGCCACTCTAGGCTTCAGTAACATAGAGCCCCCTTGTTCACATGTGGCCTTTTTCTGATCAAGTCCGACAGCCCCGACGCTTCCCAGATGACTCAAAACAGACTCTGGTTCTCTCAACTCAGGCACTGTTGTGGAAGCCTGGTCACCCCAGGAACTTCGCGTCTCAGAGCTGATACTGACCCGGAAGCCGGAAGTTCTTGCTTCTGGAGTTGCTGAAGGGCAGCCTAATAGCTTCCTACCCATGACTCCCAAAACGTCATATCCAGGACCCGCCTTCTGTCCCGTGTGCTGGCTCTGGGATATGTCCCACTCTCTGTCTGGGTTTCAACATGAAATTCCTACACAGGCTAGATTGTTGGACTCCTGGCTCCGAGCTGATGGTACTGCTTTGGGAGGTTTGGGAAACTTTGTGGGTAGAGCCTGTTTAGAGTTAATAGGCTACTGTGGCCAAGTTGTTAGGGAGTCCTGTCCCTGGTTCTTTCCTATTTCCCCCTGCTTCTTGTCCACTGGGAAGTCAACAGGTGTCTTCTATCACATATCCTGATGCCATGTTGCTCTGCACGAGATTAAACTACATGGCGAGGGAATAAACCCCATGAAACTGTGAGCCCAAATAAACCCCTCCTCCTTTACATTGTTCTCCCAGGGATGTGGGGCACCACTAGGCGGAAAGTCATTAAGATAAACAGAGAACCAAGTTAAATAAGGATAGTACCATGGTCAGATCTGTCCTCTTTGCGACCTTTCTCTGGGTCTGATAATACTGAACTGGTTGGACTTGTGGTGAAAACTCAGGCTGAGTGAATCTGGCTATAGATGGAACTTCACTACGCCATTTCTGGTCTAGAGATACAAGGCTATCCATGAGGACAGATTTGGACAAAGAAAGCATGCATGGTCTTTCAGTATTTTCTTATTCTGTAGAGGTTATGATGGCTTCTAGCCAGAGTCTGAACACAAAGGTAGGCATATCAATGTCAAATAACATAAAACCCATCCTGAAAAATTATACGTCCGTTCATGTTGCCATCTACAAGACCAATAAATAACAAATAACACTATTCGGCGGTGTCTCCGGTATACGTGAGGGAAAGCTTCACAGTTTGACGCAGACATTTGGTTCTCTGGGCTCAGGGAAGAATTACAGAAGTCATATTCTACAAAGACTGCTTCGCCTACTAATTCATTCACTCATCTCACGATTCAGTAAAAAAGTCGGGACTCACCTAAGAAGACAATAGAGTGGAGGGCAGATTGATAGATACGTGGAATAATCCTTTGAGGGTAACTTTCAGGGGTCCTGAGCTGCAGTCCCACCTTTGTCTCTGGCGTACGGTATAGTCAGCCACAACCTTAGGATCCCAGTATTTCCATCTGTAAAATACAAACAACACTGTAAGTCTTCACGCGGTAACAGCTAAGTGAATAATTAGTGTCTCAGACTGACTGAAAAAGGAAGAGCGAAGAGTAAAGTGCTGGTATGTGGAACGGGGCATATTGGAATCATAAGCACGGCTATCCAAACTCAGTGCTCTTAACGGGTGGCTCTCCATCTTTTGTTTTTAACCAAAACATGAGCTGGATAGCACAAGGCAAGGCAAACACATGACACTAGACCAACCACGAAATACCAGCAGGCTTCTATGGTTGAGGGCAAGAAGACACAGGAAAAGGCTGATTGGGAATCAGAAAGGACACAGAGAAGCTGACTCTCCTGTGACTTACTGCCATGGCCCAGTGCACAGAGACTGTATTCTATGACCCAGAGAGCCCAACACACAGAGAGACTGTATTCTATGACTAAGCTGATCCCAGGCTAAGATGGAAAATGATATGAGATTGTGGACAAATTCAGAGGCTGAACCAGCACAAAGAATTCTGCCTAAACAAAATTGTCCAGCTTCAAACATTTTAAAATTATGGCTGAGGATGACAGGCACATCTGTGTAGGATCTAGGGTCATTGGAGCTGACCTTCTGGTCTTCCCCTACCAGCAGTGACCTCCATGTGACTAGAAGGTGGGGTGATTTAGCTGATGGCAGTGAACCTGGTGCATGCAGAATAGGCCAGCTGTTGAGATGAGCAGTGATTTCCCCATGAGTATTTGTTGCTATAAATCCCTCTTAGGATCCAGAAAAACACATTTCAAGTGGAAAGAAATGTTGGATGAGCATATGAAAGATCCCTTTGACCATAATTTAAAATATACTGGAAAACACCATTGGGTTTTGACTCAACCATCCAAAACATGGGCTAGCTCATGGAATTCAGGTTAGTTATTGTACTGAGTTCAATTAATTATTAATTCTAACGTTAAATTCATATTTAATTATTTCTTCAAAGTATGGCTTTGGAGTCAAGATGGTCCTCTATACACTATGTATAATCTAGGAGAGATGAGTGGCCCAGGTGTCAGGAAGCCTGAGGTGTGTGACTCTGAGACACTTAGCCCAGAGGCTTAGCTTCATTACCAGTAAACTAAAGCACAGGCCAGAGAACAACCCCCTCTGCTTTGTCAGTCTGTGCTCAAGCTTCTACTGCTGTTTCTACAACCACTTCATTTTGAGATTGTCTGCATACTCTTTTGTGCTTGTTTGTTTCTTAATATCTAGCTTTCCTTTTTGTAATGTATTTTAATTCATTCCCTGAGAATTTTCCATGTGTAGACAATGTATTTTTATCAGATCCACTTCCACTTCCGTTTTGTATTTGTTTTTGTATATTCTTCTCTAATCTGAGTCTCTCTCTTACTTAAGTGAGCCAGTTTTCCATTAGTGTGAGAAAATGCCTGAGACGATCAATTTATGAAGAGGAAAGGTTTATATTGGCTATGGTTTCAGTTTATGGCTTCTTGCATTGGGCCTTTGGTGGCATTGGGTATAGCAGGAGAGCATGGCAGAGGAAGCCTTTTAACTTTATACAGCCAGGATATAAGAGTGGGGTGGGGAGGTAAGGAACTGAGGTACCAAAATTACCTTTAAGGGAATTCCTCGCACAAATATTTAACTTCCCAATACCTTCCAACAATGCTGGGGATCAACCTCTAACATATGGGCCTTTGGAGGACACTCCAGATCCAAAGTACAACACACTCTAGAGTCAACAACACTTGACTCTCGGCGCATCATGGACCCAGGATATGAACCCAAGTTGATCATGTTTCAGAATCTGGTGTCTTTCCATTTACATGTTTGTGTAACTATGCCAATAAGTGATGGTTAATAAAATGTTTATGACATAGCTATTTGCTTCAAATTAGTATTGGAACAATACTAACCTATTGCTTGGGTATCTTTGCAGTAAAATTATTGAGGGTCAAATCTGGTGATTCCTAACTAACCAGGGCTAGGTAATTGAAAATTACATATCAAGGGCTAAAGAAATGGCTCAATGTACAGAGCACTTTCTATGTAATCATGAGGATCTACGTTCAGATCCCCAGAACCTACATAAAGCAGGGCCTGTCTGTAATCCCAATGCTCCCACAGTGAGATAGGAAACAGAGACAAGAGAATCTCTGGGAGCTCATGGGGCAGCTAATCTGTCATATGCAGCAGTGAACATAAGTGACTCTAACCCAAGGAAGAGAGCAGGGATGAGCATCTAATGTTGTCTCTTGAGTGCCACATATGCATTGTGGCACACAAGCACCACACTCAAATACATGAACACTTATACATAAGTGAACACTCAGAAACACACAATACACACACACACACACACACACACACACACACACACACACACACACACACAGAGAGAGAGAGAGAGAGAGAGAGAGAGAGAGAGAGAGAGAGAGAGGCAGATACAGAGACAGACAGAGACACAGAGAGATACAGAGAGTGAGACTTAAAAATAAAATACACACCAACAATAAGGCAGTAACTATGATTTTCCAGGCATTGCTTCCTGCCCACGTTCTTGCTGTAGCCCTACTGGCTAAGCAGTGTTAGGGTGGCTTTGCATTCTGAACATGCTGAACTCAGGGATGAAACACAATGTTCAGAGACACATTGCAAGAGGCAATGCCTAGTGTCAAACCCAAATCTGCACCCTCCTGCTATAGTGTCTTAGTAGCTTCTCTGTGTTAGTTGGTAATAGTTAGACGTTCTGTGCAAGTTTGTTGCTTGAGACAAATAGTCCTGAGCTATTCCTACCTTTCTTTTTCTTTAAGTTTTGTCATTGGCCATGGCCACCCTCAACTCCCATGTCTCCATACAAGGCCCTAGCCTGCACTGATTTCACAGCTCACAGCTCCACCTGCTTCCCCACTGGACCAGTCCACTTCCCCTCTGTTCCAAAAGTCGATAAGAGGGTCTTTTTCTCCCCCCTTGATGCTATGTTCCTCTTTACCCCATGTGCTTAAACCACTGTATGAGAGAAAGTAGAGCACCGTGTAATGTAAGATGCGAGACAGCAGGTGAGCTGTGTGTGTTCCGAGCAGGCAGTGTGTATGTCCCCAGCAGGCACTCTGTGTGTATACAGCAGGTACTCTGTGTGTATACAGCAGGCAGTCTGTGTGTACAAAGCAGGCACTGTGAAACAGCACAAGGAAATGCATGCCTTAATTATTTGCTCATTACTGGGACTTATTGGGAAGTAATTAATAATTATAACACATTGCTTAATTATCTTTATAATACAGTCCTGTAAGTTAATTCTGGAGAATTCAGACTCACTGGGGCACAGAATTGAGAAGCACAATAATCTCCCAATGCAGTTTTATTCAATTTTACCCAAACAGGGGTAACTTTGGTTATGTTACTAAAAATGGTCAAGTGGAAGCCCACAATAGCTTGACTAAGAGCATGTGCTGGCAGTGTTCAGTCGTTAAAAAGAAACTCAGGTAAAGCACTTGGTTTAAACAAACAAACAAACAAACAAACAAACAAACAAAAAACCAAACCTACCAACCAAATAATAACAACAACAAAACCCCCAAAGCAACACAAGCCCTCCCTTTTCTTTTAATAAAATTTAAAGCCTGGAATGATTTGAATATTGTCACCCAGTTTATGGGATTGAGAAAGAGAATGTTGACACATATTAACAAGTTCAGCAGAACTCCAAGTTATTGTTAACAAACCAGACAATCTAGAAATAAAAGGACTAGCAACTACCAAGTACAAATGAATGAATTTTTAAAATTGTAAATACTGTATTAGCCAAGTTACTGAGATAGCCTGTGATTCACAGCCACAAGCCAGCCATTACAACGTTATCCCATGACAGCGTAATCTTTATGGGAAAAGCAATTGTAAAATTCACCTTTGAAAAATGATGTTATTGTGTATTCATTATACGTTCAATGGGTTGCATAATTTCTTCAAGCATATCACATCCTTTGGCCCTCCATTGCCCTCCTCCCCACTTCCCTTCCTCTGTTCCCCTTCTTCTCAAATACTCTCATTTTGGCTTTCTTGTCATACACTTATCCAAAGATCTCTAGTTTTATCCATCGTCTTGAAAATGACATATTTCATTCATCCGTATGGTTGAATAAAACTATAATGAGTATAGGCAAGGTTCTCTGTATTCTTTGCGTGGATCCATTGATGGACATCTAAGCTCACCTATTTTTATAACACAACCCTTCATGAGGAATATAACCTCGTTCCTCAAATTAGAAATAAAAGAACAAAACACACGAGATTTCCCAAATGTGAAATAGTGAATAATAAGTAAAAGAACAGCGAGTAAAAGAAATACTACTTAAGGTTTAAGTATGGCTATCATTCCAGTTTGGAGCCTCAGGAGCTCAAGAACATCGTCAGTTACATAGTGAGTTGGAGACCAGCCTTGTGTTCATGAGACACTGCTTGAGAAAAGCAAACCAACCAACCAAACGTCCCCACCTACCCAAGTTAGTGAAAGAGAATAAAAAGGAGAGGCTTTAAAAACATAGTTCCTACTAAATAAATCACTGTAGGCTTTTGCTAGTCATTAGAGGTTTGAAGGCAAAGACGGTACTCAGAGCGAGCAGACAGTTCCCCATCTCTAGAGGATTAGGTTGACCCACAAGGGAGGGCAGGAATAGCAAGAATACTCCTGCCTAGGAGAGAGGCAAGCTGCCTTTGCTGGTTCAGTAGTGTGCTCCAGTGGCCAGAGGTGGTGCAGTCTAGAAAATCATGTGATCTAGAGCTGGTCTGTGTAAACTCCAGGGACAAGAGCGATTAAGAATGAGTGTGTGTGTGTGTGTGTGTGTGTGTGTGTGTTTGTGTGTGTGTGCACATGTTTGTGTGTGTGTGTGTGTGTGTGTGTGTGTAACTGTGAGTGAATATGAGATTGACTGAAAGCTATTGGGAGGACCATTGAGGACCATAGAGGTAAGAGATACAATCCGAAATCTGCTCAACTCTGTGTCTCCCATCATGCAGAGATTATGTTCACATCTTTGAAAGGACCGTGAAAGTCCCCATTTATATTTTTGGCTTGCTTAGCAGATTCTTCATCTTAAATGTCAGTGTAAAAAAAAAAAAAAAAAAAAAAAAAAAAAGAAAGACTCTACAAAGCTTTGAGGACCTCAGAGCAGCAGCTTTTCTTCTGCTAGATCCACAGCCAGTTCCTCCTTACTAAAGAACAGTAGACTGTAGTGACTGAGAATGTCTGTCTGAGACACCCAGGTCTGAATTTAGACATCATCTGTCTCAGCTAACCTTAGCTGTCAACTTGACACAGCACAGAGTCATCCACGGGAGTCTCAGTCCGGAGATTTCCCAGATCAGATTGGCTCATGGCCATGCCTGTTAGAGACTGCCTCGATTGATGATGGGTGTGGGAGATCCCAGCCCATGGTAGGCATCGACATCCCTAGAAAGAGGGCTCTAGGCTATGCAAGGAAGCTAGCAGAGAAAGAGCCTGTGAGACAGCCGGAAAGCAGGCAGGGAAGAGGTTATCCCATGGCTCCAGCTCCACTGTCTCTCAGTGATGGACTCTTACCCGGAAGTGGAGTCTGAGCCACGCCCTCTCCTCCCCTAAATCACTATAGGTCAGAGCCTTTACCATAGCAACAGGACCGTCATCCAGGAGCTTTTCTCCACCACAAACCCAGCCATCACCCTGTTCTTCAGAACCCGGCTATTTAGGATCACTTTATCCATGGCAGGTCTGGGCAAGCAGCCGACCACTCAGGGACTCAGTTTCCTCATCTGCAAAGTGGACCTGATAAGGATGGCCTTCACAACGCACCCCTGCCATTTAGTTGTCTTGCTCACTGAATACATATTTGTGACCCATGTGGTAAGCGATTCATCATACGGTAATAAGTCTGAATGCCCCGTTCGTGTCACTTATAGCCTATGCCTATGAAAACACTTGCTTTCCACTCACTGTCTCCACTACAAAAAGAGCTCTTCTGGTGAGAAAATATGTTGTAGTAATTTTTTTTTAAAATATGAAAAGCAATACTTGTTATATAGTTAAATCATCCATTCAGCAAAAAACCATTGAATGCCTTTTCTCTCACAGACATTATTATGCTAAGCATGCTAGACAAAGGAAGGGGCTGGAGGAGACCACTGCGGTACAAAAGTATTGTAAGTGACTCCATTTGTTAAATAAAGATGACTGATAATGATTATATTCTATAAACTGACCTATATTATTTAAATTATAAATAAGGTAAAGTTTTAATTCAAATATTTTGACCCTGACAGCAAAATCACTAACATACGATAGTCTTCTGGTGTTTGAGAGTTAGCTGGGCCCCCAAGATAGTATATAGCGCAGAGCTGATACCATACTGCATACCATAGTTATGGTTGGCAACCTGATGCGACCTAGAGTCACCTGGGGAGAAGAAACCTCAGTTGAGGAATGGGCCAGATGAGATCGGCCTGGGACCACCGCTGTGAGAGATTGTCTTCATTGAAAGTTGATGGGAGCAGGCCTAGCCCACTGTGGGCAGAGCCATCCCTAGGTGGTGCTGGGTCAAGCATGAGCCAGAGAACAAGCCAGCAAGCCAGCATTCCTCTCTGGGTGGTGCTTTTGGCTTTTTTTCAGATTGGTTGTCACCAGGAAGTATAAGTCAAATAAATCCTTCTCTTCAGGTTGCTTTTGGTTAGAGTATCTTATCGCAGCAATAGAAAGCAAACCAGAACAGTCACCAACCTGCGTGTTGCTCTCCTGGACACTTGACATTGCGTGTTTAACAGTACCCTGTGATGGTTAGGGCTAATTGTCAACCTGACAGAATCTAGAATCACCCAGGAAGCAAGCCTCTGGTTACTCCTGTGGGAGATTATGTTGATGACGCTAATTTAAGGTTGGGGAGGCCCACCCACGGTGGACAGCACCTTTTCTTGACTAGGACTCTCAATTGTAGAAATGGAGAAAGAAAACTGAGCAGCAAGATGCTTTTACTGCTCTTTTCTCCCGACCTTAGACATAATGGCAACAATCTATTGCCTCCATTTGCCCGGTGCGATGCAGTGTATTCTGAATTGTGAGCAAAATAAATAAACCCCCTCTCCTTTAAGTTGCTTTTGTCGGATAATTTGATCATAGCAACAGGAAAAATTGACTAAGACATTGTACTTTTCCTGAACTGAGTTTTCAAAGTGCAAAGCACTCGAGAGTATTAAAAGATATTAAGCCTGCTTACAGCAATGCTGTGCGCTCTGCAGTCATCTTAATAAGTCAACAGAGAGCACATGAATTTTCATTACCGTAATATTCTAATATTTCCCCCCTCTATAATGAATATGGGGGGTGGATCCACCATTCAAACTTACTTTCCATTAGTGGGAAATTCTCTCCACTGTAGAGACCTGCTTCAGCGTCTCACTGTCGAAGGAAGCTAAACAGGGGCACCTCTGTGCCCCTCCCCTCCCTAGAGGCTGCTCAGCCTCTTTGGTGGGCAGTGTCCAGGTGACTAACTTGGCTCTACTCCACGTACTGAGGGAATGGCGTGAAGACAGCAGGGCTGAGTGGTGGCAATATTTGAGAGTGTCTTGTAGTGGTGGGCAGCAGAGGAACATGCTCTGCCCATTACTGTACCCGTTCCTTCATTTCCACAGCCAATCTAGTTCTGTTGGTAGCCCAAGGCTACCCTCACTTACGGGCAGTCTGTGAGCTCACAGGCTCCTGGGCCAAACCACTGTCTGTTTCTTGGGATTAGGAACACTACCTCGGGCAAGCACACAGCCTTCATCCTGCTCTCTGAGTCTTCCCATAGAAATCAACCAGCAGACTACACATGTCAATCACCAGAAAGGACACAGCTGACTCCACCCCCTTCCCTTCTTCATTCTCCCCTTTATGATGTGGTACAGTGTCTCTCCCTCAATTGCTCAGCATTTGTGGGTAGGAAGAATGAATGGTTATTTTAGTGAAGGTGTTAGTCTCAGAAATAGGAAGCTAAAACTATCCCAAGGAAAGAAGTTCAGTTTGGAATCTTTAAAACAGAAATGTATCTAAATATACTAGTGGACTGTAACTTTATCGTTGCCTCCCGATCTGCTTGGAAACATTTGCACTGTTTAAACAAAGAACCATAGCAAGACACTAACTCCGGAACTCACATTTGGATTCCAGTTCCTTAAAAAATATCCTTACCCTCTCTCTCTTCCTCAGAACCATGCTTCTGTCTTTGCTCACATAATAAAAATATTCTCACTGCAGGCAAAGCTCTCTCCTTAGAGCTCTTGGTTTGTCCACATAAAAAGGTAAAAATGTCACTGAGATCTTTTGAATGTGTCAGCCCCTGATAACTCATTTTCCTCTCTCATTCATTCATTCACTCATTCACAGTTATTGGTGAATGGCATTTATTGAGAAATCATTGTACAATTCAAGAAAATGCATTAATTACTTAAGAAAATTCTTAAAGGCTATGAAATGATTTGCTGATATCCACTACTACTCACTACATGAGTCAACTCAAGAAGTTGAAATAGAAATATGTTAAAATTCTTACCCAGTGATGGCAACTGATCTTCTCTTAAAAGTCTTTTAGGTATTAAGTGAAATTTATTTGTTATACTATTTTCTCTACTTTATCTAATAACTGTGTAGGTATCAATTTAACAAAACCAGTCATTTAAATTCTATTATTATGTGAGCTATAGCCAAACTTTCTTATATGAGTAACTATAAGACAGTGATTGAAAATTAGAATTTCAGTGTGTGAATAGCTTACAAATTGGAAAAATGAGCAATTAGCTGGTCTGTAGAATCTGGACATTGTTTATAGTGTTCTAGTGTGATTTAATGAATGGCTTATGCTTTCAGATTCTTATACTCTCTTTGTTATTCTCTATCATTTTTCTCTCTATTTTTTTTATCTAACCTGGTTGTCATTTTATTTATTTAATTTTTATTTATTAATTTTTTACTTATTCTTTTTACATCCCACTTACTGGCCCCCTCCTGATCACCCCCTCCCACAATCCATCCCCTATTCCCCCACCTCTTCTCCTCTGAGCAGGTGGGGGTCCCCATGGGCATCCCACAACCCTGGCCCATCAAGTCTGCAAGGTTAGGTGCATCCTCTCTCACTGAGGCTAGACAAGGCATCACCGCTAGAAGAGCATTTCCCACGTTCGGGCAATAGTTTTGGGATAGCCCCCATTCCGGTTATTCAGGACCCACAGGAAGACCAAGCTGCACATCCGCTCTGCATGTGCGAACGCCTAGGTATAGCCTGTGTATGCTCTTTGGTTGGTGGTTCAGTCTCTCAGAGTCCCAAGGGTCCAAAAATTATGGAACGCTTTATGAATTTGCGTGTCATCCTTGCTCAGGGGCCATGTTCATCTTTTCTGTATTGTTCCAATTTTAGTATATGTGCTGCCGAAGTGAGTACTCCCCCCCCCTTGTTGTTTATAATTAAGTTCAGAGCAGAGCCAAATAGTGCTTAACTATCCAACATGGTGGAAAGCTAGGGAATGTGGAGAAATCCTTGAAGATTTGTTCCAAGGCCCAGCTTTCTCTTTCTAAAACCAAGGTTGTAGACACCTTGTCTACAACGCAGAGAATCACTCCAGGAACTGTACCCTTGACATTCTCCATGGCCTCGCATGTGCCCACATTGGCACTGGGCCCCAGAGAGGGGCAGAGTAGGAAGGGGAATGCTTTGGAGGGAAAACAAACATGACTGCAGATGCCCGAGATTTTAAAAAAAAAAAAAAAAAGATAATCTCCTGAGGTTCTTTTCTGCACCAACGTTTTCTTTCATTGAATTATATTTTGACAAATCAGGACAATTCAGGGATAGGGTTCTTTCGCAAGGCTCATGAAAGCCAGACACATCACTAGGAGATAAAGATTCCAGGGGAAGACTGAGTTTGAAGGCTCTGCTGTGCTGAAGTCTCGCCTCTTTCCATTCTTGCCCCCCCCTTTTAAAATGTACATGATTTGACTCATGTTTGAAAGAGAAAAAGGAAAATAGAAGATACAATATTAATTGTTAAAATGACATTCCGGGGCAATGACACTGACAGGTTCCAGAATAGAGGGAGAGAGACTGGTTTTAGAAAAGAAAACAACCCTGTCCCCGTCTCTTCCCGCTTCAGGGAACACCTGCAGCCAATATCGCCAAGTGAGGATCCACACACACCAGGTGTGAGCCCACGCCGCTTTCCCCAGATCCCCCACTATTGTGAGCATAAAACAAGGTTGAAAGAGAAACTGGGCCCCCAAACATAGCCCTTGGAGGAAGACACATGGCTGCTGATAGCCAAAGCTTTCATTTCTTCTGTGTGTAGACTTCCATCAAAATGGCGTCAGACAACCAAGGGCTTGAAACTACTAACTCTGTGGATGTGGAATTCAGTGTAAATAAACACGTGGATTCCACTGAGGAAAAGAGAGATGACAGAGGTGTTTCATGTAGCAAATGTCCCCCTACAGCCATCCAGCCTGTGCCTCTCTTTGTCACTACCCACCACAAATGATTGTTCACAGTAAAAACTGAACTCCCACAACAAATTAGTTACATGGCAGGGCAACTTGCACATCACCCAAGATTTCTATTGTTATTTTTCATCAGATATGAGTTATCCAAAGTAACTGGAAGAGTTAGTAAAGGTCTTAGTAGAATATGGGTACAAACAAACAAATAAAACTATCGAAATAGCTTTCTCCAATCTCGTGTTTTCTACTGAGTGTTAACCATTTTTATTTTCCTCTTCACAATGGGGCTTTTGGGGACTTGTGGCAATCTGGCAGTATATATACTTTCTGCAAAAAATAGCCAGCCCAGGCACTTTTTATTGGTTTTGGTTTCACGGTAGAACTTTATGATTTGATAGGAACCTCAAACATGGCTTCTGTATTGTAAAAGAGCTCAGAAAGGACACAATACGGACGCCCCAGCAATAGACCTATGGGCAAGCCTTGGGCTCCCTACTCCTAAGGTCATGTTTACTGAGTTCTCCTGTTTGGCAGGTCTTGGGGACATGGGGCTTCCTAGGAGTAACTGGGGTTCTCATGCATTGGCAGCAGTTCTTGCTGCCTTCACATTTGAAAATGTCGCGGCTGCTTAAGAGTAAACAAGGACAGAATCCGTCAGATGGAAACGACCTTTTACCGGGCGAGCAACTTCAGTTTAGCAGAAATGCTATGCTGTAAGTTCAACAGCAGATCATTTCACTTTCTGTGCACTCTGGCTTGGGGGAAGGAGGGGGGGAATCCTGACCTCTAGACACAACACATATCCACAGAGTCCTAGTTTTAAAACATCGTTGACATAAGAGCATATCTGTCATATCTGTGCGTGTATGCGTGTGTTTGCAAACACGTTGGCACAGGCATATACAAGGAGGGTCCAGAGGTTGTCTGGTGTCTTCCTTAATTGCTCTGCACATAATATATGGAGGCAAGGGTCTCTCATTGGAGTCTAGAGCTTTGCCAATTCAGCCAGCTGTGATGGACAGCTTGGTCGAAGGATCCCATCTCTGCCTTCCACAGGCTGGGACTGCCGGCAGCCTGCCAAGACCATCTGATGTTTACATTGGTACTGGGCAGTCAAACTAGTCCTCCTGTGTGCACAGTAGATGCTGTATCCGTTAATCCACCTCCCCAGCCCCTACAGGTTAGTTCAGACTTACCTCAAATCTGTACTCGAATCTCCCTGCCTCGTCAACGCATGTGCCGCCACAACCAGCTCTACTCTTGAAAAAATTTTAAATTTTGCCATTGAATTGGGACTTAAAATGAATGATCTCTGCTTGGTGATTATTTTATCACGTAACTTTACAGCAAGTGCGGTTTCTACGGGACTTTGATTTTTGTGATTTAGCAGTTTCAAGTAAACCACCTGATACAGCGCCACGATGTTGCTAACACATTATTTGCTTTGCGGCCACTCGGCTAGGCACTGTGACAGTTCTTAGTGTACACTACATTATAAATTAGCTGGCCAGGAGTGATGGTTCATGGCATCAATCCTGGCAGAGAAAGAGGTAGAAGTGAGGATCTCCGTGAATTCAAGACCAGCATGGTCTACACAGCAAGTTCCAGGCTAGCCCTGGCTATAGAGCGAGACCCTGCCTCAGTAAATAAACACAAGCGGACTAACCTTTGCTTTCATGGTATGGAGATGATAGAGGACTAGGGCTTCCAGCGTCCTCCTTCACACACAGGGACACCGTTTTCTTCCTATGTAATAAATCCAGGTCGCCCCTTTCCTCCCTAAACTCCATGTTTTCACCACCAGTCTGATGGACGTTAGCTGTCCCCTCATCCTGAAGAATACAATCTTCTCATTGCCTGTAAAGACTGTGTGTCAGCTTGGTTTAAAGCCACCAGCGGCTGGATGATGTCCTTGGGGTTTCCATAAATACACGGAAGATGGGGGTGATCAGAGAGATAGGGAGGACTACTCCTCTGTAAAACAGGATGCCTGCCGCTTTGCTGGGGCTCAGCATCAGCATTTCAATCCTAATCTGCATTTGTGAAATGTATTTCTATTTCTTTCATTCCTGACATTAATCACAGCATCCTGGGGGGAGATGGTCCATTTTATGGCTTCTATTTTTCTCAAGAGAAATAAGAAACAAGAGCTTTAATGACTTTTCCAAAGTCAATAACAAGCCAGCAATCTGGATTCAAAGTCTGAAAATGCCCACCTAAACCTTTCACACACACACACACACACACACACACACACACACACACATATATATATATACATATACATATATATACATATACATATATACATATATATATATAGGCTCTGTGTTTCTGTTTAGCTAACTAGAATACATTAGAATAAGGACACATTGGATGAGGAGGCAGCACCTGGTTCATAACATGGTGACATCATGGCATTGCTGCCTCAGTCTGAACAGTTAACATTCTTCTCAACTTCTCAGCATGTCCACGAGACAGTCCTTAGTTGCTCACTGAGGTCTACCCTCCTGTCGCGTCTATTTGTGAAATCACCGAGAGAAAATATTATTAAGGAAGTTATGAAAATTCCAGTACAAAGAAGTCTTTCTTCCTAACGGGCAGTCATTCCCTCGGATTGCACTGTTCTTGTGACGTGCACATGACACGCCCTACGCAGCAGCGGCGGAACTGACAAAGTAGAAGACAGACTGAGGCTTTCACCCCAAGCTCATGTGGACATCAGCTTCCAACAGTGGTGCCTGTTTGCAAAATGATTCTATGGTTTCTTTTGCCATTTTTGAAGCTGACAAGGTCTTTGCTTGGTGGGCCTGGGCACTGGCACCCTGGTTATTTCCTAGGGTCCCTGGAGGCTTATAAGCTCACAGAATCCAGGAAGTACCTCTGGATCCCTGGTCCCCAAAGGCTTGCTACATGGCCAGAACTGAGCAGAAGTCATGTGGCTGTCACTCTGTCCCTGTTGTCCTCGAGTGCCTTTAAAAAAATAACAATACAGGTTAGAGGCAGAATACCCAAAGAAAGAGGAAACCAAATTTTTGTTTAAAAGCTTTTATAGCTTAGGTCAGGGATATTACATAGTTATAAATCGTACACTCATGTTTGAGATCTTGAAATCCGTGAGAAATAGTCATCTTAGACAATTAATAAAAATAAATAAATAAATGAGGACAGGCTCCTTCGAGACTGAATTCGGTTGAGGAGGAAAATCCATTTTACAATGAATGGAGAGTGTGGTGTTCTCCAGGCTAACTTCTTCTACAGTTTGGAAGTATGAATGGTGTCTCTGGGCTTTTAATGAGGGTCTCCTGCAAGACAGAAAGACCGTGAGGTTGGAATTTTACTTTGGTCAAGACAGAAATGATTAGTGGACACAGCTTTATACTGCCCCCTGGTGGTACCATGTTTAACTGTGCTCTGGAATTTCTCTTAATCTGAGTCCCAAGCCTGGGTGTGTGAACTTGGTTTCTGTAGCAGTCTATGAATGTAGAACAGCAAAAACTCATTTTCCTCAACATTCAGATGTCCTCCTATTGATGGTATTTGTCCAGGTTGTGACTTGAGAGTATTAGGAAAGAAGGCAAATTGCTTACAAGAAGGATGCCAAGATTCCAATGTAGTTCCCCCCCCCCCCCCCCCGCAGGCTCACTGGCCATGGAGTTGCCTGGGGAACTAACGTCAATACAAGAGATGTGTCCATTGTACTTGATGCCTTTGACCCTGAGCCATCCAAACATATTAAACATGGGGTCATATGAAAAGTCAAAGGTCACCGAGGTCATGTTTAGTTTTGAAGCATTGAACATACTGCTTAGAAGTCAAGAAATGAATTAAAATGAAATGAATTATAAACTCCTCACAGGTCAGGTATGTAGCACATTCATTGCCAGGTTAGACAGTGGTAACTTACAGCTCATAAATCTTCTCTGTCCCTCACCCATGAGCTGGAGCCTGGTGAGACTGGCCATGTACTTCTCTGTACTGTGTAGGGAGAGGCAGGAGAGGCTTGAATTTCGGCATCATTTCTTAATTCTCCTGAAGCTTCTGAGACAAACAGGGATTGCGAAGACTCAGAAGGTGTGCCCTCCTTAGCACACAGAAGAGGTGGGCTACAGATAGGCAAACCTGATCGGGAAAGTCTGAAGTGACTTTTCCAAAGGCAGTTCTCACTGGGATTTGTGGGCTGGAAAAATGCATAGAATAGAGAGGAGGTCACTTTATCAGAATTTTGGGGTGCCTCATATGTTTTGAGCTCACAAATATGGGAACAGAAGGAAGGCCTAGGTCTTTGAAAGAAAGTGACTGCTAGTGGATCTTAAGTGATATGCAAGCGAAGAAAGGCGACATGAGACTCTTAGGATGTCGATTATTCCACTGTCCTGTAATGTAGGCAAGGTTGGACTGGCTTCTGTTGGTCCTCTTGCATTCCACTTATGTCCCTGCTAGTATTCTGAGCTGAGTAGAAGGGGATATACCACCAGACTCTGCCACAAACCAAACTGTCCACATCCATTTTAAGAAGCCAATACACAGTGGCCTTGATAAAGCTTTTTTTATCCTGATAGGCTAAATTTCCTCTACATCCTTGTTGGGAAGGCATGTTCTTTCTCACATTGCATGTAGACCTCCAATAATGATGGAACTTGTTGCTTTGGCCTTGCTTGAGCTAAGCATATCTTACATATAGAATGTTCTTCTTTGATCCTAGTGGGTTAATGTTAGATCAATACACAGCTGAAGCCACATCCTTCAGTGACTTTGTCTGATGATTCTCACCTCCCTTTTTTATTTCTCTCAGGCTATATTTATGAGCTTTCAAGGTTATCCCAGGGCAGGCAGGCTCAGTCACATGACACACTGGAGCATTGACTGGAGGGCCAGCCTCGACATTTCTATTTCTTTATAGCTCCGTGAGATTCATTTTCACATCCTCCACCTAGAGAGCATTTCCTTTGTCAAGCGTGTTTCTAAGTCCATATTGGCCAAAGTAGTTTTCGAGAGAGAGAGAAGAAGAAAGGGAAGGCTTATAAGTCCATATGAAGATCAAAACCCAAACATTCTAGCCATCTCTGTGCTGTCTTTGGAGCAGACTCCTTCATATTGCAAAGTTAGAAAAGCCATCTAAGCTTGAAGGTGGATTTTGGTAATAGCTTGGCTCCATGCCATTTTAATGGGCCAAGGGGCAATTGATCTTCTCTCTTTTCTACCATGAAGAGTACACGTAATCAGAGGATCATGTCTGAGTTACTGCCATGGCAAAACATTATGACCACGGCAACGTATTAAAGAAAGCATTTAATTTAGGGTCCTTGGTTCCAGAGAGCTAAAGTCTGGGAATAATAGAGCGGAAAACATGGCGAGAAGCGTGTGGGCATTGCGGTGGAGCAGAGCTTACATCTGATCCACAGGCACAGGGCAGAGAGAAGAGACTTAACTGGGAATAGTGTGGGCTTTAGGAACATCAGCACTCATCCCCCAGTCACACAGCGCTTCCAACAAGGCCTCCTAATCCTTCCCAAACTCTTCCACCAACTGAGGACCAGGCATTCAAGTGTCTGGGCCTATGGGGACCATTCTTATTCAAGCCACCACAGAAGACAATGAGCCAGATTGTTCTAGCAAATGAAAAGCATAAGGGGTCAGCTTGAGTTCACCAAAGATATATCCAATCAACACAGTCCCCTGTGGTGAACTCCCTGCTCTCAACAGATTCTTTTCTTGTCTAATGGTGGAGCACATGGTGGGTATTAGCAATGTCAGGTGTGTATGTATGTTACCCCCTTCCCTAGAATGCAACTTTCTTTCTACTTCATAGGCCTGTGATATTGGCATACCTTCATATTAATATGTGCACAACACACACACATGTACACACATACATACACTCAGGCACATATGCATCTATCCATATATTTATATTTAAAACCCATTGACATTTTACATGTGTGAAATAGAGAAAATACAAAGATACATCTAGGTTCTGTATCAGACTTGCAGGCATATGACTCCCTGTCCTCATCCATCTCGTAGACACGTGTCCCAATTCAGTGCAAGATCCCTGGAAGTCTGGTTTTCTACTTCTCCATTTCCCCGAAGCACTTGGCTCAGAGTGATGCCAATCTTGGATGCTTAGTCAAACGATGACGGGCTCCCTAAAAGGACAGAGCAGCCAGCATGAACCGGACTGCAGGGAGACCACCTTCTCAGCACGAAAGGCAGCAGCGTTTGAGCTCAGAGCACTGCTGGTGCCCCGGAGGAACTGGGTCCAGTCTTTTCTTTCCTGTGGACACAGTCTGAGTTTTCAGAGCACAGCTTTTGAGTGGGCATTAGGACAATACTCAATTAGTGTGATGACCCAATCGACTCAGACTGCAGACTGGAGAATTTGAGTTCTATACCTAGTTTGGACAGAGAAAGAGAAGGCTGCCATTCCACATGTTTGATTTCCCTGAGGCGAATTTGGTTTTGTTTATTCGTCACCTTATCTCATCCTCCTGCTAGTCCTACATTTATAAAGTGAGGTGTTTGGAATAGCAGTGCTGTATCTGAATCATGAACACACTCCATGTATTGAGTACCTGGTTCCCAGCCTGTGTGGCACTACTGTGAACCTAAGGAGCCAGGGCTCAGTGGAA
This sequence comes from Apodemus agrarius, assembly GCA_964023405.1. Lineage (NCBI taxonomy): Eukaryota > Metazoa > Chordata > Mammalia > Rodentia > Muridae > Apodemus > Apodemus agrarius. Next base: position 58,343,779 of record OZ030019.1, read on the forward strand.
GAGAGTTAGATGCTCTTGAAAGGTGATATTGAGGCTCCGCTCCCTTAATGGCCCTCTGTTCTTCTGTTAGGCCATGAGGTGAGCTAGTTTTTTTGTCATGTGTCCCCCACAGCAATGTTCTGTCTCATCAAAGACCCTCAGCATAAAGAGGAAAATGAGGCTGGAAGCCTCTGAGGTTGAGAGCCAAAACAGGCCCTTTTCATCCTGAGTCAATCTCTCTGGTATTTCTTACAGTTGCAGAAGGCTGACCAACACAATTAGGTCACTCTCCAAGGTTCTTCTACTGCCTGAGTTAGGAGACATCAGGTGTTGGCGAGGATGTGGAGAAAGAGGAACACTCCTCCACTGCTGGTGGGACTGTAAGTTGGTACAACCACTCTGGAAATCAGTCTGGCGGTTCCTCAGAAAACTGGATATGATACTTCTGGAGGACCCAGCCATATCACTCCTGGGCATATACCCAGAAGATTCCCCAGCATGCAATAAGGATACATGCTCCACTATGTTCATAGCAACCTTATTTATAGTAGCCAGAAGCTGGAAAGAACCCAGATGTCCCTCAACGGAGGAATGGATACAGAAAATGTGGTATATATACACAATGGAGTACTATTCAGCCATTAGAAACAATGAATTCATGAAATTCTTAGAGAAATGGATGGAGCTGGAGAACATCACACTAAATGAGTAACCCAGTCTCAAAAGAATACCCATGGTATGCACTTACTGATAAGTGGATATTAGCCTAGAATCTTGGGACACCAAAGACACAATCCACATACCAAATGATGTCCGACAAGAAAGAAGGAGTGGACACTGGTGCTGGAAAGGATCAAAACATCAGTGTAGGGGAACGGTGGATGGGGGAACAGGGGGAGGAAAAAGGGAATGTGGGACCTTTGGGGGGTGGGAAACCAGAAAAAGGGAAATGAAATGTAAATATAGAATATATCCAATAAAAAAATAAAAAAAAACAATTCAGTGGTCATTTGATGGGAAGAGAGAAAATGATGTCGGGGCCTCAATGGAAAGAAGTAGAAAGGTGACGATTGAAGCCAGAAGGGCAGATAAAAGGGTAAAAATATAACCGGCTAGCTGGTGCTTTTCTACAGCACATGCTTATTTTGAAATGTCCTCTGAGCTCAGGAAACAATACATTTAATCAAATGATTCTCATTCTTCTCCTTACAGCTTATCACTGCTGAATTTATTTCAGTGAAAGTGCTTTTGGGGCATGCTCAGTCCCTGAAAATTTTGGAATGTCATTACAGCCAACACAATGAAGGAGATGGCACAAGAGCAACTTGCTCTCACAACTTTGTCCTCGGTCATCTAGGTAGATGTGTGAGAATTGCTATTTTTAGTGTCCGGGATTTTCGTTTCTGCTGACTAGGCATTTGCTAGTCATTTTTGAGCCCCCGCTATAATCTTGGCAGCCAGGTGTGAAGACCCCTTCTCTTGACTAGGAAGCTCAGCCTCCAGAAGGCTAGGCTGCTTGGAGTTAACTTGTGTGTTCATCAAAAGTACATTTTGCCAAGTCTTAATTCAGTTTCTCAGGTCTGCAGGACAAAGAGGATATAAATCCTTAATCAACTGACAGTTGTTAGAAGGGAGCTCAGAGAGCCGATCTTTCTCCACATTCTAGGGTAGTGTTTTCCTGAGCAGCAATCTCTAGCACGATGGACCACATGAAACACTATGGGACCTTTATCTATAGAAGGAAATCAAGAAAAGTGCAGCATTGATACAGTCTCCCAGATCCCTCTCAAAGACCCCATGAGGCAGGCTTTCTGCCCTACGGTCGGAGGAGAGAAGTGTTAGACATCAAGAAGCATCAGAACAGGACCCCGCCCCCATCCCAATTTATAATTGCCCCCCCATTCCCTCTTTGTCTAAATATAAAGATACACAACTCTCCAGCCTTCATTAGATGTAACCACAAAGTACATAGTTCTCTCCGAGCTTTCGATATGTGCTTCTGAAGACTCCCTTGCCATGCAACACACAGCATTTGTTTTGTGTTTCTTTTCAAAACTGTCTTTTGCTATAGACTCATCATCATGAGTCCTGAGACAGAAACAAGAGAAGCATTTTACCTTTTCCTCTCTTTTCAAATGTGTGAGAAGTACACTTTTCCAGTTAACCTTAATTCTGTCTCAGCTGAAGACAGAAGTGAGTCCGGGGAGAGAGAGGCTGATCCGTAATCATCTCCAGGAAGGGCTGTGGCGGTAATTAGCAAGTATTTACAGCAAGATAGGCTACTCTACAGTCAAGAAATTTTTGAAGGACTATTGCTTTTGTGATATGCATTTCAGGTTTCTGGAAATTTCTGCAACCAAGGCATCTCAGTTCCACTAAGTGTTCAGGAAGCCAGGTTATGGCTGCATTGTGGGTACAGCCCCTGGATAAGCCACTAGTCCAATCAACTTGAAGTCTCTAAAATGAATGGCTTTACTTTAAACCTGTTTTTTTCAATGATGCATTTGTATACTGCCATTCAATGTCCCATTTCCCTTGTTGTCCTGTGGAGAAAGAAATTTAAATTTCAGAGAAATCTAGCTGTATTTTACCTGCCCCCATATATGTGCATGCATGCAATGCACACATACACACACACAGACCCACACATGCACATACACACACTCATTTTATTTTATGTGATAAGTACAATTTCCACACTCATGTCTTTGGTACAACTTTGGTAAGATGTTTTAACTATAATCACCAGTGATTGTCTTAGGTTACTCTGCCTCAAGCTGTGGTACCATTAAATATTTTAATCTGAAGGAATCTGATGGCATAGCAGAAGAGAAAAGATCATTCACATTTTTGTCTTCATTCTCTGAGTAGGTTACACAGGTCTCACCTGAAATGTTACCTACCCAAGGCTTAAGGGAGTGTCCTTCTTTCTGAAGACTCATTGAGAGAAGAATCTGAACAGACACTTGCTGCTTCTCCCAGTTCAGTACCATTGGGTCCCTTTGCCTTTGCTGATCATATTTCTCTATCACTATTCATTTCTTTATCAAATATAAGAGTTAGATGAGTTTACCTATTTCTTTGGGTCTTCATGTCCTTATAAAATCTCCAGGGGACACATAATATTTATATCACATAAATCTATTTGCTTTCTTCTTGTTGCCAGGAGCCCTAGCTACAAGCCTAGGATGTGTGAGGAAAAGAAACATCCCTTTCCCACAATGGTGAGCACTGTTCAGGCGTGCAAAGCTGAGGTGTAATCTACTTCATTGCTGTAGTCTAAGGCTTCCATTGCAATCATTAGATGTATGTTTCATACACCAAAGATTGTAGTCATTTTTTCCAGACAAGTGAATAAAATATATAAAAGTTTAGAAATTAAAAGAATAATCAATAGGAATTTTCCTTTTCATTCATCATATCAGTAATCACTGTTTTATAATAAGGTATAATGCAATAAGATACTAAATCACATTCCTAAGAATCGCTGTGCAAGACATTTCCATATGGTACCAGACTGCAAGGTTTTATAACACATTCACAGATCATGGTGACAAGGAATACACGATGATTTCTTAAGAGTCAATGTCATTTTCCCAATATAATTTTGATTTTAGTTCCCTATCCCTTGAAACTTAAGAAAAAGAACATATGCCTTCTTAAAACACCAAAGCCAGCTACATAATAAATGCATGAAGAACTTACATACCTCTCATGTATTAAAGCATGTCTCGATATTAAGTGAAGTTTACCAACACTGTGAACATACTTTATCATCTTGTTTCTTTTGTGGCACTTACCATAGTGTGTGTAATTTACATAGTTGGTGTAATGTATTTGTTATTTCTTCTTTGACTCCCACCTACAAAGACAGCTGATTTCTTCTTACTTCAAGTAAAATAGTGACTACAAAAGTGAATGACACCAAGCCCAACAGATATATCTATAATGCAACTCCCACACCTAAGGCTCAGAGATATGGAGGAAAAAGAGGTGGAAAGATGGTAAGAGCCAGAAAATCAAACATTGCATCTTCTAGCAAGGTCAGAAGCTACATCTACAGTCTCACCAACACAACTGCCTAAACATGGGCTGAATGAGGACCACAACATACGTGGATAATGTCGACAGGGGAAGGCCTACAAGGCCTTAACCCTACACAGAGAACTACAGGCAGCTAAGGAATGCTAAGTGCAGAAGAAATAGTTTTCCCTGGAAAAGAACACACTAGTTAGTTATCCAGTACCAAAAGGTCAGCACTGAAAACATACACACAAAGGACATTATAGAAACTGAGCAGGTTGTATTTGTGTATTTGTATATATATATGTATATATATGTACATATATATGTATATATATGTCTCTGTGTGTGTGTGTGTGTATTATACTAACATGTATGTATGAACAACAATTAATTTTTATAAAAGAGGCCACGAGTTTGAAAGAGAGAAAGGAAGGACATATAGGAGGAGGGTTTGGAGAGAGGAAAGGGAAGGAGAAAATTATGTCTCATAAAATAAAGTGATTTAAAAAATAGCAAATGGTAACAAACTGGAGAGAATGTAGGAAAAGGGAAACACTCATTCACTGTCGGGGGGAGTGCGGACTGTATAGGCACTGCGGAAATCAGCATGGAGATTCCAGCAATCCCGCTCCTGGCTGTGTACCCAAAGGCTTCCATATTCTACGACACAGATACCTGCTCATCTGTATTCATTACTGCTCTATTCACAACAGTCAGGAAATAGAGACAACTTAGATGTCTATCAATGGACAGACGAACAACGGAAACGTGGTTTACATACACAACGGAATAGTATCCAGATGTCAAAGTAAACCTTGAAGGTAAATAGACGGTGCTGGAAATGATCCGTGCATGTAGGTGATCCATACCCATAAAGACACACCACCTGCCTTCGTGTGGATGCTCGCTTAGGTAATCCATACCCATAAAGACATACCGCATGCCTCCGTGTGTATGCTCACTTGCTTTGAATCTCTAGATGCGTGTGATATAGCCAAACATCTGATAGCTCTATTTCTCATTACAGCTTCAGAAAATCCATATTAGAAGGGATCCCCGATATCACCATGTCTCCCGACAGCCTTATGACTCTGGCTTTTATACTTGAAAACCTTTACCCCTGAGAGACATTCAATAGATGGTCAAGAGTAGTCAGAGTAATGGGATAATTATTGAGTATCAGTTTTAATTAAAGACTTCCACGATAAGAATAAATTCAATAATCATATGTCAACATCACTATAAGGTGCATGCCAAAATTTATGATTTGCCTTAATTCTTTTTGGGGTGAAACAAGTATTTCTATGTTTTGTAAACTAATTTATGAACTGAGACATAAGACATGAGGTTATGCATATTTACAAGGTGGCATGTATACTAGTTACTTTTTAATTCTTTTACAATTGATTGCTGTGATTGGAAAAATGTCCTTTCCCTTCCTTCCAAGGGGTACACAGCTGTGGAAATGGGACAGCTGGCACTTCCCACATGGATTTCTGCCTGTCTGATCATCCCTTTTGCAGTTCACCAGGAGAACAAATATGACCCAGGTATCATACTGATACAATGAGAATGAGAAGAGAAGAAATCTGAGTCCAAGCAGAAGGCCGGGACTGCACAAAGCAGATTGCGACGCAGGGGAATCCCCGCCCACTTACTGCTTTAGTCACTGGGAACTTCCTTTTGGTTGTTGTGTATCCAACACAAATACAGAAACTGGTACCCGTAAGTAGAAATCTGTCACAGAAATCTACTGAGCAACACTGACCCTGGGATCGCAGAGGCAATAAGGAAGCACTGGGCAAGGGTGAGAAACAGTGATCCACTCACGTGACAGACAAGCTGCTGGGCAAGACTGTCCTCTGTAGGAACTCGGGGTACAGAAAATAACAGTAATAAATTGTGATTGACAAGAAGCCTCCGAGGCCCAACACTGATAGAATGAACTGTTCCTTCTGTGCGCTTTTAGCAGAATAAGAACATTACAAATGCTACTGTGTGCATAAAAGAAGACAGAGCTTCAGTAACTTGTAGGCTGGACAAGTGAAACTGTTCCTAGTGGAAAATAACACCACGAAGAGACGGCCTCGGACTCCTCATCCAGGCCTAACACAGGCTAACACAATCTTGAGACAGACACCACAGTGAGACCTAGGTAGTCATACTTCTGTGAGCGTCCAAACAGCCTTGGTGGGAAATTTTTGCTGGAGAAGTGCTTCTGTACAGACTCTGGGTTTGGCTGCTGAGAGAGCATTTAGCACTAAGGACTTCTTTCAAGGCTTCTGAGTCCCATGGTTAAAAAAAATGGTGGGTGGGACTCAGCTTAGGTAGAAAGCTTTCAAAACTTCTGAGATAATTACACTGGGAAAAGCACTGACAGTCATATCTAAGAGAAATTGAAGGGCTATTAACAGTCTACAAGAAGACAGATAGCATGCTCTTCTCCTCGGAGGGAGATGCTCCCCAGAGCCCTCTTACCGGGTATTTAAGTAGGAAGGATGTCCTGGCGAGTGTGGAAAAGATCAATAAGAACAGAGGCTTCTACCAGGGAACACACTGGGCTCAACTGAAGAACATCCCCTCATCTGTGACCCAGCATCATTTACGGAAGGGACAGCAGACCTGGTGTGGACCAGTGATTGCTATCCTTGACCTCCCTAATAGCACTGCCTTCTGAATTGAACTTCTGCTTTTCTGTCATTTTATGTCAGGCCTGCGACGTGGTTGGTTGCATGGAGGATGGGAAAGCAGCCTGTTGATTCTGTTGATAAGCTTTCCATGTCAGGAGGAAGCCTGTCGGTGATTGCTTTTCTTGTCTCCATTCTGCCCTGTCTCCATCATCAGACTATGGGTATTTTTTTTGTCCCTTCTCTAGCTTAGCAGTATGGCGTGCAATGGTAGGAGGGTGGAGGTGATGGCTCTCTTAGGAGATATCCCCTGCTTGCTTTTGTTCCTCAAGTGTGCCTCTGGTCATCCATAAACAGAAAAGGCTCTGGGTCATTGCATGCCCGAGTGGAATGAGGAGACCTGTGGAATAAACTAGAAACCTACAAAGTACAGAAAGTCTCAAGAGATCTCCTCACAGGCCACTAATCACTCTCTGGAGAAGTGCCATAGATTGCATTCTGGAAAGCTAGATGCTGGGCCTGCCCTTCAATCCTGGGAATGTCGCACTGTTTTCCTGGTACCCAGTTTCCTTCTTATGTCCTTCGTTATAAATCATAGCTTGTTCTTGACCTGTTAGGGTTCACAGGATTATTGAGATTGAAGGAAAAAAATAAACGAGATATGAAACTGCTTTTAAATGGTACTATGTAATACAGCCTGGGGCACTGTTGTTTTTATAGGTCTCTGCTGGACTTCATGAAATATCTGTGTCAGTTATTCTAGTGAAATGACTCACCCCCACTACAGGCAGGAGGTTAGACCCTCAGCACTGGGTTCCAGTGTCCAGCATTCCTTCCTGCCATCATGCATGACTGTTTTCTTGGGTCTGGTGCCTGTATCATTCTATCTCTCCTTGTGTCTTAAGGCTCAGCTGAACTCAGCAAACCGAATTTTCCTAGAGTACATATAGCTGAAGGTGTGGCTGGTACGTCTGCATTCTTAACTGAAAGTTTCATGACCAAACCCAAGAAATGCCTAATGGTGAACACCTGAAAGCCAGGTATAATTCTCTTTAATTCAGGGAAGATACTGTCCACAAACAGGGATGCTCTTAATGTGCATAACGGAAGGTACATACTTCCTGTTGGAAAACGGAAGAGGTTGAACAAACCAGCTGTTCTGACTGTAGAAAATGAATGTTAAAGTTCTTACAGGGTAAAAAAAAATACAGTTTTTATCTTATTAAGTTATTATCTGTTCTGAAAAAATAATAGCCTCTGTGTGCTTACAGCTGTGGTAAAATCCTGCAGAATCAAAATTAACCTTTGATTTAAAGGTCACTGATAGCTTTTTTAATTTGCAAAAAACACGGGGAGGGTTTATAATTTGTCTGCACTGAACAAGGCCATGAGATGACATTTTTCTGAGTTTAGATGATGCTTTCTTTTTAAAACAAAACAATGGTTCAAAAGTGGATGAACCTGTTATAGCTTCCAAGAAATTCTTTCAGGAAATATTCTCTATAATAAAGATGATAATCTTAAAAGCATAATTTGAAATGGATGTTTGAATTGATCAAAATTCCTAGAAGTTTTCAAAATGTGTTGAGACAAATCTCATATAGACAGGGTTGATAAATGTGTCTTTGGTAGTTTAAATACTTTTCTGTCTGAGCATGGTTCTTTTTGTTGTTGTTGTTGCTTGTTTGTTTGTTCTTTTTTATTTTCCCCAGCTCTCTGGGTATATTAATTACTACTACCAATTCTACTTTTGTTTAAATATGAGTTAATTTTTAAACCATAAGAAACTTTGAACAATTGACCCTACAACTTCAGTTTTTGGATAGAGGAACTGGCTACTATTGAGAGTAGAACTAATTGTATGGATTTCGCAGTCAAGCAAATTAAACACACCCATTGTCTCAAAAAATCGAAAGTCTTTAGTCCAAGGGGGCTGGAGGAAGTTGGCCTTGTGAAACACTAAGCCCTCAGGAGGTCGAGGTAGAGGATTCTAAGTTTAAGACTAGCCTGGAAAGAGGAGAGTAAAGAGTGGGTGGAGAGAAGGCAGCAGAATATGGATCAGAGGAGAGCAGCAGAATTAAGAACAATAACTAACATTTGAAAATGGAGGAGGGAAAGGAGGGCTGGGAACAGACTACATGGAGCAGACGTAAGATGCCAGTGCCTAGGGGTGAGCCAAATGGCTGTGTGGCCATTTTCCCTGTGGATCCAACGATGGCGAAGCTATTGGGAACAAGGTGTTGAGACATTTGAGGAAGCTCAGAGAAAGAATAGCTACCTTTGGTGACGCCTTGCAAATGTCCAGTGCATAGATTTCTTTCATAGGAAACCAGAAGTGCATTCACTGGAGGATGCTGGGGCCGAGGCAACAAGCATGTAGGGTCATGTTCATGGAGAGCTTGGCTCCACATAGAGAATGAAACAAGACTCTGTACACAAAACTGGTTAGATAGTCAAAATCCTTGCTCTTGCTTCTTGATTTCTGGAGGCAACTACAAGCCTCCCTGGTGAAACTAACACTCGCCATTGGACTCTTAGTCATCTGATAGTGAAGCTTAATGGTTAGAATAGAATACTCGCCCCTCAAAACATTACCCTACCCCCTTTAAAGGTCTATATACACTATAATAGATTTGTATGTATCCCTCTTTTGTAAATTAGTTTATTTAATCTATGAGGCAAGAGCTTACTAGGTAGCCCAGGCTAGCCTCATATTCATGACTCTTCTATATTTGCCTCCCATTATCAAATATAATGGACAGGCAAGCTCATTAGACACTACTGCCTGAAAGAGAAGGACCTTAGTACATAGCAGAAAAGTCAACATCACATACGACAACGGGCCTCTGCAAAGATCAGAGAACTTGGGATGATACTATGGCCATCGGGAAGGAAGAGGAAGGCAGTCTGTCCAGGAGGAAAAGGCCAATGTTAGAAAGAAGGATGAACAAATAAAGTTTTGGAAAACAAAAGCAGCCAGACTTTTAAAAACCAATAATTATAGTGTTAAAGAATTCACTTCTCTTAGGAAGCAGAGTAAAGAGGAGGGAACTATTAAATAAACTTAAAAGGAAACCCCAGACAATCAATTCAGGTCAGCAAAGGGATGTCTGAAGTTGGAAGCTGTTCTTATTTTACCACTCTGGGACAGGATCTCATGTAGTACAGGCTGACCTCAGCCTTGCTATGTAGCCAAGGCTGGCCCTCAATTTCCTGATCTTCCTGCTTCAGCCTCCCAAATGCTGGGAGTAAAGATATGAGCTATCATAGCGTGTGGAAGTTGGAGACTCTTGTGCAAACTGATCTGAAAAAAAGAACAGTGGAATAAGCAGGTTCTGGAGGAGGAGGGTGGGAAACAGAGCCTTCTGACTTCGATTCTACATTAAGGTGTCCACTAGTGTGTGGGAATCCCACTAATTAAGGTCCCAATATACCACATCTGGATAGCTCCTCTGAGCTTGGCACAAAATGAAGGACTCCCTTTATCAGCAGGGCTTCCCTCCTGGGGAGCCTGGTCCCTTGTACTCTACCTGAGCAAGGTCAAGTAGTCCTTGGTAGACCTACCAGTTCAACTTCCTCTTTCCTAATAAGAACCCACCCAGCAAGTACCTGGGATTCCTGGAATGTCTCTCCATACAAATGAGACATTCACAGTACTTTAAGCTCTAGCCAATGATGTTACAATCACCCTGAAAACTCTGTCCCACTCTCAAGGTTCATATATAGCTCTTGTCCATCCTGAATAAAGGTATGCAAAACAGCTGAGAGCATCTAAAAGGGCCGCTTTGTTAAAATCCTCAGAGGCCTTCTATCACCTCTTCCCCTGTCAGAATCCTGTAGACCCCACCCTTCTGTGGCTCTGCTTCATCCTTCCAGCCTGGTGTGCAGTGGCATCTGGATACCCTGAGATGGAAGCACACATGCATACCACACATTAGAGCCAGGCAGGAAAAGCCTGGGGAATGGCAGGGCAAAGATGACCTCGAAGGATAGAGAAGAGAGAGAAGGAACAATTTTTTTTGCATGCCTTATGTATGTGTATTTTACACTAAAATAATTTTTAAGTATGTTAAAGCCAGACATGGTGGGCATACCTATAATCTCTATATCTGGAAAACAGAGAGAGGACATATGCGGAGTCCCTTGATTCTATAAGCTTTTCATGTATATTGTGATTTAAAGGTAAATTCGGGCATTTGGTGGCTGGTTTTAGGAGAGTTTGACTCAAGTCCAAGTCATTTGGAAGAAAGGGGCTCAACTGAGAAACTACCTTCCTGGGAAATTGCCTGTAGGCATGTCATGAATATTGTCTTGATCAGTGATTGATGTGGGAGGGTCTGGTTTACTGTAACTGGTCCTGTATGGTATCATAAAACATGCTGAAGAAGCTATGGGGGGGGGCAAGTCAGTAAGCAGTATTTCTCCCTGGCTTCTGCTTCAGTTCCTGCCTCTAGGTTCCTGCCCTGTTTGTGACCCTACTATCATTTTCCTGGATGATGGACACAAACTATAAGAAGGAATAACCCTTTTTCTCTCCGTGTTGTTTTGGGTACGGTGCTTCATCATGGCAATAGAAACCCTAACCAAAAGAAGACAGTGACAGGAGAGTCAGACACATGGAAACACCTGTCAGGAATTCACCATGAAATACTCCACACACTGAGGAATTCCACTCTAATTTCCAACATTTGTCAGAAACACTTCAGTGTCAGAAAGGGCACTCATTTTCTTTGTTTCCCGTTTTGCTGAAAGAATTATATCTCTGATTAGAAGAGTTAATAATAATCAGTCAGAAATCCAGGAATCTGGGGGGGGGGAAGGGGAGGTTTATTGTCCTTGAGGGAGGTCAAGTCAAAGGTGTTAGGGCAGACGTTCTCAATCTGTGGGTCGGAACCCCTGGACCCTTTCTCAAGGGTTGCCTCAGACCTTCGGAAAACACAGAGATTTGCATTATGACTCATAATGCTAGCAAAATTACAGTTATAAAAACACCAACAAAAATAATGTCATGGTTGGGGGTCACCACAACATGAGGAATGGTACTCAAGGGTTGCAGCGTTAGGAAAGTTGAGAACCACTACTCTCGAGGTGTTCGGGAGCAGTCTCAGCTCTTGCAGAGTAAAGATGCAACTTGGAGAAGGTGTGAGATTTTGGGGTGGTTTCTGAGTGTTGGGCTTGGTTCTTAGGAAGGTTGCATTCTTCTCTCCACATCACCATGATGATGATGACGACCACTAAGTAAGCACTCACAAGCAGAGTGTGTTAGCTAATTCCCCTGTCACTACTGGAACAAAAAGTCATGCTTAAGAAAAATGTTTCTGAAGAATGGACAGTGGAGGAGAAACTCGGGGAATGACTGAGACACAGGAATCCTAGCCAGCAATTGTCAGCAACCGGGAGATTTTCTGAAGGCTACAAAATAGGGGGTGTTATTCTTAAATAGTAGCTGGTGTACATCTAAATGACCCTAAGAGAGGCCATGGTGGTTGTAAGCATCCCCAAAGCTCTCTTTTCAAATTAGAGGTCTGCTGAATGAGCAATCTGAGCTATTCCTCCTGGTCTATTTGCCTTCTTCCAAATTACCTGGCATCTGCATTCATTTAAAAAGGAAACATCCTCGGGAATGGCTATTAATAGAGAAAATAACATTACCTTTAAATTGTGGCCCCGGAGAGCTGGGCAGTGAAATCTTTTACAGGTGTTCAATCATTTTTCATTTTATACAGCACTGGCGAGGGCCTTAAAGCATAGAAGATTTTTTCTCATCTGGTTTTAAAAGCTGGGGTTGATCCAAGGAGCACGCAGCCACTTTTCCTGCTTCCTTCATCTCTCCCTTTGTTCTTTTCCTTCTGCCCTTTCTTCTCTCTAACTTGAGGCCATTGTAGCATGGCAGAAAGAGCAGTCAGTGGAATCAGTGGAGATGTAGCCTCTCAACCAACTCTGACCCTTATTAGCTGTGTGACCTTGGGCAAGTCACCTCGCCTCTCTGAAGCTGTCTCTTCATGTAGAACATGAAGGTGTTGCCTGCCTTCTCTTTGGCTCTAAGCAGGGAGGACGAATGTGCTTTAGAAACTTCACTGTTAAATAAATTTCTAACATTCCAAAAACTTGAAGGACAGAGGCTGGCCCTTGACTCGGTAATAGAGTTTGACAAACCTTGAAAGCATTTCCAATGTACTCTTCTTGCAACTAAATGGAGGTTCCTTCCATATCCCAACTCACAAAACATCCTTAGAGGAGTAAGAAGGACTCCTTGTAGAACCAACATATTTTTCCAAGGATACCCATTGTACAATTTTCTCATAAAACACAAATGAGAAAGGTCTCTAGCAGCAGATAGGCTCATGAACTAAACGTTGTCATCATCTTTGGCTTTTAGAAATTATTCTACTGGGAGGGGAACTGGTGGGACTTAATCACTTACCTGATGCAAATGACCTAGCACCCATATTCTTGTAGTGAAAGTTAGATGTACAGCCAAGAACGGAAAATAGCCACAGTGAGACTTCCCTTGACCTCCCATGAAGGCTAATCTTAACTGTCAGCCTGGCTGGCTTGAGAAATGTCTTGTAGGTTAGTAAAGTGCACCTCAGGGTGTTCTCGAGACAGTTTGAGAGTGAGGGCTCTGACCTCATGAACAAATCCCTTGGTGCAGTCAATGTGTGATCGTACATTTGTGGAAGGCAAAAGGTGGAGGTGGGGGTCTAGCTGCAAGAAGTAGTGGGGTCTAGCTGGAAGAAGTAGGGACTGTATCTTGTTCTCCCTCCCTATCTGACTACTCTCTGGCCACCCCAAGGTGGACAATTGCCCTTTTCTTTTTCTCCTGTTCCCAGCATCACAATGCACTGCCTTCATATCCCTGAGAAACATCGAGTCAAGTACCAGAAATGAGCCCCTCTGAGCTGGGTGCTAAGATATACCTCTCCTCCTTTTTGTAAATTGTTTCTTGATTCATTCTTTCCTTTCTTTTTCCTACCTTTTTTTCTTTAAAATTTGCCATGTATGCACCGTGTGTGTGTGTGTGTGTGTGTGTGTGTGTGTGTGTATGTGTGTGTGTGTGAGTGTTTTTTACAAGTATGCATGTTTGCCTGCATAATCTTAAGGGTACGGCATTCAAAGGCTGACGTCTCATGCCTTCCTCGATTGCTTTCTACTTTATGTATCAAGGAAAGGTCTCTCATTTGAGCTCAGAGCTCTCTAATTTGTCTGGTCTAGCCAGCTAGCTTGTTCCATGCTTCTGTCTGTCCCCATCTCCTGAGTACAAGGACCATAGACAGGCTGATATGCCTTCTCAGCAATTATACGGGTGCTGGGGATCCAAACTCCACTCCCGATGCTTGTGCACCACGCGTTGAATGCACTGAGCCATCTCCCAGCCCCTCAAAGTATTTTTGCTAATGCTGCAAAGTGTAGGTCAGTATAATAACACTGTCTTCAGCACGACTTTGATTTGGTTTGCTTCTCAGTGTTGCTGGGGAAGCCTATGGCTTTATACATAAGAAGCTGGTCTATATCCCTGGGTCTTCAGAAGAACCCAACACCAAACATTTGCTCCTTTCTCCTGTCTCCCCACAAGAGCCTTGGGCTATTCAGCATCCAGGATGTTTTGGAATCCAGAGATTTGGATTTCTTTCTATATTGGTTGCTTTTCTTGCTCTTATGATCACTTAGACCACAAACAGGACACAAGGAAGCATAAGGTTTTATTTTGGCCCACAGTTTGAGGGGAAACAGTCATCAGAGATGACTGCAGATGGAGGCATGACAGCAGAAACAGGAGACAGCTGGCTACATGTGCCCATGCTTAGGAGCTGAGAGGATGGATCGAGAGATTCTGCTTTTCCATTTTCTTCTCTTTATTATTGGTCTAGGACACTAGACTCTAGGACAGTACCACTTATATCCAGAGAGCGGTCTTTACCTAAAGTAAAAGGTATTAAAAGTCACTGGCAGAGGTGTGCCTTCAGTGTGATTACAAATCCAACCAAGTTGACAATAAAGACCATTGTCCTTCCAAATTGTCCTTACATTGACCATTACATTCCTTATAAATGCCCCCCCATCTTCATTCTTTTAAATATGTATTAACAGTTGCTTCTCTGAGATCTTTGCTATACCCAGGCAAGGGTTGAATACACAGTTATTTCACATATGCACTGACTGAGCATTTAGGAATCTTCTCTTGTATACAAAATATTATGAGAACTTGAGTCCCCAGGAAAATGTTTGGTTTGGGGGGGATTGTTGAGGCAGTCCCTCCATGAACTGGTCAGTTCCAAGAGTTGGAGCAGTTACCCCTGATTAGTTTGGGGAGAACATGGGAACAATGAGCCAAAGTGTGTTAGATCACAGATCTCATGGGTGCCTCTTCTCTTTCTCTCTCAGTGTTGGAGAGTCTAGGGGGCATTGCACAGTGAAATAGGGGGAGGTGAACACGATTTTAATATATTGCATGTATGTATGAAGTTCTCAACGAAAGTAACTGAAACATCAAGCCACGCCTCCCCTGTAGTTCTGGTCTCTACTTCCTGTGGATGTAGCAGGGACTTGCAAACAAATGTTCTTTTCTTCTATTTGGTGCTCTGGTAAAAGACTCTGATGCCTTTGAGTCACAGACAGCTTTCTGGGGGAAAAGTCATAGACGTAAGAGATTTCTCTGCAAACTTCTCTCCTGTTCACACAACACTGCTCTGACAACCTCTTTCTTCATTTGGGCCTCCTGGTTATGCAGTCCCCTGTGGCTCTCTCCACTTTTACTTCAGCCTCTTATCACTCCTAATGAAGTTCCTCTCCTGATTTGAAAGGGAGGCTTTTTTATTTCACCATTAAGGCCATGTTGTTCTTGTCTTTGATGCTATCCTCTCTCTACTCGTCCTAATGGCTCTTTTACCTTCAGGCCTTATTATGGCCTCCGTAGTTGGGATGCTCTCTCTCCTAATACAGCTCATTTTGAGGGATAATTGGCCTCAGCTTCTTCTCCGGGAACCAACTGAATCTGCATTTTTTTCTTTTGAATATAAGAAAGGCACTTTGCCATGAGAGTGGGACAGTTACCACGGACCATGGCTATTTCCTTCAATATTTCATGTCACCGGGGTTCGCTGTGGTGCTCTAAAGTAGAAAGAAGGCAGAAAAAAAAAAAAGACAACTCCTCACTCCAAGAACCTGGATATAATATAAAGGTGTCTCCAAGTTTAGTCAATGAACTCTCACAGATAACTTGGAAAAGGTGGCTTTCACATGTCCTTGGCCCAACGGCATCTGATCTAGGAAGTCCCCTACACAGGAAAGTCATCTGAGCTATTATCTCTGGGTTTCTCATGACTCTCACAGGGGAGTTTAAGCTGCACTGGGCCATGCTTTTTAATCAGAGCTGAGAAGTGATTAATTTTTTTAACCTTTTATATGCAGAGGAACTTCTGGTAGTTCTAATTTAGTTTCAGAGTAGCAAGTAAAAGTGGAAAGAAGCGGGTGCTGGGACAGCAGTTGACATCTTCATTCCAGACGCTTGCTTTTTATAAAATGTGTGCTGCTGCCAGCCTGCCTGCCTGCCAGCCAGCCAAGCATTTCCCCGAAACTAGATCTCACTTCCAGTCTGAGCAGAGTGTGGGGAGCCAGACATGAAGAGTTGGGGTGCCATGAAATCAGCTGGCAGAGAAAGTCTGAAGGGCCAATTTCTCCTGACAAAACCAGTCTCTGCTTCTGTTCTCTATGATGTTTCTAAATGGAAAAATGTACATTTTTTTTTGTCTGCAAGTAGTCTGGAAACTGGTGTGCCACTTCCTGACCATCAAAGTCCGTGAACATCTGCTCTGGGAATCCCCGATCCAAGGGGAGGTGTGCTGTCTGCTGTGCGATTTGAGGAATAAGAGTCAAATTCCCATGTTCACTGCCAAGGAGAAGGAAATAAAAATCACAGGAAGAGTCACAAAAAAATGAGCCAAAGGTTTTCCCTGCTTCCATTCTGACTACCATGGGCTATGCTCTCTCTCAAACTATAAAGTGGGAGAGAGAACTAATGAAGCAAACTGATATTTTATGGCAGGGACTGTACTACACAAGATATTTGGTATAGTGTCAGCAATAGCCCTGACAATAAAAATGTATATATGTATATATTGTCTTGTGGTGGTTAGCATGTAATAGAAGGCAGGTTCAATTTTTATCAACGTTCTACATGTCATTTTACTTGATCCTCAGGAATGCTTTGTAGTGGAGCTCATTTGTTGAAGAAAAAGCTGGAGTTTAGAGAGGCTCAAAAAGGACAAAGAAAGAAGGGCTTGAAGCCTGGCACGAATGAATATCTTTGAAGCCCTTAAATGCCACACGATGTTTCATGCCTGTCATCAGCATCTTCATTTTATAGGCAAGAAGACCGGGACTTGGAAAGTGTCACCTTTGCTCTAAGGCTGTGCCTTAGGATGTCAAAGGCTGATGTCAGCCCAGCCCTTCAGACACTTGCTTTTGTGCCTCTGCAGATAACCAAACCTTCACTATGCCGTGTATGTAATAAGGAACGCCTCAGACATAAGAGATGTTTATTTTGACCTTTTTATCAGCCAAGGGAGGCAAACACAGAGTCAACGCAATGCCTCTCCCGTTGGGTGTTGGAATTAACCCATATTTTAATCGACCACAGCCACGTCCATCCTTTCTTTGCAAATGCTTTGGAACATTGTGTGTGTGCTTTGGAGGCTGATTGACATCTGATTCTAGGAGTGGTCCAGATGGCTGAACAAATGACACAGGTGGGGAGGCAGCTGCGCCTCTTCCCAGAGGCAAAACGAAAAGTTCCTTTTATTCTCCGAGTCATATTTCCTTCCTCGATCGGCAGTAGTTCTAAAAAAAAAAAAAAAAGCTGCCGGAGACTAACATGGAGCCGACAGCACAAGAGAGGCAAGCAGGCTTGCGCTGCAAGCCGTGGTTTCCCGCCATTACCTCTGATTGCCTGTGGTGACAGATAACAGCCTTGCAAAAGTGAGTGGGTCGCTGGTTTGAAGCACACCCCGCAAGCCAAGAGTGTGCTGACTGATCTTCCTCCATCCGAGGAAAATAATTGTGAGCTATTTGCAAAAGTGCATATGCGTGCTCCCCAGAAGACAGTATTTACAGAATTTCACCAGGATGTCACCCTCTGGGAAGAGAGAGCTGTAGCAGGACTGGCTGTAAGATGTTATTGGATGTTACACTCAGATAGACCTGGCTTCGGCTGCCACGGCTATCACCGGCAAACAGCATAGCATCTGAGACAAGGCTTATCTTTCTAACCTTGGTTTCCTAGTCCGGTAGATAGGTGGTTTGATTTTTAAGAATGACCCCATCTACATATGGTAGAGCAAACACTCAGTAAATGGCAGTTATAGTGACTGGGAGACAAAGTCTTTAATAATCCTCTCAAGCTGTTTTTCTGCCTCACTTAATTGTCTGTGTATGTAAATAATAAGGGTGGGGTGGAAAACCCTTTTTAATTCAAAAGCATTGCCTATCAAAATTTTAAAGGGAAATGAGGTATGGGGGGTAGGAAGGTCTTTCAAATTGAGCCTTTTCAACTCAAATAGAATTTCTCCCCCAAGATTCTTGAGCTTTAATTGACAATATGTGTAGGTATTTGTGGCATACAATGCTAAGAATAGTACAGTATCATAATTAAGCTGATTGGCAGCATATCATCTTCCGCACATCTAAAACCTGCTCTTTTAGTAATTTTTAAGTATATAATACATCAACTATAGCCATTATGTTCTGCAACCAATTTCCCCAAGCTTTTTCCTCAGGTCTAGTTGAGACTGTACCTGGTGCTCTCATTTTCTCCTGACTTTCCATACTCTGATAACCTTGGTAACCTGTCTACTTTTTGTAATGTTATATTTGTGTTTCTGTGTCTGCTTTGTTTCATGTAACATTGTCCACCTTCATTCATGTAATCAGAAATGATGGGATTTTTTTCTTTTAAAAATCATATTCCAACCTATATCTATGAGTGTGTGTGTGTGTGTGTGTGTGTGTGTGCGCGCGCGCGCGCGTGTAAAATGTTATATGTATGCATTATATGATATGGAAGAAACTAATATATATATATATCATAGATTTGTTTTATCTATAACACAAATATGGATCTGGACTTAATACAATAGTAAGGCAAAGAAGACAATAGAGAAGTGAACCTTGGTGAGTTTGGATCACACCTTCTTTGATACAACACCAAAAGCACAAAAGAAAAAGTAGGTAATTGGGTTTCAACAAAATTAAAACTTTTGTGCTGCAAATTAGTCTACTGAAAAAAGGAATGTAACTCTGAGAATGAGTAAATATTTGAAAATCATATATTTGATGGGGGGAGATGTGCCTAGCACATGCAAAACATTCTTACACTTCAATACTAAAATGATAAATAATTCAATTATGAAAATGAACCAAAGATCTAAAGAGATATATCTCCAAAGATACAAAGGCAGCCAATAAGCACATGGAAAGAGGTTCAATATGCATATGGAGATGCAAATTAAAACCACAATAAGGTAATGTTTCACAAATAGGCTGAAACGAGGACAGATGATAGCCAGTGTTGGTGAGGACTGGAGAAATTAAAGTCTCAGGGACTGTGTAGATCTGTGAAATGCTGCAGCCACTTTGGAAAACACTTCAGCGACTACTCAGAATTCCATGCGACCTAGAAATTCTGCTCACAGGTATGTACTTAGGAGAAATGGAAGGCAGATCTACACATAAATATTCAGAATGTCATGAGAGTCAAAATGTAGAAACATGCAAATTTCCATCAACTAATAATTAAATGAATAGATTATGGCACATCCTCACCATGGGATATTACCTGACAATATCAAGGAATAATCTTGATACTGACTACATTTTGGGTGGACTTGAAAACATTACGTTAAGTGAAAGAAGCTAGTTGTAAAATATCATATGTTGTATGATACAGGTATGTGAGACAGCGAGAATAGGATAATTCATAGGAAAAAAAGTAGGGTGGGAGATAGGGTTGTCATGGTGAGCAACTGTTAATGGGTTTATTTTGAGAGACAGATATTAATTGTGGTGATGGTTGCCCAGCTCTGCAAGGGCCTCTAAATCCCCAAAGAACAGTTGAAATGAATGAACTGCACACTACGTGAGCTGCACCTCAATGAAGCCATTCAAAACAAGAATGATAGTAATGTCTTGTGCTTTGTACCAGTCACATCACACACACACAAAACTACATTCTACATGTGCCAAGATATGAAAAGGAAATAAGCCATTCCTTCCAGAGTCCTTCCAACTGAGTGGACCAACTCCACTCACTGTAAAACAGCTCCTTGGTATCTTTGCTGTAATCACATAACTGTATATGTAACTGGTGCTCTCATTAGACATTTGGACGGCTTTGAACCTGCCATTTGATGTTGTATTTTACACACTCATAGGCACACTCACATGCATGCACAAGAACTCCCCTACACACACTCACACACTACCATGATTATGCTTTGGTAGTCCTTCAGGACAATCACTGTAGGGAATTATTCTCAGTTAACCTGAATCTCATCTTTTAGGCTAGGTTGGCTGGCCAGGAAGCTTCTAAGATTCTGTTCTATCTGTCCACAATGACAGGGTTACAGGCACACATGGCCATATCTGGATTTTACATGGGTGCTGGTGATTCAAATCAAGCTTTGTTTTTATGTACTATTTTCTGTTTATGCACTATTACCTACAATCTGTCTCTCTAGCCCATCTATCCATCCATGCATCCATGCATCCATGCATCCATGCATCCATGCATCCATCCATCCATCCATCCATCCATCCATCCATCCACCCACCCACTTACCCACAGATCCTAGCAATCAACTTTTCTTGCCCCCCCCCAGCCCCCGACCCCCCTGGCCTCTTTATTTTTCTTTCTTTCGAGATACAGTGTTACTCTGTATCCCTGGCTGGCCTACAACTCACATTTAGAAATCGTCCTGCATCTTCCTCCTGAATGCTGAAATCAAAGGGGAGTGCCAACATGCCTTGCTCCTGTATACGCTTTTAAATGGTTTCCCCATTAAGATTCTAATAAGGGAAAAATCTCATTTACTCCTTTGATAACCTATAGTGGGTGTGTATTTGTACACATGTGCACCTTGTTGTGGATCAACTCTAGACCTTGTATATACTAGGCAAGTGCTATACTACTGAGCTCAAACCCTAGACCTTATATTTAATAACTCATACATGCAAACTTTATCCTTTGACTTTTGTTGCTGTTTGCAGCCCAGGGATAGAACCCAGGACTCTGCATATGCTGAGTGAGCTCCATTCCAGCCTTGGACTTCATTTAGATTTACCAATGGGACAAAACAAAACAAAACAAAAAAACCAAAAAACAAAAAACCTCACCTATATTTATTTGTTAAAATGAACAGCAATTGTCCCTACATCCCTCTCCTATTTGAAATTCCGATTTAAGTATACACAACATTTCACAAATTTTATAAGTTCAGGTCAAATTCTAGACTATTTTATTCTGATAATCTGTCATTTTGGTTTCATTGCTAATGTTTCCATTTATTATAGTTTCAGAATGTTTTTAATAATCAATAGTTTCCATTACTCTCCTTTTCCAGAAATATCCTGGTCAAGGTCACATTTTGTTAAAGTCTTAGAAATATATTGTTCTTGGGGTAGTGGTTCTTATGAATCAGCAATGCAATACTGATTTGTCTTAAGCGGAAAACATTTATGTACCTGGTTTATCTTGAACAGATCTCAACAGAGTTGGCAAGGGTCCCTTCACATAGGTCTGTGTTTCTTTTGTTTACTGTAAATATTCCTTTCCAGGTAAGTGGTATCTTTTCATTTCTCCACTTATGACTGGCTGCTCTAAAAATAATGATTATGTTTTGAATGTTAAATTTATAACCAGCAACTTTTCCAAAGTACCTTAGTGATGTTAACATGTTTCAGCTGATTCTCTTGTATAACTGAGTTTTATGGTCATGTACTTGCACATCTGGAAATACTTAAAATTATTCTCCTGCATAACAGATATTGCATATAGAAACATAGCTATACATTTTCCCGTAGGTCATCTTGGCCATTTATTTTTGCAATAATGTTAAAATGAAAGAGGAATCACTGGGGGCGTCTCTAAAGGAGTTTCTGTCTCTAAATAAAACCCTCACCCTATTCAGCATCAAGCATCCCTGGAATACTTCTCACTGGCTACCATAGTGATTCTTCGGGAAATCCTCCTCTGTTACTCCACAGAGAATTCCCTCTGCTTTCTCACATGAGACATAATGATCCTGTGAAAAATTATTTTCCCTCTCTAGTCTTTGGGTTGGTGGAAAGCCTATTTCTGAAGCTCTCACTTGCCCTTTCAACCGTCTGAAAGGTGCTTGTCATCCCCGTGGGATAAATTTTGAAGCCATAGTGCTCACCATCTATCATACCACCCCATACAATTCTCCTTAACTTTAGTAGGTATCAATAGCCCCTTTGTGAACACAATAAAAGGGCAAACTTTTTGTTTTTTAAGGCTTCATAATATTGAGACATCCTGGGCTGCATGCCAGAAGTGATAAGTACATTTTTTTTTTATCCCCTTGTACAAATGCTTGCTGTGTGTGTATGTAGTGAAAGTAGTGGGCACACTGCAGAGGAGGAGAGCAAGGGGATCTGCTGGAGGTGGAGGACAGTCAGAGCCAACCAGTAGCTCCCCTCTAAAA
Organism: Apodemus agrarius; assembly: GCA_964023405.1. Lineage (NCBI taxonomy): Eukaryota > Metazoa > Chordata > Mammalia > Rodentia > Muridae > Apodemus > Apodemus agrarius. Next base: position 58,366,130 of record OZ030019.1, read on the forward strand.
TGCAGAGCCCGTCCAGACTCAAGGGGTCTTCTATAGACATCAGCCCCCTCTGGCAGGTTTGATGGGAGGTTCATGATGAACCATTGATTTCCCCTTTTTGCTCTTCTCCAAGGGGCTCCTCCGACTCCACAGACCCTTCTTGGGATCCACCTGAATTCCATAATGAATATCATAGCAGGTGCTTTTTAGATTTCACAGGCGGGGTATCTGTGAGCTTTCCTAGCTGTTGATAGACAGTGACAACCTAATATGTAGATCCTAGGGCGGGGGGAAACAGGCACAGGTTCAGTGAGACAACACGGGTCAAATACCCAGGCAGCTTCTGTGGCCACTGCTGCTTCCTCTAGAACTCCACTAACACCGTCCTTGGCAAAATGTACTACAATAGCTGGTGGTTGGAATGAGAAGGGCCGCTTTAGACTCACATATTTAAATACTTGGTCTCCAGTTGATGGAAATGTTTGGGAAGAACTGGCTGTGGCCATGTTGGAGTACGTGTGTCAGTGGGAGTCACATTTGAGGTTTCCACAGTCCACACTATCCTGCCACCTGCCACCTCCCTCGTTTTGACTCCTGCTTGTGGGTCAGATGTAAGATCCTGGCTATTGCTGCAGTGCCATGCCTGCCTGCCTGCCACCATTATCCCCACTGTGATGGTCATGGGCTCAGTCACAGATAGGACATCAGTGCTGAGTACAGGGAACTGTTACCCTTTGCTGAAAACAAGTGAACCTCTTTAAAAGCTATAAAGTCATAACGGGTCAGCAAACCCTTCAGAGACCCTGTGGACACAGCAGGGTGCTTTCTCCCAGGCATCCTTAGCATCACTGCTAGAAATTGTATCTTATATGAATCTAGATCACTGCGATGGAAGCACCCACCCTGTACTAGAGATGTGTATGGGAGGATTGCTTAGAAAGCCCGCTCACTGCTGTTGTCTTTGATCTTGCCTTTCACCACCTGCATCACAGAAGGCATAAACACTTCAAGAAAGTGATGCAAGCTTCCTATAGCATTATCCCTAAATATAGACCATTTCCAGTTACTTACAGTCCAAGAAGTATGCCCAAGTGTGATCTTCAGTTCTTTCCACACCTAGTTGTAGATTGGTACCCTGGTCAGATCCCAGGTGGAACCAAGCTGGGACCATAGAAAGACATCCAAAAAACAAAGTTGAATATGAACAAGTACCATGCAACCCTGTATTCTGCTACCTCTGACTGACCAAGCCTACTAGGGCTTTGGATGATAGGACCATAATTTAGTTATAAGATTTGAAATTGTCATGAACCCTCAGGATCTGTAGGTGATACACAAAACTAGAGACATACACAGGGGCTTTCCCTGGGTGGACTTGAAGCTTGCTCACGCTGTCAGGAATAAATTAACATCTCTTTGAAAATACATTGTTTTTAAAATTACAAATGTACATATAAAATACATATGTGTACATATAATTTTATCATTGGTAATTCAGGCTCTAGTTGTTCCACAGTTTGTTCTAACCATATATATATGTATATGTATATATATATATGTATATATATATATATATACATATACACATATGTATATATATCTAACCACATGATATGTTCTAACCATATGTGTGTGTGTATATATATATATGTATATACATATATATATGACATTTACATATCTCCATTTGAGATAGGCTCTGGCACAGGTTTGACAAATTGTAACTATTATTTTCCCTTCAGAAGAGGGACAAAGGGGAAGGGTTTCCCACTCTTTTGCCAGTAGAAATAATCTCACTATAAGTAACCCCATTGTAAAGTTCAAATACCTTATTTCTCTTAGAATTCAAATATTAAGTTAAATCATAGGACAGTACTATTTTTGTGTATCAAATAAGTTCAAATATTGTGAAACTCCTTTGTGGTCTGACCTAATATTTGAATGAAGTTTATGCCCGGTGACCTGATTTTTTTCTTTTGCTTTCAGCTATCATATATTTCATACATTTTTTTCCTATTAAAAAGAATCAGTACCAAAACGCAAGGTCTAAGTTGGGGTGTCTACCTCCTGAGGTGTCTACCTCTCTTTTGCTCACGCGGTGACAGTCACATAGTGACTCTGCTGAGGGGAGCTGATGTGATGCTATTGCAAGAGTCACAAAAGACTGTGCGCCACTCACTCGCTCTCTCTTGTACAGAAGAGGAAAGCAGAGAGATGGCCATAGGCCACAGACTGGAATTTCTAGTCCAGTTAACTCCCGACCCAATTGTGGGCACAATAAATAAAGCATCCATTGAATCAGATTAGTTTTATTCCTTGGAGTTAGGGAGGAACCATCCCACCTATCTCTAGTTTGCAAATATAATCGATCTCCAGCTAAGGACATAGTACTTTGCATTTAGAGTTTCTTGAGGAGTGAAATATATAGTCTATATCCATGTGTCTAATTCTTATATTCTACCAGCCAAGGACTAAAACTAGTTAGGAAAACATTGTATTGATCCAAAACTTGTAAAGAGATTTTTTTCTTGTTGCTGTGTTTTTAAGCAATGAAAAATAACAACTATTTATATAGTGTATATGTTCCATTGCAAGTTATTCATCTAGATATAAGTATATAGGAGGGTGTGAGGAACGTCTATGCAACATCTATGCTGTTTCATGTAAAGGATTTCAGTATGTATAGGTTTTGGTGTTCATGGAAGTCCCGAGATTACCCTCTGCATATAATGAGGAATGGTTATATAGAAACTGAGGAACAGAACTCCTTTTTTTTTGCATAACTAACATAAATGTAATTGATAGGGATTATTACGGAGAGGTAGGATAAAGGAAGGTAACAATAAGGAGGCTGTACTTATTCAATGAATAAGTCGGGAGTTAACTGGACTAGAAATTCCAGTCTGTGGCCTATGGCCATCTCTCTGCTTTCCTCTTCTGTACAAGAGAGAGCGAGTGAGTGGCGCACAGTCTTTTGTGACTCTTGCAATAGCATCACATCAGCTCCCCTCAGCAGAGTCACTATGTGACTGTCACCGCGTGAGCAAAAGAGAGGTAGACACCTCAGGAGGTAGACACCCCAACTTAGACCTTGCGTTTTGGTACTGATTCTTTTTAATAGGAAAAAATGTATGAAATATATGATAGCTGAAAGCAAAAGAAAAAAAATCAGGTCACCGGGCATAAACTTCATTCAATAATACGTTCAAGAGTATAGCTATTTTACAGACTGAAACCTTTCATAGCACACATTATTTAAGCCTTAGATGCTTTTTGTATTCTTAGTTTAATATACGTGGTAAAGTGTTAGCTCTAGTCAGACAACTGTCAAAAGTGAGACTCCAACCTCGGGGCCTCCTCACTTCACACCTCCCCATGAGAGTTGTGTCTAATAACACCATTGATCAGATAGCCAGGTTGATGTGTTCATTAAAGGTTCAATGTAGGTCAAAGATTCCCGTTTGTCCTAACCTCCATCCACTGTCTCAGAACATGACCGTCTGAGGACAGGATCTAAGAAAAATGATCCAGGGGAAGTGAGATGAGTAGGCTTAACGCTAATTTAACACAACCGTCACCTTTATAAGAAGGACGTTGGATCACAGAAACAGGTCTACATGAAGAGGGAACAATGCGCAGAAGCAGGGAGAAGACGGTGCTCTGTGGAGTTAGGAAGTTCGTGTGGTGCAAGTAAGAGATGATGCGTTTGGGAGGTGGGGCCTAGCTGGAGGAGTCTAGGTCATCGAGACTGGGTGTTTGAGGGCTGCTGAGTCCCTTCTTTTCCCCTCTCTGGTTCCAGGTTTGTGACGCAAGTGGGTTTTGTTGTGGCATGCTCCTTCTGTGGTATATTGCACCATGAGCGCCAACATAGTGGGGACAAGTGATCTGGGACTTGAAACTACCAGGAACTAGGAGCTAAAAGTTAATTGATAGATATTATAAGTTATGTATCTCCTAGATCATTATAGTGACAAGGAACTGACCAATTCAATGACCAATGACCTACATGCCAAGGACAGTGGCTTGGACCATCGTCCTCACAGCCTTCAGAAGGAACTAACCCTGTAGACTCCAGCACTTGCCTTCCAGCCTTATGTTTATGCTGCTCAATTTCTTTGTTGGTGATTCTCTGTCATGACAATGTTAACCAACCCCATACACTGTCTTCTGTCACTTATCACTAAGGAGCAGTTTTCCTAGACTGAATCAAACCTGTTTAATTTGCTTTGTCACATAACCAAGTCCTGAAGGTCATTCCAAAGTCATCTTATAGGTGTGAAAATACATGAGAAACTAGACTTCTATAGTTCTAATTTAGGCTAATGGCATCACAGCAAACGCAGGGAGAGAAACAGAGACACCAATGGATACAGTAACGGTTGAGCAATCTGACTGAAATTGCAGAGGTTGTGCATTCTTTTTATTTAGAAATAGTTGAAAGTCTATTTTGACCTGCTCCCAACAAATGGCCATGTTGGCTGAAAGCTTCACCAACCTGTGACTTGGTGCCATTTCAAATATTATTTTTGGATTGCAGGGTACTCAAAGGGGCAAATGAAATACCACAAATCTACAGATCTACATTTGGATAACCCTACAACAGTAATGTAAACAGTACAAGGCTGCGAGATTGCTGGGTTATAGCTAGAGGAAAATCACAAAGATAAATAAACTGGAAACGTATTAACATGATATTTTATGGAAATTGAACTTTTATGGGGCTCTATAGAAGTCCTTAGTGACCCATAAAAATATCTACCTTTGAAGTGTTTTATGGAATTCACAGAATGGTTTCCAATACAAATTCTGAAATTCTCTTGGGACTTTGTTCATACCTTTCAATTTATAATGCATAAAAATATGACTTGAACATGTTCGGCACAGTGTAATTTCCTCTGCTATTGACTTTGATTTCCGAGGAATATCAAGATTCTGGTTGTAAGTATAATAAGTTTTAAATTATTTGCCTGTAGATATACTTGCTTAGAGCCAGTGTTGTCAACTCTTGTTCTGCCACTATAAACTAAAGATATAAGAATGAAATGTACAATTTCACGAGGGAAAAGATGTACTTTTAATCATGTTTATCTGTTTGGATTTTTTATTTTATTATTTTGATCTTATATGGGGAATTAAGCCTTAACGAATCAGGTTAACTCAAACTGGGTTAGGTTTCTGGAACGTTCATAAATATTTCTTTAAATTTCTTCAGTGAAGTATTAGTTCTTGTCACCTTCTGGTAGTCTAGGGAATCATTTGGCAACAAAGTGTGGTAAATTCAGCAGAGACAGAAATACTGTGTTCAGTTCAATTCCTCTTTATATACACACTTTGGGAATGAGAGATACTCTTTCTATATTTTGGGAATGAGAATGCTGACCTTCAACTTCATTAAAGAAAGAACATGTTCTTTCGCTTAACCAAAGCTCTTTCTTACACAGGGAATGAGAGAGGGGGAGTGAAAGACAGAGACAGAAAGACAGAAAGGTAGAGATAGAGAGAGAGGAGGGAAGAAAAGAAGAAAGGGAAGGAGGAAGGAAGGGAGGGAGAGAGAGAGAGAGAGGGAAGGGGTGAGGAGAGAGATCAACTTGATTACTTTAAGCTGTACACAGAAGATGCTTGAGAAAATGTTCTGGGTTATGACTAGAAGTGAGTGCATACTGAAAAGATGTATATGAATAGAGGTGTTGATGGGGTTCAGGGTAGGTTATCTCCAGATAGGGGACCTGACATTGGAGACAACAGCAGGAGTAGGATGGTCCCTGTGACCTCATCTTCCTTCTCTCTGAATCTAGCTGTGAGAATTTTTTTTTGACTTTTTAGTCTTGAAGCCTTCATTCCAGAACTGTGCTCCTCCTACTCAGAGGAAAGAGACACCCACAATGTCACAGATGCCCTGAGGGATGCAAATCCACAAAGTCCCTTAGCTTGTCCCTGTTATCACTGTGCCCATATTTGTCCAGACACACTTCTGTCCATCCTTATTAAACTTAGCATAGAAACAGAAGTTTGAGTGTTTCTTGAGTCTTCATTTCTGAAGGGTCCCGTGTCATGTAAAACTTAAATTATACAGAGACTATATCTTCTTTTTTCTCGTTAATCTGTCTCTTGCCGTAAATGTCTCAGCTAAGAGCCCAGGGGAGGGACTTGCTCTTCCTTCACACTGTGATGGTCTGGTATCCCTAACTATATGGAAATATTTAGCATTCTGATGTTGCAGGTCCTCTATAGGAAATGGACATTTGTAGTTTGCCTTTGTGGTGGTACTAGTAGGAAGTGTGACTTTGAACTATTTGACTATTTGACTATTAGGAACTGTGCCCTTGTTGGAGGAAGTATATCACTGTGGGTGTGGGCTTTGAGGTCTCATATGCTCAAGCTGCTCTCAGTGTGGCGCATACTCTTCTGCTGTAATTGGATTAAGGTGTAGAACTCAGCTCCTCCTCTAGTACATGTCTGCCTGCATACCACTTTGATACTGTAAGTCAGCCTAAACTAGATTTCCTTTGTCGGAGATGACATGGGCTTGGTGTTTCTTTACAGCAATAAAAACCCTAAGACAGCCTTATAGGTCCATTTCTCTTCCAGAGTAGAACTCTTCTAAAGAGTGCTTGGGATAGAATTCCCTGCTTGGGAGGCTGGACAGCTTAGAGAGCTCACCCAGATCACTCTCTTGGAGTTTGCTATATATGACTTCAAATACTTTTTGTATACATAAAGTGTTATTTCAGGGTGGGGATTAAAGTGTAAACATGAATTTCATCATATTTAATACACACTTATACATGTAGCTTGAGAATAAAATTTACATAATACTGTTAGGAGTGCATCCATATTTTGCCTATTTGACACTTTTCCTGGGAAGATGGAACAAATGTCTATTCATCCCAGACAGGGAAATGACAATAGACCAAAGGAAGGAACCATCAAATTCCTGAACCATGTTATGAAGCAATGAATTTTATTGACATTATTTGTATGAATTAAGAATATGGCTGATAGATGACTTAAAGGAGCACAGATTATTCAAGGACAGCTTTGTCACCCAAACCCACCATAGCCTGAGTGACAGCTCACAGATGCTGGCAACCTAGAGCTGTCTGCACAGTCTTCAGGCAGCTCAACAGGACGGAGTGTGTCCTTCCACACATCTCTCTAATTGTTTTAATCTTTACTTTTAATGATGTTTTTTTAAAAATGCTTCAACCCCTCTTTTAAACTACCATCCACTAGAGGTAGTGGAAAAGAAAGGATACGGGGGAAGTGGACCTGTTTAGAAAGGCTCTTTGGAGCAACTCCCATCTGTGTTGTCTAGAAATCAGCAGTTTAGTTCAGGGACAGCTTGATCCACTCAGAACATTTCATGGATATCTCAGCAGTTCAGTTCAGCAGAGTTGGGAGAGCAAACAGTAATCAGTAGCAGTGTCACTACCTAGTAGGCAGGCCTCAGCCTTGGCACAAGACAGTAGGAGGAACCAACAGGAACACCAGGAGAAGTTTTTCCTCTTTGCCTCTCTCAGTGAAGACATGAGACCAACAAGTGTTATACAGTTAGTGCTAGAAGCCAAGCACGGCCACCATCACTGTCCATCAAGTCCTATTTATATCTCTCTAAACATCATGTGTCTTTTATGGGTCTTGTCTCACTGGTGTCTTGCCTCAGCATGTGCGTCTGTCTCAGTTGACATCACTCTGTCAATCACTCTGAGTCCACAGAAGCAGCCAGAAAGTGCAGCACACCACCAGAAGTTTTTCAGTGTCTTCTATGGAGTCCTGACAAATGCAGTTCAACTATGCAGTGTAAGAAAGGCCAATACATGTGCGTTGTTAGCAAAGAGTCCCTCATCATGTGTTCTTTCTTGTGCTTGCTTTAGCAGAACATCCTCTCTTCTGTGTCTGCTTTAGTGAAATGTTCTTTCACGAGTTTGCCTTAGTCTTTTAACTATATCCACTTCAGGAAAAAACCCCTTTACACATCTGCCCCAGAAAAACACCATCCAACATAACTGACTCTCCAAAGAACCCTTAAGTTTCCACTTCACATCTTAGGTATGAGAGCCTCTTCCAGGATTCTTAATTGGCCTCTGCTACTCTCAAGCTTCGTGGCTACTCTAAGACTCTCCTGGGTAGCTCAGCTTCTCAGAGAGAGTCTGCAGGCCTTATAGCTTATATGTGCTTAGGGAAGGAGGGTCTTACTCAATCTGGTCAGTTTTACTTCCTGAATGGCTTACTTGCTGAACTTCTTTTCAAGATGGAATGCTTCTACATGGACTATTTGAAGGCCCCCCCTTCAAAGTCTTGGTTTGTGTCTTAACAAGACTGAAAGTTTTAATAGAAACTGACATACAACTGTAACCTGCCACATGAAGTCACGTGTAGAATTTTGTTTTCAGGTCAGTGTTCAAAAACCCTGGCATTTTGGAACATTTAAATTTTTCTGATTTTTAGATTTGATGTGTCCATTCTGAAGTGTCTCTCGTGGAGGGAAGCTCTTGGAAAGGGGCTGTCAAGTACCCAGCAGCACTCGAGCCGTGCCACAGCACCATGGTGAGTAAATCCTGCATGTCTGAATTGCTCACCCTTGTAACTTTTGTGGGAAATATTAAAAAGAAACTGGCATGTTTCCCTGCTTTGCCGGCAGCATGGCTAGCCATGCACTGGCAGACAATGACCAACCTGTTTTTATCTCATGGATGCCCTAACTCAGTACTTGACCTCTCTTTACCCAGCTCTCTAGTTTCCCACTGGTGGGTGGGTCATTACTATGCCAACCCCGTGCTTTAAATCCCCCACAGCCTTTGTGGTGCACATCAGGCAAACCCACACTTTGCTGTCATATCTTTCTTGAACCCAGATGAGCTGCAACGTAAAGGAAAACACAACACAACGTTAGTTCAGAAACTCAGTCATTGGGCTCAGCAACTAAAATCCTAATCTTATAAGCCTTGAAGGTGGTGAATCCTGATGGATCCCTCACTGAACCCGGGAGACACTCATAGCTATATCTTATCCTCATGATAGCCCTGTCCAAAAAGACCTAACTCTCTCTTCCTCTGTCCAATCCGGAAGTCCCTCCTACTCACCCAGAGATTGGCTCCTTTATTTATTAGGGGATTGGTTCACAAGGACAGCACCAGACCCATCCACAACACTCCCTCCTTACTGTTCTAATAAAAAACAAAACCTTTCTCTCAAATATAAATAGAGCACAACTATTAACATTTTGTGATCTATAAAATATAAGATAGACCTAACACCCAGTCCATCATTTATGTCATTAAGATAGAACATTGTCTTCTATCCTAAATTAAAAGACTATGATTCTATCTTGATTTATGTCCTGGCTTTAGATCATCTACCATCTGAAAATTGTCCTCTCAAATCTGTTCTCTCTTAGTTGTTGTTTTATTCTCATACTTCCCCAAAACAAAACTGTTATTTCAAAATGGGTAAAGGCAGAGCTGCTCTTTTAAAGTCTCGTTAAACATATATTTGACCCGCTTTATATCCTACCCAGCACACCTCCCGCCCCATCTACCTCCCACCCTGCCTACCTCCTGCCACCCCTATCTCCCACCCCGCCTATGTCTTATCTTGGTCTCCTGGTTTGTGGTCAAGGGAGCTGTAGTAAAGAAATGTGACACTTGTCTTCCTTCTGTTCTCATTCTGACTACATAAGAACACCTATGCAGTTCAGCCAGATGTCTGAGGCTACTATAGATTTGGGGATCAGTAACAGTGGAGATCTGGGACATGATGGTTGGAGGTAGTCCTTTCAAAATTCTGTTCAATGGTGGGATGAAGTATGGGTTATAAATACTTTGCACCACACACACTCCTGTGAGAAGCTTCTGTGTAAGCAAATGTACAGAGAATAGGATTCTGAGAGGCCAACCCCAGCACACTCCCATTTTAATGAGCTGTATAGTCTACATATAGTCTCCATTTAAATAACCTTTTGGAAGAAAAATCTTTTTTTGATTTTTGTTTTAACTAATTAATTAATTAGGGGACAGGGTCTCACTATGTAGCCATGGCTGGCTGGTAACTCACTATGTAAACTTGGCTAACCTTGAACTCATAGAGTCTCCTGCCTCTGCTTCCCCAGAGCTGGGATAAAGGGTATATACCATAATGTCTGACTTCTACTACATATTTTTAAAAATTATTTACTTATTTATTTACATCCTAAATGCTACCCCTTTCCAGTCCCCTTTGCAGAGTTCCTCCACTCATTCTCCCCACCCCCCACTTTGACTGAGAAGGCAGCCCCTCACCCATATCCCCCACCCTGTGCATCAAGTCTCTATAGGATTAGGCTCATCCTTGCCCACTGAGGCCAGACATGGCAGCTCTCTGCTACATATGTGTGGGGGTAGGGTGTGTGTGTGGGGTCTTGGATGGAAGGAACTAGAAAATATCATTCTGAGTGAGGTAACCCATACCCATGTGTGGTAAATACTCACTGACAAGTGGATATTAGCCAAAAAATCTATATAATTTTAAAGGTTAAGAACACAGATTTAAAAAGAGAATTTTTTTTAAAATGTTTACACTTGGTACAATTTTACTTAGCTACTACTACACACAGGGCAATTTATTATCCTCAATTGGCCAGCATTTTGTTTCCAGGTCCTTTGTGTTTTTAAAGAAAAGGTCAATACAGATTGAAATCAGTAAGTAATAGATGACTACCAAGTCAATTTTTATCCATTAAAATATATCTAAAATTTTTCTTGGCTTTTAGTTATAAAGCAATGTTACCTTCTGCAACCCTCACAGGCCTGTTCCTCTTTCTGGTTGAAATGTTGTAACTACTGCTGTAGTGTGAATGAAAATGTCCCCCATAGGCCCAGATGATTGAACACTTGGTTCCCATTTGGTGGCACTGCCTGGGGGAGCTTATGAGGAGGGGTGGCCTTGCGGGAGGAACTATGTCCCCGTGTCCCTGGAGGGGTGGACTGTGAGGCTTTATAGGCAAATGCTACATCTAGGTCGTGTTCTGTTTCTGATGTGTAGTTGAGGATATGTAAGCCCAATCGGACTCTATTACTAATGTGTGGCCATAGGGTTCTTTCTGTTGTTGCTGTTGTTGTTGTTCGTTTATTTCTTATGACTCCGATTTTGCATTTTGTTTTCTAGACTACTCAGAGTAACTGAAAGAGACTGCCTCAGTGAAATAAAAATATGAAAACTCTCTGTCATACAAAAAGCAAGCAAGCAGATAAAACACTCGTCGTACACAATTTTAATGAAGAGAGCAACCTCGCCGTCGGCTCTGACTCTCGAGCCTGCTGCTTTCATTCCTTTCTGTTAGTCTAGCTTGTTTCTTACCGTCTCTTCTCTGCATTATTCTCACCCATGCGCAAGGTTTGGCTTCAACCCCGAGTGGTTGTGACATTCTCCTTCACCAGGACATGAACACTGCTCTTTGATCTATACATGTGCTCCAACCTTTGGTCTATCGGTCCAAGCCCAGGGCAGCTTCCCTCCCTGCCACGTGCCTCCAGGTCCGCTTTACCGCTCCTCGGCTTGGGTTCCCTTAGACATCTCACAGTTTCTCACTTTGCCCATGGCCTTTGACCTAGTGCTTATGAATGGGCAGGACTCCCTCCACTCCAGATCCCTTATTTATACTTAGAGCCCAGGAGGCTTTCCTTAGTTCCACTTCAAGGAGCTAAGAACTCATCTGTGCACTCGCAGCATCCTTTCTGACCTTATGTCAGGTTAGTCACACATATTTTCTTCCTCAGGTTCTGTATTAACAAGATTCAGCTACTGTAAATAGACAAGCTCACATACATTGTGGGAAGAATGCTGTGGATATCAGCTACCGTAAATAAAAACTGCACTGTTGCTGATGTGTGCTGTGCAATCAGTCCATGATAGAGTCTGCACTAAGCATGTCAGACTTGCCTTTTATGTTTTCCTTACAATACAGTACATAGAATTTACATATTAAGAGTTAAGTAAAAGCAATCAGTAGATGATTCAGAATATAAAAGAGAATACATACTCTGCTCTTGTATATAAAGGATACGCTTATTCCATGGATGTTGTAACAAATTGCATTTCCTGGAACCAGTTCCTTGTAACCCTTACAGACTGTCTTAGTCCAGTTTTGTGATGCCGTAAGAAAATATCCAAAGTGTGGTACTTTATAAGGAATATAGGTTCTATTAGCTTACGTAGCCCTGTCTGGTTTCTATTTTACAATTCTGCATCATACGGGAGAAGAGCATGCAAGAGAAGTCCATGGGCACAACAAGAATCAAGAGACCAGCCAGGCGTTGGTGGCGCACGCCTTTAATCCCAGCACTTGGGAGGCAGAGGCAGGCGGATTTCTGAGTTCGAGGCCAGCCTGGTCTACAGAGTGAGTTCCAGGGCTATACAGAGAAACCCTGTCTCAGGGGGAAAAAAAGAATCAAGAGACCGTGGAGGGGCCAGCATCGATCTTCTGGAGCAATCTACTTACTCTCCAGGAAAGAGATCTACCACTTCAGCTATAACTCACTCTAAGGAGATCAGCAACGGCCTCTATATAGGGATAGTCACGACTTTGTCCCACTCAGCCCCATGTCTTCAAGGCATATTACCCCTCTTTCATTGCCACCACCCTGAGGTTCAACCTTCCAGAGCATGGCTCTTTATTGGGAATGGGTACACTACATACCCAAATCACAGCAACAACCCTAGTAAGCCATTTTATTTATTCATTCAAAGTTGGGGGACTGGGGTGAAACTCAATGCTCAAGCACGTGCTTAGAGTACAAAAGCCCTAGGTTCATTCTGAGCACTGCAGAAAAACTGACCAACCAACCAACTGAACAAAAAACAAAACAAAACAAAAATTCAGATTGTTCAATGGAAATATGATCTATATAAAAACAGAAAGGAACAGAATTTATTTAAGGAGTTACAAGAGAGTAGGCAGACATGAACTAAACACACACACACACACACATACACACACACACACTCCCACCCCATCCCCCACCTCCCCACACCTCTACACCCTTACCCCCATATACACACACACACACATACATACACACATCTACCCCACTCCCCTGACCTACAAACTCACACACACACACATACACACACACACACACACACACACACACACACACACACACTTGGTGTAACAATCTGCCAACAATGTAAGAATACAAAGACATAAAATATCACTTGCTCTCTTAAACCCAGGTTTTCCCTTTTACTTTCAGCATTAGGAAGGAAGACTAACAGAGACCAATTAGAGAGAGTGCATAAGTTGTAGCTCCCTTATGGATTCACCCAGCAAAAGGTTTTGGAGAGTTATTTGCCTTCCCTGAGTCTGTGCTTTTGCCTGGGGGCTTGCAAAATATTTCCACAGTAATTCACCTTGTCTCCTCTTGTGGATCAAGGAGACTCATCATTTTCCTCTCCCGATAGCAAGCTGATCCCTCTCCCTGGGTTTCCTCTTGATTCGCCAGACACTATACCTAATCTAAAGACTCCAGGTCTCTCACACATACGCTTACTGCCTCTGTCCTTTCAGCTGTTCCTTGGAAGGCAGGACTTCCCCTCCCTTTTCAGAGTTCTGTAATAAAAAATGCTGAGAAATTATTTTTTTTCAAGATTTTGAAATATTTTAATTATTACTATTAATTAAGTTATTTATTTGCTTTACATCTGGACCATAGCTTCCCCTCCCTTCTCTCCTCCCTCCCACCCTGTCACCTCATTATCCTCTCCTCCACTTCTCCTCATAATAGGGAAGGCCTCCCATGCATATCAACCAACCTTGGCATATCAAGTTGCAGTAGTACTAGGTCCATTTTCTGCTATTGAGCCTGGCCGAGGCAGCCTAATTAGGGGAAAGGGATCCAAAGCAGACAATGTAGTTTGAGACAACCCTAATCCCATTTTAGGAGCCGCTCATGAAGACTCAACTGCAAAAATGTTACATATGTGCTGAGGGCCTAGCTCCGTTGGCCTAACAAAAGGAATAATGGCTAATCAATGCATGAGGATTCTGGGTAAGGTGTCCATTAGCAAAGGGCCAGATACATAATAAAATCTGGAAATAATATGCTGTTCCCTAACTCACCATCTGATGGTGAGTTATCTGTTTGCAGTTCGTCTTTCACAACCCTCCCAAAGGGAAAACGGAAGGATGGAAATTGGTCCCACTCTTGATTTTCTTAAGATTAGAAAAGTTGCACATGCTGGCCCCACAAAAGGGTACAATTGTGTCACACAATGACCTGGAGGGACATGGAAGAGGAACTGGTTAGCCTCGAAGGTCTTGAATCAATGGACAGAATTGAGGGTTTCCCTGCCTTCCCGGTGCATCTGCTTTAATTTACTTACTATTGAGTTACCAAAACAAGAGAACTCCAGATGACTTCAAATGAAATCTGCACTTGCTTAAGTTCGGACTGTTGTCTCGATCAGTAGGTGATGCTATGAGAGTTGAAATCTCACCTTGTAAATGCACCTCCACGGGTGGACTTTGGATAAAATACATATTTAAATCACAGGAGAGTTGGCATCATAGGGGAAGATTTTAGACATAAGAAGATGGTTATTCTTTAGGAGTTCGGAAAAGGACAAATTTTACTGAAAATGGCACTGGTTCTTGCTATAGGATGCCCAAGCTATTCAAAAGTGAGCTATGAAGTGTTTGAATCAACCTCTAATGTAACTATCAGGCTAAGCTCATCATCGATAAGAAAATAATACTGTACAACATTGACTGTGCACTTATTTGGTACCACAGAATACACTCAGTGTTTGTATTCACTGTTTGATATGTATAATGTCCACATAGGAGAGAAACGGTTACTTTTGTTTTATATGCAAAGAAACCAAATGGCTCAGTGAAGTGTGGAGCCATATGTGGTAGAGACCTCCACTTCTCTTTATAGCTTTTCTGTAGCCTCCGAGTGAGCTAAGAAAGGGATATCACCAAGACTCTGGGAGGAAGAAAGACATACAATGTTTCTATCCAATAGAATAGGAACAGGCATGAGGAGTGTTACTTCAAATCCTGACATTCAAAAGCTGATATGTTTCCTTCACACAAACATTCCCCCTCAGGATGGAAAGTCAAAAAGCGGTATGCCGAGATACCAATGACTTATGTGGGAAGAAGCCTGGATTCCTGAGTCTCTTGTTGGAAGAGACTTGTTATTGACCTGGATTAGTCTTCAGATAAAAGAGAACCTTACAAGGCATTAATCATCAAGATAAATTGTTTTCTGCAGCCCCAGTTGTTACAATCCCAACAAACGCTGTGGTATAACTCTGGGCTCAATAGCCAAAATCTTGAGCTTGCTTCCCTACTCCCCACAAAACGTTGGGTGTAGTGTCACATGCCTGGAACCCCAGGGTAGAGGGTATGGAAACTGGCAGAGCCTAGGGGCTTAATGGCCAGTCAGGCTGGCAGAAACAGTGAGTCTCAGGTTCAGTGAGAGAATCTGTCTTAAAGTGATCAAGAAAAATATTGAAGATTGACTTCTGGCCTTCACATGTGTGTGTGTGTGTGTGTGTGTGTGTGTGTGTGTGTGTGTGTACATATACCCAAAGGCTAGCACACATCTATACACACACACACACACACACACACACACACACACACACAGAGCATGTACACACACACACACCACAAATTATAAAACCAGCAGGTTCACTATTACTATTTCTATTTCACACATTAGAAAACTAAGACTCTCTGGAAATCAGTTTGGCGATTCCTCAGAAAATTAGACATAGTACTACCAGCAGACCCAGTTATACCACTCCTGGGCATATATACCCAGAAGATGCTCCTACATGTAATAAGGACTATGTTCATAGCTGCCTTATTTATAATAGCCAGAAGATGGAAAGAACCCAAATGTCCCTCAAAAGAGGAATGGATACAGAAATTATGGTATATATACACAATGGAGTACTATTCAGCTACTAAAAACAATGAATTCATGAAATTCTTAAGCAAATGGATGGAACTAGAAAGTGTCATCCTAAGTGAGGCATCCCAGTCACAAAAGAACACACATGGTATGCACTCCCTAATAAGTAGATGTTAGCCCAAAAGATCAAAATAAACAAATTACACAAGCTCAAGAAGAAAGAGGAGGACTTAAGTGAGGGTGCTTCAGTTCCTCTAAGAAAGGGAACAAAATAGTCACAGGAGCAATAAGGGAGACAATATGTAGAACAGAGACTTAAGTAAAGGCCATCCAGAGACTGCCCTACCTGGAGATTCATCCTATAAACAGTAACCAAACCCCAACACGTTTATGGATGACAAGAAGTACATACCAAAAGGAGCATGCCATGGTTGTCTCCGGAGAATCCCTGCCAGAGCCTTACAAATACAGAGGCAGATGCTAGCAACCAACTACTGAACTGGGCATGGGATCCCCAATGGAGGAGCTAGAGGATGGTCCAGAGGACTGAAGGGGTTTACAGCCCCATGGGAAGAACAATGATTTTGGCCACCCAGATGCCCTAAGACTCCCAGGGACTGAACCCCCCAACCAAGGAGCACACATAGTTCCAGCCAAAAATGTGGCAGAGGAAGGCCTTGTTGGGCATCAGTGGGAGGAATGGTCCTTGGTCAGGTAAAGGCTCAACAGAGGCCCCAACAAAGGGAAACTGAGGGGGGGGAGAATGAGGGAGTGTGTTGGGTGGAGAGGCATATACATGGAGGCAGGGGGAAGGAGGAAGGGGAGGGGTTGGGAATCTTAGGGGAGGGGGATATCAGGAAAGATCTCACCATTGGCAATGTAAATGAAGATGATATTCAATAAAAAATAAATTAAAAAGAAAAAAGAAAACTAAGACTCAGAATGACTAAGGACTTCCACACAACATGGCTAAGGCTGATTCTCCAAACCCTGGAACCTTATTATTTGGTGAAAGACCATAGTAAAAAAGAGCTTCCTAAAGACGCTGGGTAATATCACCATCATATAAAAACATTGTGAAGTCCCAGCTGATGGGAAGCATTTAGCTTGTCTGATGGATACAATCTGTTACAGGGCATTTCATGTCAATGAACATCATTAGTTTGCAGAACAGATTGGAAGGGGATTCTTCTTCTTCGCTGTAGAGATTGCTGTGCCCCATTTAAATGAGAAACCTGTTGAGGACACAGAGGTAAAGGGCAGTCTGAAAACTCTAGAGTACGGGAAGAGGGTGGTTACATCCAAACACTAAATAGAGAGGAGGAAAAATACCAACAACTTAGGCGAACTGTAGTTTCTTTGGCCAGAAAAGACACAGATGAAGTCTATACAAGATGGCCAAAGTAGGCTATGAGGTAGTGTAAGATATATATGCTGCTTCTATAGCTAGTCCTGGATAGATAGACACCCAATCCTGCACCATAGAGTACTTGCAGATAATAGAGGGTATGCTTGGTATGCTGGGATAATCTAGTCCATGTCACACATATAGCATACTGGAAGAGATGAGGTGCTGGAGGCAAGAAAATCTGAATTTGAATCTTGACTTGGCATGTCAGTGGATCATATACTTTTCTGAGTTTCTGTTTTCTCAAAACTAAATTGTAGAGATTACTAGTCTCCTTTGTGTTGCTTTCCTCTTTTATTTGTGTATCCACTCCTCGTCCTCTTTTCTGTTCCCCTTTACCTGGACACCCTCCCTACTTAGCTAGATATGCTATATTGCTCAGATATCAGGTGCGTCTACATTTTCCAGGGTGGCCTGTATCCCTTCTTGTGGCTGTGTGAGGCTGGAAGTATCCCAAAGGCACCCCTTGAGTCTCTGCAACTTTCATATCAAACAAGTGACTTTCTGTTTCTTTATTGATCCTCTCGTACTGGATGGACTGCAGGATTATCGAAAAGAACAGCAGTATCTTTTATCATGTACACCTGCCCTGAGGAATAGCACAAGACTTACAAACTATTTCATCATTGACTTATTCATCTGCCCAACCAGGATTTATGTCTGGACTGGTTGGGTCCTTGTTCAGACCTTCATGATGAAAAGCAAACAAAATAATCAGACCCTATTTTAGTCAGGTAAGTAGGCTAGACAAATAAAAACTTATTTTTCAGATGGGCTGAGACTGTTTGTAACAGTGGTTCTCAACCACTTTGGGATGACAGCAGGCAGTCAGAGCAGAGGCTAAGAGATCACATCACAACCATACAAAGGAAATAGAGAGAGTGATCTGGAAGTGGGACAGGATGGTAGACTCCCTAAGTCCTCTCCCACTGACACACTTCCCAAGCAAAGTTCCACCTCCTAAAGATCCCATAACCTCCCCCAAATAGTGCTACAAACTAGAAACCAAGTATTCAGATACACGGGCCTACGTTGGAAATTTTTCGTTGAAAGACCACAATGTCTAGTCTTACCTCTGTCATCATCTCTGTCTTTGTATTTATCTCTGTCTTCATCTCCATCACTGTCACCCATGCCAAAAGCCATCTCCATGTCCACCTTTGGACCCAAGCACAACCCTATGTCGGGGCTAGTGCACTAATTTATACGCATCTCTAACTTGAAAGTTCTTCCATCACAATCCCAATGAATGAATGAATGGATGTTAAAGGTACTTAATTCCAATAAAGTGCAAGTAGTTTTGGCTAACTTAAGCAACTAATAAATGCTTAGTTTTTCTTATATTTTTCCTGACTCAGTATTATCCTTTACATCTTTTTGTTTTGTTTTGTTTTTTTTTTGTTTTTTTGAGACAGGGTTTCTCTGTGTAGCTCTGGCTGTCCTGGAACTCACTCTGTAGACCAGGCTGGCCTCGAACTCAGAAATCTGCCTGCCTCTGCCTCCCAAGTGTCGGGATTAAAGGCGTGCACCACCACTGCCCGGCCCCCTTTACATCTTTATAATCACATCAGATCAGAAATGAGATATAATGTTAACACTGATAATACATAAGGAAAATACATCACATTCAGCTTTTGCACTGTATTTGTGGTTAGCATTTTCTCATGATGCATTTAGCCAATTCTCAGATTCTTCAGCATAATGATCACCAAAAAACCCTCAAAAACAAAACAAAACAAAACAAAACAAAAAACAAAAAACCCCAAACATATCCTGGTAATCAAGGATGAGACTAAGAACTAGTATCAACTTGCATTTGGAAAGCTGTGGTTTTCTCTCTCTCTCTCTCTCTCTCTCTCTCTCTCTCTCTCTCTCTCTCTCTCTCTCTAACTATCTATATCTATATCTATATCTATATCTCTATCTCTATCTCTATCTCTATCTCTATCTCTATCTCTATCTCTATCTCTATCTCTATCTCTATCTCTATCTCTATCTCTATATCTATATCTTTAATCTATCTATCTATCTATCTATCTATCTATCTATCTATCTATCTATCTATCTATCTATGGAAGGGCTTGTTCCATCTATTGGGCAACTCTAAACTGAACTTCCTGGGCAGAGACTGTTGTCAGTGTGTAGCAACCAATTGCCAGGTGGGTCCATCTAGTCACAGAAGGAACACTCAAGGTTGTAGAATTACAGGTTCAGATTGTGGCCCTTGAAAACTACAAGCTCTATGTGTCTATCATTCAGTTTATTAATGTGAGCGAGATGAGAGAATTGCCACCTCATTCCGAGATAACGCCATAGGCTCCTGAAGACCTGACAGAGAAAGAGTATGCACTAAGTAACAGCTGATGCTATGTGGGTTCACGGTCAGAATGCCACCTACCCCCGTGTCTCCACTCGTAGTGCAGGGGAAGATGGGTAAGCAAACAAACTAAAGTCTTCAGTTCTAAAGAAGCCACAATTTTTCTTACCGTAATTTTTCTCAATTACTTCATATGCATAAAACCAACTACATTTCTTTTCTTTTTTTAAAAATGAAGATTACATTGCCAGCATCGCATGATCATCTACATAAATGACTTCCACATTTGCTTTCAAAAAACAATCATTTCTTCACCATTATGAAGATTAAATATTTAAAAATGGTAAGGGGAAATAAAGAAATGCTGCTGTCTCTCTTTTATTTTTTTTTTGGCAAATGAAATTTATAGTGTGATTTCTGCCGGGCATCTGAATTTAATGCATTTGTAGTGTCACTCTGCACAAAGCAAGTGCCCATTGTCGAAGCCACAATTCTCACCATCCCTGTGTCTCACAGCCTTGTGAATGTCTGCAGATTGGATTACATAAATGACTCTTGAGTGGTGACAAAGGTCTAGAACTGTGACGATACAGAGAGCAACTGAAAATAACCAGACTTACATGGTTTCCTGAGTTCCTCAGAAAGCGGGACTCTTCCTTGCTTATTTTGTTTATAGAGTCTCCTGTCATCCCAGAACTCAATATGTATTTTTTAGTGGATCACGTAGCTTCAAAAGCTGGACATAGATCTTAATTCCCAAAAGACTTTTCAAGAAGAATTCATGAAATAGTAAGTATACGCAAAAGGTTAAGGGTCAGGAAGAAATTTTCTCCAGTGTCCTCTTGCTAACTTACATTACTTCTGTATATTCCTCTTATACCCGTATTGTCAATGTAGATATTCAGCAGACTATATCTGTAGATTAAAAAAAAACCCTCAAAAATATATATGCTCTATCAATGAGCTATAGAGCTCTATTGTGTGTGTCTAGGCCAGAATTAAAACTGTCTCCCCGACAGTCTGTGGCTTTAAAAAATGCCCCCCATTTACTCGCTTCTTTTAATCATGTCGTCAGCATATGTAATAGTGAGCGCACCAACCACGGTCCTAGCTACTTGGAATACATCTGTGAACAACCAAAGCAAACCCACGAAGCCCCGTGTAATCATAGCACTCTGAAGGCCGAGGCAGGAAGACACGGAGTTCAAAGCTAATCTGGGCTACACGACAAACCTGTCTCAAAGTAAGAAAAATAGAGAAAAAGGATTATGAAGACTTCTGAGCCAATAACGTGCTCACTTGTATATGAGGACGTGCCTTCAGGTCCGTAGGACCCCTTTAGAAAGTCAGGCAAACAATGTACACATGTGAACTCAGCACCAGGAACGTGGAAACAAGGCATCCCTTGGGCTTGCTGCCAGCCAGTGTACATAAACTTGTGAGCTTTAGGGTCTTTTGCAAGATCCTGTCTTAAAACTTAATGGAGAGAAGTAATTGGTTACGACGCAGATATTAACCTCTGACCTCCGGTGTCTGCCTGCTTTGGCAAACACGCACATATACACAAACACACAGATAGTATATGTATACAAACACAAATACACATAATACACACAGATATGAAGGGAGAGAGAGAGAGAGAGAGAGAGAGAGAGAGAGAGAGAGAGAGAGAGAGAGAGCAACTAAAGCAAAATAAAAATAAAATAAGTCAAGTTCTTTCCCCCATGAAGTTTGCTCGCTGGTGTTGGAAAATGCCCGTGAGCAATACACATAACCTTTCTGATACACATGGACTCAATATTCAAACTGCTGAGAAATGCAGATATAGTGTCTTACATATGTTTAAATCTCATGGGAAAAAAACCTATTCTAATCTAGTTTTGCTTCCAGATCCCTGAAATGTTTGAGAAGTGGGCATAGAACCCGATAGGACCTCTAACTCACAAAATATTGCAAACTGTCCAAATGCTGCCCCAAATCACCCCAGTCTTCTAGGCATTCCTTTACTTAACACTTTGTCACCATTGTTCCTTGTATATCCTTGACAAAAAGTGATTGGCAGACATTAACCTCGGTTCCATGAGACTGTGCTCCCTTTATTCCCATGCTCTGAGCTAAGAGACTGAAGTTTAATGACTGTCGGGATTTTGCTCATGGTTCCAATGATGGTAAGAGCTAGGATTTGAACCAGAAACCCTGTCCTTCCACACTAACAGACCACCTTCTCTCATTTGTATTGCGTTCACTGGTGCTGACAACAAATGACCAGTCTCATGAACCTCTTAAAGGTAAACAAACAGTCTACATATGATATGTTCTAAATGCAGGCTGCATATGCCTTCAGCTTACAGACACATCAGAACATCTCTGCATCCATGTTGTATGTGATAAAGAGAGCAAATGAACATCAGAATCTGGGCTAATAAACTTGGGAAAATCCTGTCCTCAAAAAGATGGCTTAGAGGAGACAAGATTAATGTCTCAACCATTTGAACCTGAGCATTTCTGTTTACCTAGATGTTTATCATTTCCTCCTTACTAATCATCCCATATATCCTTATTATCCTTATCGATCATCTCCTATATGCCATCATCTCAGATGTCTGTAGCTATTAATCTCATATATTGTCTATATTCCTGCATTTCAGGATAAGCTTAGTGGGAGCACAGGACCATCCAGGTGCTCAGCACTCTGTCACAAGGCCGACAGTGCCACCTGCTTAGCAATGCCCGTAGTAAACCTTTAATGAACCAGCGTTAGAAGAGACTGACACTTCCTTACAACTTTAACTCTTCCATAGATTGTCCCACCAACTCAACCAGCTATTATCATATCATACAGAAAGAACAGGGCTGAAGAGAGAGCTAGGTTAGTAATAGCACTTGCTGTCCAGTCTGCTGATCCAAGTTCGAGAGGCCTAAGATGTGTATAGTAGGTGAGAATCTTAGGCACATTGTTGTTTGATCTTCACACGCTCACGCGCGCGTGTGCGCGCGCACACACACGTACACACGCACGCACGCACGCCACGCGCGCACACACAAATAGTAATAAAAAAGGAGGGAAGAATTAAAAAGGAAAAAAACAGGAGGGGAGACAATGTTATAAAATACAAAAATGTTCTTTTTGCTGCTTTAGTTAGGTGAAAAGCTTTGACATAGAATGAAATCTACAGAATCGGCTGAGGAAAAGCATCCAATGTTTGCCTATGCTGGCGTCTAATGTGATGATTAAGCCAATTACGAGGCACAGAAATGAAGACTTGTCTAATGAGATTAATCCTCGTGGCTGGAAAATCATAGTCTTAATCTTTGGCTCCACCGAAGCACTTTGATTTAATCACATCTCTTTTTTCTAGGCACACATAAGATTCATTAGAGGAGAATACCCTTAATCTGCATATTGTACATATTTGATCTTTAAATACCATCGGGAATAATGTACAATGGCCTCTCTGATGTTCCTCCCCTTTCAAACCAGAGTACTGTAAAACACTTGTTACTGTTAGAAGGATGGAGTTTTATGGGTTTGGGAAGAGCTACACAGGCTGCTTATGGTGATGATAATGTTGTCAGTGCATATTAGAATTATAAACAAGGGAAAAAGATTAAAATACCCCAGGCAATGATCATTTTTACAAACTGCTTTTTGCAGTTTCTGTGTTTTAATTGGTCTGGAAGGTAAAGATGCCACTGTATTTGTTAAGGATTTCTTGTCCTGCATAGGTGAATTTCACCTCAACAACAGCTGTATGTGATGTTCAGATGAACACACACAACATTACAGCAGCGCAGTCTGAGCCCTTGGAAAATAAACAGCATGAAGCATGTTTAGGCTGAGCTGCTTTTTCTATATGATGGATTTTAGTTCGATTGAATTTTATTTTTGGCAAAATGCACATCAGAACCATTCAGCATACAAACATATTTTTTTAGGCAGAAGGCCAGTGCAGAAGGGTAGAAGTTGCTTAAAATGCTTAACCATGTTTCACGTACCAAGCGTGGCCAATATGCGTTCAATGGTTGGAATCACTGTTACCCAGTAAACCGTAGTCATCAATAGACCTAGCTCTATAATAAGATAATCCAGTGACTAAAATCCAGGCTTGCAGGTTATTGAAGATCTGCAAATAGGTGCTTTATTTAAATATGTTAAATAGATATTTAATATTTTTAGCAAATTAGAATATTAAATATTTAAAAATATTTAAATAAATACTTAAAGTAGAGATTTATAGACTCATCTTCAGATGTGAGTTGAAATAGACATTCTACCTTTTTCTTGTAAGTTGATTCCTCATTTTCTGTGTACTAAAATCTTCAAAATACTAATTATTACAATTGTGAACTCAGTATTGCCAATACAATATTCGCATTATGCTATATTTGATTTGTAAAATATCTCCTGAATAATAAAATGATTTATAAAATTCCTACACTTCTCTGAGATAAAGTTTTCCTTGCACAGATCATAAATATAAGATCTGTGGAATGCTACTGGGTGTACACACTCCTGGAAGCATCTCCCAGCCGAAATATAAAACATAGCTACCAAGTCTCGACTCATTCCTACCTCCTCCCAGAAGCAGTGACTGTTCTGGTTTCCAACACTAACATCGCATTTGACAGTTTGAATTTTATGCTAATGGAGTAATACTGTGTGTGGGTGTGCCTGGCTTCCTTTTCTTAATGATTTGCAACTCATCCACGTGGCTTCTGGTATTAAGATTTCATAGTTAATCCTGTGTTTTCTGTTATAGGATCATATCACAATCGGTTTATCTATTTTAATTTTCATTTTAGGATGTAACAGATAAAGCTAATATGGACTTCTTTATGCGGTGAGTTCTGTGGATATGTACATGTGTGTACTCTTATGTAGGCGGGCACAGATCTCGTACTCAGAGGTGTGGTATGGGGAAATTCCCAAACTTTTCTGATGTGTATCTTCACCTGCAGCAATGTCAAGGATTCATGTTCCCAGCAGCAGTTCTCACCACCCCTCCCTTTAAATTAGCTGCAGAGAGACGAGGCTTTATCCACGGTCATTCTGCTGAACACCTTTTAGCAGTATTTATCGGTCATTTGTGTACTTTTGAGGAAGTATCTATTCAATTCTCTCCTCAACTTTGTTTTTCAATACAGCAAGGTACACCCACTCCTATAGCCTCATTATAGAAGGTTTTATGGGTATTTCCACTGGAGGAAGAGACTCATAGGAGTAAGTGCCAGGAACCAAGCTTCACGTTGTTTATGGCAACATGAAATTTATAAGAGGCTGCCGCTGCTCCTGCTTCTTTAGCTGGTGATAGTCTGGGACCGAGCCCGAGTCATCTGAGGGCAAGAAGTAGAAATCTAGGAAAGCAGAAACTGGCCTGGGGCCAGTGGTCAAAAAAGAATGTTCTGGAAACGAGGGGGCAGTTCAGTGCTAGAATTCACCTGAACCTTTTCAGGTCTTTGTTTTATACTTATAATTTTTTAGTAACTTTGGTTTTTGTTTGTGGCTTTGTCCTGGCATGGTCTTTCATTTTCCAATAGCACCTTTTGCTAAGTAGAAACTCTAATTTTGATATGCTCTGATTTGTGAGGTTTCTTGGTTTGCTTTTGCACTTTTGACAACAGATATCCTTCCTAAAAACAAATCTTTGCCAAGATTAGAAGGATGCTAGCCTGCGATCGCTGACAGACATCTTCAAGTTGTCTTTGATGCCTCAAAGTCAGCTTTCTTTGCTTTTTTAGCTCTAATATCCATTTATCATATGAAGTGGGACCAAGTTTAACTTTTCATTACATAACAGGTTTTCCCAGATTGTATGTGGGTAAAACTTTCGTTATTTGAATAGCTTTGGCACTTTGGTAAAAAAAAATTGAATATATATCAACACATAAATACATAAATATAAAATATTGTCATATTCCGAACTATTCTGTTCTATTGTCACTTTTCTTTATTCTTCTCTTTTAAAAATTCTTTGCTGTTTTAGTTATTTTGGTTTTATAAAAGTTCTTATATTTAATAGAGTAAATCTTACAGGTTTATTCTTCTGTTTTTAGTTAATCCTTTTTAGACAAGTTTCTTGGTTCAGACCTGGCTGTCCTGGAACTCTTTCTGTAGACTAGGCTGGCCTTGAGCTCCAAGATCCACTTGCCTCTATCTCCTGAGTGCTGGGATTAAAGGCAGGGGTCACCCCTGCTCAGCTGATCTTTTTTTAATATAAATTTTGAATCAATTTGTCAACTCTTATTTTTAAAAAAGCCTATTTATTACAATTTATTCAGAACTGCACTGAATCTTTGGGAGAAATAATGTGCCTCAGTGTCCCTCCATAATCCTGGTATATTTCTCTATTCATGTAGGTGTCCATATTTACATGCTCTTATCAATGATCTCAGCACTATTCTATAATTTACAGCGTGCACACATTTCTTATTTTAAAATCAGTTTATTGTTATACTTTCTTTTTTTCTAGTTATTTTTTTTAATTTTCTATATTCTATGTTTACATTCCAAAAGTTTTCCCCTTTCCCAATTACCCCCCCCCATATGTCCCATAATTCCTCTCTCCCCCCTGCTATTCCCCACTCATCCCCCCCCCACGATTTCTCTGTTCTGGGTCTACAATACTGGATCCAATCTTTACAGGCCCAGGGTCCTCTCCATTCTTCTTCTTGGGAGTCATTTGACTTGCTAATTGTGTCTTGAGTATTTAGGGCTTCTGGGCTCATTAATGTCCACTTATCAGTGATTGCATTTCATGTGTATTCTTTTGTGATTGGGTTAGCTCACTTAGGATGATAGTTTCCAGATCTAACCATTTACCTACAAATTGCATGAGTTCATTATTTTTAATTGCTGAGTAGTACTCCATTGTATAAATATACCACATTTTCTGTATCCATTCCTCTTTTGAGGGATATTTGGGCTCCTTCCAATTTCTGGCTATTATAAACAAGGCTGCTATAAACATAGTGGAGCATGTGTCTTTATTGTATGCAGAGGAATCCTCTGGGTATATGCCCAGGAGTGGTATGCCAGCGTCCTCTGGAAGTGACATGCCTAATTTTCTGAGGAACCGCCACACTGATCTCCAGAGCGGTTTTACCATTTTGCAACCCCACAAACAGTGGAGGAGTGTTCCTCTTTCTCCACATCCTCGCCAGCACCTGTTGTCTCTTGA
Organism: Apodemus agrarius; assembly: GCA_964023405.1. Taxonomy (NCBI): domain Eukaryota; kingdom Metazoa; phylum Chordata; class Mammalia; order Rodentia; family Muridae; genus Apodemus; species Apodemus agrarius. Next base: position 58,392,914 of record OZ030019.1, read on the forward strand.
GTTTTTAATCTTAGCCATTCTGACTGGTGTGAGGTGGAATCTCAGGGTTGTTTTGATTTGCATTTCCCTGATGACTAATGATGTTGAACATCTCTTAAGGTGTTTCTCGGCCATCCGAATTTCTTCTGGTGAAAATTCTTTGTTTAGCTCTGTACCCCATTTTTTGATAGGGTTATTTGTTTCTTTGCGGTCTAACTTCTTGAGTTCTTTGTATATATTGGATATTAGCCCTCTGTCGGATGTGGGGTTGGTGAAGATAATTTCCCACTTTGTTGGTTGCCGTTTTGTCCTTCTGACAGTGTTCTTTGCCTTGCAGAAACTTTGTAATTTTATGAGGTCCCATTTCTCAATTCTTGATCTTAGAGCATAAGCTATTGGTGTTCTGTTCAGGAACTTTACCCCTGTGCCCATGTCCTCCAGGGTCTTCCCAAGTTTCTTTTCTAATAGTTTCAGTGTGTCTGGTTTTATGTGGAGGTCCTTGATCCACTTGGATTTGATCTTAGTACAAGGAGATAAGAGTGGGTCAATTCGCATTCTTCTGCATGTTGACCTCCAGTTGAACCAGCACCATTTGTTGAAAAGGCTATCTTTTTTCCACTGGATGGTTGTGGCTCCTTTATCAAAGATCAAGTGACCATAAGTCTGTGGGTTCAATTCTGGGTCTTCAATCCTATTCCATTGATCTACCTGCCTGTTGCTGTACCAATACCATGCAGTTTTTAACACAATTGCTCTGTAGTACTGCTTGAGGTCAGGGATATTGATTCCCCCAGAAGTCCTTTTATTGTTGAGAATAGTTTTAGCTATCCTGGGTTTTTTGTTGCTCCAGATGAATTTGAGAATTGCTCTTTCTAGATCTATGAAGAATTGATTTGGGATTTTGATGGGGATTGCATTGAATCTGTATATTGCTTTTGGCAAGATGGCCATTTTTACTATATTGATCCTGCCAATCCAGGAGCAAGAAATATTTTTCCATCTTCTGAGGTCTTCTTTGATTTCTTTCTTCAAGGACTTGAAGTTCCTGTCATACAGATCTTTTGCTTGTTTGGTTAGAGTTATGCCAAGGTACTTTATGTTGTTTGTGGCTATTGTGAAGGGTGTTATTTCCCTAACTTCTATCTCAGCCTGCTTGTCCTTTGAGTACAAGAAGGCTACTGATTTGCTTGAGTTAATTTTATAACCAGCCACTTTGCTGAAGTTGTTTATCAGCTGTAGAAGTTCTCTGGTGGAGTTTTTTGGATCGCTTAAGTAGACTATCATATCGTCTGCAAATAGTGATAGTTTGACTTCTTCCTTTCCAATTTGTATCCCTTTGACTTCCTTATGTTGTCTAATTGCTCTCGCTAGAATTTCAAGTACTATACTGAAAATATATGGAGAGAGAGGGCAGCCTTGTCTAGTCCCTGATTTTAGTGGGATTGCTTCAAGTTTCTCTCCATTTATTTTGATGTTGGCTACTGGTTTGCTGTAGATTGCTTTTACTATGTTTCGGTATGGGCCTTGAATTACTGCTCTTTCCAAGATTTTTAGCATGAAAGGATGCTGAATTTTGTCGAATGCTTTTTCAGCATCTAATGAGATGACCATGTAGTTTTTTTCTTTTTTAGTTTGTTTATGTAGTGGATTACATTGATGGATTTCCGTATATTGAACCATCCCTGCATCCCTGGAATGAAGCCTACTTGATCATGGTGAATGATCGTTTTGATATGCTCTTGGATTCAGTTGGCAAGAATTTTATTTAGTATTTTTGCGTCAATATTCATAAGAGAAATTGGTCTGTAGTTCTCTTTCTTTGTTGGATCTTTTTGTGGTTTAGGTATCAGCGTAATTGTGGTTTCAAAGAACGAGTTGGGCAGTGTCCCTTCTATCTCTATTTTGTGGAATAGTTTGAAGAGTATTGGTGTTAAGTCTTCTTTGAAGGTCTGGTAGAATTCTGCACTAAAACCATCTGGTCCCGTACTTTTTTTGGTTGGGAGGCTTTCTATAACCCCTTCTATTTCTTTGGGGGTTATGGGACTGTTTAGCTGATCTACTTGATGCTGATTTAATTTTGGTATTTGGTATCTGTCTAGGAAATTGTCCATTTCCTCCATATTTTCCAGTTGTTTTGAGTATAGGCTTTTGTAGTAGGATCTGATGATCTTTTGAATTTCCTCCGTTTCTGTTGTTATATCCCCCTTTTCATTTCTAATTTTGTTAATTTGGATACTGTCTCTGTGCCCTTTGGTTAGTCTAGATAAGGGTTTATCTATCTTGTTGATTTTCTCGAAGAACCAGCTCTTGGTTTTGTTGATTCTTTGTATGGTTCTCTTTGTTTCTACTTGATTGATTTCAGCCCTTAGTTTGATGATTTCCTCTCTCCTACTCCTCCTGGGTGAGTTAGCTTCTTTTTATTTCAGGGCCTTCAGGTGTGCTGTTAAGTTGCTAGTGTATGCTCTCTCCAGTTTCTTTTTGGAGGCACTCAGGGCTATGAGTTTTCCTCTTAGCACTGCTTTCATTGTGTCCCAAAGATTTGGGTAGGTCGTACCTTCATTTTCATTGAAGTCTAAAAAGTCTTTGATTTCTTTCTTTATTTCTTCCTTGACCAAGGTGTCATTGAGTAGAGTATTGTTCAGTTTCCATGTGTATGTGGGCTTTCAGTTGTTCTTCTTGCTATTGAAGACCACTTTTACTGCATAGTGATCTGATAGGAGACATGGGATTAGTTCGGTGTTCTTGTATTTGTTGAGGTCTGTCTTGTGACCAATTATATGATCAATTATTGAGAAGGTACCGTGTGGTGCTGAGAAAAAGGTATATTCTTTTGCTTTTGGATGGAATGTTCTACATATATCTGTTAAATCCAATTGGTCCAAAGCTTCAATTAGTTTCACTGTGTCCCTGTTTAGTTTCTGCTTTCCTGATCGGTCCATTGAGGAGAGTGGAGTGTTGAAGTCACCTACAATTATTATGTTAGGTGCGATGTGTGCTTTAAGCTTTAGTAAGGTTTCTTTTACAAATGAGGGTGCACTTACATTTGGCGCATAGATGTTCAGTATTGAGAATTCTTCTTGGTGGATTTTCCCTTTGACAAGCAGGAAGTGACCTTCTGTGTCTCTTTTGATTACTTTAGGCTGAAAGTCAATTTTATCTGATATTAGAATGGCTACTCCGGCTTGTTTCCTGGGACCATTTGCTTGTAAAACTGTCTTCCAGCCTTTTACTCTAAGGTGGTGTTTGTCTTTGACACTGAGATGTGTTTCCTGTATGCAGCAAAATGTAGGGTCCTGTTTCTGTATCCAGTCTGTTAGTCTGTGTCTTTTTATTGGGGAACTGAGTCCATTGATATTAAGAGATATTAAGGAATAGTAATTATTACTTCCTGACATTTTGGGCGTTATTTTTTTTGTTTGTTTGTTTGTTTGTATTTGAGTGGTTCTCTTCTTTTGGGTTGGATGAGATGGGGTTTCTATCTTGTTTCTTCTGGGGTGTTGTTTCCCCCCTTGTGTTGGTATTTTTCCCCTATTATCCTTTGTAGGGCTGGGTTTGAAGATAAGTATCATGTAAATTTGGTTTTGTCTTGGAATACCTTGGTTTCCCCATCTATGGTGATTGAGAGTTTTGCTGGGTATAGTAGTTTTGGCTGAAGTTTGTGTTCTCTTAGGGTCTGCATGAGGTCTGCCCAGGATCTTCTAGCTTTCATGGTCTCAGGTGAGAAGTCTGGTGTAATTCTGATAGGTCTTCCTTTATATGTTACTTGTCCTTTTTCTCTTGCTGCCTTTAATATTCTTTCTTTGTTTAGTACATTTGGGGTTTTGATTATTATGTGATGGGAAGTATTTCTGTTCTGGTCCAGTCTATTTGGGGTTCTATAGGCTTCTTGTATATTCATGGGTATCTCTTTCTTTAGGTTGGGGAAGTTTTCTTCCATAATTTTGTAGAAGATATTTGCTGGCCCTTTAAGTTGTAGATCTTCATTCTCATCTATCCCTATAATCCTTAGGTTTGGTCTTCTCATTGTGTCCTGGATTTCCTGAATGTTTTGGGTTACCAGCTTTTTGCACTTTGCATTTTCTTTAATTGTTGAGTCCATGGTTCTATGGTATCTTCAGCATCTGAGATTCTGTCTTCTATCTCTTGTATTCTATTGTTGATATTTGCATCTATGACTCCTGATTTCTTCCCCAGGTTTTCTATCTCCAACGTTGTCTCCCTTTGCGATTTCTTAGTTGTTTCTACTTCTGCTTTTAGATTCTGTATGGTTTTGCTCAGATCTTTCAGTTGCTTGTTTGTGTTTTCCTGTAATTCTTTAAGGGATTTTTGTGTTTCCTCTTTTATGACTTCTGCTTGTTGACCCATGTTCTCTTGTATTTCTTTAAGTGATTTTTGTTTCTCCCCCTTATTGGGATTCATTTTTTGCTCTATATTCTCCTGGATTTCTTTAAGTGATTTTTGTGTCTGCCTCGTATGGGCTTCTAGCTTTTGATCTATTTTCTCCTCTATTACTTTAAGAAATTTATCTAAGTGATCCTCAATCTTCATCTTTACCAGTGATTTTAGATCTGAGCCTTGTTTTTCTGGTGCATTGAGATATCCGAGATTTAATTGTGTTTGCCTTGTAAGGGCTTCTAGCTTTTGATCTATTTTCTCATGTATTACTTTAAGAGATTTATCTAAGTGTTCCTCTATCAGCAACCTGACCAGTGATTTTAGATCTGAGTCTTGTTTTTCTGGTGTTTCGGGGTATCTAAGGTTTATTGCTGTCGGGGTACTGGGTTCGGATGCTGCCATACTGCCTTGATTTCTGTTAGTAACGATCTTACGTTTGCCTTTTGCCATCTGGTTAACTCTGGTGTTTGTTGGTCCTGTAGTTACTAGCTGGTGCTTGACCCTCCTGTGGGCTCGAAAAACTATTTTCCAGCGTCTGGGACACCTGAACCACTGCCCTGTAGGGCTCCTGCTCACAGATTGCTGACAGGTGGCCTGAGTCTCCCGAGGTCTTAAACTCAGGATATCCCAGGTACTTGGTTCTGCCTGTTGGGCAGCTGCTCTGCACTGCTCCTACTCAGGGTTTGCTGTCTGGTATCCTGTTTCCCCAGGGGTCTTAAGGTTGGGATATCTCAGTTATCTGGTTCCACCGGCTGGGTCTGAGCACCTGGCAAGCTGGCTGGGTCTGGCTTCCCCGCCACCTGCTGGATGGGAAGCTGCAGTGAAGATGGCGCTGCCTGCAGGGGGGTTCGGGGTCCAGCCTGCGAGCGCAGAGCGCAGGCACGGCCGCTGTACCCCAAACCGCTACTCTGTGCGCAGCTCCCGCTCCAGACCTGAGTCCCCGAAGGTCTTAAACTCAGGCTGTCTCAGGTACCTGGTTGCCGGCAGGGTCTGAGCACCTGACAAGCTGGCTGGGTCTGGCTTCCCCGCCACCTGCTGGATGGGAAGCTGCAGGCGAGATGGCGCTGCCTGCAGGGGGTTCGGGGGGTCTGGCCTGCGAGCGCAGAGCGCAGGCACGGCCACTGTACCCCAAACCACTACTCTGTGTGCAGCTCCCGCTCCAGACCTGAGTCTTAAACTTGGGCTGTCTCGGGTACCTGGTTCCGCCGGCAGGGTCTGAGCACCTGGCAAGCTGGCTAGGTCTGGCTTCCCTGCCACCGGCTGGATGGGAAGCTGCAGGCAAGATGGTGCTGCCTGCAGGGTGTTCGGGGTCTGGCCTGCGAGCGCAGAGCGCAGGCACGGCCGCTGTACCCCAAACCGCTACTCTGTGCTCCAGACCTGAGTCCCCGACGGTCTTAAACTCAGGCTGTCTCGGGTACCTGGTTGCCGGCAGGGTCTGAGCACCTGGCAAGCTGGCTGGGTCTGGCTTCCCTTTGTTATACTTTCTAATCTAAAATGTTACCTTACCGTGTGTGCCTCCACTGTGTAGATATATGGTTGGCTTTTACATATTTTCTTTCTCTGAGTAGCCCTGACTGACCTGGAACACACTCTGTAGACTAGGCTGGCCTCGAACTCAGAAATCCACCTGCCTCTGCCTCCCAAGTGCTGGGATTAAAGGCGTGTGCCACCACTGCCCAGCTGGTCTATGGTTCTTAAAGTAAGCATTCTTACCACAAGTCGCATAATTTCATTAAAGTACATGCATACGTGTATACCTATAACCTCCTTCATATATATTATGTGTGTTAATTTAGGTAAACATAAATTAATGTTTCTCGATGGCTTTTAAAATACACTTGCATTATTTACATTATTTATCATGTTTCTTCAATCTCCCTGTGTGTATTCTTTTTTCTATCCCAGAAAAAGCCCCCCCACACCCATTTCTTATTTCCCCTTTCAAAGCACCTGTAACCTACTCTCCCCTCTTTCATGCTTCCTGCCAGAGATTTTTATCGAACTTGGTTTCTGTAGTTACTCCAGGCTGTACTCTTACGTCTAAAGAATTGGAGCTAGAGTCCACAAATAACAGAGACTATGCAGCATTTGCCTTTCCAAGTCTGGCTTACTTCACTCAATACGTTCCATTCATTACCTGCAAATTACATGATAAATTATCTACAGATACATAGTATTTCATTGTGTATGTGTACCACATTTCTGCTATTCAGTCATCAGTCGGAGGACATCTAGGTTGTTTTTCTGCTTTCTAGCTGTTGTGAGTAGAGTGGCAAATGTGCCTGGCTGAGCACGTATCTGGTGAGCAGATTATCAAATCATTTGGGCATACGCCAAAGCGTGGTGTAGGTGGGTCATATGGTAGATCTACTGTTAGCTTTGGGGGAGTTCTCCACACTGATTTCCGTATCCATCACTAACAGTGGGATACGTGCAACACCCCTCCTCCCCATGTTGTTTGTCAGCTGTTGTTTTTGACCTTGGCCATGACTGACTGAAGTTGAAATCTCAAAGCAGTTTAATTTGCATTTCCCTGCTTGCTGAGGACACTGGGCACTTTGTAATATATGTGTAAGGCAAAAAAAAAAAAAAAAAAAAAAAAAAAAGGAAGGTGTTCTTTCTACAAACAGAGTCTGAGTCTGGGAACAAGAGCTGAATCCGACTGGGTTGCTGCAGTCACATTGGTAGAATGGCAGGTATCTAGACAGAGTGTAAACCCAAACCTTTCCACCACCCTAGCTGCTAAGATAACTCTGCCATCCTAAGAAGGAGTGTAAACGTGACATGGACCTGTTCTAACATAATAAAAAGGCCTCATCCTAGAAGAGCAAGACAGTCGGCCAGTGACCTGATTCTATTCAGGAACAGATTTCTACCCTTTTGATGTCAGGTAAAGAAAGACATATGTCAGAAAGGAGTCTGGCACATTATAAATATGTCATTCACAATGTCAAGTATAATCAAAATAGAAAGCCTATAAAGAGGCAATAAAAAATGTTTGTAGTACATCTTTCAAGTACCAAAACTTAGGTTTTTCTCCAGGGTTCCACATTTGCTGAATGGTTTTAGTGCAGAATTCTACCAGACCTTGAAAGAAGACTTAACACCAATACTTTTCAAACTATTCCACAAAATAGAGACAGAAGGGATACTGCCCAACTCATTCTTTGAAGCCACAATTACACTAATACCTAAACCACAAAAAGATCCAACAAAGAAAGAGAACTACAGGCCAATTTCTCTTATGAATATCGATGCAAAAATACTAAATAAAATTCTTGCCAACCGAATCCAAGAGCACATCAAAACAATCATTCACCATGATCAAGTAGGCTTCATCCCAGGGATGCAGGGATGGATCAACATACGGAAATCCATCAATGTAATCCACTACATAAATAAACTAAAAGAAAAAAAAAACCACATGGTCATCTCATTAGATGCTGAAAAAGCATTCGACAAAATTCAGCATCCTTTCATGCTAAAAGTCATGGAAAGAGCAGGAAGTCAAGGCCCATACCTAAACATAGTAAAAGCAATCTACAGCAAACCAGTAGCCAACATCAAAATAAATGGAGAGAAACTTGAAGCAATCCCACTAAAATCAGGGACTAGACAAGGCTGCCCTCTCTCTCCATATCTTTTCAATATAGTACTTGAAGTTCTAGCCTGAGCAATTAGACAACATAAGGAAGTCAAAGGGATACAAATTGGAAAGGAAGAAGTCAAACTATCATTATTTGCAGATGATATCATAGTTTACTTAAGTGACCCAAAAAACTCCACCAGAGAACTTCTACAGCTGATAAACAACTTCAGCAAAGTGGCTGGTTATAAAATTAACTCAAGCAAATCAGTAGCCTTCTTGTACTCAAAGGACAAGCAGGCTGAGAAAGAAGTTAGGGAAATAACACCCTTCACAATAGCCACAAACAACATAAAGTACCTTGGCGTAACTCTAACCAAACAAGCGAAAGATCTGTATGACAGGAACTTCAAGTCCTTGAAGAAAGAAATCAAAGAAGACCTCAGAAGATGGAAAAATATTTCTTGCTCCTGGATTGGCAGGATCAATATAGTAAAAATGGCCATCTTACCAAAAGCAATATACAGATTCAATGCAATCCCCATCAAAATCCCAACTCAATTCTTTATAGATCTAGAAAGAGCAATTCTCAAATTCATCTGGAGCAACAAAAAACCCAGGATAGCTAAAACTATTCTCAACAATAAAAGGACTTCTGGGGGAATCAATATCCCTGACCTTAAACAGTACTACAGAGCAATTGTGTTAAAAACTGCATGGTATTGGTACAGCAACAGGCAAGTGGATCAATGGAATAGGATTGAAGACCCAGAAATTAACCCACAGACTTATGGTCACTTGATCTTTGATAAAGGAGCCACAACCATCCAGTGGAAAAAAGATAGTCTTTTCAACAAATGGTGCTGGTTCAACTGGAGGTCAACATGCAGAAGAATGCGAATTGACCCACTCTTATCTCCTTGCACTAAGATCAACTCCAAGTGGATCAAGGACCTCCACATAAAACCAGACACACTGAAACTATTAGGAAAGAAACTTGGGAAGACCCTGGAGGACATAGGCACAGGGGGAAAGTTCCTGAACAGAACACCAATATCTTATGCACTAAGATCAAGAATTGACAAATGGGACCTCATAAAATTACAAAGTTTCTGCAAGGCAAAGGACACTGTCAGAAGAACAAAACGACAACCAACAAAGTGGGAAAAGATCTTCACCAACCCCACATCCGACAGAGGACTAATATCCAATATATACAAAGAACTCAAGAAGTTAGACCCCAAAGAACCAAATAACCCTATCAAAAAATGGGGCACAGAGCTAAACAAAGAATTTCACCAGAAGAAATTTGGATGGCTGAGAAACACCTTAAGAGATGTTCAACATCGTTAGTCATCAGAGAAATGCAAATCAAAACAACCCTGAGATTCCACCTCACACCAGTCAGAATGGTTAAGATTAAAAACTCAAGAGAAGACAAATGCTGGCGAGGATGTGGAGAAAGAGGAACACTCATCCACTGTTGGTGGGATTGCAAAATGGTAAAACTGCTCTGGAAATCAGTGTGGCGGTTCCTCAGAAAATTGGGCATGTTCCTTCCAGAGGACCCTGGCATACCACTCCTGGGCATATACCCAGAGGATTCCCCTGCATACAATAAAGACACATGTTCCACTATGTTTATAGCAGCCTTGTTTATAATAGCCAGAAATTGGAAGGAGCCCAAATATCCCTCAAAGGAGGAATGGATACAGAAAATGTGGTATATTTATACAACGGAATACTACTCAGCAATTAAAAATAATGAATTCATGCAATTTATAGGTAAATGGTTAGACCTGGAAAATATCATCCTGAGTGAGCTAACCCAATCACAAAAGAATACACATGAAATGCAATCACTGATAAGTGGATATTAATGAGCCCAGAAGCCCTAAATACTCAAGGCACAATTAGCAAGTCAAATGATTCCCAAGAAGAAAGGAGAGGACCCTGGGCCTGGAAAGATTGGATCCAGTTTTGTAGAGAAACTGTGGGGGGAGGCGGAATGATTTGGTAATAGTTGGGGGAGAGAGGAACTATGGGACATAGGGAGGGGGGAACTGGAAAAGGGGAAAGCCTTTGGAATGTAAACATAGAATATAGAAAATAAAAAAAAATAAAAAAAATAAAACAAAAACAAAAACAAAAAAAGAATATAGAAAATAAAGAAAAAAATTAAAAAAAAAAGAAACTTACTATAAATACTAACTCAAGATTTTCCTTTTCCCCTTTTATTTTATCTATTACTTAGACCCAGGTTCTGAAATTTGCTTTTCTTTGCTGCTACTATGTATATATGCGACTGTTTCTTCCTGACATCCAGCTTGTTGCTAACAAACTTTGCTCTAAGAGATCAGTTCATCTAGAGTGCAGATTACGCAGTAGCCTAAACAGAAAGTTCAGCTTAGAACACAGGATACTCTTAGGAAGTACTGAGGAAGGGAAGAACAGGACCCTTTGGCAGATGTCAACAAGCAATGTTCAGAATGCTTACGTAGTTTTTTTGGAAGTCTGAGGTTGTACAGTCTGACGTGTGGATGTCAGCTATTATTGACCTGAAGTCAATATTTTGCAATAAACTTGTGGCATTTCTACATGTGCTTGTTGATCTTTTTCTCCTACCTTTAGAACTGGCCAAAATTTTTACTTATGAAAAGAAATCTTGCTTTCTCTACTTCCTTAAAAACAGAGGCCCCAATGAGCTAAAAATACTACCAAGAGGTTACAGATTTCTCCCGTCATTGGTTTGTCCTAAAATCAATATTTACACCAGACTTTAATATTGGAAATGAGAACATTTGTTCAGGCTGTCTTGTCCCAGAGAACTTAAAACGCGAACTGGGACTACATAATATTTTTGTTTAGCAGAAAACACATGCAATTTCAGAGCTGGATTAAAACTTGGCGAACATTAAAAACAAGAGCAATTATTTTACCATGGAAATGGAAATGCAGGCCTGGAGAGGCGAGAGCTGTGCTCTAGGTGCAGGTGCTAGCCACTGAGCAGGGAACATATGCTGGGTCCCCAGAAGCCACCCTGAGTCTCTAGAAGCAGAATCCAAACCAGGACACTCACATTAGAAACTACCTCCTGCTCCCCACAATGATGATGCTGTCCTCTGAGTCTGTTGAAGTGATATGTTTAATATCCTGAATTTTCTATTTTTAGCAGCAACATCATTACACGGCTGACAGGGAAACTGTGTGTAAACAGAGTCCTCAGTGTTCAGCAGAGAGTATGCTGATTCTATTTCACAGGACGCGGAGTGGGTAACATAATGGCAGTCAGAAGCAATGCTGAAATGCTAATGCAACTCCATTGCAGCTCGTACATTATAAACACTCACAGCTCCAGCTAATCAGCTAACTAATTGTTTATAACAGGTTCTGAGGGTATTTAATTTGCCTATCATTATAACAACCCACAAACGAGGGTAGTACTTATGAATGGCTTAATTTTACCTTCATATTTATTAATTCTAAGAAACTTTCTGCATTTATTTCTTTTTGCTTTATCATTATCTCAAGTATTAATTTAGGCCCAAACATTTTGGAGAACTGCACATACTTATCCAAGTACCACTTTTATACTTGTAAAGCAAAGGTTAATACCAACTACAAGAGATCTCCTTTATCCATGGGGTCTATGTCCTCGCACTCTAGTGAGGCTCTCAAACAGTAGATAGAACTCAACCCTGCATAAACTATAATTCCCCGTCATATGAACATACCCCAGATAAAGCTTGATGTATCAGCTATACACAGAGATTGACAATTATAAAAATATACTATAATAAACACTATGTGAATATTTTCTCTCTCTTCTTCAATCCCTCCCAGCCCTTGTATGTCTCTCCATATCCAAATTAATACCTCATAGTTATTGTAGTGAACTATGAGCCACTGAAACAGAAGAATGCAAAAACATGAATGAGAGACTTCATTAAAGAGAGGAAACATCTGTATTAACGCTTCATTACTATGACAAAATACCCAAGACAGATAAACTTAGAAGGAGTTTTAGTACAGTCCAGGGTTAAAGAGGTCTTTATTTCATGTTCATCTGTTTGGGTTTTTTGGGGGAGCTGGGTGGGTGGGACTCAGAGCATCACGGCAAGGGTGTATGGGGAGGAAAGCTGTTCACCTCATTGTGTCTAGGAAGCAGAGACAAGAAAATGAGAGGAAAGGACTAACATGGAGAGACAGTCTTCCAAGGCACAACCCTCCCCCCAGTGACACTCTTTCTCCAACAAACTTCCATTTTCTAACAGCTCATTCAGTTAGAAACTCTTTAAGGAAATGTCATCGCTTCATTGATGACATCAGCGCCCTCCTGAGCCAATCCTCTCAACAGTGCCATAAGCTGGGAACTGTGCTTTCAATATATGATCTTTGGGGGGGGGGTTGGAGAAGGTGGACTCTATTTCATTTCTAAGCCAAAACAATATCTAATAACATTAGAACTAGATTGGTAGAGGGGGAAAAAAACCAAATGTTATATCAATGGTATGGAGCATAATGTTGAAAATATCACTATCTAAACAGCATACAGATAGTTCTGCATGAGACTCAAAAGCTTTTGGAAAGACCTTTCTCTGTGTAAAATTTATTAGCTAATCAATATTTTCCATGAATAAATTTCTTCAAAGACGTGTGCTTCGCCTCTGGACTCGACCATGTTGCTTGTGCCTTCTCAGAGTTAATTCTTCTATGATTCTGTAAGGTTGTATTTTTTTCTTTTAGGACTTGGAGAATCTGGCTCTGGCTCAATTCATCTACATTTCCTGGCACATCTTAGCCCTTCAGCAGATACTTGGTGAATGAATGAGGACGGTTTTGAGGAAGTGAGAGCTCTGCTATTTTCATGCATTACATTTTTGAACGACACAGGCTCCAGGCTTGGATCTCCACATAAGCTGCGATGAATAGCATCTGCTTCCTCCTCCGGAGGCCTTCTCCATCCTTCTCTGCTCTATATGTACCCCAGGAGACGGAAGCCATGTCAAAGAATCCCTTTCCTATTAGCTTCTCGTGACCTTAAACCAAGACCAGGTCCTGGCAGAGATGGAGAGCACAAAACCAAGGTGTTCATTCTGCCATGCCCTCTCTGGTGACTTTGGTACTTCCTTTTGCTGGTGACCACAGCTCTTGCAGGCTGTTCTCCATTCATGGTGCTCCCTCATCCCTCCAGGCCAAGGATTAGTATAAGTTCGTGCATCCACCAGCCTTGGACCATTAGTGGTCACCATTTTACAACAACCTTCTTTGGTAGATGCTTCTCAAGTCCCCAACTTAAGTGGTCCATGCGCCTCTGTCAGGACTCTGACTGATATACGAGAGCTCCAAGCAGTTGTACTTCTGCATTCATGCTGCATGTCAAATTTTATGGGAAAATAAAAACGAAGACAAACCGTTACTTCAAAAACGGTTGTGTCATGTCATCCACGAGACAAGCACTGAAGGAAACTAGAGAAAAAATTAATTTGTCTGTTGCAGTACCCTAGATAACCATGACTTTCTAACCAGATATAGGGCAAGTTATGTCCTGTACTTTTATAAAAGACAATGAGCAAAAGGTTCCAGAAATGGCTAGTTCATTCAGTGGGAGGCACCTTGTGAGGGAGAGCAGGCTCCATATCCTATCTGTGGTAGGAAATGTCCAAGGGCCAGCATCCAGGAGCTAACTGAGAATCAGACGGGGTTACTATACATTGAGTAAAGGAAATAATGTTCTCAAACATCTAACCCCTTGCCAAGGAATCATGTAGTTGTATCAAAAACATCTATGTTACTGACTTTGGATTCGGCTAAGTTTATAAATAATGCTATTCTCATACTGCCCTTTCCTAGCAAGATGCAGAAATGCAATGATAACACCTGAAATTCCCTGATATTTCGTAGAACATACATGGACAGGTTGATTGGCAGGAGCAAGCCAATTTCAGAAACACCGAAACAGGGGAGAACATTTACTGCAAATTTAAGAGCAGGGGCCCTCATATAAAAACAGGTATTGCTATTGTGAGCCACTACCACCCCTACAAGGCCTTACAGCCATTTTTAATGTAAACACTTAGAGAATAACTTGTAAGATAGCATAGAAAATGTTCCAGATGCGTAACATTGTGTTTTTATGTAGTAAGTATTATTTAAAAATCCTGGGGTTGATTTCCAAATACTTTATTTTAGTGCATCAAATTTTCTCTATTTTTTTTTGTACAAATCTCACTGTAAGACTTATATAAACAAGTGACAATAAAGGAATGTTTTAAATGCATTTTGCTTGATGTTTTTGCATAGCAGTAGCAAAACTAACGATAAATATTCAAATTCCTGTTCTGGTTTTGCAAAGCTACACTTGATCTGGCCTCAGCATGCAACCTCATCTGGTACCTTATTCCTTCAACCTGCCTGTCACCTTTGTACTTTGTTGTATTTTTAAGGTAGTTGCTTGCCCTGTAACCCAGGTAGGCTTCGAACTTCTGATCTTCTGGCCTCAGCTTCTGGGTGAGCACTAAAATTATAGGTGTGTGCCACCATGCCTGGCTCCACATGGGTCTTCTTTTTATATTTTCATTTGTGCCTTGGCAACCTGGTCCTTGTTATCCCTTGTCTGTCCTTTGCAGTTTTAGTGTCTTCTTGTCATTCAGACAGAGTCAGCAGGAAATGCCAGCAATCCTCCAAGACCTCTCCAGTGATCCTGATCCCTGAGCCTCCTCTCTACCAACCCATAATATTTACATCTCTAATGCAGAAGTGACGAAAACACTTTACAGCCACTTTTCAAGTACGAAAGTTCTTTATGAATGGTGTGACTCCATGAGCTTCTAGTCCTTCAGCTTCTTTCTATAAAAGGCACAGAGCACTAGCCCTGTCCCAGGACACATGGGGAGCACTGTCTCAGTGTATCTCAGTGTATTCCTTCTTTCCTTAACTGCTTTACATATCCCAAAAGGCTCCAAGTCCCACAAGGACAAAGAGCTTGTTATTTCCTGTTTAATACACAATCTTGGGTTCGAGTAATGTTTGCATAGCAGGTGTTCGGCAACTACTTATTACGTGAATAGCTGCGTGGACCCAAACAAGTAACAAATGCAAGGCAATTGGAAAGGAGAAAGCATTACCATAGCAGGGAAAAACGCAAATACACTGCTGTTCTGGGAAGCTGCTTTCTTAAAAAGCTGGTCTTAAAAGCAATGTTTTCCGCCAAGAGTCTACCTTTTGCTTCCAACATGAAGAGCCAGAAATAATTTTGTCTTCACTGGTAGGTCTGGAACATAGCCTGCTCCATGGGAGCTCCAGATGTGGCTTGCTTGTAAAATCAAAAGCACAAGGTCTCCAGGAGGGACAGAATTGCTTGATGACAAGACAAAAGCTAGCCAATTCAAAGAGGAAGACAGCTTAGCCATTTCTCTCTTTTTAAGCAATGCATTTAGGCAGAGAGCATGATCCTATGCCAAGAGCTCTCATTGGTGGGTTTACTGTGAGGACAATGTACACCCTCTGATCTATGGCTCAGTGGGACCACTTCAGAATGATGAGACTATTCAAGTTCGCACTTACAATCTTTCCCATTGAACCAACTCCTTTATATATGGATTTCCTCCCAAGTGTTATGTTCGGTGTGACATTTGGTTTATCACACACTGTTCTCAGAATTAAGAGAAAGAATCTCACTGTCCCTGGAAGCCTGAACAGCACATCTGTTTGAATGTAAATCTGCTACAGAACTGTAATGCACAAGCCAGGCGACTACCTGGAGACACAAAACAAGAAAAACATTTGGGGGAAATTATTTTGGGGGAAAGCAGGTGACTTACAAAGCCCATCCTGAAGGTCTCTGACCAAAAGTCCAGTGTGTGATCATTTTCCCTTCAGTGTGATTTCACTTCCTGGTCGTTTATTTCTCATCTCGCATGAAAGGCACGGGCATGATGTCATCCTCCCTTTATAGTCTACTAACCTTTGATTTTGAGATTTTGGAAATTGCATCTCCAATTTCCTGAAAGTTTTACATAAGATTCTCAGATCGGAAAGTAAAATGTATCGAAGGAAAGCTTTAACCATTAAACACACCACACCCCCACACCTAGACCCACAACCCCCCCCCCACACACACACATCTTATTGCTGGATAGAGGAATGCCAGGCAAGGAGAAGTGGTATTATTTTGAGGACGTAAAGATACTTACAGTAAAAATATCGGGTCAATTCAAATACCTTAAGATAGACTGTCATCTCTTATAACCTTCTCTGAAAACACACTGTGAGATAGAAGCACTGAGGGAGAGAGAGGAAGAACTGCAGTGGGAGATGGGTGGTGCCTCATGATTGGGTGCATTTTGAAATATAGGATTCTCTACAGCCCACATAATCTTCCTGTGGAATGAGGATTAGCCCAATCAAAAGGATGAGAAATGACTATCAAAGACTTTCTTGACTTAACTTCAGGTGTTTACCTCCACTTACTGGACGCTCTGGTGCTTAGATTCTGCTCTAAGGACTTGGTAATAGTGACATGCTGGTTTGTTTTCATCATCCTGACGCAAACCTAGCCCAGGATGGAAGATGAATTTTGTCTGGGGAACTGTTTCTATTGAATTGGCGTGTGGTCATGTCTGCAGGCCATTTTTTTTTTTTTGATTAATGATTGATGTGGAAGGGCCTAGCATACCATGGGAAATGCCACCCATGGAAACCTCTTAAAGACCTAGATGTTAAAGACTTAGTTACCGACTTAGAATGCTATTAGGAGGTAGTGGGACTTTGGGAAAACAAGACCTAAAAGAATAAATGGTAACATTTGAAGAAGAGGATTCAGATCTCTCTGTCTCTGTCTCTGTCTCTGTCTCTGTCTCTGTCTCTCTCTCTCTCTCTCTCTCTCTCTCTCTCTCTCTCTCTCTCCCTCTATGAGGTGCACAAGCCTCTTCTCCCATGTGCTTTCACCATGATGTCCTGCACTAGAACATGGCCAAAGAATCAATTCCAAACAACTAGGAACTTAAAACATTTGAATCTATGTGCCAAAATAACGCTTTCCTTTTTATAAGTTGATTTATTTCAGGTATTTTTACACAGTAAAGAAAACTGGCATAGACACCTTATTCTTTTCACTCCTACTCCCAAATCCTCTGTCAAGAAGCCATTCATTTTGAATAAGGGCCAGGAAGAAGATAGTAGGGCTGGGTTGATGTGTCCCTTCTCTTTTCTAAGAACTCACATACCTGAGCAGTTTTGACCCCTTCTTCTCCAGAAGCAGCTTCCCTTGAGTAGAGAGTTCAACCACAGGGATGGGGTGTGGGTATGCACATTCTAAAATTCACTACGGAAAAGTGTCTCGGTTGGCACAAGAACACTCTTCTCTCCTTTATCCAGAGTTTGGCTGTTCCTTTAGTCCTTCCTTGACTACTGTGTCTTAATTCTCAATTAGCTAGGTACTGTAGAGAAGAGGTATTGTTGTATTGCTCCCGCTCCAGTCTCAAATATCAAGTTTAGAGAGAATAACCTGTCCAAAGACAACTGAAAGAGATGGGAGTGAATTCATTTTTCATTCGAATACTATTTGGAATTAGCACAGGCCTTACAGATTAATGGCTCAACTCACAATCCTGGCCCCGCTTCAATTACAAACACTGGTTCCAAAGGCTTTACACATTTATTTCTGATTTGATAACAACTTGCTTATTCCTACAGCTTCCCCCTAAGGTTTAGCAAGTAGAGAATCTCGCTGAAGCCAGGGCAATGATCGCATGTCATTGGTTTATATGATATAAACAACTAAAGAGAACATGGATGGAGAATACAGATTGCTCAGTTGGCAAAATGCTTGATACTCAAATATAAGGACTCCTGAATTCAGATATCTGGAACTGTGTAAAAGTTGGGTATGTTTCTATGTAGCTCTGGACTGTGTATCTATGATCCGATGTAGGGAAATGGAGAGGTCGATCAAGTGGGGTTCACTGGCCAGTCAGTCTAGCCAAAACTGTAAACATCAGGTCAGCAAGAGACCCTATCCAAAACTCTGTCTTGAAAAAAAAAACCCAGAAAAACAAAACCATATTTAATTTTGAGCCGGGCGTGGTGGCACACGCCTATAATCCCAGCACTTGGGAGGCAGAGGCAGGTGGATTTCTGAGTTCGAGGCCAGCCTGGTCTACAGAGTGAGTTCCAGGACAGCCAGGGCTATACAGAGAAACCCTGTCTCGAAAAAAACCAGAGAGAGAGAGAGAGAGAGAGAGAGAGAGAGAGAGAGAGAGAGAGAGAGAGAGAGAGACCCTATCCAAAACAAAACAAAACAAAACAAAACAAAAAACAAAAGGAAGGAAGGAAAGATTGAGGAAGACATTATGGCATCAGTTTTGGCTTCCTCACACATCCTCATGGGCAAGTACACATCTACTCATGCACACAAGCACACACATACAAATAAAGCCATAAGTGTGTGTGTGTGTGTGTGTGTGTGTGTGTGTGTGTGTGTGTTTGTGTGTGTGAACAGCCAGATGAAAGCACAATTGGAGTGCAGGAGGTGGTGCAAAGCTCCCTTCCTCTCAAGGTGGTCTGCCTCCAGTAAGTACTCCAGAGTGTTTGCTACCTAATGTTTTCATGGAAACCCTATAGTCTGTGCATTGTTGATGCAACCATTGACCATTGGTGACTGAAGTCAATTTCCAACTCCTCTTTGTCCATAGCGATGGACGTTCATCAAAGCTCCAAAGGATTATTCATTAGGTTGACACTTGGGTAATCTCCATCTCCATCCTAAAGTTATCTAAGAAGCTACCAGCTACCCTTTTTTTTGCATATAAAAGTCACCCATAGGAATGGGGGAACTTGAAGGGTTTTAAAAGCTCTTGAGCCAGGAAGCAGAAACTAAGACTAAATATGGGTTTCCTTTTTTAAGGATTTATTTGTGTGTGTGTGTGTGTGTGTGTGTGTGTGTGTGTGTGCACACGCGCACACATATGTGGGAGTGTTCATGGAGGACAGAAGAAGGCATGAGATTCTTAGAGCTTCAGTTTCTAGCAATTGAAGCCCACCCACCTTGGGTTCTGGGAACCCAAGAGAGAGAGAGAGAGCTTCTGTACTCCAAAAGAACAGAGAGCATTCTTGATCCCTTAGCCATCTCTCCATTCCTCCAAGTATGTATTTCTCATTATGTTGCAGACATATAAACCCAGAACCAAGTAAATAGCAATATGCTGCTAATTACAAATTAGATAAAATGTTATGAGCCAAGCTTAAGGGTCTTGTGTTCTGAAGAAGCTATGTGCACTTTATTGTAGCCAGGCTTAGGTACTATCTGGTGTCTCTGAATACCCTTGTAGAAAGAAAAATGGATTTTAAGCTTACAACGTCAGGTATAGTACTGGACAGCTTAAACAGGTCCATCTGGCATTTTGCAGACTGCATCCTGATTTCTATTGCAAAGTTTAAATACTGTCCTTGCACTCGTGAGAGCAGAAAGAGAGCAGCTTCGAGATGCCGTGAGATGGAAGCAATATCCATGTGCTGGAGTCTTAAACTAAAGCCATTGAGCAGATGGTCCCAGGGAAAAAGCAGGTGCCTTCCCTGATAGAATCTGCCCACTGCATCAGAAAATTGGGCCCCTGGGCCCCATGCTGTTCATTTTAAGCTCCCATATCAGAGAAGGGACCTTTTCTTTCAATGCCTGAGAAAAAAGCATTGAGTTCCTTTTGGGTATAAGCATCTCAACACACACACTTTACCAGAGACAGGTTTCCCATGATGCTTTAACTTTATGATGAAAGTAAGTTTACCACAGCCTGCAACCTAGTTCGGAGTAAGAAGAGCATTATCTTGGCAGGTTTGGTTGTTACCTATCAGAAGTCTGCTCTTTTCTAATGAGAGACAGGAAAGGATTGTATCTGGAGGAGAGTGAGGATGGGGAGGAACAGGGAGAAATAGAGGAAGGGAAAACTATAATCAGGATACACTGTATGAGAAAAGACTTTTTTCAATAAAATGGGAAAAAAATAATGAGTCATCTAAAATACAGTAATTAATAATGATGATGATGATGATATTAATGGAGTTTTCTCTGTTATTTCACTATCATTAAGCTGAGCCATGGCTTTTAGTATGAGTACATATCTCGAATTTGTGAATTGGAAACAGAAAGCTAAAGTTATATGTTAATGGTATGTGAGATTGGAACCTTCAGGAGGTAATTAGAGCTCTAGGAGTCTTGAGGGCAGCCCCATGCCAGTGTTAGTGGCTTTCTAAGAAGAGAATGAGAGGACTCTCGATGCAGAGACAGGGTCCCTTGAGCCCTTTCATCTAATTTCTCTAGACTCACCCTTCACTGCAGCTTGTCTGAGGGAACCCCTCTTCCCAAGATACATCCCTCTCTAGGGGGCCTTTGCCCCTTGGTGTAGACCCAGTTTAGCTCTTTCCTGCTGACCCTCTCAGCTTTCACTCTGGCCCATCTCTATTTCTTTGTGTTAGCACTGATCTACAGGACACTTCACCAGGGATCCCCAGGGGCCACCGGGGGCCAGGGAGAAGTTTGACAACTTTCACTGTTCTTCCTCTCTCATGATCTTTCCATATTTGCTCTTAGTCCTGAAGCAGCCTGTCTGCAGGATTTCCTCTTTCTATTCAACTTCTACTCCCTGCACACTCTGCCTATTTTCTAAAATTATTTAAAAAAAATTTATTCTTTAATCTTTTTTTTTCCAGACCAGACTTTATCCCCTTTACAGTCCACTCTCCAACTGTTCCACATCCCACACCTCCTCCCCCCATTTCCAAGAGGATGTCGCCACCCTACCAGACCTCCCCACTTTCTGGGGCCCCAAGTCTCTCAAGGGTTAGGTGCATTTTCTCTGACTGAATCCAGACCAGGCAGTCCTCCGCTGTATATATGTTGGGGGCCTCATATCAGCTGATGTATGATGCTTGGTTGGTGGTCCAGTGTCTGAGAGATCCAAGGGTCCAGGTTAGTTGAGACTGCTGGTCTTCCTATAGGGTCGCTCTCCTCCTCAGCTGCTTGCAGGTTTCCCCTAATTCAATCACAAGGGTCAGCAGCTTCTGTCAATTGGTTGTAAACATCTGCATCTGACTCTTTCAGCTGATTGTTGGGCCTTTCAGGGGGCAGTCATGATAGGCCCCTGTTTGCAAGCACACTATAGCATCAGTAATCCTGTCAGGCCTTGGGGTCTCACCCTGGGATGGATCCCAATTTGGGCCTGTTATTGGCCCTCCTTTTCCTCAGTTTCTTCTCCATTTTTGTTCCTAAAGTTCCCTCTCGCCACCATTGGACATTTCATCTAAGATCCCTCCCTCTGAGTCCTAAGCATCTCTCACCTCCCAGGTCTCTGGTCCATACTGGAGGGTGCCTCCACCTCCTACATCTTCAGGATGCCTGTTTCCATTCTTTCTTTTGGCCTTCAGGCCTTCAGGCCTTCAGTACTGTTCCTTCCCCACTGCCCCCAATACCTGATATGTTTCCCTCTTCCTCTACCTGTCCCCTTTACCACCCAGGTCTCTCCCTCCACCCACCCCTCCTGTGATTGCTTTCCTCTCCTTCCCAAGTGGCAAGAGACAGTATCCAAATTAACAAAATCAGAAATGAAAAGGGAGATATAACACTAGAAACTGAAGAAATTAAAATAATCATCAGATCCTACTATAAAAGCCTATACTCAACAAAACTGGAAAATTTTCTAGACAGGAAATGGATAATTTTCTAGGCAGAAACCACATAACAAAAGTTTAGCCAAGAGCAGGCAACTGGTCTAAACAGGCCAATATCCCCCTAAGGAAATAAAATAAATCATTAAAAAATTCCCAACAACAAACAAACAAACAAACAAAAAACAAAACAAACAAACAAAACTCAGGGCCAGATGGCTTTAGTGCTGAATTCTACCAGACCTTCAAAGAAGACCTAATATCAATATTCCTCAAACTATTCCATAAAATAGAAACAGAAGAAATACTACCTAATTCATTCTATGAAGCCACAATTATGCTGATACTTAAACCACACAAGGACCTAACAAAAAAAAGAGAACTTCGAACCAATTTCTCTTGTGAGTGTCAATGCAAAAATACTCAATAAAATTCTCACAAACGGACTCCAAGAACTCATTAAATCCATCATTCAACATGATCAAGTAGGCATCATCGTAGGGATGCAAGATTGGTTCAATATACCAAAATCCATTAATGTAATCCACGGTGTAAACAAACTCAAAGAAAAAAATCACATGATCATCTCCTTAGATGCTAAAAAAGCATTTGACAAAATACAACACCCCTTCATGCTAAAGGTATTGGAGAGATCAGAAATTCAAGGCCCACACCTAAACATATTAAAAGCAATATACAGTAAACTAACAGCCAATATAAAACTAAATGGAGAGATACTTGAAGCCATCTCACTAAAATCAGGGACAAAAAAAGAGATTCCCACTTTCTCAATATCAAGAAACACCTCGGGGCTGGAGAAATGGCTCAGTGATTAAGTGCACTGACTACTTTTCTAGAGGTCTTGAGTTCGATTCCCAGCAACCAGATGGTCACTCATAACCATCTGTAATAAAGTCTGATGCCCTCTCCTGGTGTGTCTGAAGAGAGCAACTGTGTACTTACATACATAAGATGAATAAATCTTTGTAAAAAAAAAAAAGGGGGGGGATGTGTGGGCAGTGGTGGTGCGTGCCTTTAATCCCAGCATTTGGAAGGCAGAGGTAGGTGGATTTCTGAGTTCGAGGCCAGTCTGGTCTACAGTGTGAGTTCCAGGACAGTCAGGGCCACACAGATAAACCCTGTCTCAAAAAACCAAGAAAAAGAAAGAAAAGAAAAGAGAGAAGAAAAGAAAAGAAAAGAAAAGAAAAGAAAAGAAAAGAAAAGAAAAGAAAAGAAAGACCTCAAATAGCATCACTCCAGATGCCCAGGTCACAGTCCCAAGACACCAGCATGAGCAACCAGGATAGTATGTCTCCTGAAGAAGTCAGTAATCCTATTGCAACAGTACCTGAGAAATGTAATTTAGCTGGATCATAAGACAAGGTCTTCAACCTGCAAGGGTGCATCTGACCTGCAGGGAGTCCACAATTAAAGGAGCCCTGTGTTCTGAGGTCGCCACCATCTTGGCTCCTGTGGCCAAGCAGCCAGTTCAGCCAGAAATGCAGGGAACACCAGCATGAAAGATCACTCAGGAAACAGCCCGCCTGGGTTCCTTCGGCACGTAGGAGCTGGGTAGCCCTATGGCTGTCTGGGCATGTATCCTGCAAGGGAGCATATGGCCTGCAAGGAGTCCTTTGCTTAGAGGGAGTCCTGCTTTCAGAGACCCGTGCCACATCTGACACGGGGAAGATCCTACATCCCGATACTCTCTGGAGAACTGGCAGAAGCAGGTTATTTGGTAAGAATCATCCCTCATCCCTAGAGGCCCAGAGCGCTCACTACACAGCAACCTCCAGATCACCACTCCTCTTCATTCCCTTCTACCCCTCCCTCCTCAGCTGCCACTGCCCTGTTCTGTCAGATGTGGTAGACCTGTGCCCCTTCTGACATGGGGAGGAACCTACTTCCTGATACTCTCTAGAGAACGGGCAGGAGCAGGGCACTTGAGAACTGGCACCAGTAGGTACATTCGAACTGGTAGAAGCAGGGCACTCGAGAACCAGCATCAGCAGAGCATTTAAAATCCAGCATCAGCAGAACATTTGAGAAATAGCAGCCTACAGGGCATTCGACCCTTGCCAAGTCTGCCATAGGAGAGACCCCATCTCCTGATACTTCCTGGAGAACCAGCTGTTAGCAGGGCATTGGTGAGAAAGGGAATCCCAGGAGTATGGAAACACAGGCCTACAGGACAGAGAAGATAGAGACAGCAAGACCAGCTAACACCAGAGACAATGAGGTGGCCAAAGGCAAACACAAGATCATTACCAACAGTAACCAAGGCAACATGGCACCATCAGAACCCAGTTCTCCCACAACAGCATATCCTGCATACTCCATCACATCAGAAAAGCAAGAGCTAGATTTAAAATCACATCTTATATTGTTGATGGAGGACTTCAAGAAGGACATAAATAATTCCCTTAAAGAAATACAGGAGAACATGGGTCAACAGGTAGAAGCACAAAAAATCCCTTAAAGGAAAACAAGAGAACATGGATCAAAAGGTAGAAGCCCTTAAAGAGGAATCACAAAAATCCCTAAAAGAAACACAGGAGAACATGAGTCAACAGGTAGAAGCCCTTAAAGAGGAAACACCAAAAATCCTTAAAGAATTTCAGGAAAGAACAAACAAACAAGTGAAGTAACTGAACAAAACTATCCAGGATCTAAAACTGGAAATAGAATCAATAAAGAAATCGCAAAGTGAGACATCTCTGAAGATACAAAACCTTGGAAAGAATTCAGAAGTCATAAATGCAAGCATCAACAACAGCATACAAGAGATGGAAGAAAGAATCTCAGATGCTGAAGATTCCATAGATAACATTGACTCAACAGTCAAAGAAAATGCAAAATGCAAAAAGCTTGTAACCCAAAACATCCAGGAAATCCAGGACACAATGAAAAGACAAAACCTAAGGATTGTAGGTATAGAAGAAAGCAAGGATTTACATCTTAAAGGCCCAGTAAATATCTTCAACAAAATTATACATGAAAACTTCCCTAACCTAAAAGAAGAGATGTCCATGAACATGCAAGAAGCCTGTAGAACTTCAAACAGATTGGACCAGAGCAGAAATACCTCCCATCATATAATAATCAAAACACCAAATGCACTAAACAAAGGAAGAATATTAAAAGCAGTGAGAGAAAAAGGTCAAGTAACATATAAAGGCAGACCTATTAGAATTACACCAGACTTCTTACCAGAGACTATGAAAGCCAGAAGAGCCTGGGCAGATGTCATACAGACCCTAAGAGAACATAAATGTCAGCCCAGACTACTATACCCAGCAAAACTCTCAATTACCATAGATGGAGAAAACAAGACATTTCATGACAAAAGCAAATTTACACAATATCTTTCCACAAATTCAGCTCTGCAAAGGACAGTGGCTGGAAAATACCAACACAAGACAGCCAAGCACACCATAGAAAAATCAATTAGATAATCTTTCAACAAACCCAATAGAAAATAGATACACAACCAGAATTTCACCATTACCTAAGAAGATAACAGTAAGCAACAATCACCTTTCCTTAATATCTCTTAATACCAATGGTCTCAATTCCCCTATAAAAAGATATAGACTAACCGACTGGATATATAAACATGACCCAACATTTTGCTGCAGACAAGGAACCCTCCTCAATGACAAAGACAGTCACTATTTAAGAGTCAAAGGTTAGAAAACAATTTTTCAAGCAAATGGTCCCAAGAAAAAAGCTGGAGTGGCCATTCTTATATCGGATAAAATTGACTTTCAACCAAAAGTTGTCAAAAAAGATAAGGAGGGACACTTCATACTAGTCAAAGGAAAAGTCTACCAAGATGACCTCTCAATTCTGAACATCTATGCTCCGAATGCAAGGGCACCCACATTCATTAAAGAAACTTTAATAAACCTCAAAGCACACATTGCACCCCACACCCCACTCTGAAAAGGGGACAAATCATGATCAGAAGCTAAACAGAGATACAGTGAAACTAAATGAAGTTATGGACCAAATGGTTCTAACAGATACTTATAGAACAGTCCACCCTAAAGCAAAGGAATATACCTTCTTCTCAGCACCTCATGGTACCTTCTCAAACATTGACCATATAATTGGTCACAAAATGGGCCTCAACAGATACAGAGGTATATAATGAAATTATTCCATGTATCTTATCAGATCACCATGGCCTAAAGCTGGTCTTAAGCTCAAACAAAAGCAATGGAAAACACACATATACGTGGACCTTGAACAATGTTCTTCTCAACAACAGCTTGGTAAAGGAAGAAATAAAGGAAGAAATTAAAAACTTTCTATTATTTATGGAAAATGAAGACACATCATACAACAATTTATGGGACACAATGAAAGCAGTGCTAAGAGGAAAACTCAATAGCTCTGAGTGCCTCCAAAAAGAGAATGGAGAGAGTTTACACTAACAACTTGACAGCGCACTTGAAAGCTCTAGAACAAAAGAAAGCAAATACTCCAAGAGGAGTAGACAGCAAGAAATAATCAAACTTAGGGCCGAAATCAACCAAACAGAAACAAAAATAACTATAAAAAGAATCAACAAAACAAGAAGCTGGTTCTTTGAAAAAAAAAATCAACAAGATAGATAAACCCTTAGCCAGACTAACCAGAGGGCATAGAGACAGTATACAAATTAATAAAATCAGAATTGAAATGGGAGACATATAACAACAGAAACTGTGGAAATTCAAAAAATCATCAGATCCTACTACAAGAGTTTATACTCAACAAGGTTTGAAAATCTGGATGAAATGGACAACTTTCTAGATACATACCAGGTGCCAATGTTAAAAGAGGATCAGGTAAATCATCTAAATAGTCCCATAAGTCCTGAGGAAATAGAAGCAGTAATTAATAGTCTCCCAGGACCAGATGGGTTTAGCAGGGAATTCTATCAGATCTTCAAAGAAGAGTTAAGACTGATACTCTTCAAACTTTTCCATGAAATAGAAACTCAAGAAACACTACCCAACTCATTCTATGAAGCCACAATAATGCTTATACCTAAACCAAACAAAGACCAAACAAGAAAGGAGGACTTCAGACCAATCTCCCTCATGAACATTGATGCAAAAATATTGAACAAAATCCTGGCCAATGAAATCCAAGAATGCATCAAATCTATAATTCACCACGATCAGGTAGGCTTCATCCCAGGGATGCAGGGATGGTTCAATATACAGAAATCTGTCAATGTAATCCATTACATAAACAAACTAAAGGAAAAAAAAGCCACATGATCATTTCATTGGATGCTGAAAAGGCTTTTGACAAAATCCAGCATCCCTTCATGATAAAAGTCTTGGAGAGATTGGGAATCCAAGGCCCATACCTAAACATAGTAAAAGCAATATACTGCAAACTGGTAGCCAACATCAAGTTAAACGGAGAGAAACTTGAAGCAATCCCACTAAAATCCGGGAGAAGACAAGGCTGCCCACTCTCTCCCTATCTATTCAATATAGTACTTGAAGTCCTAGACAGAGCAATCAGGCAGCAAAAGGAGGTCAAAGGTATACAAATTGGAAAGGAAGAAGTCAAAATATCACTATTTGTAGATGATATGATAGTATACTTAAGCAACCCCAAGACTTCCACCAGAGAACTCCTAAAGCTGATAGACAACATCAGCAAAGTGGCTGGATATAAAATTAACTCAAATAAATCAGTAGCCTTCCTCTACTTAAATGATAAACAAGATGATAAAGAAATTAGGGAAATCACACCCTTCACAATAGTCCCAAATAATATTTCATACCTAGGTGTGACCCTAATGAAGCAAGTGAAAGATCTATATGATAAGAACCTTTAAGCCTTAAGAAAGAAATCGAAGAAAGTCTCAGAAGGTGGAAAGATCTCCCATGTTCATGGATTGGCATGATCAATATAGTGAAAATGGCCATCTTGCCGAAAGCAATCTACAGGTTCAATGCAATCGCCATCAAAATCCCAAATCAATTCTTCATATAGATCTAGAAAGAGCAATTCTCAAATTCATCTGGAATAACAAAAAACCCAGGATAGCAAAAACTATTCTCCACAACCAAAGATCTTCTGGGGGAATCACCATCCCTGACCTCAAGCTCTACTATCGAGCAATAGTTATAAAAACTGTTTGGTATTGGTATGCAGACAGGCAAGAAGATCATTGGACTAGAATTGAACCCACACACATATGGTCACTTGATATTTGACAAAGGAGCTAAAAACATCCAGTGGAAAAAAGACAGCATTTTAAACAAATGGTGCTGGATCAACTGGAGATCTGCATGCAGAAAAATGCAAATCAACTCATTCTTATCTCCTTGTACAAGTCCAAGTGGATCAAGGATCTACACATAAAACCAGACACACTGAAGCTCATAGAGGAGTAAGTGTGGATGAATCTTGAACACATGGCCACAGGGGAATAATTCCTGAACAGAACACCAATGGCTTATGCTCTAAGAACAAGAATCAACAAATGGGACCTCATAAAACTGCAAACCTTCTGTAAGGCAAAGGACACAGTTAATAGGACAAAATGGCAACCAACAAATTGGGAAAAGATCTTTACCAACCCTACTTTCGATAGAGGGCTAATATCCAATGTATATAAAGAACTCAAGAAGTTAGTCTCCAGAGAGTCAAATAACCCTCTTAAAAATGGGGACCCTGTCCTACCACTCCTGGGCATATACCCAGGGGATTCCCCTGCATACAATAAAGACACATGCTCCACTATGTTCATAGCAGCCTTATTTATAATAGTCAGAAGTTGGAAGGAGCCCAGATGTCCCTCAAAGGAAGAATGGATATAGAAAATGTGGTATATTTATACAATGGAACACTACTCAGCAATTAAAAATAACGAATTCATGCAATTTGTAGGCAAATGGTTGGATCTGGAAAATATCATCCTAAGTGAGTTAACCCAATCACAAAAGAATACTCATAAAATTCAATCACTGATAAGTGGATATTAATGAGCCCAGAAGCTCTGAATACTCAAGGCACAATTAGCAAGTCAAAAGATTCCCAAGAAGAAGGAAGGAGAGGACCCTGGTCCTGAAAGGACTTGATCCAGTTTTGTAGGAGAGTACCACAACAGAACAGAGAAATGGTGGGGTGGTGATTGGGGAATAGGCGGGGGTGGGGGGCATGCGGGGTGGGGGGGAAGAGGACATATGGGACATATGGTGAGGGGGGAACTGGGAAAGGGGAAAGCCTTTGGAATGTAAACAAAGATTATAGAAAATAAAAAAGTAAAAAAAAATGGGGTACAGCTGGGTGGTGGTGATGCACACCTTTAATCCCAGCACTTGGGAGGCAGAAGCAGGCAGATTTCTGAGTTGGAGGCCAGCCTGGTCTACAGAGTGAGTTGCAGGATAGCCAGGGCTACACAGAGAAACGTTGTCTTGAAAAAATGAGGTACAGAGCTAAACAGGGAGTTCTCAACTGAGGAAACTCAAATGGCTCTAAAGTACCTAAAGAAATGTTCAGCATCCTTAGTTATCAGGGAAATGCGAATCAAATAACACTGAGATTCCACCTTACACCAGTCAGAATGGCTAAGATGAAAATCTCAGGGGACAGCAGATGCTGGATAGGATGTGAGAAAAAAGGAACACTTCTCCATTGTTGGTGAGATTGCAAGCTAGTAAAACTACTCTGGAAATCAGTTTGGCGATTCCTCAGAAAATTAGACATAGCACTACTTGTGGACCCAGCTATACCACTCCTGGGCATATACCCAGAAGATGTTCCTATATGTATTAAGGACACATGCTCCACTATGTTCATTGCTGCCTTATTTATAATAGCCAGAAGATGGAAAGAACCAAGATGTCCCTCAACACAGGAATGGATACAGAAACTATGGTATATATACAAAATGGAGTACTATTAAGCTATTAAAAACAATGAATTCATGATATTCTTAGGCAAATGGATGGAACTAGAAAGTGTCATCCTGAGTGAGGCATCCCAATCACAAAAGAACACACATGGTATGCATTCACTAAATAAGCAGATGTTAGCCCAAAAGATCAAAGTAAACAAGTTACAATTCACCCAGTACGGGAAGCTAAAAAAGAATTAGAACTTAAGTGGGGGTGCTTTGGTTCCTCTAAGAAAAGGAACAAAATAGTCACAGGAGCAATAGGGATACAATGTGTAGAGCAGACTGAAGTAAAGGCCACCCAGAGACTGCCCTACCTGGGGATTCATCCTATAAACAGTCAACAACCCTGACACTACTATGGATGACAAGGAGTGTATACCAAAAGGAGCATGCCATGGTTGTCTCCGGAGAATCCCTGCCAGAGCCTTACAAATACAGAGGCAGATGCTAACAACCAACTATTGGACTGGGCATGGGGTCCCCAATGGAGGAGCTGGAGGATGGTCCAGAGGAGCTGAAGGGGTTTACAGCCCCATGGGAAGAACAATGATTTTGGCCACTCAGATGCTCCAAGACTCCCAGGGACTGAACCATCAACTAAGGGGCACACATGGTTCCAGCCAAAAATGTGGCAGAGGAAGGCCTTGTTGGGCATCAGTGGGAAGAATGGTCCTTGGTTATGTAAAGGTTCTACAGAGGCCCCAACAAAGGGAAAGTGAGGTGGTAGTGTGTTGGGTGGAGAGGCATATACATGGAGGCAGGGGGAGGGAGGAGGGGGAGGGGTTGAGGAATCTTAGGGGAGGGGGATATCGGGAAAGGTTTTACCATTGGCAATGTAAATGAAGACAATATTCAATTAAAAAAAGAAAAACAAGGCAAGGTCTTCTGAATAGCAATTATGCATATATACAAGGACCTTAGATAGGATATGAATAAATGTCTTAATAAACAAAGTAAAAATACAAACAAAATAATGAAATAAAAATTATGGAAACAGTTCAAGACACAGATATAGAAATAAAATCACTAAGGAATACATGAACTGAAACTAGAAATAAAATAAATTAGAATGTCAAACGATAATTTCAGAAGTCAGCCTCACTAATAAATTATAAGACATGGAAAAGAGACACTCAGATATTGAATATAAGGCAGAAACATGAATAGATGTCAAAGAAATGGTTAATCTGGTGTGTGTGTGTGTGTGTGTGTGTGTGTGTGTGTGCGTGTGTGCGCGCGCACATGCGTGTATCCAGATACAAGCAAAAGTTAGAAAAATCTGAGGCAGTATGAAAAGGCAAAATCTACATGTAATAGGGACGGAGGAAAGAGTCAAAACAAAACTACAAAAGTGGATGTAAAGGTACAGAAAATATTTTAACAAAACAGTAGAAGAAAAATCCTCCAGTCTAAGGATGGAGGTATCTATCAAGATACAAGAAACAACCAAATGGACAGAATCATATAAAAGATTCTACATGACACATGATAATCAAAACATGAAATGTACAGAACAGAGAGTTGAATATTGCTGTGAAGAAACACCATGACCAAAAGCTAATCTAGGAGGAAAGCATTTGTTTGGCTTATACTGTTCTTCACTGAAGCCTGTCAGAACAGGAACTCAAACAGGGCAGGAACCTGGAGGCAGGAGCTGATGCAAAGGCCACAGAGTGGTATTGCTTACTGGCTTGCTTTCCATGGCTTTCAAACAATAATTTCTGTTTTCTTATAGAACTCAGGACTACCAGTCGCGCAGTAGCCCGACCCACCATAGGCTGAGCCACTCCCCCATCAATAATTAATTAAGAAAATGCCCTGCAGTAGGCTCTTGAGGAGGCAGTTTTTCAATTAAGGTTCCATTCTTTCAGAAAGCTCTAGCCAACACACACACACACACACACTGATAAGGGGTGACTTCAATTCCCCACTCTTGTCAATAGACAGGTGATTCAGATAAAACCCGGAGAAATGCTGGCATTAAATCATGTCATGAATCAAATGGATCTAGCAGATATCTACAGAACACTCCACCTAAACCCTAAAAATACTTTTTTTTTTCAACTGCTTGTAAAACCTTTTCCAAAATTGACCATATACTTGATACAAAGCAAATCTCTGCAAACCTAAGAAAACTGAAATAACATCCTGTGTCCTATCTGAACACCATGAATTAAAACTGGATATTAGCAATAGCAGAACGTATAGAAATTCATGGAAATCGAACAATTTCATCGCTGGATGAAAAATTGGTTAAGAGAGAAATCAAGAAGGAAATTAAAAACGTTTAGAATTTATTGAAAATGAAAACACAACATATCCAAACCTCTGAGAAACAGTTCTAAGGCAGGTTTATAGCACTAAGCACCAACATAATAAAACTACAGATATCTCCTGTTAGTAACCTAGCAGCATACATGAAAGCTCTACAGCAGGAAGAAATAATACCCTCAAGTAGTAGATGGTATCTCATGACCAAACTAAGGGCTGCAACCAATGGAACAGAAACAACAAAACAAAGTAAAGAATCAATGAAATGAAGAATTAGTTCTTTGAGAAAAATCAAC
This sequence comes from Apodemus agrarius, assembly GCA_964023405.1. NCBI lineage: Eukaryota > Metazoa > Chordata > Mammalia > Rodentia > Muridae > Apodemus > Apodemus agrarius. The sequence goes on from OZ030019.1 coordinate 58,425,015, forward strand.
AAATTATCCAAATTAACTAAAAGATGCAGAGAAGATTCAAATTAATAAAAATAGAGATGAAAGAGTGAATATTAGAGCAGGTACCACAGAATTATGAAGACATACTTTAAGAAAATCTATACTGCATCAAACTGGAAAACCTAAAATAAATGGATACGTTTCTTGATCTATACAAATTATTAAAGTGAAATCATGATCAGACAAGCAATTTAAAGGGACTCATAACCCCTAGTGAAATAGAAACAGTAATTAAAACTCTCCCAACTAAAGAAAAAGCCCAGGGCCAGATTGATTCAGCATAGATTTCTACCACACCATCAAAGAAGAATTAATTTTAATACTCCTAAAATTATTTCACAAAATAACAACCAAAGAAATATTTCCTAATTCTTTTTATGAGGCCACTCTTACCTTGATACCTAAACCACACAGAGGCTCAACAATAAAAAAAATTCAGACCAATATTTCTTATGAACATAAATGTAAAAAGTCTCAGTAAAATACTTGCAAAGTGAATCCAGCAACACATCAAAAATACCATGATTAAGTTGACTTTAGAGATGTAAGAACGGTATAAGTTATGTGAATCAATAAATATAATCTACCTTATGAACAGACTAAAAGGCAAAATTATATACTCATCTCATTAGATGCAGAAAAGCCTTTGACAAAATCTGACACAACATCATGATAAAAGTCCTGGAAAGGTCAGGGATACAAGACACAAACCTCATCATAATAAACAATTTACAGCAAACCCATAGCCAACATCAACCTAAATGGAGAGAAATTCCAACATTTCCACTAAAATCAGGAACAAGGCAAGGTTTTTTCATTGTTTCCCTACCTATTCAATATATTACTTTGTCTTAGCTAGAGCAATAAGACAACTGGAGGAGACCAAAGAAATACAAATCAGAAGAAAGAAGTCAAAATATTGTTATTTGAAGATGATGTGATTTTATACATAAAATATTTTAAAAACTCTATCAGAAAACTTCTAAAGCTGGTAAGCTATTTCAGAAAAGTAGCAGAATAAAAAATTAACTCATAAAACCAGCAGTTTTCCTATATACAAATGACAAATGGACTGAGAATGAAATAGGGAGACAGAACCTTTTACAATAGCTTCCAAAACACATTCTTAGATAATTATAACCAAGCAAATAAAAGATGTTGGGAAAAGATATGTGTAGATGTCATGTTAAAAGTCTAGGAAAGATCAGGAATTCAAGGCCTATACCGAAACATAATAAAAGCAATATACAGCAAACCAATAGTCGACCTCAAACTAAATGGAGAGAAACTTGAAGCAATCCCATTAAAATCAGGGAATAGACAAGGCTGCCTAGTCTCTCTCTATAGTACTCAAAGTTCTAGTCAGAGCAATTAGACAACAAAAGGAGGTCAACAGGATACAAATTGGAAAGGAAGAAGTCAAAATGATATGATAATATACTTAAGTGACCCCAAAAACTCCACCAGAGAACTTACAGCTGGTAAACAACTTGAGCAAGGTGGCTGGATATAAATTTAACTCATACAAATCAATAGCCTTCCTTTACTCAAAGGATAAATGGACTGAGAAAGAAATTAGGAAAATGACACCCTTCACAATATTCATAAATAATATAAGCATCTTGGTGTGACTCTTACCAAGCAAGTGAAAGATTATCTGTATGATAAGAACTTCAAGTCTCTGAAGAAAGAAATTGGAGAAGACCTCAGAAGATGGAAAGATCTATGCTCATGGATCTGCAGGATTAACATAATAAAAATGGCCATCTTAACAAAAGAAATCTACAGATTCAATGCAATCCCCACTGAAATTCCAACTGAATTATTCACAGAGATAGAAAGAGAAATTCTCAAATTCATCTGGAATAACAAAAAATCTGGAAGAGTGAAAACTATTCTCAAGAATAAAAGAACTTCTTTTATTCTTGAATCACCATCCCTGACCTCAAACTGTACTACAGAGCAATCTTGATAAAAAAAAAAAAAAACAACTGCATGGTATTGGTACAGAGACAGACAGGTAGATAGGTGGAATAGAGTTGAAGACCCAGAAATAAACCCACACACCTCTGGTTACCTGATATTTGACAAAGAAGTAAAAACCATTCAGTGGAAAAAAGACAGCATTTTCAACAAATGGTGCTGGTTCAACTGTTGTTTGGTGTGTAGAAGAATGCAAATTGATCCATTCTTATCTCCTTGTCCTAAGTTCAAGTCTAAGTGGATCAAGAACCTCCATATAAAACCAGACACACTGAAACTAATAGAAAAGAAACTGGGGAGGAGCCTCGAGCACATGGGCACAGGGGAAAATTTCCTGAACAGAACACCAATAGCTTATGCTCTAAGATCAAGAATTGACAAATGGGACCTCATAAAATTGAAAAGCTTCTGTAAGGGGAAGGACTCTGTCAATAGCACAAAATGGCCACCCAAAAACTGAGAAAAGATCTTTATCAATCCTACATCTGATCAAATATATGCAAAAAACACAAGAACTTAGACTCCAGAGAACCACATAACCCAATTTTAAAAAATGGAGAGTACAGATCTAAACAAATTCTCAACTGAAGAATTCGAATGCCAGAGAAGCACCTAAAGAAATCTTCAACATCCTTAGTCATCAGAGAAATGCAAATCAAAACAACTCTGAGATTCCATCTCACACCTGCCAGAATGGCTAAGATAAAAAACTCAGGTGTCAACAGATACTGGTGAGGATGTGGAGAAAGAGGAACATGCCTCCATTCTTGGTGGGATTGCAAGATGGTACAACCACTTTGTAAAACAGTCTGGCAGTTCCTCAGAACTGAGGACCCAGCTATACCACTCCTTGGCATATACTCAAAAGATGATCCAGCATATAACAATGACACATGCTCCACTATTTTCATAGTAGCCTTATTGATAATAGCCAGAAGCTAGAAAGAACCCATATGTCCCTCAACTGAGAAACGGATACAGAAAATGTGGGACATTTACACAACGGAATACTGCTCTGCTATTAAAACCAATGACTTCATGAAATTTGCATAAACTGAAAAATAATCAATTTCGTATGCAAACACAATTGAGAAAGATAAAGGATAGCTAATAAAATCCTGAATACTGAAAGAACTGCTGGAGCTATCACTACTTCGGACTTCAAACTGTACTGCAGAGCTACAATAATAAAAACTGAATGGCACTGGCAGAAAACCAAACTGATCAATGGAATCGAATTTAAGATCCAGACATGAATCCGCAAACCTGGGAACACCTGGCTTTTGATAAAGAAGCTAGAAATGTACACTGGAGAAAAGACAGCATTTTCAATAACCATTGCTGGTCAAAGTGGATGTCTGCATATGGAAGATTGAAAACAGTTCCATATCTATCACCTTGTACAAAACCCAGCTCCCATGTATCAAGAACCTCAACATAAGACTAGATATCCAAAATCTTATAGAAAAGAAAGTGAGCAGTAGATTTGAACTCACACAGGGAAAAGCTTTCTCAATAAGATACCAATAGTGTAGGCGCTAAGACCAACCATTAATAAATGAGATCTCATGAAGATGAAACACTTCCATGTGGCAAAGGACATCACTATTTGGGCAACATGGAAGCCTACAGAATGATAAAAGATTAAAAAAAAACAATTGCACATCTGATAGAGGGTTAGTATCTAGAACATATAAAGAACTAAAACAAAAATCTAAACATCAAAAAATAGCCAATTAAAAGGGGAGTACAAAACTAAGGAGAGTCTTCTGAAAAGATGAACACAAATGTCTGAGAAACGTGTGAAGAAATGTTCCTTGTCTTTAGTCATCAGGGATATGCAAATTGAAGCTACTACGAGATTTTCAGAATGGCTAACTGATATCACACATACTGGCGAGGATGCAGAAAAGGGGGATCATTTATTCACTGCTGTGGGAGCACAGCCATGATGGAAATCTGTGTGGCTGTTCTCCAGATGATAAATAATTCTAAGGGGGGCGGGGAACGTGTCTTCCATACAGAACACGACTGATACACATATGCACTCACAGAGAGAGGCAGCACAGAAAGCCTATGAGTCCAAGACAGATGGGGTTTTAGCACTGAAAGGGGAAGTGGACAAAGGGTCCAACCCCTAACCAATGAGCCGCATGCAATGGAACCTCCTGGCAAAGGGAAGAAGGAGTTTTTGTCAATGGAGTCTTTACTGGGCAAACCAACCATACTTCATGGGAGGCTCCACTTTAGGCATTATTGGCCAATAGACAATGAACTCAATGATATTTCATGGGCTTTTGTTTTCTTTTGTGTTGTTTTTTGATGTCTTATTGGCATTTTGCTTGTTTATATTCATTTTATTTTTTCTGCCATTTTTGTGTTTGTTTTTTGACTGTTTTGCTTCTTGTTTATATTTGTGTGAGAGATGTAGAGACAGAGATATAGATGAGTAGATAGATAGATAGATAGATAGATAGATAGATAGATAGATCTGGGAGCAATTCATGCAGGCAAAAACTAAGATCAAAATACACTGTATGAATTTTTTTTTAAATAAAAATAATGAGAGACCTTAGCTAGCACGCTTGCTCTCTCTTGCCATGCAATGTCCAGTGTTAGAAGATACCTCATATAACATATGCAAGAAAATATCATTTACCAAGTGCAGCCCTTTGACCCTCAGAATTGTGAGATGAATCGACTTCTCTTTATTATAAATTTTCCAACAGAAAATAGACTAAGCCATCTTGAATGATGGAAGTCGGTGTCACTGGCTGCTCCAAAGGATGACAGAAAACCTCTCCATGTGGCAGAGAGGGTGTGAGTGACAAAGAGACAGATGAAAAAGTGAATTAACCATAATATTCATAAGGACTTCAAAGTTGATATCTTTCTTTTATGAACACATCTGTGGGGGTCTAATGACTTATCTTAATGAGTGAACCTGAAAGACCTCTGGGGAAGACTAGTGGATTCTGTGGTCACCCCACAAGGCCCTGTTGCCTTCAAAATAAAATTTTATTGTTTCAGAAATTAATTTCATCATAACCAGTTCAGCCAGTCAGAGGTCTTCCCAAAGGAGAGATAAACATAAAATATCAAATGCTTATTTATGCATGCAAATTCTCAGGGCTGGTCCAAAATGAAACTCTGAAGCACAGTACCTATCTCCTCCCCAAGGAGTGTGGGTCAGTATGAGCTGAAAGCCACAGGGCTCACATGGTACTGGAAAGAGCTGGAGTCAAAATCAAAAGCATTGGGCCTGGAGTTGTTAGGTCAGAGTTTGGCATGAATTGACATTTGTGTCTACATCTCAAAGCCTTTTACAAGTCTCCCATTTTTCACTCTTGGGGAGGACTGATTATTGAATTGATGTTTCCTAAAATTTCTTTCTAGACTATATTCTATAGAATTTTGGGGGCCTCCTAGGCAAAGAGGCACCCTTAAAGATTTATTTAGTTTTTATTCTCTCTCTCTCTCTCTCTCTCTCTCTCTCTCTCTCTCTCTCTCTCTCTCTCTCTCAGGGTTGCCTGGATTTGGAGTTTCAGATAGATAGCCTCCCAATATGAGCTGCTGGAGACTGATCCCAGGTCTTCTGCAAGAATATTAAGTGCTTTTAATCCCTAAACCATCTTTCTAGCCCCAAAGAGGCTCCTTTACATTCAGGTTCCTTGTCTTTAATTAATACCCGCAGAACAGAATTCACACCAAAGCCTTGGGATAATTAACAGTGACTGCTGTTTGCTCCCAGAGGCTAAGGATGCCTGAGCAAATACTTCTTAAGTGAATGACTGAATCAAGTAATCTACATAATCTATTAAGGGATGAGTAGCGAATGACTGTTTGTGATTTTCTCGGGGAATAGCTGTAGTCAATAGAAACAACTCTTTCAAAGACTACGACCTTAACTTTAAATACACATAGCTAACATGGTGTTGACAATCACCATCTTTGTTAGAGACTCCCAGATTCCTACTCAATGAGATAAACCTTTATCCAGACATATTCCAAACAATAACAAAAAGTACTGATTATGGGACAGAGGCAGGTCATTTCCCATTCTTTTAACACCATAGAATGATAGTGACAGGTGCATCTATGACTTATGTCTGTCATCTGGATACTGATGTAATCTGTGTATCTATATCTTACTCCTCAGTGACCAGGTTCCAACATGCTTACATAAGACATAATCAGGCTTTGAGACACACAGCTCTGATTTTGTGACAGCTCTATACATGCAACACCAATTATTGTGTCTTATACCTTGAAGTATATCTTTTTCATTGGTTGTTATAGATCACAATACAACATTGCTACCACCTAAGAGTTAAAACTTTTGTGTTCTAGCTAGGACTGTGTGCAGGATGAATTGACGGAGTTTGTTCTGCACAGCATTGTTAGCTTGAGATAGGCAAGCAGTCCTTAACACAGCATGACCCTCTACTAGCCTTCCCATCGAAGCAACCGTGGGAACGATGGTGACATTTCCTGTAGACCTTAGCCATGGCCTCACAGTGATACAGGGTTCATTCATAGGTCATCACGACTAAAAACAGCTTCCTGAAGGGATAAACCATGGGGCAGCCCTGTGACATTAATTAGACGAGGCCCATTGTGATAGAGCTTTTTCTATTTTTTTGTTTCATGTTCATGAGACAAACTAATTTCCTATTAGCTACATCTTTTCTCTGTCTCTAAAACCTATGCAATGAAAAGTGTGCTGCCTCTCACAAATATATATCCCGTTTAAATATATTTCAGACACAAGTGACCTAGCTCATTATTTACATATATGGAGATTTATACATATATTACCAACCTGAAAGCAAAGAGCTAGAGAAGAAACCACCTGCTGAAGTCAAGGAGAATCACAAGTTCCAAAATGAAAGGAGTGAAACCAGCTCTTTTTCTTCTCTTGCTCAAGAGCCAGGACTTGGGATGTGTTGTACGGGCAAGAGATCCAAATGCCACTCAGTAGTCATGGCTGTTTGACAGCTGGGGAAAGCTTGTATTTCTACCTTGGAGTTTCCTGGCTCAATCTCTTCCCCTGTTGCTTGTGGGAGAGAAGCTCTTGGCAGTGGTACCTCCACACTCAATCCGGTTGATTTTTTTCCCCACAAAGCTCTATGATTCACATTCTATCCTGCCACCTCATTCCCTGTAACTTTCCAACACACCCACCCACTTATGCACCCCGCACTGGTTCAATCCTCCACCTCTGCTCTGTTTTCACCAGAGCATAGGATGGTTGCCGCCAATCACAAAACAAGCAAGCTGAAAATTCCACCATGAGAAATAAGGAATGGAGTTCTTTGCTTTGGTGCCCCCTCCCCTCCCCCCCCGCCCTGGCAGCTTTCTGAGCAGAAGAAACAATAGTCAACATCTATTTAGTGACTAACAGTGTGTTTGGAAATTGTAATCTGGCCGGGCTTCCATTCAGCTTATGACATTTACGTCTGTATGTGGTGCTGTCTTTATCTGAGTTGTCTTCCGCCAGTTTGTTTTGAGTTTGGGAATGATAGCCACCATGGACTCACTAACACAATAAAATAAATCGCTAAAATAATTAAAACATTGGGTCCGACTGGCATGCAAATATTTTGCAAGAAGGGAAATGCAAAAGACGGTCTGTAGATGAAGTTAAATATCTCTAAGTCAGCTTCGCCTGGGGAATAGACATAGTTTACGATACCCAAGTAAGAAATCCTAATCATCACTTCTTCAAAAATCTTTTAAAATACTTTCATATTAATAAAGCAGAAGAAAGACAAAAAAAGGAATACAGATAGAAAAGAGAGAAATCAGATAACTCCCATCTGCAGATGATATGATATTGTACTGAAGAGTCTCTTAAAGGCTACCATTAAAGTCTTGAAATTGATAAACATTTTCAGCGAAGTAGCAGGATATAAAAGCAACATACAAACCCCAGCAGCTTTTCTATGTACCAACAAGTGTTCCAAGAAAGAAATCAGGAAAACAATCCTATTCAAAATAGCCTCAGAAATATGTCTTAGAGTTTCCATTGCTGTGAGGAGACACCGTGAACAAGGCAGCTCTTATAAAGGACAACGTTTAACTGGGGCTGGCTTCCAGTTCTGAAGTTCAGTCCATTATCATCAAGGTGGGAAGCATGGTAGTGTCCAGGCAGGCCTGGTGCTGGAGGGGCTGAGAGTTCTGCATCTTGCTCCAAAGGCAAACAGGAGAAGATTGATCTCACGTGGCTAGGAGGAATGTCTCAAAGCTCACCCAGACGGTGACACACTTCCTCCAACAAGGTCACACCTACTCCAACAAGGCTACATGCCCTAATAGTGCCACTCCCTGGGCCAAACAGATTCAAATCACTACAGTATTATTAGGTATATTTACACTTGAAAATTATATGTATTTATTCTACTCTTAACGATGATGTACCAAATAGAAACCGAATAGACTGTTGGTGCAGTGAGACAAACATTGCGTTAAAGGAGAAACACATCCATGTGCTAGCTTACAATAGAGAGAGGGATGCCGAAGAGGGTAGAGAAGGAACCACCCATGTGTGGCTTGGAAAGATGAGAGAATTGCTCAGGAGGAGAGAAAAAGGGAAACCAACGCTGAAGGATACTCTCAGCTCCTGACTGTTGATTGGCTATAGACAGCTACCCCACTCTCCAGAAACCCTAGCTGTGGGTCTCTCCTACCCCCATTCCATCACCACCCTGATGGACAGCACCTTTTCACAACTCTTTTCAACTCCCTTTAGATATTTGCCAAGGATGTTATTGTAGGGTGAAACATTATCTTGAAATTGGCTCACAGATGTACCAGGAGCGCTGCGACCATCCTGACCATGTGGTTCTTAGGCCACTGGGACTTGTTTCGGGAGGACTATGAAAGAGCTTGGATATACGGCTAAAGAGACCCAAGAACGGTCTAACAAAGTGTGACAGGCTGTTCTGGCGGGAGTGTAGAAGATCAAAACCTCAGTAAAAGTGCTGGCAGGAAAGGCTGTGCTCATGAGGTCTCAAGGGGACAGCAAAGAATTGAACCAGGAAGCCTTCATGCCGTATTCTGTCTGGGTCTTAACATTTTGAGTGTGGCTGAGTTTAAGTTTTGGATCGATTTTATTGGAAGAGAAAAACTGAAGACAGTGTAGCATCCAGTGGGTGGCAGGAATGGTTATTGCTCAAGGTTCACCGCTGGATTTATGGTAAGAGAGAGCCATTTTTGTGAGTTTGGTAGTGCATATGAGAAAAGTTCCCTATAGTGTCTGGTGTTTGTACACTTGGCCCCCAGTTGGTGGCATTGTTTGGGGAGGTTTAGGGAATGGCAGCCTTGCTGGAGGAGGTATGTGACCAGAGGCAGACTTTGAAAGCTTAAAGGTCTGCCCTACTTCCAGTTTTCACCCTGTTTTGTGCTCACGGGTACAGAGGCAAGCTCGGTTTCTTCTGCAAGTCAAATCAACTGCTTGCTGTCCTGCTTTCCCACCATGATAGACTCTTGCGAGCCAAAAAGCAACTCTTTCTACTCAAAGTTGCCTCTGTCCCGTGATGTTTTATCATAGGAACAGGGAAGTTAATGCCGCAAGGATGAAGGGAGCACGTTAAGGATGCAAACAGGGACGACAGGAGGGGAGGGTGACAGCACCTCTAATTGCAAAAGAAATTATCACCTTGAAGGGAAATCATGTACCAGTATGTTAAAAATGACAAATCACTGGCATTGTTTCTCCCACCGAAGGGTCTAGGCTCACGAGAAACTATTTGAAAAATATTCATTTGACAGGAGAATACCCAAGAAAAGAAGGGTTGAATAGAATACAACTTTACAGGGATTTCTTGCTTGAAAAAAGCAGTTAAACAGCAAAAAAAAAAAGCAGTTTGGCATAGGGAATTGTTTCACCAACTTTGCCCATATAGGAACTTGATCCTCGGAGGCCAGGCTAGGTTTGGGCTGGCAGCATAACTTGGTTGTAGCATCTACATAGTGCTTATTTTGTAAGTATACTATACACGAAATCCATATCAGTCATGGAGACTTACAGCAAAGTTCCAGAAAGCCACAAAGGCCAGGCAGTGTATAGGGTCGTTGGAATGTCTGTCTGGTGCTGCTCAAAACTTTAGCTTCAGTAAAGTGTGGGAACTTGCTAGACACATTATCTCTTGATTATTTGAGACTGGACAAGTGAAAGTTTACTCACAGGGACCATTTAATCCCTCAGGCTACTTGTTATCACCTTCCTCAGTACAACAGAGCCAGTAATCCAACATTAGCCTAGACAGTGGTATTTGCAGAGACTGAATATTTCTTTTTTTTAATATTTAATTTTTTATTGGATATATTCTTTATTTACATTTCATTTCCCTTTTCCTGGTTCCCTGCCCCCCAAAGGTCCCATGTGCCCTTTTCCCTCCCCCTGTTCCCCCATCCTCCCCTTCCCACTTCCCTGTTCTAGCATTCTCCTACACTGATGCATTGGCCTTTCCAGATCCAGGGTCCACTCCTTCCTTCTTCTCGGACATCATTTGGTATGTGGATTGTTTTTTAATTTTTTTCCTTTTTTTCACAGGGTTTCTCTGTGTAGCCCTGGCTGTCCTGGAACTCACTCTGTAGACCAGACTGGCCTCGAACTCAGAAATCTGCCTGCCTCTGCAAGTGCTGGGATTTCAGGTGTGTGCCACCACTGCCCGGAGACTGAATATTTCATGCAACAAGTAGTATTGATAACCAGCTCACAAGAAAGTACTGAAAACTCATGTATTCTAGACCGTTCTTCTGCTACATATCATGTTCATGTATTTTAGATGACCTTCTGTTATGTACCATGCTTTTAAAAAAGATTTCTATGTTTTAAATCTGCCTTTTCTTCTCTTCCCTAAGTTAACCAATGATTGTAGCTCCTCTCCCTGACAGCAAACGCTGATAACATGGAGAGTTGAGGTTGACCTTGCCCCAGGTGAATGCAAGAGGGCACACACTCTCTACACAAATCTTCCTGCATGGTCAGGTTAACAGCCTAGCCTTCCACAAGCCTTATTCTTTACCTTTAAGAATTTCATTCTCACTCCGTTAGACTGAAATTAGGTCTGACTACAGAGCTCTAGTGTGGTAGGGGTTTCTGGGGGCCTAGGAGAGGGAGAGAAACAAAAGAAGTAACATAGTCTAGTGAACCTTGTTGTTGTTGTTGTTGTTGTTGTTGTTGGTGGTGGTGGTGGTGTGTGTGTGTGCTCCCATGTAGCCCTTTTCCTCAGCCTTCCACCACACCCCAGCCTATCTTATTACTACAACACTAAAGTTTTAAAATATCTAATCCAATGAGATGTGGACAAATATTGAAAATGAAGAAATGAGATGGCTTTCATGTCATGCCCCATTATACCTGTTTGGATAATAACTCTCAAAGCCTCAGAGCCTGCGAAATGAACCACCTGCTGGAAGAAAGATCCAGGTGTCCAATTTCATTGTGTAGAAAACCTGCAATATTAGCAATCTAAGCTGTGTCTGTCAACAGATAAAAACGGACCACCAGAGTGAAAATATGGACCTAGGAACAGGCCCACTTACAGACACTACCGTAACTATATGTTAGAAGTAGTTTTAAAAGTCAGTAGTGAAAGGATGAATGTTTACATTTAAAACTTTTATTTTATTATTTTATGCACAAAGATATTTTGTCTGCATGTATGTCTGTGGCCCACATATGTGCAAGGGCCCATGGAGGTCAGAGGGCACATCATGTCCTCTGAACCTGGAGTGTCAGGTTGCTGTACATCATGCGAGGGTGGTCAGAACAGAATGGGAGTCTTCTGGAATGGCAGCCAGTGCTCTTAACTACCGAGCCACCTTACTAGCCCAAGAATGGATGTTTTAAATGAGACTATTGGTTGGCAAAGTAGTAAGGTCAGCTTCTTTAACATACAGCGCCAATAGAAGTATGTTCTAGATGGTTTGACAACACATCTAAAGAGGAAAGTTTTCTTTTTTTAAAAAATTTTCCTCAGAAAATTGGGCATGACACTCCCAGAGGACCCTGTTATACCACTCCTGGGCATATACCCAGAGGATTCCCCTGCATACAATAAAGACACATGCTCCACTATGTTCATAGCAGCCTTGTTTATAAGAGCCAGAAGTTGGAAGGAGCCCAGATGTCCCTCAAAGGAGGAATGGATACAGAAAATGTGGTATATTTACACAGTGGAATACTACTCAGCAATTAAAAATAATGAATTCATGCAATTTGTAGGCAAATGGTTATATCTGGAAAATATCATCCTAAGCGAGTTAACCCAATCACAAAGGAATACACATGAAATGCAATCACTGATAAGTGGATATTAATGAGCCCAGAAGCCCTGAATACTCAAGGCACAATTAGCAAGTCAAAGGATTCCCAAGAAGAAAAAAGGAGAGGACCCTGGGCCTGAAAAGATTGGATCCAGTTTTGTAGGAGAGTACCAGAACAGGGAAATGGTGGTGGTGGGGGTGATTGGGGAAGGGGAGAGGACTTATGGGACATATGGTGGTGGTGGGGGGAACTGGGAAAGGGGAAAGCCTTTGGAATCTTTGGAATGTAAACAAAGAATATAGAATAAAAAATTATATAAAAAATTGAAAATAGATTTTTTTCTCATAAAATTCATCCTGACCACAGTTTCCTTCCCCTTCACTCCTCTAACTTCCCCCCAGCACCTCCCTTCTCTTCCAGATCAACCCCCCCTCTGTTTCCTCTTCAGAAGACAGCAGGACTCCAAAAGATGACAGCCAAATGGGACAAAATAAGATACAGTAAGACAAGAGGAAAGCCCTCATATCGATGCTGCGCAATGCAACTCAAGAGGAAGGAAAACGTCTCAAGAGTAGGCAAGAGAGTCCGTGATACATCCGACCTCCCCCACTGTTAGGAGTCCTACCCAAACACCAAGCTCACAGCCATGACATGTATGTAGGGGACTCATGAAGGCCCTGTGCTTGCCGTTTCGGTTTCTGTGAGCCCATGTGTGCTCTGCGTGGACCATGTTCTCCCGGTGTCCCCCATCCCCTCTGACTCCTACAGTTTTTCCTCCTGTCTTCAACCAGGTTCTCCAATCTCCAAGGGGAGGAACCCGATGGAGACCTCCAATTTAGACTCTCTCTGCATAATGTCTGGCTGTGGGTCAATGCACCCACTCCCATCTGCTGCTGGAGGAAGCCCTGAAGAGGAAAACTTTGAAACAAAATTAACAAATTTATTCAACCATTGTGGGATAGACAATTCATTCTTTAAATGGAAAAGCGTAAACCTACAAGGAAAATGTTGATATAATTTCTATATCATATATTTTATATGAAAGTTACCACAAAGAAAATGAAATGTCAAATAAGTTAGAAGTGTATTTTATATTGAAATAAGTTCCAGAAGAATGCTTAGAAATCAGTAAGAAAAAATAGCAACAGCAACAAAAACAATAAACTTGAGTCAAAGGACTCACTGTTTTCTGGTGGGTGTTTATAACATCACTTTGAAAGTAATCTTGTTTAGCAAAGTCTAGTAAAAATGAACAGTGTGGACTTCATGATCCAGAGATTTCCTTTCTAGAAAAGGACCTATATATGAATACAAGTCCCAAGTGAAAGTGTAGTGTTTGACATGGCCATGCCAAAGACCCATGGGAGTGACATAGCCTTCCTGGGTGAGGTTCAGAAGGATGGCAAAGTCTTTCTCCTGTCCAAATGTGAATGTTGCTAGTGTATGCAGAAACTATCCACCACAGCTTTCTCCTCAAATGTCTTTACAGCATGAAGACTGTTTTCCTACGGAGACTGCTCCTACCATACACCAACTGAACCTTGTTCAGCTGTGAGTATATTATAACCATGCCTCCTTGTTCAGCAATATGAAATAACCCCATCTCCATGCCCAACTGTATATAAAAATGAGCTGGGTTTCCAGGTGCTGCAGCATCTTTTGCAAAAGCCCACATCACCAAAACTAACTAACTAACTAACTAACTAACTAACTAACTAACTAACTAGCTAGCTAGCTTCTATATCCATGTGTCTGTCTTTTTTCAAATTCTCCTGTCATTCCAATCAGGTAAATCTCTGCAATAATGTGGTCAACCTAAAACAACTTACACACATACACAAGAAGATGTGCACAGAGCTGGTCTTAACATCCCTCAGATTGTTAAAAAAATATAAATACCTTACCAAGAGTATTCCAATAGAGATTAACAAAGTTCCATGCAGAAAATCTCATACACTGACCAGATCCATGTCTAACCACAGGACCAGGACAAAGCCTGGAGAGAAACTTTCCTTCTGGAATGATCAATGTTTGTAGATGAATTTCTCATAACTATTCCCAAGGTTCTATACTGAGGTCAGAAATTAGAGTCCTTATTGGTCTGGACAAGTTTCTCATGTCATGTCAATGGTTAGTATGAATATTACTCTGACACATATACTGAAATACATGTGTGACTCCCAAGAGATCTATTGTTAATCTCCTTCAATCTCCAAAGCCTGGGGTCTTCAATTTAATCATATATATTACTGAAGATTCAACAGGCAATTCAGATGAATATAGGTTCAATGTTTGTGATGACAGAAGCTCTCTTTCCCAGTATGATTAGGTGTTGGAGCCAGTAGTTGACCCGCATGAATGCAATCTGTGTCCTTAGGAGAATAAACAAAATGACATCATTTCCACACCATATAAGGATGTAACAAAAGTCTTTTATAATTAAGAAGAGGTCCTTCACCAGAACCTGATCCTGGCAGATTGTGAACTTGTTGTATTAAGAGCTGTAAGAAATAAATGTTTCTGTTTAAGAAAAAATATGCATATGTATATCATATGTATATGTATATGTATATATATATATATATTATATATATATACAGACACATATACACACACGTGGAGAGAAGTATATGTATGTGTGTATATATCTATATCTATAACCATCTATAAGCATCTTCCTAAGAGTTAATTTTAAAATAAACTTATAGTTATTTTAGATTTCCAGAAACGTTGCAAAAAATAGTACAGATTAGTTCTCATGCACCATCATCCAACTTCTTAGTAGCATCATCGTATACTGTGAACAAAGGTCCCAAAAAGATGGGTCATCTTCCCCTGAACCTCCCACAAGGCTGATTAGCTGAACAGAGCTTCAGTGTCTGTGTAAAGTTTGGAATGTAACAAAGTCCACAGCCAAGTTCTCTTGGGGGCATTTCTAACCCCCTTAATAGCTATTTATTACCCTCTGTGTGTAAGTTAATATCTCTGTGAAGACTGGGTAAATCCTTTGGAATGCATAAACAGACACCTAGCTCTGCCAACTAACAGGCTAAGAATAGCATCGGATAGCATCTGCGGCTTACAGCAGAGATTTCACCACTTTGCTCTAACATACCTACCTGCTGTTCCTACCAATGTATTTGAGAAGTGCCCTGATTAATGACTTTCTATGTTGCGTTATTATAAAAATGTCATCAAACTTTGTCAGTTTTGCTAAGGACCAGTCCGATCGTTAATGTTAATTGTTTCCTTTGACAAGATAGAGAATCCCCTGGGAGATGGACGTCTGGACACGCCTGTAGAGAATTATTTGGATTCAGTTCATTGATGTGTGGAATACCCATCTTAATTGTTGGCAGGGCTAGTCCCTGGGCAGCAGAATGAGAATGTATCAAGCAGAGAAAGCTGACCAAGCAGCAGCTCGCATTCACCCTCTCGTTCATCGAGAATGCAGTGGGCAGCCTCCATAAGCACCCACCTCCCCCACTTCCCAACAAGGCGTAAGTAGGTCCTTCTTTTGCTTTGGACAGAGCAGTTTACCACAGCCACAAGAGACGAAAACAAGAGACCCTGCTTATCTCTAAGTCTGCTCACCTCTGCTTTTTCCTTAGCTCCCCCACTTTCTTGAACACCGACCTTTCTAATGTCTGAAGGGTTTCACAGTCAGGCTTGCCAGCATCCGCTCGAGCTATTTCTTTCCCTTCCTTCTTACTCCTTCCTTTTTATTTTTTCTTTTTTCTTATGCGAGTCTTCTCCTGACTCAGGACTGGTCTATTTAAATTTTTTCATTTCATTTTTAATAATATCTATAAGTACATGTCTAGTTGAGGCTTAATTAAGGCAAATGCTCTCATACTCCAAAAGAAAACACTAAGTGACAGGCTATTGAAAGTTGCTCAAGATCAGTTCTATTGACTGAACTCAGGTGTTCCGGACGAGATGGAGGTGCTGTCATCTGTGGGGTCAGCTCTCCAGGCCCATGGTTGTTTTGGGGGTGGGGGGTGGGTGTTGTTTGATTTTTTAAATTTGTCTTATTACTCTAGACTTTCTTGCTGGGAGATGTCACTCTTTTTAACTAGTAAAAAGAACAAAGGACAATCCAACCTACATCTATTCCTCAAAAGTCTCTATAAGAGCTGTAGCCTTAGGCCATGTGTATTAAGTACACACCTGCTTGGATCATAGGTAGCTTGAGCCAATGTGCCTGGCATTTCAGCTTCATCTCCCAACTTCCTTCCTTCCCCAAGAGCCTGCCTATCGCCCACTACCTTGACGGCATTACTTCTGGCCTGAACAGTACTGGCTTGTAAAGTTGAGCAGTTCCTAAATTGGAAATGCCACGAGTGACTCATTTAGGTGGCGGGTCACCAGACAGTGACTTCCTGCTTCTTTGAATAAAACTGTGTAGAAGAAGATTCACCATGACTTATAGTCATAAAAATGGCAGGGCTATTCATGCGTTTTCCAAACCCAGGGGTTTGGAATGCAGTTACTCTTGCCATAGCGTTCTGGTGTGTGAGCTGAGGCTTGGTGTCTAAGTAGGTGCTGACGCTGAGATGCTTGGTTGAGGAAAAGGCACTGGTGACTCACTGCAGATGTATCCTCAACACACCCCATTTACCTTAAAGACAGAGGCTTCGTAACGCCTGCAAGGGTGGGTCCTCCTTTCATGGAAGGGTGGCCTAGATCCAATTGTTCTTCATCCTGACATCCTCCTTGGATAGACTTACCTTAAGCATTCTGGCTAAGCTGGATCTCACTTCCTCCAACTTAGTGTTACCGGGTTAGGGTGATTCCCAGCCCTCTAGGTATACAGGCCATGTATCGGTATCACTGGAGTATCCCAGGCACCCACAAGTGTTTGCTCCAAGGAGCGTTCCCAATAAACACTGGTCAAGGTGATGAAAGGATGTCTGTGAACCGCCTCGCAGGTGGAAGAACACGTCCAAGGAAGAAAGAAACTGAATGCATTTTCTAGACCCAGGGATGCCTCCCTACGTGACAGTCTCTCTTCCAATGAGAAAACATTAAACCAGGCAAGAAGCCATGCTTTTATTCACCTATTTAAAGAATCAGGCTGATTTTTTTTTCTCAGTGTGCATGCCAACCCAGAGTGTCAGCACTATTTTAGCACCAGGAATTTCCCTGGCAGCCTGCCTGGTATTTCACCAGCCGGGAACTTTCTAGGTGCTTTTGGGGCACCCCTCTGCTCACTTATCCATCCCTTTGCAGCTCCTTTCCCCCAATTCAATCTCACCACATTCTTTTCACTCTCATCAAGTTGATTCCCAAAGAACCACAAACCCCCAGAGAATATTAGTATGACAGGTGCTGGGAAAGAGTTGCCTAATAGTAGGGAAAAGGTTACCTTCCTTTGTTTGCTTTTTTTTTTTTTTTTTTTTGAAGAACAGAAAGGTGCTTGGTTACAAAAGCACAAACAATACTTGACAGCCTGTGGTAGCCTTTCTTGCCAATATAAACTCATGTGTTTCACAGGATGTCTGTTCCCTGACATTGATTCAGTATGACAACTTCTTTATTGCCAATCCAAAAGAATCCCTGAGAAACGCCAGTGCACTGCAGTCAGGGAGGGCTAACAGTCAGCCTTGGGGAATTCTTAACAGTACAAGGAAGGCCTGCATTAAGGCCTTTGGCTGGCTATCATAAGTCACTGTGAACTTACAGACTGTCGATTAAAGGCAAGTGAAAGCGGTAGGGACGGAGGGTTATGGGATGACCTTTGTCCTCAGGGTAAAGGAATGAACATAATCGTGTTTTAGTTTTCTATTGCTAGGAAGGCTATGCCAGCCACACAGGAGAGAAACAAATATTCCAAAGGAAACATCCGTGACATGCAGGTTCAGATTGTGTCACTGTATTTACAAAGGACAGTGAACTGGAACTAAGATGCTTGACATCCTAGTTGGCCTCACTGTCAGGGCTTGGATGGCTGTTGCTTTCTACCTCCGCTATTGTAATCATTCCTGTGTGGGAGCTGCAGTAGGCCATTCTTTATTTCCTGCCTTTGAGTTACAGTAGACTAGGAATGTGCCTCTTTTGCACACATAGGCTCTTGACGTGAGCCCTGGAACTATAAAAATATTACCTTTGGCCCCCCCATTTGTTTTTTTTTTAATTTAAAATATTTTTTTTATGTGTATGAGTGTTCTGTCTGAATGTATGTCTGTGCACCACTTAAACGTCTGAGGCGTGTAAAGGACAGAAGAAGGCATTGGATTGCCTGGAACTATAATTTCATACAGACATCTGTGAGTCAGTATTGGGATACTGGCAAGCAAACCCCAGGCCTCCGCAAGTGCGGCGGATCCTCTTACCCATCTCCGCAGCCTTTAGATGTACCTATACCTTTTGGTACTTACAGGCCTTCTTCAATGGATGATATCAAGCGCTCTTTGAAATCGGAGTGAAGAAGGCAGACAGCATCTCTGGGACGTTTCGCATGCACAGCCTAAGCTGTGGGTCCTTCCAGGTACATGCACTCTTTCCTCGTTCTGTCCTGAAAACGTTTCTCAGAGTGGAGGAACCATGGGGCTTTAATGCTGGTGAAAGGAATGGACCGTGCTGCCGTTGGATGTGAAGTTACCCCCTCGATGGTCTGCATGCCTCAGAGGGTAGGGCGATTTGGGAAGATTCTGGAATCTTTAGGAGGCAGCATTTCCCTGAAGGAATTGGGTCACTGGGGTGGGAATTGAAAAGATTGAAGCGTTCGAACCTGGGCCTGCTCTCTGTGTGGATGTGATATGAGCAGCCCACCTCTTGCTTCTGACATGATGCTTTTCCCACATGCCTTCTACGCCATGATGGACTGTAGACTTCAGAACTGTAAGACAGAATAAGCCTATTCTCTTACGAATTGCTTTGGTCAAATTATCTTACCATCTGAGCAAGGGCATAGTAACTAACACAGACTATGAGCAGGTGGGAAGAGAGGAAGGGCGAGGAGGGAGGCAAACTCAGGGAAAGGTGAGTGGGGGCTCCAAGGAGGCCATGACAGGCCTGGGCTGATGCTTTTATTTGAGCGGTTCCTGCATCTGGCTTTTTGAAACTTGAAGTAATTACTATGACCACGCCTCATTCTACCTATCTAGAGCCAAGTGTAGCCCTAACAAGGACGACTCTATGCCACAGCTGCCAACCACACAGAAGACCAAACAGAGAAGAGTCAAATGAAGCACCCAGGAGCTGTGGTCAACTGGACACTCCTACTGTGGAGAAATGCCATCTCCAGCAAGTGCTTCGCAGAAACACTGGGTGATGACCATCAGTCTGTAATTCTCAAAAATGAATTGTTTCTCTTCTCAAACATTTCATTTATTGTCAGATTCAAAAAAGAAGAACATAAAGGCAGAAAAACAAATTTCTATACCAAGCCTACATGCAAATTCAGGCATACATAAAAAGATATACACCGTTTGCTTCCATGCCTGATCTGTATGGCAGAAAGTCCAAGAAGGGCAGGCCATCTGCCTTTTGATGATGTAAACCTGCTGCCCACCAAAGGCTTCCAGTTTGAAGGATTCCCTGGGGTCCTAGGGAGCTGGAGGGTCCAGGTGGCATCCCGCATTTCAAACTGATAAGAAATCGAGTGACAGGAGATGAGCAAGGCCAGCTTCAGTCCTTTGCAGACAGTTAGATGTCTACAGAAATTAGTCAGCATAGAAGGACAGGAAAGATTAAGGAGACGTGAGAAAAGACGTGACCCCCCCTCCATTTCCAGAGTCTGGTTTATGTTTCTTGCTGGCAAAGAGTCAAGGTGTTCACAACAGAGACCACCTCCCTCTCTGATAGCGAGCTCAAACTGGAGGGCCGAAAACTGCTAATCCGTTATACCACAGGCCACAATTTATTCCTAAATCCTGGTATCATTGAGTTTAATCTTAGCAACCTTTCTTCTTTGTCGCCTGTCAGCCTCCATAATACGACACAGAAAGCACCTTATAATCTCATGTACAAAAGAATGTTCTTTAGGATTAAAGAAATCAGTAAACAAGTTCCTGTAGTTTACTTAGTTTTTAAACTCTGCTTTCCCCTGAGCCTGGTTATGACCACTGTAACTCCAGAAACCGCATCACATATTGTGTCTGTTGTTAAGATACATTTCTTTAGTGCCTCAACTCTGAAACTCAGAGTGAGTGCTTCTTTTTCTTAATATTTTGAAAGCTTGCTTCCAAATGACTCATCCTGAACTATTCACTCATGCATGAGGGAAGAAGCCGTCTACATCTGAAGGGAGACCAGAGGGGACTCCTTCAGCAGCACCGCTAGTTGCTCATGGTGACAGAAATACCTGTGACACTGGGGACAGAGAGCTTCAGTCCTGCCTTTTCTCTTAACAGACACGTGGCCTTGGGATGATCTCTTCTAACGTCTATAACATCTTAAGACGGGTATTTATGAAAATAATACACAAAAGTTTTTGATGGTTGTATACACCATGTCTCTGTAAGTTCTTTTTGTTTGTTTGTTTGTTTTTGTTTTTGTTTTTTCAAGACAGGGTTTCTCTGTGTAGCCTTGGCTGTCCTGGAACTCACTTTGTAGACCAGGCTGGCCTCGAACTCAGAAATCCGCCTGCCTCTGCCTCCCAAGTGCTGGGATTACAGGCAAGAGCCACCGCTGCCCAGCTGTAAGTTCTTTTTGACTACAGATCTGGCCTGGCCCAGGGATGGATGATCAGCCATCTCCTTGTAGTTCCAGATTCCTTCCTGGTCTAAGTACTAAGAAGGTATGCTTCAGTAGCTCGTTGACAGATCTCTGAAACTCACAGATATTTACATTATGATTCAAAACAATTATGAAGTAGCAAGGAAATAATTTTATGACTGGATGCCACCATCACATGAGGAATGATATTAAAGTGTCATAGCAGCAGGGTGGTTGAGAATCACTGGCCTCAGACTCTGGTGTTAGAGCTGGAGTGCTGAACCATGGGGCCTCACAGACTGAGAAGCTACTGGGTTCTCAGCCTCTCCTATGTGTAAACAGCCGCTATTAGACTATCCAGGTCACATCAGTAGGCCGATCTAAAAATCTCCTTCAGAGCGGATGGTCAGTCAATAAGTTCTTTACTATACATGCTTACATATAGTTGGCTAGTTATAAATGAATAGATAGGGAGAGGAGAAAAAACAGGGGACTAGACTAGTTTGTTTAATTGTTTCTGCTTCTCTGTAAAACTACTATAGTTCAGTAACTACTTATTTAAGAAAGAAGGAAGAAGGGAGGAGCAGAGGACAGAAGAAGAAACAGGGAGCACTCTTAAAGTAGTCTCCCCGAAGATGATGGAGCCCTGGAGTGTCTCTTACATCTCTTAGATCTATAGCCTTGACTAGGTGAACGAACCTATCTGAGGACCCATTGTCATGATCTGTAAGGTGGAAAGCATATTTTGGGTCCCCGGAGGAAGAGTAGAAACTGACTGAATGCCTCCATATTCAATATCTCCAGCTGTGGGTGAGGGGCAGGACATCCATCCCACAGGGATTGCTCCTGAGTGGGGAGACCTGCAGGGATGCATTCCAGCTACCCAGCTTATATAAGCAGAGGATGCATGTGTTCTAGAGTAGCAGGCATGTATTTTCACACTGCATCCAGAAACTTCCATGCAGAAAATCGATAATCAGCTCCTCTCCTGACTCCAGTTTCCAGTAGCTACATTCCTAGACATGGCCTTAAAACAGCCACACACATGACAATATGAAAGTCAGTTCTTCTGTCAAGCAAACAACAGCACAGCCGGAAATGTGAACACACACTCTCTGCGCTGGATGGAAAGAAGAGACGGTTTGGATTTAGAGGAGCAGGGTTACATGCTAGATCATTTCTCGTCAGCTGTGTGACTGTGGGCAAGATATAAATACCTAATTTTTCCAGCTTCATCCTCTTATCTGAAAAATCAATACTGAAAATTTGACCATTGTTTAGATGTTTAAAAGAACAGCTGCTGTCATGTTGGTGTTAACTGTCAACTTGACGTAGCCTAGAATCTTTTGAAGAGTCTCACTTGAGCAATTGTCATCCTCTGGGCGTGGCTGCAAGGCACTATCTTGATTGCCACTCACAGTGGGCTATTCTATATCACGGTGCCCTGCCTATAATGCAATGCTGTCACAAAGCTCGTCCAAAGGCCTACTTCATGAGGTGGTACTTATACCCATCGCTGCTTAGGTGATCAAAAATCTGAGCCTAGATAGCCCAGAGACCTAGAGGACAACACACTACTACTGTTCTATAAAAGTATAATAGATCAGTGCTATCATCAGAAAACCTTCCTTCTCCAGCAGATGGGAACAAATACTGAGACCCTCAGCCAGATAATATGCATACAGTAGAAGACCATAGAACATTCAGCCCTAACTTGGTGTCTCAATCAAATCCCTCCCCCTCAGGGCTCAGGAAATCCTGCAGAAGCAAAGGTGGAAAGAGTGTAAGAGCCAGAGGGGATGGAAGACACCAGGAAAATGAGACCCTTTCAACGTAACTCAGAGAGAGACTGAGGCACGTGTACCTAGGTCCTACACAGGTCTGCACAGATGAGGTCCTAGAGCTGAAAGACAAGAACGCATGCCTCCATCCCTAACCCAGAGTCATCTGCAACTGCAACACTGGACAGCCCCCAGCCAGCTATGGGTTCCTTCAGTGTGGACAGTTTTGAAGATAGATTTAGTTGCAAATCAATGATCAAAGAGAATGCATCCGGGCAGGCAGAAAGCATCTGGTCCAGTAGACTATCATTCGATTGAAAATAAATGTGAAAAAAATGAGCAAAAGTAAAACAAGGAGGTGTCCATACTGTACACATATAGTGCCATCTACACTGGCCTTCCTTAAACTTTCCAGTCATTAGCTGCTGTTCTCGACTTCCCGCACAGGAGATCTTAGAAACTGTTATTTTATTAAAATAAATGACAATAACAAAATACCACTGTAGTTCCTATAAAGTATAGGACTGTGAAAATTATATACAAGCCAGGCATGGAAGTACTTCCCTATAATCCAAGCCCTCAGGAACAGGGATTGGTTTCAGGTGGTAATTTCAAGAGGAAAAAAGTAAAAAATAAAAAGAAAGATAAAAATCAGATCCCTAATATTTGCTGCAGAAATTCTTTTGCCCATGAAGGACAAATTTAACCATAAATTACTGAAAACTATCTAGCAATATGCCACAAAATGAGAATAAAAGTGTACAGTGGAGATAGCCAGAAAAAAAATCAGTTTATAGACTGGAATATAGACTGGACGATAAGTGTGGACAGTGGAGTAGATGGAATCCTATGGCTTCTTAGCCCATGACAGCAGCAGGAGAGCCTGCAGGCTGTGGCTTGCTCGAGATCACAGCTTAACAGCACACAGTCTCTTATCATCTACATTAAAAGGTTGGGATGTTTATAGTAAAACCATGTTTCCTACATGCCTCGAATGCCACGTAGATTGACTGTATTATTATAAGTAAAAATGAACTCTGTTTAAAAATAAGGAATCATATGACTGTAAGAAGCAGAGGCATGTGATACAATTTTCCTATATTCATGCACTTTTTTATTTTTAAAATTATTAATTTATTTATTTATTTGTGTGTGTGTGTGTGTGTGTGTGTGTGTGTGTGTGTGAGAGAGAGAGAGAGAGAGAGAGAGAGAGAGAGAGAGAGAGAGAGAGAAACAACCTGTGGGAATTGGTTCTAGCCTTTCATTATATGGGCCCCAGGGCTTGAACCCAGGGTTTGTTGGCAAGCACCTATTCCCACTCAAGCCTTCTTGCTGGCCCAAGACTCAGATGTCCTTTCTCATTTGTGTGAAGGAGTTTTAGCCGACTTTGGCTCAGAGGCAGCGGTCCACCATGCACTGAGTTCACGCTGGTCCTTGACAAACTCTTGTGGTCGCAAGGCTTCTGCTTTCTGGAACAGCCGAATCAGTGTGTCCTCAGCAGTTCTGTCACACTGACATTGCCTTCCCCAGCACCCTCTAACCTATGGGCCACCTGCACCTGATAACAACTGACCTTGTAGATCTGTTCCATACATAAAGGGAAAGCTGGGTCGATGCACTCAGTTTTCTGTTCCCTTGTCTTTTTTTTTTTTTTTTTTTTTTTTTTTTTTTTTTTTGGTTTTTCGAGACAGGGTTTCTCTGTGTAGTCCTGGCTGTCCTGGCTGTCCTGGAGCTCACTCTGAAGACCAGGATGGCCTCGAACTCAGAAATCCGCCTGCCTCTGCCTCCCAAGTGCTGGGATTAAAGGCGTGCGCCACCAACGCCCGGCCCCTTGTCTTAATCTTACTGCACCGCACCACCCCACTCACATTGGCCCCAGTGAAATGAAAGTGTAATCAGCCCTGGGTGATGTTGAGCTGGTGAGTACAGGTTTGCGCTGTGCAAGCCTCGTTTGCCATCTGATGCTGCGTTTAAAGTGCTTCTCTGAACTGCCTATGCTGCTCAGAGTGGCATCTACACCCACCTTCCTGCATATGCATAAGTTCATGATACATAAAGACTTCTCTCAAACAGGGAGCCTCAGCTGGGCCCTCAGGAGGTGAGGTGTGTGGTGTGGTGTTTCCAGCAGTGGGGAAGGCCTGGCAGTCAGCCAGCCTTCTTGCTGTTTCTGGGAGATTTCATGGCCATAGGTGAGGGGGTTATTATACACAGACGCACACAGACACACAGACACACAGACACACAGACACAGACACACACACACACACACACACACACACACACACCCCAGAGGAAAGTAAGAAAGAGAGAGGGAGAGTAAGAAAGAGAGAGAGAGAGAATTGAGGACAAAAATGTCAACACAGCCACACATCTTTTGACTCAAAGCTTTGATACGTTTGCCTAAAGTTGTTTTTTCACACTTGATTTTGCCTTCTGGATTCTTATGCGAAGCACACTGGCTTCTTTTTAGCTTCGTATGTAGCTAATTAATAAGTCACCATCGGGAGAAATGAGATTTTGTAGAGATTACATTCAAAGGTGCAAGTTAAATTTTAGACTTGGACTTTTATGTCCAACATACCTGAACTTTGCAGTTTTTTTTTTTGATTTTTTTATTGTATATATTCTACATTTACAATTCATTTCCATTTTTCTGGTTCCCCACCCCCAAATGTCCCACATGTCCTTTTCCCTCCCCCTGCTCCCGCATCCACCCCCTCCCACTTTACTGTTCTTGTACTCTCCCACAATGATGTTTTGGTCCATTCTAGCACCAGTGTCCACTCCTTTCTTCTTGTGAGACATCACTTGATATGTGATTTGTGTCTTTGGTGTTCCAAGCTTCTAGGCTAATATCCACTTATCAGTGACTGTATACCATGGGTATTCTTTTGAGACTGGGTCACCTCACTTAGTATGACATTCTCCAGCTCCATCCATTTCTCTAAGAATTTCATAAATTCATTGTTTCTAATGGCTGAATAGTACTCCATTGTGTATATATACCACATTTTTTGTATCCATTCCTCTGTTGAGGGACATCTGGGTTCTTTCCAGCTTCTGGCTATTATATATAAGGCTGCTATGAACATGGAGCATGTATCCTTATTGCATGCTGGTGAATCTTCTGGGTATATTCCCAGGAGTGGTATGGCTGGGTCCTTCGGAAGTATCACACCCAGTTTTCTGAGGAACCGCCATACTGATTTCCAGAGTGGTTGTACCAGCTTGCATTCCCACCAGCAGTGGAGGAGTGTTCCTCTTTCTCCACATCCTCGCCAACACCTGATGTCTTCTGAGTTTTTAATCTTAGCCATTCTGACTGGTGTGAGGTGAAATCTCAGGGTTGTTTTAATTTGCATTTCCCTAATGACTAGTGATGTTGAACATTTTTTAAGGTGTTTCTCAGCCATCCGAATTTCTTCAGGTGAAAAGTCTCTGTTTAGCTCTGTACCCCATTTTTGGATAGGGTTATTTGGTTTTCTGGGGTCTAACCTCTTGAGTTCTTTGTATACATTGGAGATTAGCCCTCTGTCGGATGTGGGGTTGGTGAAGATTTTTTCCCAATTTGTTGGTTGCCGATTTATCCTTTTGACAGTGTCTTTTGCCTTACAGAAACTTTGTAGTTTTATGAGGTCCCATTTGTCTATTCTTGCTCTTAGAGCATAAGCAATTGGTGTTCTGTTCAGGAATTTTTCCCCTGAGCCAATGTCCTCAAGGGTCTTCCCCAGTTTCTTTTCTATTAGTTTTAGTGTGTCTGGTTTTATGTGGAGGTCTTTGATCCACTTGGAGTTGAGCTTAGTGCAAGGAGATAAGAGTGGATCAATTCTCATTCTTCTGCATGTTGACCTCCAGTTGAGCCAGCACCATCTGTTGAAAAGGCTATCTTTTTTCCACTGGATGTTTTCAGCTCCTTTGTCGAAGATCAATTGGCCATAGATGTGTGGGTTCAATTCTGGGTCTTCGATCCTATTCCATTGATCCGCTTCCCTGTCACTGAACCAATACCATGCAGTTTTTAATACCACTGCTCTGTAATATTGCTTGAGGTCCGGGATATTGATTCCCCCAGAAGTTCTTTTGCTGTTGATGATAGTTTTAGCTATCCTGGGTTTTTTGTTATTCCAGATGAATTTGAGAATTGCTCTTTCTAGCTCTATGAAGAACTGAGTTGGGATTTTGATGGGAATTGCATTGAATCTGTATATTGCTTTGGGCAAGATTGCCATTTTGACTATATTAGTCCTGCCAACCCACGAGCATGGAAGATTTTCCCATTTTCTGATGTCTTCTTCAATTTCCCTCTTCAGAGACCTGAAGTTTTTGTCATATAAATCTTTCACATGTTTGGTTAGCGTCACTCCAAGATACTTTATATCATTTGTGGCTATTGTGAAGGGTGTCATTTCCCTAATTTCTTTCTCGGCCTGCTTATCCTTCGCGTATAGGAAGGCTACTGATTTACTTGAGTTGATTTTATAGCCAGCCACTTTGCTGAAGTTGTTTATCAGTTGCAGGAGTTCTCTGGTGGAGGTTTTTGGGTCACTTAAGTAAACTATCATATCATCTGCAAATAGTGATAGTTTGACTTCTTCCTTTCCGATTTGTATCCCTTTGACTTCCCTCTGTTGTCGAATTGCTCTAGCTAGTACCTCAAGTACTATATTGAAGAGATATGGCGAGAGGGGACAGCCTTGTCTAGTCCCTGATTTTAGAGGGATTGCTTCGAGTTTTTCTCCGTTTACCTTGATGTTGGCTACTGGTCTGCTGTATATTGCTTTTACTATGTTTAGATATGGGCCTTGAATTCCTGTTCTTTCCAGGACCTTTAGCATGAAAGGATGCTGAATTTTGTCAAATGCTTTTTCAGCATCCAATGAGATGACCATGTGGTTTTTTCTTTGAGTTTGTTTATGTAGTGGATTACGTTGATGGATTTCCGTATATTGAACCATCCTTGCATCCCTGGGATGAAGCCAACTTGATCATGGTGAATGATTGTTTTGATGTGTTCTTGGATTCGGTTGGCAAGTATTTTGTTTAGTATTTTTGCATCGATATTCATAAGAGAAATTGGCCTGTAGTTCTCTTTCTTAGTTGGATCTTTGTGTGGTTTTGGTATCAGGGTAATTGTGGCTTCATAGAATGAGTTGGGTAGTGTTCCTTCTGTTTCTATTTTGTGGAATAATTTGAAGAGTATCAGTATCAGGACTTCTTTGAAGGTCTGATAGAATTCTGCACCAAAACTGTCTGGTCCTGTGCTCTTTTTGGTTGGAAGATTGTCTATGACCCCTTCTATTTCTTTGGGGGTTATGGGTCTGTTTAGACGATCAATTTGATCCTGGTTTAATTTTGGTATTTGGTAACTGTCGAGGAAATTGTCCATTTCCTCCAGATTCTCCAGTTGTGTTGAGTATAGGTTTTTGTAGTAGGATCTGATGATTTTTTGAATTTCCTCAGTTTCTGTTGTTATATCTCCCTTTTCATTTCTAATTTTGTTAATTTGAATACTGTCTCTGTGCCCTTTAGTAAGTCTGGCTAGGGGTTTATCTATCTTGTTGATCTTCTCAAAGAACCAGCTCCTGGTTTTGTTGATTCTTTGTATGGTTCGCTTTGTTTCAACTTGATTGATTTCAGCCCTGAGTTTGATGATTTCCTGTCTTCTACTCCTCCTGGGTGAAATTGCTTCTTTTTGTTCCAGAGCTTTCAAGTGCGCCATTAAGTTGCTAGTATATGCTCTCTCCTGTTTCGTTTTGGAGACACTCAGGGCTATGAGTTTTCCTCTAAGCACTGCTTTCATTGTGTCACATAGATTTGGGTATGTTGTGCCTTCATTTTCATTAGGTTCTAAGAATTCTTTGATTTCTTTCTTTATTTCTTCCTGGACTAAGGTATCATTGAGTAGAATATTGTTCAGCCTCCAAGCGTATGGGGATTTTCTGTTGTTTTTGTTGCTATTGAAGAACACTCTTACTCCATGGTGATCTGATAAGAGGCATGGGATTAGTTCGATCTTTTTATATTTGTTGAGATCTGTCTTGTGTCCAATTATATGGTCGATTTTGGAGAAGGTACCATGAGGGGCTGAGAAAAAGGTATAGTCTTTTGCTTTAGGGTGAAATGTTCTATATATATCTGTTAAATCCAATTGCTCCAAAGTTTCGATGAGTTTCTCCATGTCTCTGTTTAGTTTCTGTTTTCCTGGTCGGTCCACTGTAGATAGTGGAGTATTGAGGTCCCCCACAATCATTGTGTTAGGTGCAATGTGTGCTTTGAGCTTTAGTAAGGTTTCTTTTACAAATGAGGGTGCGCTTACATTTGGAGCGTAGATGTTTAGAATTGTGAGTTCCTCTTGGTGGATTCTTCCTTTGACTAGCAGGAAGTGACCTTCTGTGTCTCTTTTGATGACTTTGGGTTGAAAGTCAATTTTATCTGATATTAAAATGGCTACTCCAGCTTGCTTCCTGTGACCATTTGCTTGCAAAATTGTCTTCCATCCTTTTACTCTAAGGTAGTGTTTGTCTTTGACTCTGAGGTGTGTTTCCTGTAAGCAGCAAAATGTAGGGTCCTGTTTCCGTATCCAGTCTGTTAGTCTATGTCTTTTTATTGGGGAGTTGAGTCCATTGATGTTAAGAGATATTAAGGCATAGAGATTATTACTTCCTGACATTTTTGATGTTATTTTTGTTTTTGAGTAGTTATCTTCCTTTGAGTTTGATGGAAGAAGTTTACTGTCTTGCTTTTTCTTGGGTGCCATTTCCTTCCTTGTGTTGGAGTTTTGTAGAGCTGGGTTAGTGGAAAGATATTGTGTAAATTTGGTCCTGTCATGGAATATTTTGATTTCTCCATCTATGTTGATTGAGAGTTTTGCTGGGTATAGTAGTCTTGGCTGACATTTGTTTTCTCTTAGGGTCTGCATGAGGTCTGCCCAGGATCTTCTAGCTTTCATGGTTTCTGGAGAGAAGTCTGGTGTGATTCTGATAGGTCTTCCTTTATATGTTACTTGGCCCTTTTCTCTTACTGCCTTTAATATTCTTTCTTTGTTTAGTACATTTGGGGTTTTGATTATTATGTGACGGGAGGTGTTTCTGTTCTGGTCCAGTCTGTTTGGAGTTCTGTAGGCTTCTTGTACATTCATGGGCATCTCTCTCTTTAAGTTAGGAAAGTTTTCTTCCATAATTTTGTTAAAGATATTTGCTGGCCCTTTAAGTTGTAGATCTTCACTCTCATCTATCCCTATAATCCTTAGGTTTGGTCTTCTCATTGTGTCCTGGATTTCCTGGATGTTTTGGGTTACAAGCCTTTTGGATTTTGCATTTTCTTTGACTGTGGAGTCAATGGTTACTATGTTATCTTCAGCATCGGAGATTCTTATTTCTATCTCTTGTATTCTGTTGTTTATGTTTGCATCTACGACCCCTGTTTTCTTCCCAAGGTTTTCTATCTCCAAGGTTGCCTCCTTTTGTGATTTCTTAGTTGTTTCTACCTCTGTGTTCAGATCTTGGATGGTTTTGCTCAGTTCCATCATTTGTTTGTTTGTGTTTTCATGTAATTCTTTAATATATTTTTGTGCTCCCTCTTTCATGACTTCTGCCTGTTGTTTCAAGTTCTCCTGCATTTCTTTAACTGATTTTCTCACTTCCTCTTTATTGGTTTCTGTCTGATGGCCCATATTCTCCTGGAGTTCTTTAAGTGTTTTTTTGTGTTTGGATTGTAAGAGCTTCTATTCTATTGATGTTCCCCTGCATTTCTTTAAGAGATTTGTTTATGTCTTTTTTGTGTTCCTCTAGGAGCATCATGACCTGTGCTTTTATATCTAACTCTTGTTTTTCTGGTGTGCTGGGGTATCCTGGACTTGCTGTGGTTGGCGAATTGGGTTCAGATGGTGCCATATTGCCTTGATTTCTGTTAATAACGTTTCTACGTTTGCCTTTTGCCATCTCTTTATCTCTGGCGTTAGTTGGTCTTATTGTAGATGGTGCCCTGCTGAAAGCACAGCACGCCTGTCCCCAGGAGACAGATCCCTTCTGGCAGCTTGTCTGTGCTGGACTATGCTCGCTCTGAGTCCAGGTCCCTGACTCCAGCTGCTAGAGTTCCGAGCTGTGCCCCGAGGCGGCCCGGTGGCCCCTCGCTGCTAGTCCCCTCAGAGAGCTGTTCCCGGCCGGTAGTCTGCACCCGCAGCTGAGCTTTCTGTGCCTGGATCTCCTGCAGAGCTAAGCTAAGCTATAACTCTGGCCACGCACCTGAGTCCAGTGTGCCCGCTGTTTGCGCACGCAGGGGTCTGGGGCAAGATGGCTGCCCCAGCTGAAAGCACCGCGTGGCCTTGGCTGAGCTGCTGGTACCCGGCTCTGCTGCTCCCTTCTGGCTGCGTTGTCTGTGCTGGACTATGCTCGCTCTGAGTCCAGGCCCCTGACTCCAGCTGCTAGAGTGCCGAGCTGTGCCCCGAGGCGGCCCGGTGGCCCCTCGCTGCTAGTCCGCTCAGAGAGCTGGTCCCGGCCGGTAGTCTGCACCCGCAGCTGAGCTTTCTGTGAACTTTGCAGTCTTTGGACATGTGTGGGTTAGGTGTGGATTCCATGTATGTCAGTATAGTTTGTTGTCCAAAGGGGAATAGTGAAGGTGACTTAGACTTAAAGCCAGTCAAGTTGAAGGTGGCGGTAAAGAGCTTTAAGAAGTTTATCCTGACAGGTAATACAGCAAAGTAGTTATGACAGAGAAGACAACAGGAGGCTCAGCCCCAGCCCTGCTCCCTCCTCCGTGACCACGGGATCTGGATCAGGTGATTTAGCATTTTTTCTGTCTAAACCTTTCTAGTTAAACAATAATTATAATTGCTTTACAGAGTTGTGGCAAATATCAACAGAAGGAATCAATCTATGAGAAGTTTTCCTAGCTAATACAAACAAGCATTCAATCCATGCCAACACAAACAGAAAGAGGTGGTCCAAAACCAAATGAGCAACATTTATGGAAATAAAAATTACTGGCTTCCAAACTAGTTTTGAAAATTTAAACACCTCTTAGGTGCATTTTGACTTTCAAAACTTATTTTATTTAATTCCTACAGAAGCTTTATGATGCCTTTCTCATTTTTCTTCCTATAGAGACTCATTAGATGTATTACTGACTCCTTTTGCAGCTGAGTGAATTGGATAGACAAGCTTAGAACTTATCAATACCTGGCGATTAGACACAGTATCACTAGAATATAAATCAAATCTTGGTCTAACTAAAGTCCAGGGTCTCTTCTCCATCCTGTAGACACAAGCACACTGTCCCTCATCTATGCTTCCCCATGAGGCAGCTGTCCCCTAAGTGAAGTCACAGCCTAAGCCAAGAAACTGGCATGTAGACACAGAAGACTACAAATGCTTCTGGACAAGCGCATACTGTCCATGAAAACTCTGTAAGGTACACTTTTCTCTGCCATGATACTACTTCCATTTAGGATGGGCAGATTTGAGGTTAAAAGTACAACTCCCTATGCACATCATAGGTCTATAGGCACTGTGGGGGGGGGAGAAGTTAATACAGAGGGTTACAAAACACATGTTTTAAAGGGAAGCTCTCAGGGTTTGTTTTTTCACCTACTTGAATATATTCAGCTACCTCTTGTGTCAATAGTCTATGTTCTGTGATGTGAGGAAGAAGTCATTATCAGCTAAAAACTGTCATATTGCATCTCTGTTTTGTGGTTAATAAATACCAAGAGCTCCCTCACAAATACCCCCCAAATAGTACCAGGATGCAATGCCTTCCTCCGGGGACACCATCACACTTCAGGAAGACTCTTTCACAGGTACATCCACTGTGCCTAAGACAACATGAACAAGGTTGTTCTAGCAACTTCAACCAACAAGCTAGCTAAGCAGCAATGGAAAAAGTCCGGATAGAAACCTGAGCAGATAGGCAAATCTTAGAGTGACTACATAATGGAAGGATTTACAACAGCAAAAGATATCTAGCACTAACTCCATATATTAGCATGGTGTAGACCATGACAAATCATTGACTCAATCAAAATAGAGTTGCACGCAGCCCCCACTCAGGACAAAGTTCTGATATAGGGTTTGATAGGCATTAATCTGAGGACATGGTGCTACATAAAATGACAAACAAATACCTCATGGTTCTATCTTTACAAAGTATACAGAATAATAACATTTATTAAAACATAAAATAGATGGGTGGTTGCCAGAGGCTAGAGAGAGAGAGAGATCACGAGGTACTGTTCAATGGATATGACATCACTTTGTAAGAAGGAAATGTGTTGAATTGGGATGATACAACAATGCACAAGTTTGATTCTAAACATTAAAAATGTTGTTTGAGATGGGAAATTATATATGTGCGTTTTGCTACACTTGAACATATTTCAAAATAAAAATAATAGGAGAATCCACATATATAATTAGGTATTGTGATGGCTATTCCTGGTTGTCGACTTGACTGTATCTGGAATGAATGACAATGCAGAATTGGAGGATTCACCTGTGATCCATATCTTGAGGCTGGAAGATCCAAGTTTCTGACCTGGATCCTGGCATGGAGACCTTGAGGCATACTGACCATGGAAAGCTTAGGCTCAGGCAAGGAAGTACAAGCCTTTAATCCCAGGAGACTAAGGCAAGGAGATGTCTGACAAAGTAAGTCCCAGATCCAGGTGTGGTGGGACACACCTTTATTCTGGACCACACTTTCTGCTGGAGACCTACATAAGGACATTGGAAGAAGGAAGATCCACTCTTCATCTGCTTGCATTTCCTTGCCAGCACATCTGTCGGAGCCCATTTCTATAGAAGACCAACTGAAACAACTATCCTCCTGGGACTGAGCAACTACTAGATGCTTGTCCTACCCATTCACAGCTGACCATTGTTGAGGTAGTTGGACTACTGACTGTAAGTCATCACGATATAGTGCCTCAATATAGAGAGACATTCCATAAGTCCTGTGACTCTAGAGAACCCTGACTAATACAGGTGTGCTTAGAGAAATCAACATGGTAACATAACAGTGGAATAGGGTGATGTCCAACCAGCCAGGCACACACAGGGATCTTCATCTATCTCCTCGCCATCAAACTGGGTACGATGTGTTGAAGGTCAGTAGTTATGTATATATAATACACATAAATGCGTAAATCCACACTGTTCTGACTAGAGACAGCTATGGCCCTCCTACCTGAAAGGGCTGTGATCACCCCAGGCCACTTCACAGCTCAAATCCAAGGCTGTGGCTATTTTCCAACCTCAGCCCCAGTCACACAAGGGCTCCCTCCGTCTTCCATGAAATTCCCCTAACAACAGAGTGGCAACACAGCCAGGGGCTAATTCATAATACCTCATCAGAGGCGAGGCAAACTAACCAACAGGAAAACTCAAACCAACTGGTGGCAGTGAGGTAATTTACTGCAAGGAGGAAGGTACCCATATAATGGTACACTTGTGGAGGTCTGAGGACAACACATGTGGGTATAATCTGACCTGCTATGTGAGTTCAGAGGAAGCAAATGGGTCATAAGTCTTTACTCACTGAGCCATCTTGCTGGTCCATGAGAGATAATTATGATGGTAGTTATGTAGGACCTCAGTTTCAGATAAAGGAAAAAAATGAATTTTTATTTTGACTTATAATACAAAATGATTACTAAAGACATTGATGGGGACCTTAAGATTTACATGCTGCATTTGGTGAGCTGACAAAGTTACTTGCAAACTGGTTCCAGGGACGAGGGAGTGGCACCAGATCATGTCCACCAACAAAACAGTCTAAAATATACTCTGATAAATGGATTTAACTATACAGATATCTGGGAAGCATTTGGCCTTTCAGAAGGTTCCCATTTACTCTAAAACATTATTAATCAAATGTAGTTATATCTCTTCATAGCATTTAATTTACAGTGCCCAAGTGGAGTGAAGTCAGCCACCAGCTTATATCTGAGTCCCCTAAGTAGACACTAAGACCTTCTAACATACAAAACTTGAGTGGTGAATAACTTTCAACTCACCCTTAATTATATTGTTACTGTAAAAGGTCTTTCTACACATGATTCAACTTTTAAAATTGAACAAAAGGTAACTCTGAGAAAAATGTCCAGAATTTCTAAGTAGAATTCACAACAGACCATAGCTATATCTTAAAGAAGTCAAACACCACTGTAGTTGGTTACCCATGGATTTCAACAGTCTTTTTTTTGTAACCCTTTCCCCCATTAACTTATCTATCTATCTATCTATCTATCTATCTA
Organism: Apodemus agrarius; assembly: GCA_964023405.1. Classification (NCBI taxonomy): domain Eukaryota; kingdom Metazoa; phylum Chordata; class Mammalia; order Rodentia; family Muridae; genus Apodemus; species Apodemus agrarius. Next base: position 58,459,984 of record OZ030019.1, read on the forward strand.
TCTATCTATCTATCTATCTATCTAATATCCCTTCTTCCTGACCTCCCTCACACATGGGGTCCACCCCCATGCCCTCCTCTCTTCCTGAGAGGGTGGAAATCTTCCCTGGGTATCCCCAAACCCTGGTGTTTCAAGATTCTGTAGTTCTAGGCCCATCCTCTTCCACTGAAGCCAGACAAGGCAGCCCTGTTTGTGGAACAGGATCCATAGACAGGCTACAGTCTTAGGGACAGCTTCTGCTCCAGTTGTTGAAGGACCCCCATGAAGCCTGCACTGCATACCTGTTACTTGTGTGCATGGGGTTTGACTCTCTTGGTCTTCCTGTGGAGTTCCTATCCTTTCAAAGACCCTTGATTCTTCCCCCAATTCTTCCACAAGACTCCCCAAACTCTATCCAATGTGTTTTTTTTTTTGAGACAGGGTTTCTCTGTGTAGCCCTGGCTATCCTGGAGCTCACTCTGTAGACCAGGCTGGCCTCGAACTCAGAAATCCGCCTGCCTCTGCCTCCCAAGTGCTGAGATTACATGCGTGTGCCACCACTGCCCGACTTCTATCCAATGTTTGATTGTGGGTCTCTGCATCTATTTCTGAGCAGTAGGAGCCTCTTAGAGGACAGTTACTCTAGGCTCCTGTCTGTAAGCATAACAGAGTACCACAAATAGTGTCAGAGACTGGTGCTTGCCCATGGGATTGGTCTCAAGCTGAGCTAGTTATTGGTTGGCCATTCCCTCAGTCTCTGCTCCATCTTTGTCCCTGCACTTCTTGTAGACAAGACAAAATTGGGGTCAAACGTTTTATGGGTGGGTTGGTGTCTTTATCCCTCCACTGTGGGTCCTGACTGGCTACAGAAGGTGGCCACTTCAGATTCCGTACTCCCACTGTTAAGAAATCTCAGTTACAATCACCGCCATAGAGTCTTAAGAGATGTGTTGCAGAAAGTGAAACCTGAGTTTATAAAATTATTCCTGGAACGTTCTCATCATGACGCTTCCCCTAATTGTTTCTTTTTGCCACAGACATTAAGAAGCTATGACTTCGCAAAGAATGGACTAACCCTAGAAAGGGCAGAACACGAGCATCACCCACAGACGGAGGCTAAGATGCTCTAACAAAGTGATGACTTCGAGTGAGGTGAGGCTAGAGGAAGGAAGGGCAGAAATGTACAGGAAGAACTCATTACGGCAGGTGGAATGAGTGCTAATAATCAGGGCAAGAAAGTGTGTGGGGCAAACTCATCCAGAGTCCATTTTACTAATTGAAAAAAAAAATTCTAAAGATGTATCTAATGCTAATTGGATTTTTGTGGGTGGTGATTATGAGTTACCTAAAACCATAAAAAGCCATTTGGAAAATTAGATAAAAATTATCTTTTAAATGGATCAGGAAAACATGAAGTCATTTGCAGTTGACTATTCTTTTACTTCTTAAAGAGACTTGAACGCCACGCTGCGTTTTCTGCCCTGTAAATCAGCCAGGAGGAAGAAGGCTATCTCTCTATTTGTTACCAGCTCATGATTTTTTTTTAAATGATGCATTGTATATTGTAAGTTCTTTTCTCAGTTTTATCAAGATTCTTATCCAAAACATTTCTTTTGTTTATAAGAGAGAACAATGGGCCTCTCCAGTGGATGACTCTTCCATAAGATTTACAAGTGGGTTATCTTATGAAAAGACATTTTCCACAATAAACAAGGCATTCTGTGAAGAAAAATGTCTATGAGATTTCTCTTCCCTGGAGGAAGCGACAGCTGATGCTTAATGCATGTCATCAAAAACCCTCAATTCAAAGGCTGTCTCTGTCGCTAGAAAGGCCAAAGTTAGTCCGCAGAGTCCTAGATCCAAAGCAAGCAGACACAACATATTATGAAAGACAGCTCACTTGGTGATCTGAGACATAGCACAAACCTCCACAAGGTTCTTCACACTCTCTCTGGGGACTAGCCATGGCTTTCCAGATTCTTGTAATAATTTCACTCCCATAAGTTAGAACAAAAAGACTGAAGGAAATTCTCATAAAAGTGTTGTTTGCTTAAACATTACCTGTGCCCTCACCAGGAACATCATGTATTATCTGAAAAGCAATGCTTAGAAGGTGATGTTCTAATTAAAGCCTAAAATTATGCTTTTATCTTTAGATTTTGATTAATAGCTTGTTGAGATGAGTAACATAATCTTTCAAGACATCCAACAATAAAGGGATGTATAGATATGTAGATAGAACTTAGCAACCCTGGAGGCCGTGGAGGATAGACACTTCCTTTGGATTGCTTTGGATTCCACCTCCTGTTTCCCAGCAAACACTGAAAAGGGAAACATTACAGCTGCCTCCTTCTAGAATTTAAACTACCACATGAGAAGGTGCAAGTATTGGGTCTACGTTGAGGTCCATCAAGGAACATTATTTTTTCCTGGCCAAAGAATGGAATCTGTGTTCTACTCCTGCCCCTGGGTAGAGAGGGGTCATTCTGGTCTACCTCAAAGACAAGAATATTCCATATGACCATTTCTTCCATTAGGAGTGAATGCAGCCACAGCTGTTATTTGCCTGACTAAGAGATTACCCTCCAGGAACGTTAACTCATCCAGAAACAAGGCAAGGTGATGGAGGAATAATTATTCCCTCAATGGGACAATCCACTTATCCTTCCCAGAAGCCCTTCCTTCAGTTTACTCACTTACAGAGCTTTCAGTAGCTATAACATTCTTCATTTTTTCCTCCAGATAGTGGCCAACAACCTATAAGCATGCTTTCCCTTTCACAGAGGCCCCTGATTCTTCCATGCTTCTGCTTGGTTTGCTGGTATCACCCCCTCCCCCTCCCCCCTCCATCTCCCTCTTCCCTCCCCCTTCTTCTCCCCTCCTCCTCCCCTCCCCCTCCCTCTCCTTCTCCTTCTCCTTCTTCCTCTCCCCTCCCTCTCCCTCTCTCTCCTGATCTCCTCTTCTTCTTCCTCCTCCTCTCTCTGTGTCTTTCTCTTCTCCATCTTCATCCTCCTGAAAACTGCTGAGATTCCAACCTTTTTGTTCTTATTTCAAATTCTAATAAAATGGACTTAGAGCGTCTTTCTGAGTCTGTTTTAAAATTCTTTTGTCAAAGAGACTGAGAACTCAGAAAAGGGAGCCTGTTTGTTTCCCTGATTGAAATAACATGCAACCCAATTGTATTTGTTATTTTTTTGTCAGTACAGGAATAAACCCATTAATATACATGTATGTGAAGAATTATATATAATACTAACTATAAATCTGAGAGGAAAAACTGGCATGTACTTAGGTAAAAAATTTATAAATACTTCATATAAATGACTTTCAGAGTGTTATCAGTTGAACAACATTGATGCTTGCTCTTACAAACATCATAAATTATTTATCTTGACAAGACATAGAAATACACATTTTCCATGGGTTCTTTCTGCGGTTTTTATATTTAAAATGAAACAAAAATTCAGAGGGTGTTTTTTTTTTTCTAATTAACAAGCAGAAAATTCAACAGTCCTGAGAATAGAAAAACATTAAAGTAATGAGAAGATAAACATCTGAGAATTAAGAAATAAAAATATTAAAGGGATATAGGAAAAGAAATTAGGACCGTTAACTAGACCCTGTCACCTAGCAACTGGACAGAAATAGTTGAGAAAATAATGTCTAGGTAGTGGACAGAAGGAAGGGAAGAATGTGGCGCTGGGGCTGGAGACGTGGCTCAGCAGTTGCGAGCACTGGTGCTCTTCAGGAGGACCCAGGCTCACTTCCCAGCACACACATGGTAGCTCTGATGAGATAGACTGACTCCAGGACAGGCTTCAGAATGGCAGCTCAGGGGATTAGGCCTAAAAATTCAGTGTCAGGGAGCTAGTCAGAAACTGCCCTACCACCTGCCTGAAGCAAGGACAATTGGTCAGCAGTTTCCAGACAGCTTTCAAACCCCTAAGACAAAGCCCACCTACCCTGGGGATTCCTCAGTGACAGTTTCCAGCCTTTATGTCCTGTAATGGTTCCTGGAATGCCTAGAGATCTAGTAAGATGGTCTACCCCAGAATTCCAATGTGCTTTAAGTGGAGTCCACAAGCTCACTTGATTGTTTCTCTATCTCGGTAATGGTTGTTTTGATTTGCATTTCCCTGATGACTAATGATGTTGAACATCTCTTAAGGTGTTTCTTGGCCATTCGAATTTCTTCTGGTGAAAATTCTTTGTTTAGCTCTGTACCCCCTTTTTTGATAGGGTTATTTGGTTCTCTGGGGTCTAACTTCTTGAGTTCTTTGTATATATTGGATATTAGCCCTCTGTCGGATGTGGGGTTGGTGAAGATTTTTTCTTGCTGCACTTCTGCAGAATAGAACACTCTTTGTGTTTACATACTATTTGAGTCCTAGGTATCATTCTTCGGTGGCTCACAGACCCTTACAGCTCCTAGCCATAATTCCAGCCCCGGGGTATCTGATGCCCTCCCCTAGCCTCTGCAGGTATAGCATACATGTACTACACAAACAAACATACAGGAAAAACATTAAAAAGGTAAAGTTTGAAGACAGATTTTTTTTTAAAAAAAGAAAAAAACAAAACAAAACAAAACAAAAAAAGCAGTACTCAGAGACGAGAAACCCGGGAGCTGAGATCCATTGTTACCTGGGAATTCTACCTGGAGACAAATTTCATGACTCTCAAAAAGGGTGTCCCAGTCAGAGCTAAGGCCAGCAGATCTCCATGCTAGTGATCTGAGAGCCGCTGGCTCTCAGATGGGAAAGCAGTTTGAGGTTTAAGCACATGGTTCCCACAAGGTTTTTGCTCAGAGTCCTACTGTGTACGTGAACAACAATATACACATAGATGACCCAGGATAGGAGCATGCTGATTTTAGTCTCAGGATTCTTTTTCCTGGTAACTAATGGAGGCTGAATCATAGTTACATTTAAATTCTGTTTTATTTTCCCCAACATAGGGTTTTTAACAATTATTTTGGAATTTGCGCAATGTACCCCGTCACGCTCTCTTCCCGTTCCTCCCAGGTCCACCTTGAACCCCCACCAAAACCCCAAATAAACAAACAAAAGACCCCACCCCCATTCCAGTTTGTATTGCCCATATACTCACTGGAGAATGACCAAACCCCCAGGGACCAGCCCCTTAAAGAAAATTGTGTTTCCCCCTCCCACCAAGCACCCTCCGCAGAAGACATCAGCTGTGGGGAGCTATACTTTAATATCTTTAGCACAGATTTTAAGGCCTCTCTCCAATAGCTCCCTGTTTAGACTGTTTCTTTTGGGGCAGGGGACAAATTTGTAAAGCGTGGGCCAAGGCACCTGTAAACCTTGGGAAATACTTCAGACTTGAGGAGAGTGCATGCTGCAGTAATAAAAAATTCGGATTTTTACCCTTCCTTAGTTCATTTAGTCCCCAAATAAAAGTCAAAAACCCTTTATATTTACAATAAGTCTTAACAGCACTAGAGCTGGACAGATATCCGTCCTTTATGCTGTTTTGTTTACTTTGCTGTCGAAAACCCTGAGCTATCACTTGTCATATTCTGCTTGGGCCACTGCTACTCCAGCTGGCCTGCCCTCAAGGCCATGTGCCCAAAATCCCTTACTCCACAGTTTCCTCTCCTCTCCTCTCCTCTCCTCTCCTCTCCTCTCCTCTCCTCTCCTCTCCTCTCCTCTCCTCTCCTCTCCTCTCCTCTCCTCTCCTCTCCTCTCCTCTCTTCCCCTCTCCTCTCCTCTCTTCCCCTCCCCTCCCCCTCCCCTCCCCTCCATTCCCCTCCCCTCCCCTTCCTCCCCCTCCCCTCCTTTTTTCTCTCCTTTCCTCATGGTCTCTGCCTCAGACCCAGGAACCAAAGTCCTGCCTACCTCTCTTCGGTTGAGCTACAGGTATTGTTATTTAACCAATAGTTTTAAATTAAGGAGGATGGCCACATAGAAGCAGTTGTTATGTGTGAGAATTTCCTCTTCCATGAGGATCTCCTTGTCCGGGACAACCAGATCTTGGTGGATAGCATTTAGCATTACAATAAATAACAACACCCCAAACCTCAATGGGGGTAGGGGGACTCCCTGAATCTATCTTGGATACCCCAATAGACAGAGGTGGAAATGTTTAGAAAGCTTCCCAAATATCCACACACCTGGTTGCATTCTGTTTTGTTTGTTTTTTTTATTTGTTATTGTTGGTTTTCTTTCATGCTAAGAAATATGAGTCGGTGAATTGATTTCTGTATACAGAGAATACTCTTTTTATGAAGAAAATTCCCCAAACTGTACCAAAAGAATTCACGAGACTCATATCAGTTCCTTATCTCTTGCTGGGATAAAACACCACGACCAAAAGCAACTTACAGAAGACAGAATTGATTTTGGCTTATGACTCCAGACGGAGAGTCCACAATGGTGAGAGGCGTATTTAGCTGGTAGTGTAAGCCAAAGCTCAAACACAAACATCAAACAGTGAACTGCAAGCGGGAGGAGACTGTAAAGCCCCAAAGCCCCCGGTAGTGTCATACTTCCTCCATGATACTATACCTCCTCAAATATACTGCGGGTACACCCACAGGATAAGGAAAGGGAGGATGCACCCTCTACAGCTGAAACGGTTAAAGAACTTGATTTCAAAGGTCAATATTTCCAGTTTCTAGTATTTTAATAACTACTAATATTGTATCAAGTCACATTTTTAGGAACAAGAGATACCAAATAATCTTTTTGATGTGGTATTTGTGTGTGTGTGTGTGTGTGTGTGTGTGTGTGTGTGTGTGAGAGAGAGAGAGAGAGAGAGAGAGAGAGAGAGAGAGAGAGAGCTGAAAACTAATAGAATATTAGGGAGGAGACCTCCAAATGAATGAACAACATCATTTGATGTATGCTACTCTTATATCAAACTGGCGTGAGTAGCCCCATGGTTTTCTATATTTACCAAAAAGAAATAATAGAAAATGTTTTCAATATAAAGATCATTACCACCCTGTAGTCTAAAAGGATGTTAATCACCAAGTCCTCTGCCTTCCAAGAATGAATTTGTGTGAGATGAACCTGGAAATGAACTTTGCTCAGTTCAGCTGTGCTTCATTTAAGCAAGTTTCCTGCCTTCCCCTGGTTAGAGAACACACCCAACTTCTCTCTCTGCTGCACCCTAGTGAGTACTTTAGAAAAGAACAGGTTTTTTTCCAAAGCCCAGCAAGCCCCTCAGTCAGATGTGAAAGGACTCCAGCCTCTGGCTGCCTCAGAAAAGGTTTTGTCTTTTTTGAAAAGCTACTCACTGTTCAGGTCAAGATTATGTGCCCACTGGTGACAATCCTTTTGAATACAGGGGAAAACAGAATTTCAAAGGCATTCGGGTTTAGGGGAAAAAATGTTTCCTTGAGGAAAAAAAAATGTTTCCAGATCCAGCTGTGAGGCTATCTATTTTGTCTTCTACAAAGCGAGCAGTTGTCTGTAGGTAGGCAAGAACAGTGTCATTGTTATTCCTGAAGAATGGGCTGGTCTTTAACAGGAGCTAACATCAGCATAGTGATTTATCCACAGTCAAAGGCAGATCTCTCAGCCCCTCCCCCGGGCAGGGCGGGGCTCCAAAGAACTTAATCATAACTTCACGCCCAGGGAAACAGACCTAGGTACATTTCCAAGAGCCTGCAACTCATCACCTCTGTGAAGTGGAGAATGGAAATAAGCATTTCTTCTGGGCCCTTTTGGTCCCACAAGTAAACCAGTAGCCCTGACTCATTTGCTATTCTGTCAATGTTCTGAAAGAGGGCTGGGTGTATAACTGATTGTGCTAATGGCTTACATCACCACACAGCTTCCAATAGGATGTGCCACAGTCATTTGAGAAGCAAAGCAGGCGTGACGAACCTTGTGTCCTCCTTTTTGCCTCCATCACTCCATCATTAATGATGTAATTCTCCTCACTGACTGGCTGATGACCACACATCCCTGGTTCAACTCATATGTGGCTCTGTCTAGTTCAGATCCACAAGTAGCTGAAGCCATAGTGCCTAACTGCACTCTCGTCTTGGGTTTACAGAGTTCAACACTCTGAAAGAGCTGGAGAGAAGGGCATTTGTTCCCTGTATTGCAGCCTTCTGAGGCCTTCCCTGAAGGGGGTTCCCTTACCCACAAACCCATGCTCCATTACTGGCCCCAAGTACACTTAGGTGCCCCAAGGAGGAGGCATGGGCCAAGGGGAAGTTCTAGGCACTAATAGGAGTAGATTCCAGAGGGAACAAGCTGCTCCTGGGAGCTAGACTGCTTGCTAGTTTCCCAAGCCAGGAATTAAGGAGCAAGGGAACACTGAAAGTTTAACTCAAACAGAATCTTCCTGTGATTTTCTTTTCTCCCATCTGTCTGTTCTTACCATGTTGTTCTCTGATTCCTATAGCTAATGATACTGTACTGTATGTTGCTAAGTAGATCTTAAAGTGTTCTTACCACATGTACACAGAGAGACCAGGAAGACAGGACACCCAGGACCACAATAATCATCTCAATATGCGTAGCAACCATTGAACCAGCCATTCAACGTGGCTGGGAGCAAACTGCATGGTCTGGACAGGAGAAGACAGCAGCTCTCTTGCCCAGGTAGGTGTCCAGGCTGAGTGGAGAATATGTGTTGGAGATAATGATTAGCTGCAAAGAGAGACCAGGGGTTGTTCTAGAAACAGCATCAGCTTAGGAACCCCAGGCACTAAGCTCTGCCTGATAGCACAGTGAAGGGTGAGCCCATGCGGATAACTCCACTCCTTCCACAGCAGTGCCTGTGACAGGATAATTAGTGAGACAATCTGAGAAACAGAAGATTATGTGTTACAGCGCTTAGCTTCGTTGTTCTGTGGGTATTGCCTGGGCACTGGTGAAAGACAGGTCACCTCACCTTCAAAAATAATTGTGCTCTTGAGTTTATTGAACTGACAGTGGATTGTAGGCTAAATTAGTTGAAAATACAAGGAGGACATGAACGAGGCCTATGACTTGCTGGTTTGCTGTGTTGAGAAAGGTAAGTCACAGTCACAAGACTAACGGTAAGTTTCTCATGAATCTCATGGGCATGCCTCAATCGTCAAACTACCTGGACATCTCTAAAACATACTTTGGGGCTTCAGCATAACGAACAGTGAGTAAAAGGAAAGGCTAACCACATCACATGTCACCAGGGAGACACAAATTAGACAAGACGACAGCACCAGGTGCCTAAAAGAATACACAAAGGGCACAGGCAGCCACATCGCTAGTGTTTGTGAGGACAGAGAAATTAAGGGCTGTTGTGCATTTGTGTGGGAGGTCAAAATGGCAGCCATTTTGGGAGTCTGGATGCTTGTAACAAAAGTCAACATACTTTCCTCATATGATCTAGGTGCAACACTACTTGGTATTTGAAAAAGAACTGAAAAGCTACAGCCATATAAAAACCTTCCTGATATGTTGATCTTAGCCCTAACGATAATTGCCATTTTAGATGCAAATTAAATGCTCATCAGCAGGTAAGTGGATAAACTATGATATATTCAGACAAAAGGATAATATTCTGTACTAACAAGAAATGTGCTATCTAGTCATGACAAGATGTGAAAGGATTCATATTACCAAGTGACAAGATCCAGTAGTAAAACCATAGATAATGTCAACTACGTGCATTCTGAAAAATACAAAAGAATGGAAATCAGTGGTTGCCAGCAGCTATTAAGAAGGGTTATAGGAATAGCTGATATATAAGGCTTAGATGACATTGAAATGACTCTGCACAAAATGACGATGGCGGAGAGATGTAGTTGCACATTTGTGAAACTCGCAGAAAGGGTAATAGTGAGAGGAAAGCCTATGACGAAATATGAACTCCAGGCTACAAGGATGTGCTAACACAGGCTTTTGATTTTAAGGTACCACTTTCATCAGGGATACTAATAAATTGGGAAGGTTAGGCATAGGCGGGGCGCAGAAGAATTCTGATCTATGAAAAAATGGGCTTTAGTCAACTACAGAAGTCAATGGACATTTTCCATTTGTATATGGGAATCAACATTTAGGTGCAAAGAATTTTTTATATTAAATTAAATTTTCAGTGTGCCAAAAAGTAACTTCCTTGTAGCCTACCTTTTATCCAATGCAATGCAAATTTTCTAAGCTATTATTCTGAGCATTTATCTAGACTCATGCCCACCCCTTCGGTCATATGATCTTGGATCAAGAGTTTTTTGGGACACAGACTGGACCTAGAGCTCAGCTCTTAAGCCTCTAGAGACATTTCTCTTCAGAGTTTTTCCCCCCATTCCCCAAGGACTGTAGCTGAGAACAGAATGATACAGTCAAGCACTGCTTACCAGCCAAGGTACGTCCTGGGAGATGGGTCATGAAAGGTATTTGTCACTGGGCAAAGAGTCTAGAATATGTTTGTATAAACATGATATCTAGGTCAAGCTACCTAGATATGGCTTCTTGATTGTATCAAGAGATTTTAAACACACCATGTACCAGCTTCCTGCTGACATACATTGTGTTTCATTTACAATGAATACCTCAAGAAGAGGGTTACACTTATTGTATCTACTGAATTTTGAATCTACACTATTGGTAGCATGGCACGTTTGCTCACACAAGTGTCATCAGATGTGTATAAAGCACTATTATATTAGGCTGTGTGCTACATCTCTGGCAGTGGTGACCTTTCAGCTCCATTAGACTACTATGGAGTGTTGTCATCCACGAGGCCCATCATATATGGAAACACTGGTGTGTGGTATATGATTTAGTTGGCTCTTGTGACAATCATACTTCAGGTAATATATCCTGACCTGGCATTGGTTCTTTTATTTGCGATTTTAAAGACTGCAATGTGAAGTAAAGCAACTGGTACTGCAATGGAGAAAAACATCAGAAGGGAAAGGCGACAAGGCTTTTCGCTCTAGAGAGATCCATTCTAAAAACATCAGTTCTTCCAGCACAACTAACAGTCACTCTCTCTCCCCACTTCTTCCCAAGGTTTCATGGAGTTTTTCCGATTAACTGGCAAATTATGGCATTGGCTATAGTTGTTTTTAATCCTTTAACTCACTTACATATGGAGTTGAGGATATTTCCCATCTCTAGGAGACTTTACAAAGAGCAGGCTTTATAAAATGCTTCAATCTACAGTGAAACAGGAGACATCTAGCGCTGACGCTTAGCAGGATCCTTGCGCCTGGGACAGCTCTCAAGAGTGGAGTTGAGTGCTGCTTTGAGTGGTGAATATGACTTTTCAGATTTTGTTTATTTTAAATTATCATGACAATTGACAATCAATCAACAGATGAGCATATGTCAATAGAAGTTGCATAAACCAGGATGCCAATGGGACATTACGATCTTCACCTGCAGAAGGAGGTTATGTAAGTCAGCATGTGAAAATGACCTTGCATTTCATAATTACTTAGAGAAATAAAGGGAAGACAGAGAATAAAGCTCTGATATCACTGATGAGGAACATACAGTTTGTCACATAACATTGCCTCTCTAGCCTACACTGAACATGCATCAGCACCAAGGGATTTAATTAGAAAAGGACAAAATTGAGGAACACACCCCAAACATTGAAACTCTATCTCCAGAGATACAAGAAATAACACTAGGGATTTAGTTTTGTTCTCTGTAGCAATAGGGGTCTGTTGTAATATATATTTATGTTTACTTTTCCTGTGTTTCATTTTCACATGTGCAGGAGTGCATTATATTAAACACTGAGGATTGTTGGAAGCTTTGCTTTGCCATACTTTACCATGATCTGGTCCCAGGCCTGTCACGAAGCCTGATAGCAAGGCAGAGGGTTACAGGCAGTCTGTCTGGGATTAGCTTCATAATTATACCCATGGCCAAAAGGGGGGACTCCTTGGGGCTCCAGACTAATCTCATCTGAAGGTAAAATAATTTGGCTCCCCTTGGCTTTAGGATGGAAAGAGAGGGCTTTTAACTTAATCTGAAACATGTGCTGGTCACACAGACAGGGAGACTGAAGCTGCAAGAACACAGAGGCTGCAAACATTGCAACTAAGAACTATGCACACAGACATTTTCCCCCGGGGAATTCAGTCCACTGAAAAACTAGGGGCTTTTCAGCTTGCTTTCTGTTGCCTCGAAATTTATTGTAAAACTTAACCTTGATGGTGCTGCTAAAGGACTCTTTCTCAGACAAATTGCATTCAGTAGAGTTTGAGCAAAACAAAACAAAAACAAAACAACCCTTGTGAATCTGATAGCTTCTAGAACTAGAGCAGAGTCTGAGAACTTTAGCCAATAATGGCACCAGACAGAGTTCATGGAAAGGTAGAAGCAAGACACAGAGAACAAAGTAATTGACTACAGCTCAATAAATCAGCCAGGCAGTTAGTGGACATGGCTTAGCTTCCTGGCTACAAGGCCTTCTAAAACCAGCCATGCTGTTACTATGAGGAAGCTCCACATGGGTGTGGTTTATCTGCTGTGTGAATCCAGAAGGCATCCATGGTTTCTTACAACTATTGCTTAACTATACCAAAAGTTATAATAAGCTAGCGAAAGAAGATGAGAGCAGAGGGGGAAACAAAGAGCATCCCCCTCCCACACCCAAACAAAAAATTAACTTGTTAGGATGTCAGGGCCTCCTGCCTGGCAAATCCCCATTTGTACATAGAAGGTCCCAGGTGAACTAGGTAGAATTTTTCGCAAAGTCAAGTCTTTTGTAGCTTTGGCATCTGTCTTGGGCAATGCAATTTGATCAATTAGATTCTGGAAAGTTATTTAGCAGCAATGAATCCCTTTCCAGCAATTTAGGAAAATTAAAGTGATTTGCAAGATAGGCAGAGACATGCATCATGTTGTCTGTCACCATTCCCCCCGAGCCACTGGGATGGTAAAGAAAAGGGTTAGTTGAATTCAATCTTTGGAAGCTTATTCCTTTAGAAGAGAAGGGTTACTGAGATGTAGTCTAGCAATCACTAATTGTTTTTAGATTATACACTAATATATTCATTTCATAATTGTAAGTGAAAGAATGCATACTAATGTTCAAAGCTATGGTCTTTTTGCATAACTTAACTAATTTTAACGGGTGAAAACTTAATTAAATAGATTCAAAGTGCAATCAGCCTTTGGTAATGAATATACTTCCTTTTTATCAAAATAGACAGTTGTTTCATGCCACAACAAAGGCTAGAACTGCATCTTCAGCACTATGATCCTCTGCAGACCTCCCCTGCAATGTTACCACCTCTCAATATGCCCAATCTCTTGGTCTCCCTGGCTATGATGCATGGTAAGGCTCATTGATAAAATTAAATGGTTGCCATTGCTTTTAACTTCAGGTCTGTGGCCACTTGCCTTTATTCTAATCACTTGGCAGAAAAGGCATGAACCTACCCTCATCCGTACTTACTGTTTAGGTCTTTAGTAACAGGAACACAACTGACAGTAGCTGGGACACATCCATATAGCTGCTGGACTCACATCAGAGCTCTGACTTCTGACCTCTCAACTGGACAAAGCCATTCCATTATTTGTGTTTATTCTCTGCGTGTATTAGTCAGTCCCATGTCACTATTGCAAGACCTCAGAAAACTGACTTATAAAGCACGTCATCTGTCTCATGGCTGTAGAGATTTCAGGCCAAGGACTGATGGCTTTCATGACTTTGGGCCTCTGGTGAGCATGCCAGAGGGCAGTGATAGGGTGTGGGCCAGAGCAAATTGGTCCATCACAAACCAGGAAGAAGAGAGAAATAGAGAAATGAGAGTCCCAAAATCCCCCTTTAGGGAATATGTCTCAAATAACTTAAGAACCTCTCACTAGATCCTATCCATTTAGAGATTCCACTATGCTCCAATAGCATGATTTAGGGACCATCTTTCTAACCTGTGGGCTTTTCGGAGGTCATTCAACATCCATACCATACATAGCCATGGGTTTCAGAGTATGCTGAGTATCTATCTTTCTATCAATAGACTTGCTCCACACTCCCCAGAGAAAACAGAAGCAGTCCCCAAACAGTGTCTTCTAGCTCCTCTGGACTGGCATCCACCTGCCTGCAACTGGCTCATGCCAAGCCTTCCCACCTCTATGCTCCCACTCAGAGTGACACCTCATTGCACACTTGGTCCTGTTACCTGCTCAGTGGAATCGTCATCTAATTCTTCCATCCTTGGTCATTTATGTCTCTCCTGTACTGGATTTTAATCTTGAAATGTAAAGCCTCTGATCTCAACCACCACTCCTGCTGGGCTTCTGTGTTCTGTTTGCTTTTGTGAGAAACTCACAGAAAGAGTTGACTTGATAGAACCTCTACTAATCTGTCTTCCCATTCTTTCTGTAATCTACCTCAGCAAGCCACCATCTCATCAAAGCACTGCTACTGCTGTTGTAAAGCCAACATGCACATCATGTGCCTAAGTAGCAGATTCCTGCAGTTCTCATTCATTGGGTCTGCTTGTAACATTCCATAGAGGTAATTACTCTGTCATTTTTAACCACCTATGCCTGGATTTCAGAACATTTTTCTCATTGTTTTCCTCCTGTCTTACTGTAGATTCTTCTCTTGCCTGGTTATCACTCATCTCCATACCCTTTAGCATGCCCTGGACTCTAGATCATGACTTCTGCTGCCTCCAGCCACATTCAGTCTCTGAGGCAGATGCACTTAATCTATATTGTACACGTGAACCATGTTTTCAGATTCCTAAAAATATCAATTGGTGAGACCTACTACATTCCCATTAAAGAATTCTTAAGGAAGAAGGTGGGCATTGGAGAACTGCCTCCTCCTACTCTGGTCTCACCTAGCCTCAGCTGTGAATTCTGCCCAAGAGCCAAACCCTCCATTGTATGCCTCCATTAAAGACCGTGAACTCCAGACTTGAATAACCAACTGATGACTGACATGTAAGTTGGGTATTTAGTATATATTTCCACCTCCAGAGCTCTAAGACAGAAGTCCTAATTCTACTCTCTCTAGTCTTGGTTTTGTTTGAGATATTCTTTGTTTAAGCATCTGACAACTCCATTCTTCAAATGTGTTTGCCAAAGACTGTAGAATCATTTCGACCACTTTTTCCATTAATATTCCACATTCAACATGGAAAAAAAAATTCCCACTACTTCTGCCTCCAAAATAGTCCAAGAAGTTCTTGTCGCTCATCACATTTGCTAGTCCAAATCCCCATCACTTTGTCTGAGACAGAAGGTGCCTCTACCTCTTAGTTCTGTGCATTCACTTCCTAATACTATATTCCAAGTGAGGGTCTCTCTGAATACACTGTTCAAACAGTACCTTTTCATTGTGTGGCTTGTCCATGTTCTGGGATTTATTTGACTCCAATATATTTATCATCATCTGACATACCTCTCTGATTTTTGTTTGGAAGTACTAGGGACTGAGCCCATGCTAAGTAAGCATTCTATTACTGCAGCAACAAACCAGAACCACCTACATGTTTGCTGATTCCTTCCCTCCTTTAGAAAGCAAATTTAAGAAGGCCTCCAATCTTAATGAGAACCTGTCACATGAACTGAGTAAATGCTCACTAAATATTTACTGACCAAATGTTCCACTCTTGCATGTTCTTGCCTATAATCTCTCTGGCAACAAAATTATGTAAATGGGTCAAGAAAAGAAGTCTGATCATTTTAAGCAAGAAGGAAGAATTTACTGAACCTCAAGTCAGAATACCTCTCTTTGACGCGATCCACTGCTTTGACAGTACAGTCTAAATGACATTATGGTACAAAGGGGTGCTTCCCTGCATAAAGTAAGATGGAGGACAGACCATTAAAATACATATCCCTTTCTTTTGCCTTGGTGCATCTTAATGTCATGTGCTAAGTGGTTCTTTTAGTTTCAATTAGAGCCTTCCCGCTGGGCTGGAGAAGCAAAGGCCATTGGCACACCTTCACTGTGAAAATGTGCATCTGTGTTACCTGGTAAATTCTCCACGCTAGCTATTGGTGCAGCTGAACTGTGTGCCCCAGGCAATCTGGCTCCCATGGTGCCTCTGCAGGAATCTGACAAGAAACAGTGGAAAACCAATGTCTTGATGTGGCTGCAAGTCAGGATTTTCGCTGTGCCCATAAACGCTCCACCGTGAGCCTCCACATCACAAGATGAATCTTTTATGAACCTGGGTTTGTTCCATATATAACAAAGCAGATGCCAGCCAACTCAGAGGATAGATTTGAGGAGCCTCTTTGATGTCTGAGTGTCAATTTATATCTCATGCTGTATCTGTGAAAGTGAACATTCATTCCAAAGCTATCAGAGAGAATTAACTCGATTTTAAAAGACATGATTGTACAGATCTGACACAGCAAAAGAAATACAGCAGATGAAACCTATAAATATTACCATAAAACATAGAGAAAAATACATTAACTTCTCAAGATACTGAGGCAGATACACTGGAAACACAAACATGTTGATTACCAAGTCATTTCACTCACCCCATAGTCAGTATTTCTTGCTCTGGAAAGAGTTTTGCTCATGGATGAAAGATGTCAAACACAGCATCCAAGGGAGGAAACCTAGAAGAATTAGAAATAACAAGTATATGTACAGTATTAGGACACAGAGAGTAAGTTGTCTTTCTGCAGACAGAAAAGCCTGCATAAGATTGAAGTCTGTAATCAGGTGGATAGCCATGTGGGTGGGGGTTTATGTACTTTATTCTAATCCTGCCAGGAGATTGGCAGTGGGTACTGTGTCTTGTCAGCAAATACACTGTCAAGGGCTTAGAAAGTCCAGCCTCACTTACAAAGGGAAATGGGACAATGACTCTTTGTTAGCTGAAGAAAAGCAGCCCCATGACATTAAGCTGAAAAAGGCAGAACCCACTGCTGTGCAGACCCTTGAGGCCATTGTGACACACTTCCTCAGATGAACTTTGACATGTTGAAAGAAACTGGCAGGATCTGATCTCTTAGCAGCAGTGTGATGCTTGTCTCCAGGCTGAGGAGCCAGAAACCAGTTCCTCAGTACCAGTTGCCACTCACCCTGAACCTAACCTACCACAACTCATCCTCGGTGGCTGCTGTCAGATCGAGTTGAATTTCACGGCACTCTCGGGCCCAAGCCTTTGTTTCTTTAAGTCATATTTTTTCCCTTTCTTTGGAACAGAGGGAAACTTTGATAATTAAAACAAGAGCATGATTGTGTGGGTTCTAATTCTATACTACGCGATGCTTTCTCAAGAAGCAGATGGAAGGAGAGGAAAGAGACATGTATAGATAGACTAGAGGCAAAAGTTCTAACAGATGTATGTGTGGTCCATGTTAGGGAAGAGTTCCACCCAACAGTACTGACCCCAGACTTTATAACTGTGCTTTATAACATTGCAGGTACAGTTTCAAGGAGATGCATAGAAACAGTCATCCAAGTGGGATGCAACCACTCTTTGACTTGAATACAGAACTCAAGCAGTCAAGCTTGGAAAGATCACAGTCTATATTTTGCTTGTAATTGTGTGTGTGTGTGTGTGTGTGTCTGTGTGTGTGTGTGTGTGTGTGTGTCTGTGTGTGTGTGTGCTGTCCCCATTCCTTATGTAGGATTATTTGCAGTACTGACCAGTAAAGGCACTGAAAGTAAAATTGAAAGCATTTGTAAAGAGAACTCTTGCTTCCTTTCTGCCTTCACACTGGAATCCATAAACTTCTACTTTACCCAACAATTTACCAGGCTGTGGTTGGGTCCCAGAACCTGGTGTTTTTTTTAAAAACCATTTCAAGTGCTTACACATGTAAGTACAGTGTTGTTCCAGACTGAGGAGGCATGAACACAGATTCTGAAGTGTAGAAGAGGATGGATTCAGACACAGAGTAATAGCATTTTTGGAGGCTGAAGGTATATTAGAAAGTTTGAGGAGATCTTCTCCCAGAATGTGAGGAAAATGAAGGGCAGAAATGAGTGGGCAAGCCAAGGTTTTAGAGACAGCTGATGGCAGGGCCAGGATTTTGGTCACTTGAAGGGTTGTCTTCAGTCCCTGAGAGAGAATTTGAAACACAAATAAGGGAAAATGATACCTTTGTTCTGAAATTATAAAATATGAACTAGACACGGGAGGAACCATTCAAAGGTCGGTTATCAGACACACCCATGATGGCTTGAGGCAGAATAGTAGAAGACAGGGGCTTAAAGTGTGAAAGCTAGCAGTGATGGGTAAGCATCAGGGTGGACATGCAGCAGGATGTGGGTCATGTCGAACAGCATCCAGATTAACTGCCCTATAGAAATTGCCTGTGACATGTTGTGCATGTGCTTACCATGTTAGCAAAGTACATATTAGATGTTCTACCTAGTACCCTAAGTGAGTGGTCCACATCAATTCAATCAGCTCCAGGTGGCCTATCATTCCATCATGATAAGGATCAAAGTCTAATAATGCCGGGGTGACTCTTTTGCTTCTCCTCATGTTCGGAGATCTTCGTTTCTTGCCAAGTTTCAGCCTGCCGCAGCCTCAGTCCTTTAAGGCCACAGATATGGTAACTCTTCCAAGTTGGGGGGAGTTGTACGCTTTGTTGATTTCCTCAAATGGGCAAATGCAACTTAGGACAAAAATAGAATTTGCTTGCCGAACCATCCCAGAAAAGCTGGATAAAACTGGAGATGTGCCTCTATGGGTAAGAGCAAAGCTACAGGTATTTGTAGACATGACTTGAGTCACTTTTTTTTGTATGCTTGGTACTTAGTACGGAGTCTGGCACACTGGTGATGCACTGCACCTACTGTTTTCTAAAGCAAATGCAGAGGACGTGTTGATTATGAACTTCCACTTCGTTCTTGGCGCTCCTAGCAAAGGTTACCGAGTGCTGAGGTTTCATAGGAGACCCTGAACCTTTCAACAGCCTGAGGCTATTGTTACAGCCTTGACAAAGCAGTTCTGTGGAGGGAGTGGTGATTGATCGCCAGTCTCCACACTCAGAGAGTCATCAATGCATCAGTTCTAGAGGGTGGTGGTGAGATGTGTGGGTTACTGCTAGCCAAAGACTGAGGATAATGGACAGTCCTATTGAAAGGAAGCAAACTGACCTGCACTGCTGGAGGGTAAGTGGCCAAAGAGCAAAGTAGCCATTCTGTCACAGGCTTGAGGAAGAAGCAAGCACTAGGACAGGACTGCCACCTTGTGCAGTGGGGTTGGAGGGAACCTGTAGCTTCACAAAGCTACCTTAGGTTAGCAATTTTGCTATTGCAAAGCCCACCTGGAAGGTGGACAAAAAGACTGCTCTGTAAAGCTTGGTTCTGATTGGCTGCAGACTGAAGGGGTAGGGGGAGAGCCTGAGGACTATCAGCCATCCGCTGAGGGCCGAGGAAGTGGATAGTCTCTTATTTGGGATGTATGTTCCAAACCGTAGTGCAAGCGAGTGCACTGTAGATGTTCAATCCTGTCACTTGATGAAATGATAAAGACAGTGAATGGAAGGGTGAAATCCCCATGGTCATTTCCATTCAAGTCCTCCACTCTACAAAACATAGGAGTGACATTAAGGATGTGGTTTGATGGCCGAAAAGACCTAGGTTCAAACTCCAGGACCTTCACTGCCTTTGTAAGCCACGTACTTCATTTCATTGGCTTTCTCCAATCTACCCTTGAGATGAAGAGAGTAGCTTCTAAGGTCAGTTTTGTGAAAACTACCATAAGGCCAGTTGTCCAAAGGCATGATGATGACACAGCACAGGAGAGTGGTCAAGAGCCTTGAGGTGGAGCCAAAGGTGTTCGTGTGTGTGTGTGTGTGTGTGTGTGTGTGTGTGTGTGTGTGTCTGTGTCTG
This sequence comes from Apodemus agrarius, assembly GCA_964023405.1. NCBI lineage: Eukaryota > Metazoa > Chordata > Mammalia > Rodentia > Muridae > Apodemus > Apodemus agrarius. Next base: position 58,479,715 of record OZ030019.1, read on the forward strand.
TGTGTGTGTGTCTGTGTGTCTGTGTGTGTCTGTGTGTGTGTGTGTGTGTGAGACCTAGTCCCCAGGTACTAAGTTATTTCTCTGAGATCAGGCATGCACATTTATAAAGTATAGATGCTAATCTTACCTTTGAGTATCATAAGAACTACATGAAGCAATGCATATGAAATGTAGCCCTGGGGTGGTGCACAGGAATCAGTAAGGAAGACCTGCTGCTGTCTCCTGCCTCTTCTCGTTTGCCAATGATGTTTCTTGCAGTGTGTTTAGTGGTATTACTAGGAGGCCATCCTTTAAGGTATAATTCAATATTTTGTTCTGTTGTTGATCATATTTTAAGGCTAAGACAATTTAGAGTATGAAAACATGGAATTTGAAACTCACTCCCCAAGCCTCAGGAGATCACAGTCTCCGTGTCAAACCAGTGTGCAGCAAACTCAGAACAAGAAGAGCAGAAACACTCCGGAGATGCCTCTGCCTCTGGCGCATTTTTCACACTTAGATGTAGTCATTAGCTGTCTCCTTGGTCACCTTTCCTCTGCATATGATAGGGAGAAGAGAAGGCAGAGAGAATGTGGCCACAGGGAGTAGAAGGGAAAAATCATCCCAGGAATTATTCCTTAAACTTGAGACCAGGTATCAACAAAACATCAGCAAAAATGTGGTGGCCAGTAAATCAAAGAGTCAGGAATTTACTGGTAACAGCACCCCTGAGACTATTCCACGGGCATTTAAATAATGAAATCGGCCGTTTGAAATTCTCAGTGTCAGCTGCACATCTTGTTTATAGAGTGTTAACTGTGACCCTCGTGCTTATCTTTTTTTCTATATGCTAATTATAATTGAATGTTGGCAACCATATTTCTCCGTTCTTTCTTCCTTCCTTTGCAAAAGTCAGCATCCGAAGGTGAACCGGTGTGAACTACATCCCAGGACGAAGCTTCTCTGTATCGCAGCCATGGTTCATGGACGAGCAGCAGACTTTATTCTAGTAGCAATAGGTGATTTACCTTCCGGCTGCATAAAACGTGCCAGCGTGTGCGACGCTGCAGCTTAGAACTTCAATCTAGTATGATTCTCTTTTTTTTTTTTGTCCGATCAATGTGAAGCTCAGAGAGTATAAATAAACTGGTGGAGGAGCACGTGCCATCAGGCCACCCACTTGAAATCATATCAGCTGACTACAGCCCATTTTACAGGACGCCACACTCCTCTCCATGAGGGCCTCGTGTTAGTCAAGTGAATAGCAATTCAATAGTGCTGAATGAGATTCAATTTTCAACTAAGACATATGCCATCTTCCCACACGGAAGAGTCATCTACTCCTTATTTAGACACTGGACCACTTTTAACAGGTAGGTGGCTATACTGCATTTCCAAAATATCTAAGGCTCATTCTAAAATCAACATTTCATGTTCACACATTATACTGTGAATGTATGTACCCGGGACTGAAAATATATCTATAAAAATAAAGTTGAAAAAAAATAAAAAGACCTGGGCTACCACTGCTTAGATAAATTTGTGATTTTATGAAATTATTTATTACAGCAGAGAATCTTTAATTCCAATGACAATGGTGCCTGCAGCAGTGTTTAATATCCAGTCACTTTTATTCAGGCAGAAAATTGACATTAGAACAAGTGTATTTTAATAAAAGACATTATAGTTCTTTTCATGGGGAATATACTTTTTCAAATATTATTTTAAAAGACAGGTAGAAAGCATGGCCTCAACTTTGGTTATCAAATGATGAGGTTTTTTTCTCTTCTTTTTTAGTTAACAATTACATCCAAGAGAGCTTTTGCAAGCATCTTGCTAATATGGGAGGCATGGGAGCCTGGAGACTCTCAGGAAGGACAGGTAGCCAGCCTTGATGAGATAGCTCATAAAAGAAATGAGAAATATTCTTCCCGAATGGGACTGACAGCTATTCATTTTCTCAATAGTTAGGCTGCAGATGTTAGAAAATACCAACCTTTACGTGAAACAATGATCTAGTCATTATATCTTGGGCCAGGCATTGGCAGGAATGTCTTGGTTTGGTAGCAGATGGAGAAAAAAAAATCTCTGTACAAAGAACTAGATAGACAAGCCAGAGATTTAGGCAAATCCATTTTTTTCTCATTCTTTGTCCAGCCCCAAGCCCAGTGCCAACACGAATGGAGAGACACCATGCTCTTGGGGCAGGGCAAGCTTTGCAGAGGTTCTCCTCAACTTGTTTGTCAGCTGATCCAATCCTTCATGCCAAGGTTGGCTTCATCAACAAGTTGAGAAAGGATAACAGCAGCACAGAAGGCAGAAGGAACGATGTGAAAATGTGTCCTGGGATTATACCAAGGGCAAGGATTCTATAGTGCTTTAGTGGCACAAGGCTTCTTGATATGCGAATTTAAGGGCCTGAGTGTACCTGGGTTAGGAATACTGGATGAGTAGGCAGAAAAGGGAGGGAAGCACCAAAAAAACCTCCAAGTCCCCTTCATTGCAAATCCAGGGAGAGTGCAAAGTGAGGTCAAGCCAAGGCCAAAGGTCCAGAGAAGGTGAGACACACTTAGGGGTAAGTGGTACTTTTGACTTTCTGGGCTTGCATGAGGACAGAGATTTCTCATCCTCTCAAATAACAAGACTCAAAGAGCAGGCTTTAGTCCAATTAGGCAATTGTCAATCACCACCTAAGATGTAAGTGACACTATTGAACCTCTGAGCCTATTTTGCTGTGCTGGTCACTGCTGTTTCACAGGTCTCACAGGTCTCACAGGTCTCACTGCTGAATAGAACCTTCTCCTATCTGTACCATTTCTGGTACAGATGAGAGCAAATTCTCAAGAAAGAGGCTTTTAGGTCAGTTCAAGCTATATTCTTCTGAGTCCTATTTCCATCAATTGCTTGAAGGACATAGTTGTTTCCAAAATTATAATAAAGGCATTCCTATATTGGGTATAACCAACAGCTGCTCAAGCCCACTTAGTAGGACAGAACTTATATCTGGTGCTGTTATAGCAAATATTTACTCTCAATGGGGGTGGAATTTGACCCCACCTTTGATCATCCAGTTCTCAGACAAAAGACATAAAACTTTCATATTTATATAAGCCTTTAAAATAGTAGAGCTATGCAAATATCTACTCTCTATGCTATTGTATCTATTTCCCTGCCAATAACCCCGGGATATGACTTGCTATATTCCATCTGGGCATATCTTAACTTCTGCCGGTCAGTCCCATGGCCCTGTTTTCATGACTCACCCACCTTACGGCATCTTCTCTCTTCATATTATCTTCCTTCCCCTTTATGGTCTCTCCTCAGACCACAAGCCCAGGGAACCAAAACTCTGCCTATCTCTCTTTGCCCAGCTATAGGCTGTTGGCATCTTTATGCAACCAATAGTTTTAAATTTAGAAGCAATATTACATAGCATTACTTGATTATACTTGAGGCTTCTCTCAACCAGGCCTTGAGAGACACTATTTAGCATTACAGTACATAGCAAAAGAGCAAATCTCAGCATGGTACTATAAATCTAGCAACCTACCCACATTTAGGAAACAAAAGAACCTAGAAGAGAACCCCCTATAGCTACTTTCTTAAATCAGTTTAAGTTCTAACTGTACTCTAAACACTTATCCTTAATATAATCCCGTGGAGATAGTACAGCTCTCACCCCTAATCAGACAATCTCTCTGCAGCAGATGAAGACCATTGCAGAAAGCCACAAATTGTTCAAAATGCAGAGAACGATTGATCATTGGCTGCCCAGCACCAACTGATACATCTATATTATAATCCCTACACCTGGAGCTAGGAGAAAACCATGAAACAGAGGGTAGAAAGATTATAAAAGCCCAGAGGACCAGGATATCTGCTGGGAGAATGTGGCTTCTGTATATGATGAGGAAGCTACCATGATGTAGTCTCAATAATATGACTGCTGAGATAAGACCCAAGCAATAACATAAGCAGTTGACATGCCAGTGTCAATGGGGAAACCTTACAGGGCCCCAGCTTTAGAGGAAGAGCTACAAGTAACTAATGACTCCTGAGAAAGCGAGAATCAGCTCTCTCCAGGGATCCAGGTATGTTCTCCCTTGATTGGTTATTCAATACCAAGTGGTCAGCCCTAAAACCATACAAAGGAGCCACAATAAATGGACTCAGCAGATTGTGTTTGTATGTATGTACACATGTAACAATAATAATTAAGGAGAAGGGGGGAAAGATGGGATTGAAAGTGAGGGATAGATCTGGGAGGATTTAGGGAGAGGAATTGGGTAGGAAGGTAAGTAAGTATGATCAAAATATGTTTTGCAAAAATCTCAAAGAAGTAATAAAAACTTACATTAAATGGAAAAAAGTATGAGAAACAATGTCTTGACTACAAAGGAAAGAAACTTGCTATAATTTCAAAGTTATGATTACATTTTTCACCTACATTTAAGTTGTTGCTTTTTAATCAATATGATGAAATCCATCATACCCAACAGACTTGATAAACTTGAAACATCTAGGCAGCTTGTGATATTTGTTTAGCAAATAACTTAAATTACAAGATCTAATATCAAAAAAGCACAGTAATGTGTCTCCCCTTAATAACACACACATTTAACTGGGAAAGTTATTGCTAGGTGTTGCCATCTGTAAACTTTACAAGACTTCTATAATCAGATCAGCCAGGCCAGGAACAGACGGAACAGATCAACACAGAATTCAGAGAACCATCCAAGTATCTATGGTGACCTGGCAAATGACAAAGGAGTTCAATTTATAGGAAGATGGATGGTTTAGTCTTTTCTAAATTAAAATTTGATAAAGCTTAATAAACTTTTCTGCCACCACTGAGAAAAAAATGGCCCTCATTTTCCACATCAAATACAAATATAAATCCTAAATGAATTAAAGATTTAAATGCCTTAGAAATTAAAAACAAATGAAACAAGAGTCCTTAAGCAAAATAGGAGTTTCTGAAGCTATGCAGGAGAAAGCATTTTTAACTAGGAAAGAAAGTTTACAAAGACATGTAGAACATTAAAAAATTTTAAAACAAAGTAAAAAGATGAATGGCAGAATGAAAAAGTACCAATCACATGAGACACAGAGTTAAGTCTAATAATGTATGAAGCAGTGAGCAAAAGGTAAATACATATTTGGATTGTGAAGGAAATATAATTTTATGCTCAACAAATAAGTTCATGAAAGACATTCCTACAGGCTAAATAGATGAGGAGATGATCAAATTCAAGAATATTTGGGGAAATGCAAATTAAGGTAGAACAAGATGGCCCACCCCAGCCATTGAACCCACACTTTAGAAGGAGCTTTAGGGGACCAAGTGGTGGTGGTGTGCATCTTTAATTCCAGTATTCAGTAGGCAGAGGCAGATGGATCTCTAAGTTCCAGCCCAATCTGGTCTACAGAGCAAGTTCCAGGATAGTCAGGGCTATACAGAAAACCCTATCTCAAAAAACAAAAAGAGAAAAGAAGTAAAGGCAAAGGAAAAAAAGAGGAGAGGAGAGTGAAGGGGAGAGAAGGGGGAAAGGGAGGAGAGAAGAGGAGAGGAGAGGAGAGGAGAGGAGAGGAGAGGAGAGGAGAGGAGAGGAGAGGAGAGGAGAGAAGAGAAGAGAAGAGAAGAGAAGAGAAGAGAAGAGAAGAGAAGAGAAGAGAAGAGAAGAGAAGAGAAGAGAAGAGAGCTCTAATATGGAGTTGGAAGTAGGCTGCTTTCTCACACACTGCTAGTCAATAGCAAGGGGGCACTCAGATTGTATCATGGTCCAATAATAGAGTTAATAGTTGAAGTCATGGTATCATGTGTGGAACTCTGTTCTCTACAACAAAATCCTGGTTTAGTATCTGAATACTCATGATTAACTGATGAAGTTATAGGATGTAGTGTGATGTAAAATGGAAACATTAAACAGCTTTTAAGAGTGAGTTTTATTAACCAAATGTAACGGTTGTAGACTTTAATCCCAGTTTTATTTGTAGTTTTTGATAAGTACAAACACCAATAGTAACTTTTACTATTTTATTCTTTATCTTTGTCCTGACATAAGGGCTTCCTATACAGCTAGCTCAGAGTCCTGACTCAGCATCCAGAATGCTGGGATTATAGGCATGTGCCATCATGACCAGATTCTTTTTTTAAAAAACCTCTGAGTCTCAACTGCCTTATTTATAAAGTTGAATAACAGTAATACCTTCTTCAGGTCCTTTGAGATCACATGGGAAGCTCTTCTGCTTCCCCTATGCTGGTGGAAAACAAACGGCTGCATTTATTGCTAGTGTTCTGGGGGCTATAGAGACCAGAAGCAAGAACTATTCCCAGAGGATTGTTAAGGGACTCTAAGCAAAATGTGCAAAAAGGCACAAAATGGCTTGTTGAGGAATTTAGCACCGAGAGTGTGAGGGAAGAACAATCCCATGTGAGCTGCTATGCTCATGCTTAGGGGGAAGGAGGGATGAATGGAGGAGAGGTGAGAAGGAAATGCCTTGAACCTTTTCTTCGTCAAGGATGACTCTGAAATGGTAAGCTACAGTGTCTTAGTTTCTTTGCGACACAACAACAGAGTCCACAGCTATGGAAGACGTAGAGAGAGTAAAACGTTATCTCTTATCGTCTGACCTTTTGATGTCAATTATGCAAGCCATGGCACTTGGTACCCATGAGAGCCTTCTTGCTGATCTCCACATGGCTGAAGGCATGAAGAGTAAGAGAGAATGAAGACTGTGCTATCCCATGGTAGAGAAGAGCTACTGAGGGCTGAGAGAGACCTCTCTGAAGGAGTGCTACTCCTGTGAAGTAGGGAGCAGGGGTCCACCTCTTGACACTGTCACAGTGGTCACTGCAGAATCATGATGAGGCCAAAAGCACAGAGTGATCACTATTGATGGAGGAGTGAAATCTGAGCCTCTTAGTGGGTATCACTATCCCTAGGGTTTAGGTTCTAGCGAAGAGGCTAGGATCACTTTCCCTATGTCACAAACAAGGAACCTGAAGAATAGTCATGAGTCAAGACAACTACTGATGTTACAACTATTAGAATAAGCTTGTGGAGGCCAGTATCAAAGGCATTAAAGATTGCTGAAAGCCTCAAGAGATAAACACGAAAAGTACCAATTTGGTAACCATGGGAATGCCATCCGTGTTAAGCTGATGTCAATCACGAAACATGAAACCATGAGCCAAATAAATTCTTCCTCCACCAAGTTGGCTTTCCTCAGTTGTGTGGTCACAGCCATTAAAAGGAATCAGAGAATTTCATGAATTCATTGTTTCTAATGGCTGAATAGTACTCCATTGTGTATATATACCACATTTTTTGTATCCATTCCTCTGCTGAGGGACATCTGGGTTCTTTACAGCTTCTGGCTATTATAAATAAGGCTGCTATGAACATAGTGGAGCATGTATCCTTATTGCATGCAGGGGAATCTTCTGGGTATATGCCCAGGAGTGATATGGCAGGGTCCTCCGGAAGTATCGTGTCCAGTTTTCTGAGGAACTGCCAGACTGATTTCCAGAGTGATTGTACCAGCTTGTAATACCACCAGCAGTGGAGGAGTGTTCCTCTTTCTCCACACCTGCTGTTTCCCAAGTTTTTAATCTTAGCCATTCTGACTGGTGTGAGGTGAAATGCACTCACTGATAAGTGGATATTAGCTTAGAATCTTAGAACACCAAAGACACAATTCACATACCAAATGATGTCTGAGAAGAAGGAAGGAGTGGACCCTGGCTCAATGCATCGTGTAGGGGAATACCAGAACAGGGAAGTGGGAAGTGGTGGATGGGGGAACAGGGGTTGGGAAAAGGGCATATGGGATCTTTGGGGGGCAGGGAACCAGAAAAAGGGAAATGAAATATAAATAAAGTATATATCCAATAAAAAAAGGAACCAGAGACCAATACCACCACCAAAAACTGATAATGCGAGGGGTGGATAGAATTCAGGGCTTTCTAGAGGAGCAGTTCTCAAAGTGTAGATCATGACCCCTTTGGGGTCACATATCAGATATCCTGCATATTAGATATTTACATTATAATTCATAACAGTAGCAAAATTACAGTTATGGAGTAGCAATGAAAATAATATTATGATTGGTGATCACCACTACATGAAGAAGTATATGAAAGGGTCACAGTATTAGGAAGATTGAGAACCACTGTTCTAGACGAACAGAAATGATAAGATGGATCTATATACATTAAGAGGGAATTTATTAGAGTGCCTTACAGCATGTGACCCAACAATTTCTGTCTACCAATGGCAAGTCCAAGAATCTAGTAGTTGTTCAGTCCACAAGGCTGGTTATCTCAGCTGGTCTTCAGTACATGCTGGAATGCTGAAGAAATAGGCTCTAATGACAGTGAAGGAATGGACTTGTCCAGAGATTGTAGGCAAATAAAGAGAAAAGGCATCTTTCTTTTCTGTTCCTTATATAGCCTGCTATGAAAAGGTGTGGACCAGGGTAGACATGGGTTTTCTGACCTCAAGTGATATGGATTTAAAATGAGTCTCTTTACTTCAAATGGTCTAATTAACTAAAAATTCCTTCACATGTGTGCCCAGTGATGAGTTAATTCCAGATGTAGTAAAGTTGATAACCAAGAGTAGGTATCATTAAAAAATGATGAAAATAGGCAGAGGATTAATAAGAGCAAGAACAAAGAGCTAATTTATAAAATAAAGTCAATGATTAATAATGTTACCCTATACCGGGGATTCATGTTTGAGTGGTTAGGGTTTTATTGCTGTGGAGGCACACCATGACCAAGGCAACTCTAATACAGGACAATAGTTAATTGGGGCTGGCTTACAGAGGTTGGGGCTGGTTTCAGAGGTTCAGTCCATTTTCATCATGGCAGCAAGCATGGGAGAGTCCAGGCAGACATGGTACTGGAAGAGCTGAGAGTTCTAAACCTTGATCTGAAAGCATCCAGCAAATACTCTTCTGCAGGCTGCCAGGAGAGGCTATCTTCCACAGAGCATGAGCACAGGACCTCAAAGCCTACTCCACAGTGATGCCCTTCCTCCAACAAGGCCACACCTACTCCAACAAGGCCTCCTAATAGTGCCACTTTCCAAGGGCCAAACATACCAAGCAACCACGAGGAGATTTTATCTTCTCTTGCCACAAAACCAAGGACATGGGTCTATTTGAGATGCTCTCAGTGAAGAACTGCTTTCCAGGCTCATTCCTGGTGCTGGAAAGGCAACTATGGACCTGGTTTGGGAGGAAGGCAGTGATTGCTAGAGGGGAACTCCCCCCCCCATTTCTTAAGCTATTAGAGTCCTCACATGTTTTCTGTCTTCTGCTTCAAATTTCCAACTTTCTCTGCTATTCCTTTTCTGGATGTAGCTTGGGAAGGCTAGGGACTTGCTTAGATGGATGAGGACTTAGGTTCAAAACCCAGAACTTTAAAAAATAAATAAAATAGAATTATAATAGAAGATATTGAATATAGAACTTAATAATATCTAAACAATTGTGTTTTTATATGATATAACATGACTAGTTCCGGTGATTAAGGCATGGACATTCTGAAATCTTATTCTATCTATCTGACTGCTTATGGCTTGAAAAATAGCACCAGTAAAACCCATTTTACTATTTAATTCAAATAGAAATTTCCCCAAGTCTAACTTTCTTCTTATAGGCACCATGGCTGTGTTATCGTCATACTAGAATGTTTCATGACCTAGACTTCTTGTGTGACAGAGTCAATACACGGCTTCTAAGAAGAGAAAATACAAAAGAATATTTAAAAAATGTAGTGTTTCTTGAGTTTTATTTTACCCAAGCAATTGAAAGCAAACTATAATGATGCTTAATTTTTTTCTTTGAGTGTTTCTGTAAAAGATTCTTTGTTATGTATATTGAAGAAAAACATACAGTTTCAAAAAGTAGATGCTTGCATTATCTGCAAATAAAGGATTAAAGAAAATATGTAGCACAACCGTCTTTGACTCCAAAATTCTGTTTGACCTATTTACTCCTGTCTGGTCTTGCTTGTAACTATTCTGGTAATGTGTTAAATTGCCATTACATGACATGATTTTTGCGGACGACAAGGGAGTTCTGCCACTTTGAAGGGAGTCGTAATGTGAAAATCACATTAAAGGGCGTGGAGGATGGGACCAGAGAGAAATGGAGCAGCTTCTAAGTAGGCAGAGAGTAATGATTTTGAATCATCACCTGGGAAACCAAAGGTATACTTTTTTTTTATAAAAGATTTTATCATTAAGTCCAGTTAGAGCTTAGTACTAAGATTACAAACAGTACCTTCACTTCAGAGGCATCGAGGAGGAAAGTCACAAAAAGAGAACAAACAGAACAGCATTCAAGGTAGCCTGGCTTGGTTCCCACAGTGCAGAGGAGGCTGAGGGAGACGTCAGCTCGTGGAAGAGGCTACTGGGCCACATCTCTACTGTTCACATGACCGTGTGCATCGTGCCTGCAGATGCCACTCCCCCAGTGAGCACAAGACTGCAGGACATGTCTTTGAAGGGCTATGTGACACCTAACTCACAAGGGAAGCTCTCCCAAGTCTGACCCTTTAGAGCTGCTTTTACTGCTCAGGTAAAAAAAAAATACAAAAAAAAACCAGTAAAATTATTTTAGACACTTCAGCCTAGATACAATGATACTTTCACAAGCCAAACCAACTCTTCTCTCTAAGGGTCATAATTTTGCCTGCTCTGAAATCCCGCAGAAAGCACTTAACCTTTCCTTGTGTAGACACCAACATGTTCTTTCAGGTAAAGACATGATGATGTGATGATAGGTTACAAATTGTGATGAAGTTTAGATCTGTGGGGAAAAAAATCCCATATTACCACACCACCATGTCACTGCTAACCTCTGTTCCATGAACCTTTGGCACATGGTTGGTGGAGGGCGAAGTCATTATTATTCCTCCGATTTATATCCCTCCAGATTATGCTCATTTCACCCTGGGTTAGAGATATAGCCAATCCGCAATGACAATTCCCATGCAGAATTGTTCTTCTTGTCTGAAGGCTCTAGAGAGTCAGGGTCTATTGTTGGAAGATAGAGTTTGCAGCAGCTATCTGGCATGGCCAATGTCAAAGATAAGTGGGCACTTGACATTCGAATTGGGAAGAGTACGAAGTTCCTGTCGCCCAGACACCCCTGCCCACAGGCTTTAGGTTGCTGCTATAACTGAGGGGCTGAGAACCTAGAGGTGCAGCAAGCCTTGCTGCTTTAACCTCTTCTCATTGTTCAGGATATGAAGCAGAGAGGCTCCAGTGTCAAGTCACAGCTGGAATAGAAGCCAGAGGGCAGCCAAAGGAAAGGGAGACTGACCTTGGAAAGAAACCGGAAGTAGCAGACTCCTGTTCCATATACATCTGGGTCCTCCGATCCTGTTCTCCTGCCCACATGTGCCATCTCCCACTTGAGCACCCCAACTTCATTTAACAAGATAGAAACACTTCAGCCAGCGTTTCCTTTGAGGGGAGGTGGAATTCCGATCATGTCTGAGCTTTCTTCATAAGCACATGCAAGCATACATAAATCTAAGTTGTTTTCTCTCTGATGTCTTATAACTGATTATTTGTGAGGATACGGGGAGAAAAGGCATTCCTCCTCCCTCAAGGGAGAGAGAGCAATCCTCCTACTAAATGTTATTAGAAACAGCATAGTTTACAATCACCTACGCATCAGAAACATAAATGACAGGTTCCTGGGGGTCAGTCCTGAATTTCTTATTTATGCGTTTCTATTTAAATGGTGCTGGGGATTGAACCCAGAACATCCTCCATGTTAGGTAAGGGCTTTCCTACCAACTGGCAACCTGAGCGCTAATTTTAGTATCGTTAATGTAGACTTCACATTCTGCAGGGAATGCAGGTGGTAATGCAGGCAGACAGACCTCTACTCAGAGGTACACAGACAAGAACAAATCCATAAACCCTTTTAATTACAGCTAAACATCATTATTATTAATGATAGAGCCCTGCTTCTAGCAAGCTCTCTGTTAATTGACCATTTGATTCCCACTCCTGTCTATCTCTGGCTCCCTCCTTTGTCTCATTTTCCTTCACTAATAAACAAAGTGACCCAATGAACTCTATTAGACTGTGTGATCAGGAGAGGGGACAAAGGAGACTTTGCTCTCCTGAGAAATAAAAGTAACTGACCTCTGAAATCCATTCTAAACTAAAGCATGGGATTATCTGAGCTTATAATTTATTAATTGAAAATACTGTCCAATCTCGGGGAAGCCAACAGTGTGGTGTGAGTGGGATTGTGTCCACGAAGGGTATATAAACTGCCTCTTCCTTCAGGAAGATTGTACTTGAGGAGTGGGGAGGAAAATTACCCTCCCGTCCATTTATATTTCTGCTTCTAGCTTTTCCCCATGGTGACTTTGTTGGCTGTCATCTTTTGAAATTTATATTAAAATGACTGCATTAGGAAGAAATAAAAGAATTGCAGCCATGATTACTCTTTCCAACACTATTCTGGGAGGCTCGGAGAAATGGAAGCGAAAACTCCTAGCATTTCAAACAACATTACCTGAGCCTCTAATGGCCAGCCCACTCTTGGGCTAGGGTTAATTTTGTCTAGAGGATGTTAAGCATGGAGAGAACTATTCTGTTTCCTCCAAAGACCGCCAAATGATCCAGCGTGCTTGAACAATGAGGCACCTGTGGGTTGTTCTTTTTAATTAAAAACTCCTTAATGGGATGAACTTTCAGGGACTTATTTGTTGGAAATGCTAGAATCCGGTCCACCTCATTTTCCGAAGTCCAATTTGAAAATTATGTTTAAAAATAGCCCTCCTGGTTTGAGAACACAATAAAACATTTACAGCAATCTGTGAAGGATGGATTTATATGTTGTTCAGATTCTAGAGGAAGCGAGATTGCAATTTATCTGCCCTGCAGATGATGTCTGTAAGCAGCTGGAGCAGAGAGAGAGAGAGAGAGAGAGAGAGAGAGAGAGAGAGAGAGAGAGAGAGAGAGAGAGAGAGAGTAATTCTGGGAAGGCAGGCAGAGGAAGGTCAACTAAGGACTGTTGTAACAGGAGATCTTTGGTCCTCCAAGCTGAGAGTAAACTAGGAGGGGAAGCCTCAGCTATCTAGGGATGAGAGAGGAAGCAGTCCTAGTGCTGAAAGGACAAGAAAATGCAGCAAGTTAAGCAGTTAGTGAGCTGTGAAGCACAGCTATGGGGTATTTTTTTTGGGTGGGGGGCAGATAGCCTGATAACACTTCCAAGGGCTAAACAAGGGCTATGAGAGAAGAATTCATAGCCCATGCTTCACTTGGCCTCCAAACAGATACAGGGTCCTTGCCCCAAGGAGCGCGTGAACAGAGACCAATAGCAGCTATCCACGGAAGCTTCTGTGTCCCTGTTGAAGAAACAACTTAAGAGAGGGAAGGTTGACTTTGGCTCATGGTTCCAGAAGTTTCAGTCAGTTAAGGTTGTGAGATGGCAGTGTGGGGGCTCCTGACAGGGAGTGTGCGAGAATGGATGCTCCTATGGCATAGACCAGTGACATGCATGCTGGAACCAGATGTAGGCACAGCAGGACACTTGAAGTCCCGTCCCTAGTGATATACTTCCTCTAGCTATGTCCTGCCTCAAAACTATGAGTCAGAAGCATCATTTCTGATTCAAACTATAACACAATAACATGTATAAATGAAGCTAAGGATTGACTCATAGAAAATAGAACATCCATGTCATTTCCAACTGAGGTCACTATGACGACATTAAAGATGGTCTTATTTAGGGTTCCTATTGCTGTGATAAAACAGCATAACTAAAAGTAACTTGAGGAGGAAAGGGTTTATTTTATTTTATAGTTTGTGGTTCATTATCCAGGGTCATCTGGTCAGATACTCAAAGCTGGAGCCCAGAGTCAGGAACTGGTGCAGAGGCCATGGAGGGACACTGCTCACTGGCTTGCTCCTCATGGCTTGCTCAGCCTGCTTTCTTCTGTCACCCAAGACCACTAGCCCAGGGCTGGCACCGCCCACATCAAACTGGGCCTTCTTATATCAACGACCAACCAAGAAAATGTACCACTGGTTTGCCCACAGGCCAGTCTAGTGAAGGCATTTTCTCAACTGAGGCACCCTCTTCCAGAATGATGGTAATGTATCAAACTGACATAACACTAGCCAAGACAAAGTGTGTGTGTGTGTGTGTGTGTGTGTGTGTGTGTATGTGTGTGCGTGTGTGTTCCATTCATAAAAAATATTATCAACTATATATTAAAAAGTGTCATTTACTCAGCTTTCCTACAATTATTTAAGCTATGAAGAGCTATAATCAGTAATAGTTTACACTATCTGTTCCATTAATTTATTATCACATTTTATTTTTTAAGATTTTATTTTTAATTGTGTGCATATTTGTGTGTTTGTGTGTGTGTGTGTGTGTGTGTGTGTTTGTAAGAGTGTGTATGTGTTAGTGTATGTATAAGCATAGGTGGCTGTGAATTCTGGAACTGTGTATCAAATCCCTTGGAACTGGAGTATAGGTGATTGTGAGCTCCCTTACCAAGGCTCTCAGAACCTAACTTAGGTCCGTTAAAAGAGCAGTCAGTCCTCCTAATCACTGAGCTGTCTTTCCAGTCCTCCATTCAACACATCATTTTTACTACATTTTATTTATTGTGTGTGAGGTTAAGACTCTTGTGCACCATAATGTATATGCAGCAGTTGGTTCTCTCCTTCTAGCATGTGGGTCTTGGCGATTGAACTCAGTTCACCAGGCTTAGTCACAGGTGACTTTTTCCACCAAGCCAACTCAATGGTTCTATTCAACACATCTTAAGAAGTATTTTTCATACTCTACAATGCTGTTGGATTCTAAGGATTCAGAAAGTGAAAGCAAGTCCTGTATTAGAAGAGCTAACTTAGTGATAGCTTGGGACAATAAGTTAATATTTAAGTGATATTTGTAATTTAATATTATGACAGATTTATGAGTATGAGCTAAATCATACTGTGGCTATAATCTCAGTATCCCATTGTTTTGTATACAAGGTAAAAATCAGGTGACTCCCCAGGGAGAACACATGTTGATTTTCTAACGGTAACTCAATAATACATGTTGGAAGGTAAAAATAACAACAACAACAACAACAACAACAACAACAACAACAAAATGAAGGTGTTTGGCTATATGGGGTGAAGGAGAGAGTGACTTACCAACATGCATGAAAGATGATCCATTCACTCAAATATGAAGTTTCTTATTTAGGGCAGATGGGACATTATGTGTGTTACAGAAGAATCTAGATTGGCTTTAGAAACATTGACTTTCTTAGATTCAGTTAAGACTGGTGAGTCCATGATGCACACATCCATGTCCAGGATAAACTCCATGGGCCATGAAATAACCCAAAAGCCCTGATAGTTGGAAGAGAACTTGCTGTAGGAGTAGTTGGGTGCTTGTAAAAGTGTTATGGGGAG
The DNA here is from genome assembly GCA_964023405.1 of Apodemus agrarius. NCBI lineage: Eukaryota > Metazoa > Chordata > Mammalia > Rodentia > Muridae > Apodemus > Apodemus agrarius. Next base: position 58,495,158 of record OZ030019.1, read on the forward strand.
AAGAGAGGGTGTATGGGGAATGAAACCAGAATGTATGATTTCTACTTATGAGTTTATGGAGGGACAGAAGCTGTATCTTGAGTATACTGAAGGAAAGCAATAGACCAGTATTTAAAGACAGCAAACTGGGATGGGGAATATGGTTCAAACATTGAGAATGCTTGCTTTGCAAACATGCAGACCTGAGTGGATCCCCCAAAGCCTACATAAAGAGCTGGGAATGATCCCATGGGCGCCTGTGATTCCAAGCTGTGGGAATAGAGACAGGAGGAACAATGGGGCTTGCTGGCTGCTGGCCTAGTGCCAGGTACAGTGAGAGACCCTGTATGGAGAGAAAGAGATGGACAGTGACAGAAAAGGATGAGTGACATCCTCCTATGAGCTCCACATGTGTCCAACCTACCCACCCTTTTTCTTGAACTAATGCGATTGGCCCAAGGTAAGCACTTGCCTAGAGCTCAGTCAGTTAGGATTGCCGCTGTGAATCTGCAGAACAATCTGGATGTTCTGTAGACTAGATATGACCTTGGGAACTATTAGCACATGTCATTACTCCTGCCAAGTAGAATGGAGGAAAAATCTGGTCGATAGTAAGAGGGAATAAAGCAGTTATACAGACAAAAAAAGGGGGAGATTTCTAAACCATGGTTTATCTAGAAACACATCCTTGTCTTCTATGAGACACCCCAGTTTAAAAAAAAATAATATTTAAACACTAAGCTTTAATTAATTCAAGGAGCTGAATTACTTCTTGCATTTAATCATAATACAGACTGGTATGTAATAAATAGAAGCTACTATTTTTATAAGGAAGTATATACTCAGAGAGGTGGACCTGGTTTGGAGAGTATATACTCAGAGAGGTGAGTGAAACAGTACACAGATTTACAGATAGTTAACTACTGGTCCTGAAATCTGAATTCTGATGATCCGACCCCAGAGCATATGTCCTTGGATATAATAATGTTATGGGTTGAATCTAAAAGATCCACTCTCCGAAAGCTCATGTTTTGAATGGCAAGCTCTAGTTTATGGAATGAATTTGAAGGCCATGGAATCTTCAGGAAGTGAAGCCTAGTGGTCAAAAGTACATCACTGGAAGAGACCCTCCGAAGATTAATATCCAACTGTGGATCAACTGCTCTGTTCCCCATGAGCTTCCATGAGAACACCAAGTTGCTGACCAAAGCTCCAGTGACACAACCTAAACTGCTCTTTTGACCACAATGGACTAAACTCCTCTAAAGCAATGCTTCTCAATCTGTGGGTCCTGACAAATATTCTGCATATCAGATATTTACATTATTGTTCATAACAGTAGCAAAATTACAATTATAAAGTAGCAACAAAAATAGTTTTATGGTGGGGGGTCACCATGACACGAGGAAATGTATTAAAGGGTCACAGCATTAGGAAGGTAATACATAACCAATACAAAGCCACAAAACAGCATGAGTGGTCCCTCTCTTAGGTGGCTTTGTCAGTCATGCGATCACAACCATGCAATGATAACCAACACAGAAGCCTTCCTATTCAAATGGAATCTGGCAAAAATGCTGAGTGACAGGAAAAATGTCACCAGCTGGGTGACAGAAAAAAAAAATCATGCTGTCAGTTCTATTAACTCTCTCTAGCTCAGAAACCCCATATTTTATAGTTTCTTAATGATAATTGATGTTTGTTTTCATGAATATTTTTAGAGACTGAAGGTGGTCTCCAATCATCAGACATTAGGAAATATATTACTCTTACCAAATAAATGACATACAATGCATTAATTAGCTAGAAAAGCTTCAGTTCATTAAAAAATTTAATATGAAATTTGATATGAAAAAAAAGACCCACTAACTTCATTATATAGTTTTTTTCACTTGACCAGCCTTAGCACTCTATTCCATTACATAGAAAAATAGCGGCATTGTGGTTTGGAATAAAATGTTCCCCTAAACTGACATACTGAAGCCATGGTTGTTATCCATGGTGGATTCCCAAGGTAGAACCTTGTCAGTGGACTAATGCACTGATGAATTCCTAGCATGGTCTCCCAGAAACTGGAACTCGTTTGGTCACTAGATTTATGCTTTGAAGGGATATCATGTCCTTGTCCTGCTCTTTCCCTTTCTCCTCTCTATCTTTTACTCTCTCTTTTTGGTCTAACACGGGTAAACCATGCTATACTCTGTCATGATTTCTATACAGAAGTGATGGAACTAGGGCACTGTAAATTAAAACCTCTGAAGCTACAGCCCAACATGAGCCCTTCTTCCCCAAGTAGATTTCATTGATAATTTGTAACAGCAAGAAGCTGTTGAAACAGAGAAGTCAGTGGTGTCATCTCTACCCTTTGCCGCCATACTACTGAAATAGTCAGCATAAAGTGAAAAGGGGGACCCAATTGCAGGGCACAGGAAATGAACATGGCAGATGTACTAAATAGGTATTACAAGGACATTAGCCAATTTATTCCATTGGCCAAAAGGCAGAGCAACCTTGGCTTAACCATCTCAGGTTTAGTCAACTCAGGCTTGGGGATTTTCTTTGGTCAAAATGGGGAGAGGTATCAATTAATGTGAGACTTATATTTGCAGATACCTTCTTCCTCATTTGTACCAATGGAAATTATGTTTTTCTTTGTAAATCTCTGTTTGGACATGTATGATTTCAATAGGCTATAATCAATTTTATTAGGCTATAATCTCAATTGTAAAGTAGGAAGAAGAAGAGTCATGTGGGTCATCCACTCTGGGGAGGTGATAACTTTGCTCCCACTATTTCTTGAAAGGGGCCATCTATGGGATGCATCAGTGTGGTGGTTTGCATAGGTATGGCCCTTATAGACTCATGTGTTCAAGTTCTTGGCTCATGTGGAGCGACACTATTTAGTAGGGATAACCTTGTTGGAGAAAATGGGCCATTATGGGGGCAGACTGTGAAGTCTCCTATGCTCAAGTTTCACCCACTATGGAATACAGTCTCCTCCTTGCTGTCTATGGTTCAAGATATAGAATTCTCGGCCTCTTAATCCAGCACCATGTCTATGTGAACACAGCCATGCTTCCTGTCATGATGATAATGGACTGAACCTCTGTAATTGTAAGCCAGCCCCAATTAATTGTCCTTTGTAAGAGTTGCCTTGAACATGGCATCTCTTCTTAGCAATAAAATCCTAACTAAGGAATTCAGGAATTCTGAAATAAATTCTTCTTCATATATAGATGATGGTAGAGCATAAGGTCCTTCCTCTATGCAGGTACCAGACTCAGGCAAAAGAGAAGGGTCTTTATGTAATAACTCAAGCTTTCACAAAAGAGAGAGGTTATGACTATAGCCAAGGGAATACTGGGAGACCCTAAAGACACTTTCACTCTGGCTATGGGCAGAAGCAGGCCTGATGAGTGACCACCTCATCTAAGATGAGCAAAGAGGACCAAATAAGTCTAGCAAGAAAAGTTCTGTAGATCTAAAGCACTGATGACATACTCAGATGGAGAGGAAGTACCATATCCACATGGTCTATTACAAGATACATAGAAGGATGGTCAGTTTTCTATTCCCACATCCAAGCAGAGTGAGAGGGATAATAAGACAGGTAGAAATTAAGAAGCAATGTGAGACATGAGACATAGAAAAAACCAAGTAAAATAAGGAGATATCATAAAAACACTATACATCTGTAATGAATTAATTTTTAAAATTGAAAACACAAAAAGTAAACATAATATGAAAAAAATTGGGATGACTCTTTAAAAACAGAAGAAAAATATGCTGTTAAGAAGTACAGTGAACAGGATGTATGAAAAAACTACTATGTTTGATTAGCAGTTAGTAATAGACTAGGGCAACAATATTCAAGCTCAGAATACTCATGAGGTTGAAAAGGTACTCAGTCAACAGTATAACAAGTGATTTCTTGATGAAATAAATTAAAACCTAACACCTACTTGTAAATGTGCACAAATATGCCTTATCACTCTATTCTACAGCAAGACAAATTAATATCTTAACAGTGTTATTTTTTATTGGTTAGGTTAATTTTAAAATCTTAAACTAAATTTTCACAATCTTAGAAACTTTGAAATTCGATGTGGATCATGGCACATAAGGGATGGGCACTCATTAGGAACCCAAAGAAAGAAAATTTGCTGTTGCATTTCCAAAATCTAAAGCAGTAGTTCTCAACCTGGGGCTCACCTAGGCATTAGGAAGGTTGAGAATCAATGGTCTTAAAGACTTTGGATCTAAAGGAGTTTGGTTTGCATAAACAGAGAAACCCAAACACAAAGAGATACATGTCATTCATTTTGGTCTTATTTAACAATAAACAAAGAAGCAATTACTATTTGTGCAAAAGTCATTGAACATATAATGTGTACTAGCTGCACAATAGTAGAAGAGATAGGTATTTTGTTCCATCCAGAATTGGGGTACCTAAAAAAATTGAGCATATAAATTTTGGAGAGACATGTTCTAAACCATAACAGAGGGTGACTGTTGGTTAAGTTTTGCCAATTAGACACAAGCTGGCGGGAACCTCAACCAAAGAATTACTTCCATCATGTTGGCCTGTAGGCTTGTCTGTGGGGTGCTTTCTTGCTTCATGATTGGTATAGAAGGGTCCAATCTATTGTGTATTGTACCATTCTTGTGCTGATCATCCTGGTAGGTTATATTTAGAAAGCAGATTCAGCAAGCCATGTGGAGCAAGTCAGTAAGCAGCATTCCTCCATGGTCTCTACTTCAGTTCTTGCCTCTAGGTTCCTACCTTGGCTTCCATCAATAATGGACTTACAGTAAGATGATATAAACCCTTTCCTTCCCAAATTGCCTTTTGGTGATGGTGTTTATCACTGAAACTCAAAGCAATCTAGGACCATGACCAATTGTATGATCTGTGACAACAAAGATGAGCAGTGTAGTATAGGTGCTGTATTAGTCTGGGTTCTCTAGAGTCACAGATCATATGGGCAGTCTCTATGTAGTTAGGGAATTTGTTGATGACTTACAGTCTGTAGTCCAACTCCCCAACAGTAGTCAGCAGCAGCTATGGATGGAAGTCCAAGGATCTTGCAGTTGCTCAGTCCCACCAAGCAAGCCGGCAAGGAAGAATGAGTCTTCCTTCTTTCAATGTCCTTATATATGTCTCCAGTAGAAGGTGTAGCCCAGATTAAAGGTGTGTGTATCCATGCCTTTAATCCCAGATGAACTTGAACTAGAATCCATAGCCATAATCTGGGATTAAAGGTGTATGTCTCCATGCCTTTAATCCCAGATGATCTTGAACTGGAAACCATGCTTCAAGATCTCCATGCTAAGTCCAGGTCAGAAACTTATCTCTGAGCCTCCAGATTAGGATCATAGGTGAGCCTTGCAATTCTAGATTGTAGTTCATTCCACATATAGTCAAGTTGACAACCAGGAATAGCCACTACAGGTGCCAAGGAAAGGGCTTGTGGTGGAGGAGAGATGCTTTCTGTGACAGTGTGATAGGACAAGCCAGCACTGTCCTACCTCTAGTTCAGCTGCATGTGGAATTAAGCAAGAGAGGGATCCAAATCTGATAATGTCACCACAAAAGGCGACAGCATTGACTGTTCATTACTGTGAGTCAGTAAAGGCCAGAAGATAAAGCAAACATTTATTGAAGAAATTAAAGTTGTAGAAGAAGAAATTTCAGTCAAAAAGACATAGCACATTCATACCTTTCCAACGCTTACACCAAGGGAATCAAGCAGAAATAGGGAAAAGCCTACCCAGGCCTTTTTTTAAAAAAAAAAAGTATTTATTTATTTTATGTAAGTTTACTGTAGTTGTCTTCAGACACTCCAGAAGAGGGAGTCAGGTCTTGTTACAGATGGCGGTGAGCCACCATGTGGTTGCTGGGTCAGTGCTCTTAACTGCTGAGCCATCTCTCCAGCCCTCCTACCCAGGCTTTTAAAGAAATAAACATCACTTTGGGTCAGTAAAAGGGAAGAAACATCAATGCCTAAGTCCACAGCTCAGCTGGGTGTTAATGCAGCTGCTGGCAGGGGGTGAGTGGTCATCTCCTGAGAGTAAATACACTCTAAATGATGGGAGATGGTCCCCATTCACAAAGAAGCTTATGGAAACTCACTCCATTTTCATGATGGTGACCAAGGTCCTACAATCTCCTACTTTCATAGCCTTCTTCCCAATGTTAAAATCCACTCTAGTTTATCATTCTCCCCTCCTGAAGTGCTTTCTTTGTGTGTCTTTCTGAATTCCATCCTTTCCCAGTTCTTGTTCTTCACTAACCTCTGCTCCACCTTTGCTGGTTCTCTCTCTCTCTCTCTCTCTCTCTCTCTCTCTCTCTCTCTCTCTCTGTGTGTGTGTGTGTGTGTGTGTGTGTGTGTGTGTGTGTGTGTGTGTGTTTCTCATCACTGAGAGAAGTCAGAGCAAGAGCTTGAACAGGACAGAGACAACGGAGGGAGGAGCTAATGCAGAAGCCATGGAGGCGTGTGGCTTCCTGGCTTGTTCTCACTGTTTGCTCATCCCACTTTCTTACAGCATCAAGACCACCAGCCCAATAGTGGTGCCTTCCACAGTGACTTGGGCTCACCTACATTAATCATCAAACAAGAAAATGATCCACAGGGTTGCTCATAAGCCAATGCAGTGGAAGAATTTTCTCAATTGAAGTTCCCTCTTCTCAAAAACAACTCTAGGTTGTATCATAAAGTAGCCAGGACACCAGCTGTCTTAGGCTGTCAAAGGCAGACATGATGCTGGAGAATGATCTAAGAGTCTCGATCCATAAGCAGCAGAAGGAGACTGTGTGCCACACTGGCGTAGCTTGCACATATGAGATGTTTCAAAGCCTGCCCCCACAATGACACACTTCCTCCGACAATGCCACACCTACTCCAACAAGACCACACTTCCTAATAAAGCCAATCACTGTGGGTTAAGCATTCAAACACATAACTCTATGGGGGCCATTCCTGTTCAGACAACCATACTGTGCTTTAAAAGAAATGGTTTATATCTCCCCACACCCTCACCTTAAATTATTTTTAAGGAAAGAAGTAAAAATACATAATCATAAACTAGAAAACTAAGGAAAGGCAAGAAATGTTCAGTCAAGTAGTATTGCAGGTGTGTCTGAGGTCTGGTATCATCGAGGCATTGGGGTCCTGGTATTGAGGGTAGTCGAATGCTCTGGGTATAACTTTTTGTGATATGATTCAATTCCTAAGCCCTCTGCCTAAAATCATGTCATTTTTTCTAATGATTAATGAGCCATTCTGGATTCTGAAAGACAGCCCCTGTACTTCAACTATCTGCTGCTGTTCTGTAGATGAACTGGATAATTTTACTGTGATAAAATTCAGGCATCGGGGTAGACTTTTGAAACACTTCAGTCACTTGGGAAATATTCACCGTGCTTTCTAAGAGACTAGATTTCTATTCATCCCATTCTGAATTTTGAAGTTCAAGCTATGCTTAAGAAAGAAAGTGTTTTAATACCCAAGGCATTATAAAATTCTTCTGGCATATGCCATATATAAAATCACAGTACTTTTCTGGAGGTACAGATTTGCTACCTAAGAATATGGCCACCTCTGTCCTTTCCTCCTTCCCTCCCTTCCTCCCTCCCTCACTCCCTCCCTTCTTCCCTTCCTTCCTTCCTTCCTTCCTTCCTTCCTTCCTTCCTTCCTTCCTTCCTTTCTTCTCCTCTTCCTTCTTCTTTCTTCCTGGCTGCCTGCCTACTTGATAGTCTGTCTCTTTGAGCCAGTCTTTGTATAGATCAAGCTGACAATGAACTCAAAATACTCCTGCCCCAGTCTCTCAGGTGCTCAGGTAAGATCACAGGTATGCACTATAAGCCCTCCTTCTAGTGGTCAGAACCAAAATAATTTTAATTCTCCCTTTATCCTGGTGACAGCATATTTCATTTATCCCAGCAATATCTATTGACACTTTTTAATAACACTACTTTCTACTGCTAGAAATGACATTTCTGCTACAAGAATTTTAAAAACAAATTTTAATAGTTTACCTACAAGTGAATTCTTGTAAGTACCCAACATGTCCAAAATCTTTTTTTATATATACCCACAGGCAAGGTCCGTATGAGTTCCCTGGAGCCTGGTTTCAGAGTAACTATCCAAACCCACTCCCAACTTCTCTCTGTTCCTGGCAGTTCTTTCAGGAGTCCATTCTCACTTTTCATCACAACTAGTAATTAGGAATGCATTTCAATTTGGAACAATTATTATGTCTACCTAATACAGACTCACCACTTTTTCTAGCCCCAGGGTATGTGTGTAGTGCTATAACTAAAACACTACAGAAAGGGGGAGCTTATAAACAACAGAAACTTGGCAGCTGGGGAGTTGGCTCAGCGGGGAAGAGCAACGGCTGCTCTTCTGGAGGACCCACGGTCAGTTCCCACACTCATAAGACAGCTCATAATCACCAGGAACTCTAGTCCTAGGGGATCCATTACCTTCTTCTGACCCCTGTGGGTACCAGGCACAAATGTGGCGCACATACACACAGTCAGATAAGCACTCATGTATACAAAATTAAACTAAATACATCTATAAAACAAAACAGAAACTAAGTTGTACGGCTCTGGGTGCTGGAGAAGTTCAAGATCAAGGTGGCCAGCAGATGTTGTTGTTTCGTGGACGGTACCTTGTTGCTCTGCCCTGTCACAGTAAATGGGATAATATGCTTCCTCAGTTCCCTCACCTTTATTTTGGCAGATCCGAGCCTTTGCACATTTTAGGCAAGCCTTCTGCCAGTGGTCTGCATCCCCAGCTCCTTGTATTCTTGTAGAGTCAGTAGTTTCATTCACGAGCAGTCCATTCTCACGATCTGATCCCCCTAAGGCCCCATCTTCTGATTCTAACATTTGAAGGATAGGATTTTAGCACAGCCTTGAGGAGACACAGACACCAAGACCATAACACTTAGAATTTGCAAGGTGTAAATGTAAGTTTATACTCAATTGGGTCTTCAAAATAGTATTTCAAAAATTAAGCTTTTTAAGATTAAAAACTCAAGAGACAACAAGTGCTGGTGAGGATGTGGAGAAAGAGGAACACTTCTCCACTGTTGGTGGGATTGCAAAATGGTAAAACCGCTCTGGAAATCAGTGTGGCCGTTCCTCAGAAAATTGGGCATGTCACTTCCAGAGGACTCTGGCATACCACTCTTGGGCATATACCCAGAGGATTCCCCTGCATACAATAAAGACACATGCTCCACTATGTTTATAGCAGCCTTGTTTATAATAGCCAGAAATTGGAAGGAGCCCAGATATCCCTCAAAAGAGGAATGGATACAGAAAATGTGGTATATTTATACAATGGAGTACTACTCAGCAATTAAAAATAATGAACTCATGCAATTTGTAGGTAAATGGTTAGACCTGGAAAATATCATCCTAAGTGAGCTAACCCAATCACAAAAGAATACACATGAAATGCAATCACTGATAATGGATATTAATGAGCCCAGAAGCCCTAAATGCTCAAGGCACAATTAGCAAGTCAAATGACTCCCAAGAAGAAGAAAGGAGAGGACCCTGGGACTGTAAAGATTGGATCCAGTTTTGTAGACCCAGAACAGAGAAATCGTGTGGGGGGGGGAATGATTGGATAATAGTTGGGGGGGAGAGGAATTATGGGACATATGGTGGGGGGGACGGGGAAAGGGGAAAGCCTTTGGAATGTAAACATAGAATATAGAAAATAAAAATTAAATAAAAAATTAAGCTTTTATACTCCAAGAAGTGTTTTTTTTTTTTTTTTCAGAATGGTAGGTTTTTGTTTTTAAATTAGTGACTGTAAATCAGTTTTACATCTTTGGTGTGACATTTCTAAAACTGCTAGCTAAATTGAAGCATTTGTTTATGTTGACTTCCAAGACAACATAAAGAGAGCAGTATGTATGCTGACTTCAGAGCAATAAAATTGGTGCAATAATGTGCCCCATCATCTAAACTATATGTCGGTAAATCAATACAGAAGATATCCAGGAATGTCTCCCTATTTCTCACTCTACTCAGAAAAGAAGATCTTAACATAGCATTTACTTTTATTGTTGATTAAACTGAGCCACATGCAAAGAGAAACAGCTCACCACAGAATGCTCTCTTACTTAAAGTACCTTTCACAGTTTTTTTTTTTTTTTTGCATTTTGATGATTGACAAACTGTTACTTACCACTTTGCTATGCATTAAATATTCTAGAGTATCACCACAAATTTAGTTCCAGGGAATTTTTAAAATTCACTTAGAGACGAGCTCTCCAGTTCTGGCAAGAAGATAATTATACTGGACAAGAGATGTGGTGGAGTAACAGTTCCACGGGGATTCAGGTCTTGTTTCAGCCCTTCAGGTTGTAAGAGTAGTGGCTTCTGAAAAAAAATCTTCCAGAAAAGTCTTCCACCTACCTGTTGTGTTCTCACAGGGGAAGGTTGGGCATATAGAACAACAGAAAATCAGTGGACTGCATATCCTGAGCCAGGGTTAAACACTTTAAATGGCCTTATTAATCCTCATGGGAGTCTTGTAAAAACAGGCATGAAAATTCCATATATTTTATAGTAAGAACTTAGCTATAATGCCTAATGTTAATAAGACATATTATCAACGTTATGATAAATAACGTTGATAAAGTACATTAGTAAAGCAAAATATGTGTGAGTGGTTTGTGTGTGTGTGTGTGTGTGTGTGTGTGTGTGTGTCTGTGTAAGCAAGCAATTGAGGGAGAGAGAGAGAGAGAGAGAGAGAGAGAGAGAGAGAGAGAGAGAGAGAAACACAGAGAGTACATGTGAGAATATGTGCTTGTGTATATGTTGCTTTTGGTTGCTTTCTGCCCCTGGTTTTCTCCACACAGTTCTGGAAACTCCAGCAACTTCTGGATGAATGAGACTCTTTAAGAGGTATATGAGCTGATGGTCTTTGGATTTCTTCAGAGAGGTGGTTCTTTTAAAAGAAAGACCCAGGCAAGGAGCAGAGCTTTGAGATTGTCCGTCATCCTCCCCAACTTCCAGGAAGGAAGCTCTTCCGGTAAGCTCTAAACCTGTCTATACCCTGTGCTTTTCCTGTTCATAAACTCCACACTACATTTTACGATACAATGTCCTATGGACATTGAAGACACTTCTAGTCTTGATGTGAAGTATATGGCCAATGAAGTCAACGGACAGCAATGTAGCCATCATGTCTATGATATGAAGCTAACCTCCCTACCCGCTTTGCCCCCAGAAAACAGAGATCACCTGGATTGGTGAACTGCTGAAGGTGCTTGGAGGCACCCCTCCCCCATATCTTGATCTCCTTACCTCTTAATCTGATTGTTCATGAATAATTTACAATGTCTTTAAGTAAACCTACCAAGGTGAGCAATGTGTTCCCCATAATTCTGTGTACTATCCTACAAATTACAAAAGAACTCATAGAAGACACCATGAGTATCATGGCTTGTGGGAAAATAAATTCTTATCAAGATCAATTTCATAGGGTTTTCCTCCATATTTTCCTCTGGTAGTTTTACAGTTTCAATTTTGTAGTTCCTAGTTTGGTTGTAAATCTACTTTAAGCTGATGTTCATAACTGGAGACAGAGGTTTCATTTTTTACTTGGGGGAAGCTACAAATCATCTAAGAATCAGTAAATATGACAAGTTCTAGAAATAGGCCATCTTATCTCAAAGCTCTATAGGCTCTTAACAGGCCTATACCCCAACCTTTTCTTCTCCATGATCTCCACACTGCATTCAATGCTGAAGATGCTTCTAGTCTTGACGTGTAGTATATTGTGTGAATTTGCATACACATGCATCTGTCCTATTATCCATCTCTAATTTGTCGTCTATTCATCCATGAGTCACCTTGTTGTCAGTCGCTAAATTGCTCCTATTTCATACTTTAATGTGCAGGGGCTGGGGGATAGGAGGTGGATAACAACACATGACTGCAGAGAGCAGGTGCTAGAGGCTGAGACAGGTGATTCAAGTAGAGAAAGAGCTAAAAAGAAAAAAAAATCCTGGACCCCTGATCAAGGTGACAGGTGAGTACCCAAGCTCCTGTTCCTATGTCTCAGAGAGCTCTGGATTCAGCCATATTTTCCTGACCCTTGATCATTTTGATTACTGAAACTTTAAGCAGCTAGGGAATTGTCATGTGCTTCAACTATCTCTAGAGAGAGTTGGTTGTCAATGAGGACTGTGTTTGTGCTCCAGCACAGGGCTTGCTCTCAGTAAGATGTTCTACCCCAAAACAAATCTTAGTGCAGAGGAAAAAAATACTTTCTGCTCTAAGGTCTATACATCTACAACTTACCATACAAAGTTACAAAACAAGGGTGGGGGAATGGGAGATTGTAACTATTGAATCATTTGTTGTTAAATCAATTACTGCATCCGATTAGCTTTCCAGCATCATTTGGAATAAAGAAATGTTGTTTGCAAAATAATAAAAATCTGGCAGCCCCAAGAATTAAACATTAGCAGCCATTCAGAAACAGAGGCACTTAGACCAACAAAGAATTCTGTGATCTAATTACTTCCGCCAGCAAATGCTACCATTTTTCTTCCCACTGATTTATTTAGCTCCACAGCACAAGTTCAATTAATTTCCTTTTACTAAGAGGTCAATGTAAATCTGAACCTTCCCTAAAAATACACAGGAAGGCCCAACTACTCTGCAATATTTTGTTAATCCTTTATTATCTGAAAGTACCACAAGCACAGAAGGATTAAAATGTCAACACTTAGCATATAGAGGACATTTACTGAGTGGTGATTAAATATGAAATGACTGAATCATATTAAATGTCATTAACATTTGATATGTTAATGAGGTTTAGTTAAGAGTTTAGATTGAACATAATTAGATACCTAGTGAACAAACTTAAGATACCTGTTTAAAACAACAACAACAAAAACAAAACAAAACAAAAAACAGGCCATGCATCAAGTTGTAAAAACACAAATAACTATTTTGAATAAAATGAAAAAATATCTAATAATGTGGGATTTCACATCACCAGTTGTTCAGGTCTTCCCTCTGGCAAACTGGGAGCCAATTATCACAGCTGTTTCTATATTGCTCTGTGGAATCAACACCAGCAAATAGAACTGATAGAGCTGAGAGGCCCCTGTCCCTCCAAGTTTGGGGGGAGCCATTGAATGCTTATGTGCAAACTGTGGATCAAACTCTGATAATGACCTAAGTTCCACGGGGAAGTTAGATGATAAAAGAATCAATCCAGTGGGCTGTACTTCATGTTCTCTTAACTCAGTTGAATTCTTATACACCTTTCCAATTTTGTTTCTCTGGGTGCAAGTCAGCTTACAGCCACCAGTCATGTTTTCTGAAAAGCCTACTGTGAGCAGGATAATCTGATGGTCAACCCTCAATCCAATGTCTGCCAACTTGAATATCCTTTCACTTTCTCCTGCCTCTATTTGACCTCAAGCCAAAATGTTCAGTAGAAGACAGAGAGCTATCTTTTGCTCATTCTTGGTACTTCATTTATTTCAGAAGCTGTTCTAGTTTAACTCTCCCACAAGCTCCAACAGAAGCTGGAGATATAGATGTAAAGTGAGAAGACAGACAAAAGCCTTAGTGTCCCTCCCAAAGTTGCCTGACATGGGTGCAATACACTCCATTCCTAATGCTCCACAAATCTAAGTTCAAATCCTGGCTCTATCATTTACCAGTCTCATGGCCTATAAAAAGATGCAGTGATGCTGTCTGTCCCAGGGGTGAGAGAACAACTGAGTCATGATGAGAAGCAAGGCAAAGGCTGGAACCCGCAAGGCCAGCTGCCTGCCAAGCAGTGCATAGATAGTCTCACTCAGTTCTCACTTTGGCATGCAGTTTATACTTTTTCTCAAAAACCAGAGTTTCTGGTTTCCTAACCCCGTGAAAGGCATAGTTGAGTTTATTGTGTAATTAAACCAGTCAGCAATGTAACATCAGTGGCTGTGATGTCCTGGAGTGTCTTTGTCTCTTACAACCTCATCTGGCCAAATCCAGCTGACTCCTTCTGAAGCTACTAAAGTCTTGAGACAGGATGTATCCACTGCTCCTGCCAAGGCTGTGGCAAGGGATGTGCAAGCAAATACACAGCTGGATCTCTGTGCCTTGATCATGGAGGCACTGGGACATTGGGTGTGAAACAGGACTACTACTGTTACCACCACCACCAACGCCACCACCACCACAACCACCACCACCGCCACTGCCGCTGCCGCCGCCGCCGCCACCGCCGCCACCGCCACCACCACCACCACCACCACCAGAACCACCCCCACAAAACAAACTGTAATAACCAGTAACATGATTACTTATGCAGCCTTCGGCAAATCCAATAAGTTATTTAAAAGCACTGCAGATTGGGTAGAACAGGTACAAAAAAAGAGAATATATTCTCCTATGCCCAGATTGGAGATTTTTTCCCCCATATAATACATCCCAATCACAATTTCCCTTCCTTCTACTCTACTCCCCTCAAATTTGGACCCCACTGCCTCTCTGTTTCTCAGTAGAAAACAAACAGGCTTCAGGGGATTAAAAAACAAAATAAAATATAATAAGTAAGATAAAAACTAACACACTGGAACATGACCAAAAACAAATCAGGGAAAGAGCCCAGCAGGAATAGGCACAAGAAACAGATAGAGACACAGAGATCATCACCGTCTCACATAAATACTGGAACTGCAGCTAGTGCCTGAGTCTGACCGTCAGCACCATGGACAAAAGCCATGGGGAGGAGCTGTAAACTAGCCAGCAACCAATGCTTGAAACTCTTTGCTCTCTAATTCTAATCGAGGCTAGGTGTGTGTCTGTGTGTGTGTGTCTGTGTGTGTCTGTGTGTGTGTGTGTGTGTGTGTGTGTGTGTGTGTGTGTGTGTGTATAAAGGACAAGACAGGCACATGAATAAAGAAATAGTTCCATGAGTGAAGATTTATTGAAAGGCCCCTGAGCATCTAGGGTCTGTATCATCTCTTGTAGTGATGTATTCTCTAATTTGTCTGAAATAGGTCCTAGAATGTTCTGATTGCACTGACATAGTTATTATCAGTATCTTGATTTGTACAACATGACATATCTGTGTTATAGGGCTTAAAAGGTAAATTAACTGTCTGCCTTTTGCATGTTTAAGTTGTAGACAAGAACACCTGAGACCACATGGGTTGGATTTAGAATCCTGCAAACCGCATGAAACCCATTAGGGATTGGCTTGGGTCTCCAAATCAAGTTCCTAATGCCTGAATTCATCCTGTGTTTTTGTCTGTGGATATCTCTGATATCCACAGTTTGTAAACTCTGGTTAATATAACTGGGAATGCCTGTGTTTATATTCCTTTATCTTTTAAAGTAATTTTTTTCTTCACTCTTGATATATCATCATGTAACACATAATTTTAAATGTGACACTTGGCAATTGTCCATTTCCTCCAGATTCTCCAGTTGTTTTGAGTATAGACCTTTGTAGTAGGATCTGATGATCTTTTGAATTTCCTCAGTTTCTGTTGTTATGTCTCCCTTTTCATTTCTAATTTTGTTAATTTGTATACTGTCTCTGTGTCCTTTGGTTAGTCTGGCTAAGGGTTTATCTATCTTGTTGATTTTCTCAAAGAACCAGCTCCTGGTCTTGTTGATTCTTTGTATGGTTCTCTTTGTTTCTATTTGATTGATTTCAGCCCTGAGTTTGATGATTTCTTGTCTTCTACTCCTCCTGGGTGAATTAACTTGTTTTTCTTCCAGGGCCTTAAGGTGTGCCATTAAGTTGCTAGTGTATGCTCTCTCCAGTTTCTTTTTGGATGCACTTAGAGCTATGAGTTTTCCTCTTAGCACTGCTTTCATTGTGTCCCATAGATTTGGGTAGGTTGTACCTTCATTTTCATTGAATTCTAAAAAGTCTTTGATTTCTTTTTTTATTTCTTCCTTGACCGAGGTGTCATTGAGTAGAGTATTGTTCAATTTCCATGTGTATGTGGGCTTTCTGTTGTTTTTGTTGTTATTGAAGACCACTCTTACTCCCTGGTGATCTGATAGGAGGCATGGGATTAGCTCGATCTTCTTGTATTTGTTGACATCTGTCTTGTGACCAATTATATGGTCTATTTTGGAGAAGGTACCATGTGGAGCTGAGAAAAAGGTATATTCTTTAGCTTTAGGATGAAATGTTCTATATATATCTGTTAAATCCAGTTGGTCCAGAGTTTCAATTAGTTTCACTGTGTCCCTGTTTAGTTTCTGCTTTCCTGATCTGTCCATTGAGGAGAGTGGAGTGTTGAAGTCACCCACAATTATTGTGTTAGGTGTAATGTGTGCTTTAAGCTTTAGTAAGGTTTCTTTTACGAATGAGGGTGCCCTTGCATTTGGAGCATAGATGTTCAGTATTGAGAGCTCTTCTTGGTGGATTTTCCCTTTGGCCAGCAAGAAGTGACCTTCTGAGTCTCTTTTGATGATTTTAGGTTGGAAGTCAATTTTATCTGATATTAGAATGGCTACTCCAGCTTGTTTCCTGGGACCATTTGCTTGTAAAATTGTCTTCCAGCCTTTTACTCTAAGGCAGTGTTTGTCTTTAACACTGAGATGGGTTTCCTGTATGCAGCAAAATGTAGGGTCCTGTTTCCTGGCTTCTAGAGGAAGGAAAATGAGAATATTAAATCTAAATTTGCTTTCTATTATTTTGTTTTTCTTCTCTGCATTAAAATGTCAAATTTTCCCTTATCATTTGGGCTCACTTTAAATACTTTAAATTCTAGAAATCACATCTATTCTTGCATGCTAATTACTCTGTATTGATGGTCACATGTAGAAACAGTCTTGATAATTAAAAGACTCACAGAAAGGTTACCTCTGACTTTGAATAACTGCGTATCTGGGTTGGAGGTTATTCAATCACACTTGCCTCGCAGTTATGATATCAGCAGGGGTGTTTATTTCATTATAAGATATTTTCAATTTTGGTTTCAGTAAAATTAATTTTCATGCCCTACAGATAATTTATAAACAGTGTCTGTGTTATTCTGGACCACAATGCTAGGACATAGTGAATTAGGTTGCTAACCAATTTACCACAGATAAAAATAGCCTGTGGCACCATGATATAATGACATGGCAGAGAGGTTAAAATGTCACTTTCAAAGTCAGGGGGACGTGATTCAACTCTGGCTTTGGTCTGAGGAGCCACGTGGCCTCAGAAGATGCTCTTTTTTTTTTCCTAACAGCTAATATCTTCATTGACAAAACTCTGATGCCACTAGCAAACCGAAGGTGATGGGAGGGTGACACAGACTGGCATTCATGAGAAATCAGACATGAGTTGCAAACTGGTGAGTTCTCATTGCCTTTCCGTGTGGGTGTCTGGAATGTCATTGTGTAACCTCGGCCCCTCATCTAACCTCAACCTTAGCTATGACTCTGTGCTGGAGGAACCTGTCTGAACTTAACAATATCTTGGGCCATTCTAATTAGAGTTGGAGTTTTTCCTATTATACCTTCAGGTATATAATGAACTTCACTAAGAGAAATTTAAGTATTTCATACAATCATTTTATAGAGAAATAACATAAAATACATTTTTAGAGATGAGAAACTTTAGATTGTATGACAGGCCTAGAAACAATAGCCCTGTTACCTTATTGGCATTGTCATTTCGACAGTAAATGCTTCAAGTTCAAAGTTCTTACCAGGAAGAATTGACATCAGTCCTTGTTCTTTGGGGCAGTAAAAATCTCTTTTGTGTTAGTTTTTTTTTAAATAAAATTTAAACACACACACACACACACACACACAAACATAAACTATATATTTTTACACATTATATATACTTATATATAAATATATATTTATATTATAAACTTTCTAGCCTATTGCTATTCTCACTTCCTCTTTGTCTTCCTTCTTTGTCTCTAGTTCCTTCTCTTCTGGCTATTATGTAGCTTCCATTTTATCAAGTCCTTCCCAGCTTGCTATTTCCTGAATATTACATATTTGAGTTTTTGTTTGTTTGTTTTCTTGAGGTTATTTTGTTGAATTCATTGTGTTTCAACTTTAAAAGAGGCAAGTCAAAGGCTTTATATTTTATTTTTCCACACGAATGGATCTTTATCGTCAGAAGGACATATCATACATGGCTATGTCTTAATCCATGAGACATGTGAGTTTGTTTGGTCACAAAGTAAAAACACTATGATTGTTATAGTTTTTAAGAGTTTTCCCTACTTAACTCTGCTGACACACTCTACTTTCATAAGCCCTTAAAAAATTCTCTAGCTAAAGGCAGAAGAGAAAGTCAAAGAGATTATGGGGGTGAAAAGGATTTAAACATTTGTTGGCTCTGAGCTGGAAAAGATTATGTGACAGAAAGGCTTTGGACAAGAACTAGAGAGCCTCAGGGAGTTAAGCGTGGCTCTAGCACCGGTGTGGCAAGAGCTAGGAGATGAGTACAACAACCCCAAGGAGCTGACCTCGAGGAAGAACCGCACAACTCTTGAAGGAAAACCCCTGAAAGTCCATAGGAAGGAGCCCAGCTCTGTCAATCCCTAGATCTTAGTTTGCTGGACTATCAGCAGAGGATCTATGTGAGATGCAAAGTACTCAACCTTCTGACCCACAAACTGAGAGAAGATAATGGATGTTTAATTATGCAGTCTGTGGCCATATGTCACAGCAGTACGTTTGTTATTTCTTGCATTGTTGTGACAGAATGCTAGACCTAAATAATCTTTAGATGGAAATATAGTTTGGTTCCTTTGTCCAGAGACTGCAGCCCATGGTCATGCAGCCCCATGAGCCTTGGCAGAATATCTCTGCAGCAGAAGCACAGAGTGGAGGCTCTTCACTGCACTAGAGACAAAGAGGGGGAGGGGCATAAGAAGAAGTCAGAAAGCTCCAAAGTCCTGTTTACTGTGATCCAGTTCCTTTACATAGGCTCCCCCTCCTCCAGCCTCTGAACAACCCAGGACAGTGTCAGCAGTGAGGATCTTAGAGCTAACACATGGGTTTGGGTGGGGCATTTCAAATTTAAACCCTAACAAGCAACAATAGAAAAAAATATAATTATGGATTCTATTTCCTCTTGCTTAAACTTGGTGTGTGTGTGTGTGTGTGTGTGTGTCTATGAATTAGAGACTCCTTAGATCAAATGAAATGGTCATCTTTCATCTTTTAAATAAGTGTCTACCCTGGCAGCTATGCTGCTTTTTAAACTGTGTTTTCAGATGAAAGAATGGAGTTAGTGATCTACTGAGACTCAGCTCAGGCATGGCCCTCTACTCTCAAGATTTTGTTCATCTCCAGTCTTGGAAAACTAAGGCACAGAGCCTTTTTGTCTGCTTTTTAATATTACCTTAGTACCCTTGGGCTCCTTCGTGTTGTTGAGAAGTACAAATGTTAAATCCTTGATTTGCAGGCAAGTGAGGGTGGCAAGAATTTTAAGAGGAGAGGGTTTGTGTTATTGGGTATGTACCTGTGGATGGGCTGTGGTGTCCTGACATCTTCCTGTCTTTCTCTGTATCCTGGTCACGAGGTGCATGTTTTCGTTCTGCTGTTCATTGCTGCCACAATGATTTGCCTAACAACAGGTCTGATGTCCATGATTGTGACACAAGAGAGTTTCTTTTTTTTTGTAAGTTGATTGTCTCGGATATTTATTATAGTGACAGAAAGCTCCCTCATAAGGCTCCCTCTGTCCTTATTGGAGACTTGAGAGAAGGATCTTGCATTTTTCAGCAGGCAAAGGTTATGCGGTTATCTGCCTCACCATCAAAATGGGCAAAAGTTAATGGAACTCTGTAAGTGGACCCTGAAGTTGTTAGTTCTGTGGTTGAGAACTAACAAGTTGATTCTGCCTGTTGAACAATTTATCACTCAAATAGATCTGGAGGAAAGTGTCATGCCTTGTAACACATAATAGCACCATCATCACAATTAAAGGACCCAAATAATCCTTGGCAGAAAGCAGTGTTCGAAGTGTCACAATACCTGAACTCAGATCATGCTACAGAGTCATAGTGACCATAATGGTAATGTGCTATCATAAATCAGACACAAATACCAGTGACATAAAAGAGGGAACCCAAAAACAAATGCACACAGCTGCAGTTGCTGTGCTTTGACAAAAAAAAATCAAAATACATATTAGGGAAAAACATCCTTTGCAACAAATGGTGCAGGAGAATTGGATGATTGCATACAAAATGTTGAACTAAGATGTAGCTCTCTCACTCAACACAAAAGTCAGTTCAAAATGGGCCAAAGGCCTTCAAATGAAACTTGAAATACTGAAGCTGCTAAGGAAAGCACTTCAAATACTGACATAAGCAAATACTTCCTGAAACTGACACTGGTAGCTTGGGAGAGTTAACCGCAAGAATTGACAAATAGAGGTACATTAACTTAAAAAGCTTCAGCACACAAAAGGAATAATCTTAATAGAGAAGGGACAGCACACAGAATGGGAAATTAAACCAAGAATATGTAAATAACAGCACAAGAGACAGGAGATTAAACCAAGAATACATAAATAATGAGAAATTTGAACACCCTAATCCAAAATTGTCTAATCAATAAATTGGCTACTGACATGGACAGACAGTCCTCTAAAGGAAAAAAAATACAATATTCAGTGAATATTTGAGAACATGTTTAACATTCTTAGCCACTGGTGAAGTGGAAATTAAACTGCCTTGAGATTCCATCTCTCTCAGATCAGAAATGCTATCATTGAGAAAATCAATTATGAGACAGAAGTTGGTGCACACTTTTAATCCCAGCACTGGGGAGGAAGAGGCAGGCAAGTCTCTGAGTTCCAGGCCAGCCTGGTCTACAGAATGAGTTCCAGGACAACCAGGTTTACACAAAGAAACCCTGTCTCAGAAAAAGAAAAGCAAAACAAAATTATAAAGGGGATGGGGGACAAATGAACACATGAAAAATGTATTGGCCTGGATGCAAATGATGATGCAGATGAGGATGCAGGTGAGGATGCAGGTGAGGTTGCAGGTGAGGTTGCAGGTGAGGCTGCAGGTGAGGCTGCAGGTGAGGTTGCAGGTGAGGCTGCAGGTGAGGCTGCAGGTGAGGTTGCAGGTGAGGCTGCAGGTGAGGATGCAAATGATGATGCAGGTGAGGATGCAGGTGAGGCTGCAGGTGAGGCTGCAGGTGAGGCTGCAGCTGAGGTTGCAGGTGAGGCTGCAGCTGAGGTTGCAGGTGAGGATGCAGGTGAGGATGCAGGTGAGGATGCAGGTGAGGTTGCAGGTGAGGCTGCAGGTGAGGCTGCAGGTGAGGTTGCAGGTGAGGCTGCAGGTGAGGTTGCAGGTGAGGATGCAAATAATGATACAGGTGAGGCTGCAGGTGAGGCTGCAGGTGAGGCTGCAGGTGAGAAGGAAACCTGTTTGTACAGGTGGTAGGAATCTAAATTGGTGCAGCCGCTATGCAAATCAATATGGAAATCACTGGGGAACAAAAAGAACAATATAATATCCAGAGTATTCTATCATAATGATACACATGCATACATGTTTAATGTTGCAGTGTTCACCCTAGCCAGGTCATGGAACCAGCCAACATGTCTATTAGTGGAACAAACAGATAGGTACATGTACACAATGGAATTTTGTAGAACCATGAAGAAAACCGATATTCTGACATTTGCAAGTAAATGGAGAGAAATGGAAGACATTACAACACGTTTCCTGTTGTAAACAAAACCTGAATGTCAGTCTGTCTTAGTGTGCATAGGTAAGTGCCAACATGAGTAAGGAAGAAGCCTTAAGGTGAGGGGAGGAACACCTGTGCCAAGCAAGCAGAATGGGGACCATGACAGGGCGGAAAGGCAATCAAGGGAGTGGCAGGGAGACATGAAAAGGGAGTGGGAAGGAAGAACCACAAGAACAAGTTACAAGAGAGATATAGTTAAAGACTTCCTTCGGATGCTTATTGTATGCAAGTATAATAAGGGGCACCCTTTACTTTGAAAGTGAACTTAAAGAGTGATGGAAATGAAAATAAACTTAAAAACTGGTTATTCTCTTTTGGTCAAAGAGTTTACATTTGTGAATCCCTATATCCAGCAATTACATCCTCTCCTTTCTCCTTGTTTCTATGTGCTTTCAGGATACTCTATTTAAATAAGGATTTATGCCTTTTCTTTCTGCAACTGGAATAAGGACAGAGGTAAAATGAGGAAAGCTGAGCCCTTTTCCTAGACAGGACTTCTGAGGTTTGAGATGCTCAGAAATTTTAGGTTAGCTTTTCGAAAATTTTAGGATTTAGAGTCAAAAATAGAGATGTCTAGAAACCTGGAAAATAACCCTACTAAAGCTTTGGTAGACAAAGAGTGAGCACTTCTCTCCAGCCTAGAAAATAGCAGCGGCTACAAATAAAATGATCCGAGTCAGGTGGTAAGTTCATTGAGAAACACATCCTGTCCCCAACTCCTATTTATCGCCTAGGATATCTGATGGATGATCTGAAATTCTAGAGCCTCAACAGAAGCAGGAGTCTCAGGGGATATGAAGGATGAGAACCCATGACACCAATGACAGCAGGACAAGGTCATGCTGCCATGGAATAGTTACAAGGGCTTAAACACCCAACTCAAAATGACTTCTCAAGTTCAAGTTCCCTTCTCAGATTTTCCAAAGTGTTGAACATCATGGGCCTCTTGGGCTTCCTTTAGGACAGGGGGCCATCCAGCAGTGACTTCTACGCATAGCGTAGGTTATACCTTACCAACAGGAGTTAAAGCTGAAACCTGGTAAACATGAGAACGGAAAGCTTTGCGATGGTTTTGTATATGATCACTGCAGAGCAAATCCATGCTAACCATACGTGTTCCTGTGAGTGAATCGATGAAGAGGAGCAGGTGAAAGGAATACAAGAAATTAGCTCTATAAAAGAGGACCAGTGAGGAGGCTGTGGCCTCCTCCCACTTCTCAAGATGTGCTCTGGAATTTCTCTTGTGGACGTGCATGACAAGCCTCCGGTGGACAGCGTATAGTTATAAGCTACACACACCATGACAGAGCTTCTGGGAGATGGCCCAGAAAGAAGACACCATATATATATTTTTTTCTGAAAGCAACACAGCCTAGTAGTGAACTGAATTTACAGTTTGGAAATAGACTTCCATGTTTGCAGTTTTCTATAGATTCTTCCATCAAATCACATGGCTGGGTGTTTTGTTACTACGACAATGTACAAATTGATCGTTATGGACCACCCTGGATCTACAAGTCTATGCCGCATAAGTTAGAACTAGAGCTGATTCTTAAAATAGATTAACTTTCCCCACTTCTTATACTTCTGACCATTTATGTGATGATCCACTCAGGTAAACAAAGCACTTGATATACATCAGCTGCCTATTTATTCTCTTGCCATTAAATATCACACATGTGCATGCATATGTGCACACAAACAGCGGCAGGAGAATTAAACTCATGAAGATACTTTATTAGTGGGAAGTCACAGCTGACTTAACTTTGAAGAGTCAAGCAATTCTAAGTTCCTTCTGCAACTTTATCTCACCCACACCACATAAATACACAATGAAGCGTGAAATCCAAATATGCAAACGGAAATATCTCTTGCACAAAGAGGCATATTCTTGTGGTGATAATTCTGTTGTGTTGTGCTTGATATCTTTAAAAATTATTTCCTCCAGAATTATATTCTTACCCATCACTTTTCTACATAGGCTTCTGTTGCACCTAACAAATACTGGGCTTAAGTGTACTATTTGGTATCAAGAATTAAATCAAACCAAATGGCAGGGAAGTTCTATGGTTCCACTGCCTTTCAGCCCTACTGTTAGAGTTCAGAATAGATGAGTCACCCCAAAGAGTCAGATGGTGCTGATATTGAGAGGTAACTAGCTCATAAGATGCTTCTCTCATTGACAGATTAACTGCTGGGTGAAATGGTAACTGAGTGGGCTACTAGAGGGTGTCCATTGGAAGTGTGTCACGTGGGGGTGTATCTTAAAGGGTATGACTCATCCCTGGACCCTTTACTCACTGTTGCCCAGCAACCATGATATGACTGTCTCTGCTTCCTGCATGCTTTCTGCCACATGCTTTCCTCTACCTCCCTACAGACACACAGCCATGTCTGTATTGAAATCTCTGAAATCTGAGCCAAAATTAGGTTTCCCTCTTTTATTTTCAGATACCTTATCACAGGAGTTCAATATACCCACCCTCAACCAACTTCCATTACCTGCCCCAGGCTGCTTTGTTATATGGTACCCAGTCCAGTCTTTGTATTCCTTTACCCCCATTAAGATACCACCCAAAACTCTGTGGCAACCAAAATTTATCATCTCCTTAAAATTCTAGGTAAAAACCCAGCTCCTTCAGAAAACCCTCTTCTGATTTAATTGTCTTGGGAATCAGTGGACAATAGCATGTTTGCTCTCCTGATATGTAGCATTAAAAGAGAGATGGAGCACAGCTAATGGTAGAGAAAGGGTACACGGTTATTGTCATAGCCAATTAATTAGTCTAAGATAGGGAATAAAATGGGGTAGAACTGTATTTCACGACAGTAAATAAAAACCATTGAAATGAAAATAGAAATCTTACTGTAAATCGCAGAGCTAGCAGACTTCTGTGAAATTTAACATACAGAGCTTTATGGGAGAAAAAAAAAACCTTAGAGTACAAAAGACATGGTGGACCCTAGTAAGAGTTCACTGGTTATTCAAACTTTTATAACTCCACATTTGCACAATTTTCTACACAATTAAAATGCAGATTCCTTAAAAAAATGAGCTTAGTGGCCCTCCTCTCAGCAACACACCCACATACTATGTAATGCAATGCTGGACAATTGCCTACACACACCAAGTACTTGGTAAGTTCCTGGGAAACCTAGAATGATTGGTTCTAGGCTCCCATCCACTCCTAAGAGCACCCAAACGACCAGAGGCTTAGGTCCTTATATAAAATGGGGTAGCGTTGCATCTAACCTCTTGAACACTATAAATCATCTCTAGCCTACTTATGTGAAATATCAAACGCAGAGCAAACGTGGTGAAAACAGTAGTTGCTGAGGGAGTGAGGACAAGAGGTAGCCCGCACATGTTCCATGCAGATGCAATTTTAAGAGCAGCATTTTTGATCTGCACTTGGTTGACTCTACAGATGCGGTGCTCACAGAGATGGAGGGCTAGCTATATTTGCATATATATCAGTGGGACCCAGAACTAGTTTTCAGAGGAAGCAGCCTGCAGTGCTGACAAAATTATGGAGTCTATTTAGCCCAGATTTCATATTTTTACAGAGGAAGAGACACAGATTGGAATGCTAATTCGAGAACATCGTACCAATTTAATGCGTCAGGTGGTAGAGAATTCAGGCTTCTGAGCTTCTTGTCCAGGACTCTTTTCAAGTCCCTACACAGCATATAAGGAGAAAATTATTCCAAAAGCTCAATATGATGATGCAAAGCACCCCAAGCAGCATGTATGCTGCATCTGAAAAGCACTTAGTAAAGCACTCTGGGTAACAAGATCTGTAGACTGAATTTCCTACATAGATTGTACTTTGAATAATATATATTAACTTATATATGTATTATATATGAATAATGCATATATAATTTAATGTTGTATTTAGCTGGGTGTATCTGGAAAGCCAAAGGTAACAGTGGCTTTAAGGGGCTGGAGAGATGTCTCAGCAGTTAAGAGCGCTGACTGCTCTTCCAAAGGTTCAATTCCCAGCAACCACATGGTGGCTCACAACCATCTGTAATGGGGTCCACTGCCCTCTACTGGTGTGTCTGAAGATAGCTACAGTGTACTCCGATACATAAAATAAATGAATAATTCTTTTTTTACATGGCTTTAAAAAGAAAGACATTTGTTTTTTATGTGACCAAATGAAACTCTACAGAATGGTGTCAGCAGCTCTTGGCCACATACCTTTCCTATAATAGAGTGGGTTCAAGCTGATCCTCTAGCTTTATCTAACCCCTCTCAATCCACCTAGCAAAAAAGAAGAGACAGCAAAAGGTTATGGTCTCTCTTTCTTAGAACTCTTAGAGGTCCTGGACAAAGGTTTTGACTACATCACTTTCACACAAATCTATTCAGGTGCTCCATCATGCTGCAAAGGTCCTGGGCAATGCTGTCTTCCATCATGGTGGACATACATCTGGCCACAGCAGGCTTCTGTTGCTAGGCTAGAAAACGGTAAATATGAGATGTAACCAGCATTCTTTCACACAGACCATCTGCCCAATTGCTCATCAATTGCTTTTTTTAAAAGTAAATTCAAAGGTTACTTTAATAATTATGCAAATACTCAACTTTTCAAGGAACTAGAATGATTCATATAAACAAAATATATTTATGAATCTATGAAGCAATGTAACCACAAAGATTCAAAGGATTTTTGTAGGAAGTAATATTGTATTACATCATCATTTTAAGCTTGCATCTGTTAGTAATATCCATGCATCAAGGCCATTCAAGTATATCAAAAAAATTCCTCACAAGTCAAGAATGGAGTCATTGGGTCACAACAACTGCCAAGAGAGGTTATAAGATGAACAATTTCCTTGATCCTGGACAGCTTTTCTAGCTGCTCTTCCATATGCCAAATGCCAAGACATTGCTAAGGCCACCAAGGCTATGCTCCCTAGCTGAATCTGGAGCCCGTGTTACAGGCAAACAAGCTCTAGAAAGCAAGAAGATTCTCTGAGGCAGTCAGATGTCCAGAGTTTGCTTCTGCCAAAGAAAGCCAGCATCTTAGTCCTACAGAGATGAAGGTGATGGATAGTTCTTGGTGGGGTGGTGGTTAACAGGACATGTTGAAATAAGGAGTTACTAAAAATGTACATCTTAAGTGCCCAGTTTCTATCATTAGTAGAAAACTTTCATTTCTGTCTGCTCAGAGCTTACATGAAACTATGACTATGTTTAATAGTGTAACCAATGCCAATAAGATAGCTATTTTTCTCAACAACCTGTTCCTCCATTATTTCCACCTCCCATCTCCCGCCTGTCACTTACGAAGGATTGGTAGACACCTTTCATTCTTCTGTACAATTAAGTAAGTGACGTGGTCCTTTAGGCTTCTGAAGACACTTTTTATCTCCAGTTTACTCAAGACACCTAAGTGCTCAGGATCTCTTACCTCATTTGAAAAGGTAAGCGCTCTGGAAGAGACAGTCCCTCGGTATGTCCCGATCTAAGCACCCCATGATTCTGTGATAGAACGACTGAGGAGCAATGTCACATACTTCAGCAAAGACTTTAAACGTCTGGCGATGTTTCAATAAGAGCCACAACCGTTTGAAAATAATTTGACAATTCTTCTGGATGGATTCTTTTGGATTTCTTTTGGAGAAATCATTTGTATACATCATCCCGCCTTATCACGCTTTCACAGCCGTTGACGGGAAGTAATTCACTATGCCACTTGAGCGAGCTGGTGGAGTGAAAAGTAGGGTAAGCCACCCAGGTAAGGACCAATTAAACCCATTTCAACTCATTTCAAATGAGTGGTATGCAACACTTTTAAAATTCTGCTTTTCAACTAGGCAGACATAGTTTGAAGACAAAGGTTTTTGCCATATGCCTTCCTCAGTCTTCGTTTATTATTTTGAGATTGTGAATGTGGAAATAACAACGGATTCTGTAGGATGAGAGTGGAGGAACCATCCAGGTGTTGGAGTTCCCTCTCCTCTGCTTCTTTTTCTGAATCTCTGTACCCTCTCTTGTTGTATACAGAGCAGTCCCTGGGGCTCAATCTCACTGCTGTGCCTGGGTCTCCCTAGTAAGTGGTGAAGCACAACTTCAGTCTCCAACCACCTAGCTATTTGTCCTTCAAACCGAAACTGAAAAGCAGGCAACTTCCTGGAGCCCTTTAGCCTAAATTAGACTTCTCAGTCACTGTAGCTCTTCCAAGTAAAACTGGATGAAGAATTATGTTTTGGGGGCTGCATTACAAAATATCACAAGTGGGGAGAGAGAGGGGGACCTGGGAGGGAAAGCAGACAGGGTAGAGAGAGTGGGGGAGAGGGGCAGGAGGCGAACCTGATCTGACATTGGGGGAGGGAAAAGGACTGAAGCCCCGAGGGCCAGCAGAAAGAATGGAAACAGGCAACCTCGGGAGATAGGAGGTTGGGGGGACCCTCCAGACTGCACCAGAGACCTGATAGGTGAGAGACTCATGGGACTAAAAGGAAGGAGCCTTAGATGAAATGTCTGACAGTAGCGCGCGCGCGCGCACACACACACACACACACACACACACACACACTTGCATATAAGATCTTTATATCTCAAGGAAATGTGAATGCTGGTAGTCAAGAAATAACTTAACAGTTTTGCTTCAGAAATGTAATATAATTCCAAATATGGCCTTCCACAGTATAAAAGGGAGCTCCTGAGAGTCTACCTTATCTTTTAGTAAATTCAGTGTAAATTAACCTCCAGGATAGGCAACATTTGTGTGTGTGTGTGTGTGTGTGTGTGTGTGTGTGTATACATTAGCAGTTACCCCAGTGAGAGGGTCTAGTTGCCAACTGTAGAGTATGCTCAGGGACTGAGGGTCTCAACTGTACCCTGCTTATGCAGCAAAACATTTCCCCAACAGCAAGACGATCAAATCCAATGAAGACTTTATAACTGAAACTTAGTTCAGATTTTACATATTTGCCCTTTGACAATAACATTTAAAGCAGAATCAAGTGCTGGCTTAGCCGGTAAAAAGGATTTCCAGGGAGCCTGACGACCTGAGTTTGATTTGCAGGACCCAGATAGGAGAGAACCAACTCTTGGATACTGTCCTCTTACCTACATAAATGTGCTTTGGCATTTGCCCATCTACACTGTTCTGTCCATTTGTCTGTCTGTCTGTCTCTATCTTCACTGCACACCATACAAAAACCACTAATAATAAGTAACATAAATAAGAAATAGTTATTTGTTATTATACAGAGCTATAACACACTCTACCTCATTATACATGAAACACACAAGCACAAGTTTACAATTTTTTTTTTTTGCCTCATGATGATAATTTATAGTCTGTTAGTACGAAAAGGTTAATTTGGGGGAATCTATAACTTGTAAGCTGAGTAACAAAGCTTTATTTTAAGATAAGGGGGCTTTGGTGAGATGCCTTCATT
Organism: Apodemus agrarius; assembly: GCA_964023405.1. Lineage (NCBI taxonomy): Eukaryota > Metazoa > Chordata > Mammalia > Rodentia > Muridae > Apodemus > Apodemus agrarius. Next base: position 58,524,298 of record OZ030019.1, read on the forward strand.
CTGTTTTACATATGAAAGTGAGAAAGCCAAAACATAGCCTCTCACACAGTCTGCCTCGCTTTAATATCTTAAGAAATGAGAAAAGACATCCATTGTGTCTGAGCACTAGCCCCCTCACTGTTCACGATGGTATAACTCGCATAATAATAGGGCTTAACATTTCCCTGAGGCACTTTCCAATCCCTCAGCCTGTCTCCTCACTCTGATGGTGACGTTGGTGAGAAGGGGTAACCTTCTTCTCATTTATATGTCTTTGCAGGTGTTCCTGCGTCTGCGAGGTTTGCCATGAAATCCTGACCAAAAAAAAATTCCCCTTTTTATAGTCAGCAAGAAAGCTGAAGGACAGAGCGACGCTGAACTTTTCACAGGTCATCCTTTTTTCTTTCTCTTTCATGAATTCAGATTCAAAACGATTTTTTTTTAAAGGGACTGTCTGCTCCTGATTAGAAAGCAATGTCCTGCAAGAATGGAGATAGGACAGGCTGCAAATACTGGCTCATTTCAGAGTGAAAAGCTCACTAAAGAAGCCCAGCGGGATAAGAGCCTAGGAGAACATTAACTGTAAGGCGGCGCCTCTGAAGTGGAGGGTGCATGGACTGTAGGGCATGAAGAATTGGGAGGTTTCTTCCATGTGCACTTTTTTGGACTTTTTCTACCATCTGTTCACTCAATATCGTAATGCTCATTCCTTTGTTTATTCCTAGGACTTACCCTTTGGGGGGCTCAGAACTGAGGTGTTGTAGATTGTGCACCATTCCCCCACATACTCAGTGTTTAAACACTTGGCCTTCAGCTTGGTGGCTTTTTTTGGGGAAGGTTCTAGAGCATTTGGGTAGGAGGCACAGCTTTCAGAGATACATCCCTTGAGAGTAGGCCTTTGAGGGTTATAGCTTGCTTCCACTTCTGACTAGAACCCATTACTTTCTGACCCACAGGATGTGAGGAGTCACCACCACAGGCTTCTGCTCTCAGGCGGCCCTGCCAAGTCTTCCCATCAAGATGCACTGGAACTTTGAGGCAACATATATCTTTCCTCAAGTTGATATCTATCTGGTCACCAGCAACGAGCGGAGTACCTGATATAAGCAGTATTAGAAAACACCTCTCATTTACAGAGACCCTAGCCTGTGCTCAGCTAGGCTGAGGGTCTGTGTACACTTAAGACAGACTTGTGATCAGCCTGAGAAGAGAAGAAAACAGCTGGGTCCCAACACTGAGCGCTGAGAACTGTGCTTGACACACCTCCCAAATACAAGAATAAACTCAGCCACTGCCCACGATGAAGTCACCCCTAAATAGAGAACAGGACGGTGCGTTCTTTCTGCTTTCATTGTTGCAGCTGCTCTTGTCTCCCCTAAAATGAAATAGCATTAGTTCCGAAGTCAGGCTGGTGAGAGAACATGTTTTGAAAGTGTCATTTGAAAGGTAGCTGGGAATGAGCAGCGGGTCATTGTTTTATGACCTTTAAAAGTGAAGTAAGTAGTCACCGAGAAATAATGGAAATGGGACAGCTGTGGCAAGGTTATAGCTCCCGGGGAGCCCGCAGCACCCCAAATCAGCAGCTGCAGTCTCAGCTGTGCGTGCACGCAGGGAACTGCAGACAGAGGAGACGGAGGGGTTCACATCACGTCATTGTTACCGGGAGGGATTGGGCCCTGGAACCTTGAGTTAGGAGAAGTTCTTTCTCCCTTCAGGTTTCTTTTAAATATCTTACAGAACAACATGGAAGGTCCCTGAGACAGGAAGAGTGAGAACTGACACAACTTCCTGGGAAACAATTTGCATGAAGCCTAGAAAAAGAAGCTGAGGGTATTTGGACCCCATCTTTACCTCTTAATTGGCATCGGTTCTAGAGGAAGAAGTGGGCGTGCTGTAACGATTGCTTGCTAGACTTTACTAGTAATATCACAATATTGAAAACAGCTTATAAATACACAAGAATATGAAAAGGGACAGGTACACTATAGTATATACCTTACATAAGGGATTGTACAGTTATTTTGAATGTGGGAAGATGTTGAAAAATTTCAAGTGGGAAAATATATCAAATCATCTTACACATAAGGATCTTACTGTTTTATTTTTCACTTTTACACTTATTTTTAATTTTTAATGTGTTTGAAGATTTTGCCTGCATGTGTGTCTGCATACCAGGTGCATACAGTGGCTGTGGAGGCCATAAGAGGGTGTCAGATCCCCTGGAACTAGGGTTACAGGGAGGTGCCGGTCACTTGGGTGCTCAGAGCCAAACTCATGTCCTATGCAAGAGCAGCATCCATTCTTAACCACTGAGACATGTTTCTAACACCAATGATGGCCTTATTTAAAGGTGGGTAATTATAGAAAGAAAGTGAAAGGGTCAGGACAAGTCTATGTATGTATATATGCATGTATGTATGTATGTATGTATGCATGTATCAGCTATACATCTGTCTATCTATCTTCATCTATTCATTTATCTACCTAAGATAGGGAATATAACAAAACAAACACAAAAAAATATAAAATAAAATAGTAAATAGTAAATTTTTTAAAGCTTAGAAAGTGTCCTGTGGTGACGTCTGCCCACAACCATAGGACTTAGAAGCCTGAGGCAAGTGGGCCACAAGGTCAAGGATAGATAGCTCAGGTAACATAAGGAAACACTACCTCAAAGGAAAGGAATTGAAAGAAAGAGAAGGCAAACTGGAAAGGAGAGGAGGGGAGAGGGGAGGGGAGGGGAGGAGAGGAGAGGAGAGGAGAGGAGAGGGGAGGGGAGGGGAGGGGAGGGGAGGGGAGGGGAGAGGAGAGGAGAGGAGGGGAGGGGAGAGGAGGGGAGGGGAGGGGAGAGGAGAGGAGAGGAGGGGAGGGGAGAGGAGGGGAGGGGAGGGGAGAGGAGAGGAGAGGAGGGGAGGGGAGAGGAGGGGAGGGGAGGGGAGGGGAGAGAAGAGGAGAGGTGGGGAGAAAAGGGAGGGGGAGATGGGGAGGGGAGTGGAAGGGAGGAGAGGGGAGAGAAAAGGCAAGGCAAAGAAGGAAGAACAGAAGGAAGAGAGAAGGGCAAAGAAGGCAAGAATGGCAAAGAAAACCCTCAAGGGGCATGATCCTGGATTTGGGAATTAAGTCTTTAAAAATAATCATCATCAACAACAAAAGAAACCCAAGTTTGATCAAGATTTTGTGCTTCGCAGGCCACTGTCAGGAAGGATGTTAAGAGGGAGAGTATCAGTGCGAATCCTGTGAGACAGATGTACGGCTGGGTAAAGAATCAATACCCTCTAACAACCCAGAAACCACCATGCTAGTTTAAACAGGCAAAGAGCTGATAGTTGTCCACACAAGATGTACAAATAGCCGAATACACAGGAAAAGATGCTTGACATGAGAGGACATGAGGGAGATGGAAAGCAAACCCCAGTGTGACACCACACTGCTCGCTCACACAGGCTGCTGTAGCCAGAAAGTTCGGAGATAAGAAGTGTTGAATGGGACCCTGAGAACCCGGAGCTGCCTTCTGCTGTGATGTAAATTAGGGTGGCCACTTTACGAAAGAGTTTGGACGTCCTTCACACTGCTAAACATAAAGTTATCATACGGCACAGTAATTCCGTGCTATGTATATCCTCAGGGACCAGCTACAGAATGCATAATGCCATGGTGAATCTGCACCACAGAACACGTTTGACAATGAGCAGAAATGAAGTGTTGCATGCAACACAGTGTGTGGACCTCACATACATTGTGCTAAGAGAAAGAAGGCAAATGCAAATACTCACATTCTGTGTGACTCTATCTGAACAAACCAGAGCTAGCAAGTGTACAAAGCCAGAAAGCTAATTACTTAATTACTACTGGGGAGTAATAATAATGGGTAGAAATGGACCTGGAACTTCTTTTGAGTATAATAAAAATATCCTAAGATTTATTGTGGCAATCAAGTGAAGGAATTTAAAAACAAGTGAGTTGTGAGCTTAAAGTGAACGGGATGTGACTCTCCTCTCAGGAAAGTTGATGTATTAGAAACCCAGGGAACAAAAATAAGTCTTCACGCGTTCATTTATTAACTTTGCAAAAGCTCTTGCTGTGGCCTGTGCTGTATGTGTAATATCCACTTTTGGGATTGATTTCAATTGACTGCAATTGACTTCACTATTGATGAAATTTGGATTATCCCAAGTTTGGAGGTGAGTGCCTGGTTCTTCAATAAATTATATACTTATTATGATACATGCACACATATGCTTCTGAACTGGAATGCCACTAAGTATGTACCATAGCAGTATTAGCAGATACTTTGAAATTCTACCTTTCTCTCTCAGTCTCCAGTTGGTTCATATCACCTGCGGTAACTGCCAATGGCTTTTTAAAAGTCAGTTCTGGGGGCGCATCTCACTGCAGCTTTCATTTCATGTCTGCGATGAAGAATGTTCAGCTTTACTTTTAACATGTCTTTATCATCCTGATCCTCTTTGATGAAGAATCTGTGCAAGCATTGTGACTAGCTGCTCCTGGGTTGACTTTTGCACAATTAGAATTTCTTTGTAAACTTCACGTGTTCCATAGTTTATTAGTTAGTCCTCTCATTACCATGGCAATGAGGGCTTTTAAGTTGTTGAGAATTTATTTTGGCTTAGGGTCCAACTCCTCACTTGAGTCAAATCTGCTTTGTGCCTGAAGCTTTTCTTAAAGGACCCCACACGGTCCTGATATCTCCAGGATCTTGATATCCCTGCCGTGACATACGTGTCACCTTCCCAGCTCCATGCAATGACCTGTAAGGGTCTCATTGCAGAGAAACCAATTCCATCACACACTGACAGGTTACAGTGGATTTAACAGGATTTGGTGCAAGCCTCTGTGACTCAGTCATGCTTACAGATTTCATGCCTTAAAATCATTACCACTTGGATGATGCTACCACCATGTAGGTTAAGATACAGCCAGCCAGTCAAGTCTGGATCACAGTGACAGCAGCCTAATTTAATCGAAAGAGCTCCAGACTCTAAGTGCTGACCCTGGGGAAACATATCCCTCGATGGTTGTTTGGATTAAAGGCTCCCTTTAAAGCTGTTCTCAGTTTAGGTTCTTCTCCTCAACCTCAAATATTCTTGGAATGTCATACGTTGGAGTGGTCAGTAGATGGTGTCTTTCAGGAGCAATTGTCTGTCCTCCCAGGGCAGCCCAGGAGGTTTCTTTTCAATGGTGTTAGTAATGTCTTTAACGATTACAGCTGCTCTCTCAGTACTCTTCTTGCCCTTTCTCAGCAAACTTCACACATTTTGTTTCTTTCAACTTCCCTTTTTTATTTGATTGAAAATAATTTTTTCATACAATATATTCTGATTATGGTTTCCCTTTCCCCCCACACCTTCCAGGGTCTCCCCATCTCCCTTACATATGAATCCACACCCTTTCTGTCTCTACTTAGAAAACAAACAGGTATCCAAAGAATAATAGTAAAACAAAATAAATAAAAAGCAAACAAATCTAAATATTATAAAACAAACAAAAGTAAGCCAAAGGGTGGGGGTTGGGAGGGAAGGAAAGAAAGAAGCATAAGAAACACTTATAGATGCAGAGAATCACAAGTTCATACTCAGGAATCCCATAAAACCTAAAACTACACACACACACACACACACACACACACACACACACACGTGCATGGTCTTAGAGTTTTATTGCTGTGAAGAGACACTATGACCAAGGCAACTCTAATAAAGGACAACATTTAATTGGGACTGGCTTACAGTTTGAGAGTATGACCTGTATGCCGGTCAGACAACGCTGGAGGAGCATTTTGATCTGAAGGCACCCAAAAGGAGAGTCTTTTCCGCACTGGGCAGAGCTTGCACTTAGGAACATCAAAGCCCACCCCTACAGTGACACATGTCTTCTAACAAGGCTACACTTTCTCCAGTAAGGCAACACCTCCTAATAGTGCCACTTTGCAAGGGCCAAGCATATTCAAGCCAAAATGTGTGTGTGTGTGTGTGTGTGTGCGCGCGCGCGCGCGCGCGCGCGCGCGCACGCACATGCAGCCTTGAGCAGGCTAAATAGACCTAAAGTGTCCAAGACCCAGCCTTTGGTTGGTGATTTAGTCCCTGGGAGCTCTGGGGGTACTGGGTAGTTCAAATTGTTGTTCCTCCTATGGCACTGCAAACCCCTTCAGCTCCTTGGGTCCTTTCTCTAGCTCCTCCATTGGGGACCCTGTGCTCAGTTCAATAGTTGGCTGAGAGTGTCCCCCTCTGTATTTGTCATGTGCTGGCAAAGCCTCTCAGCTCACAGCTATATCAGGCTCCTGTCAGCAAGTACTTGTTGATATCCACAATAGTGTCTGGGTTTTGTAACTGTATATGGGATGGGTCCCTAGGAGGGGCAGTCTCTGGATGATCTCTGTTCCACATTTTGTCTCTGTATCTCCTCCTGTGGATATTTTGTTCCCCTTCTAAGAAGGACCAGAGTATCTATACTTTGTTCTTCCTTCTTCTTGAGTTTCATTTGGTCTGTGAATTGTATCTTGGGTATTCCAGGCTTCTGGGCTAATATCCACTTATCAGTGAGTGCATACCATGTGTGTTCTTTTATGATTGTGTTACCTCACTCAGGATGATATTTTCTAGTTCCATCATTTGCTTAAGAATTTAATGCATTCATTGTTTTTAATAGCTGAGTAGTATTCCATTGTGTAAATGTACCACATTTTCTGTATCCATTCCTCTGTTGAGGGATATCTGGGTTGTTTCCAGCTTCTGGCTATTCTAAATAAGATTGCTATGAACATAGTATAGCATGTGTCCTTTTATATTCTGGAGAATCCTCTGGGTATATGCCCAGGCAACCAAAGAGTACACATGGAGGGACCCATAGCTCCAGATGCATATGCAGCAGAGGATGGCCTTGTTGAACATCAAAGGGAGGAGATGTGTTGCTACTATGTTTCCAACCCAGTTCCCGGGTGAAAGAAAGATCAACTCAGCGGTTAACCAAACAAGCTACAAGCCTAGACTGGGCAGGCCTCCCCCTCCACTACTCTGTTTCAATCTATATTAATCCCATACAATTTGCGGAAACTCCAGGCCCCGAGCTTCTCTCCCTGCCACCTCTCCGTTTCTCTTTTTCCGTTTCTCTCCCTCCGTCTCTTCTCCGTTTCTTCTCCTCCTTTCTTCTCCTCCCGTTGCTCCTCCTCCTCCTGTTTTATACCCCATAGCTCCTCCCCTAGATTCTCTGCTCCTCCCACTTTTCTCCTGCCCAATCATTGGCTCAAGCCTTTATTTGAAAAGTTAAGGGGGGGAGACGGCTCACAAGGCAACTCCTCATCTGCAGCCCCTCTGAGGAGTTGAATTAACATCAAAGTATGAGCCCAGGGCTATTCATAACAGAGATGCCCCTGGTCCTGAGAAGGCTCGATACCCCAGTATATGGAAATACCAGGACAGGGAAATGGAAGTGGGTGGATTGGTGAGCAGGGGAAGGGGGAATGGGTTAGGTGATTGTTTGGGGGTGGGACCAGGAAAGAGGACAACAGTTGAAATGTAAATAAAGAATATATCTAATAAAAAATAAAGTTATAAAAAAGGACCCAGCTTTGAGCAGGCTAAATAGACACAATTTGACCTTAATGACCCAGGTGGAGTCTTCTGCCTTGATGCACCTGCAATTTCCTACGAGAGTAGACTGCCCACTGAGCTTGCTTTGCAAAGCAATCCAGCTGAAACAAAGAATGGGACTGTGGGCTCTCCCAGTGTAAATGCAGTGCTGATGCCTAAACTTTGAGCCTTGATCAGAAACTTTGTCTTGGCTTCCTCCTTCTCTCTATTCCAATCCCCCTTCCAGGTAACCCAGTTCATCCATGGCTGCTGGATGGCTACATGCCTGCACAAAGATCTTATAATTATAAACGACAAAAACAAACAAACAACTACCCCCAAATACCAAAGATGCCTTTGAGTTTGTTTTGTGTTGGCCATCTACTGCTAGACGTGCAGCCTACCCTTAAGAATGTTTTCCATCTAGTACAGTGAGACTCCCTTGGAGAAAACTTTATTTTTTTTTTTGCATGTGGCTATCAACTGTTAGTAGTGTCTGGTTAGAGATAGAAAAAGCTGTTTACTTCTTCTTTCAGCACTAGGGCACCATCTGGTGCAGACTTGTGCAGGCCCTGTGGCAGATGAACTCTCTGAGTTCATATGTGTGCCAGCCCTATGCATCTAGAGGGCTTTGATTCCTTGGTGTCCTCCATCACTTCTGACTCTTACAGTCTTTCTGTCTCCTTTTCTGCAGAGTTCTCTGAGCCCTGAGGGGAGGGACATGATGGAGACATCTCTTTTAGGGCTGAATGTTCTGACGTTTCTCATATTCTGCATATTTTCTTGCTTTGGGGTTTCTGCCTTTGTTCCCATCTGTTGCAGGAGGAAGTTTCTCTGATGATGGCTGAGCAAGGCCCTGATCCATGACTATAGTAGGATGTCATTAGAAGGGGCCTGGAGAGATGGCTCAGCATCAGGACCATCTTCTGAAGGTCCTGAGTTCAAATCTCAGCAGCCACATGGTGGCTCACAACCATCCATAAAAGAGATCTGATGCTCTCTTCTGGTGTGTCTGAAAACAGCTACACTATGCTTAGATATAATAATAAATCTTTAAAAAAAACGTCATTAGGAGTCAGGTTATTCCTTTAGTAGAATGGCAGTATTTGATTTTTCCCAAGGTCTCGGGTATATCTAGTCTTAGGTTCTTAGCCATTTGAATATTGAAGGTCTATTTCATCTCAGAGAGTAGATTTTAACTGAAGTCAGATATCGGTTGGTCACTGCCATAAGCTTTGTGACATGATAACACCAGTGTTTCCCACGGGTAAGTCACTTCTGTAGATCAATGGCTTTGCAGCTGAGTTGGTGTTTACCTTTCTCCTTTGGTTGTGTGCAGCACACCTTCCAGTATCATCAATAGTAGTTCGTAGGGGAGAAGGCTCTAGGTAGGCACCAGCTCAATTTCTCTGTGTTCTATGAGTTGTGTCGATGTCGCCTTCAGCAATACAATCTGTCAGTTTTCAAAAAGCTAAGAATAGCCTTAGCAATAGTCTGGATTGTTAAGGATTCCCATGCGACCTCTTTGGCTAACTACGTAATTAAATGTAATCCATCTAATGAGTTTGGATATGTCTTCCCCATTATTTTGTGATTTCATTTGGATTGCTTTCATATCTATCTCTCTATCTCTCTGTCTGTCTGTCTATCTGTCTGTCTGCCTGTCTGTCTATCATGCTAGGTTTCTGTGCAACTCCTCAAAGTGCTCTTAGTTAAGCTGTCCCCTCCTGCACTCCCTCCCTATCTCTCCTCTTTCCTCCCCCTTCCTGTTTTATCTTCACATTGTAGCCACACTACCACCTCTGTCATTCACCACTATTCTATTTGCCCTTCTTAGGGAGATCCATCCCTCTCCACTAGTCCCTTCCTCTCTACCTAACCTCCATGGTTACATGGCTTGTAGCTTGCTTATTAAGGACTTAATAGCTTACATTTACATAGAAGCAAATGCATCCAATATTTGTCTTTCTGGATCTGAGTTACCTTACTCAGCTTAAATTTTTTTCTAGTTTCATCCATTTTTTCCTGTGAATTTTATGATTTATTTATTTTATAGCTAAGTAATATTCTGTTGTATAGATGTACCACATTTTCTTCATTCATTTATCCATTGACCAGCATCCAAGCCATTTATTCTGGTTATTATGAATAGAGCAGCAATGAACATGGTTTAGCAGATGCCCTTTGGGTTTATGCTCAAGACCAGTATAGCTGGAACAGGAAGTATATCGATTCCTATCTTTCTGGTGATAGATAGATTTCCTATCTATCATGGTGTCTTAGTCAGGGTTTCTATTCCTGCACAAACATCATGACCAAGAAGCAAGTTGGGGAGGAAAGGGTTTATTCAGCTTTCACTTCCACACAGCTGTTCATTACCAAAGGAAGTCAGGACTGGAACTCAAGCAGGTCAGGAAGCAGGAGCTGATGCAGAGGCCATGGAGGGATGTTACTTACTGGCTTGCTTCCCCTGGCTTGCTCAGCCTGCTCTCTTATAGAACCTAAGAATACCAGCCCAGAGATGGCACTGCCCACAAGGGGCCCTCCTTCACTTGATCACTAATTGAGAAAATGCCCCACAGCTGGATCTCATAGAGGCACTTCCCCAAGTGAAGCTCCTTTTCCTATGATAACTCCAACCTGTGTCAAGTTGACACACCAAACTAGCCAGTACAATTGACCCCTTGTCAACTTGACACACCAACATATCACTATTAAGCCTCAACCCTTACTTTCTTATTCATCCCCAAGATCTCAATAATGTAAAAAGTCCCACAGTCTTTACATATTAAAAGTTCAATCCCTTTAAAATGTCCAATATCTTAAAATTCAAAGTCTTTTAAAAATTCAATGTCTCTTAACTGTGGGCTCCACTAAAATACCTTCTTTCAAGAGGGAAAAATATCAGGGCACAGTCACAATCCAAAGCAAAACTCAAACTCCAATGGCTCAGTGTCTGGGATCCAACTCACGATCTTCTGGGCTCCTCCAAGGGCTTGAGTCACTTCTCCAGCTCTGCCCTTTGTAGCACACACCTTGTCTTCTAGGCTCCAGCTGCCTGTACTCCGCTGCTGCTGCTGTCCTTGGTGGTCATCACATAGTACTGGCATCTCCAAGCCTCAACTCTTTTGCATGACCCCTTCAGTCCTGGGTCATCAATTACAACTGAGGGTACACTTTCACCAATAGCCTTCCGTGGCCTCTCAGCGTACCAAGCCTCAGCTGTTCTTCATGATGCCTTCATGCCTTCAAAAGCAGTACCACCTGGGTGACTCTTACACAGTACCAAGTCCTGCTACAGCATGAGGCACAACCTTGGCTATCTGGAACACACTCTCTGTGCTCTCAGAAAACACATCCCAGAAGATTTCACCTCAGTGATGCTGGTCTCTTCTTACTCACCGCTAATTTCTTAGCTCCAGCTAACCAGCATCAATAGTCCCAGTAACACAACGGCTCACTTTAGTGGTTCTGGTATCTTGTTACTCACAGCTGATTCTTCAGCCCCAGCTAACCAAAACCACAGAATCTTCATGGCCCTGATAAGAGTCTTTAATTTTCCCTCTGAAACTTCACAAGCCAGGCCTCCATCTTCTGCCTTGTTCTCAACATAATCTTCCAAGCTCCTACACATCTCACAGAGGTCTCAACAGTGAATGGACCATCCAATCTAAAGTTCCAAAGTCCTTCCACAGTCCTCCCCAAAACATGGTCAGGTTGTCACAGGAATACCCCACTACGCTGGTACCAATTTGTCTTAGTCAGGGTTTCTATTCCTGCACAAACATCATGACCAAGAAGCAAGTTGGGGAGGAAAGGGTTTATTCAGCTTTCACTTCCACACAGCTGTTCATTACCAAAGGAAGTCAGGACTGGAACTCAAGCAGGTCAGGAAGCAGGAGCTGATGCAGAGGCCATGGAGGGATGTTACTTACTGGCTTGCTTCCCCTGGCTTGCTCAGCCTGCTCTCTTATAGAACCTAAGAATACCAGCCCAGAGATGGCACTGCCCACAAGGGGCCCTCCTTCACTTGATCACTAATTGAGAAAATGCCCCACAGCTGGATCTCATAGAGGCACTTCCCCAAGTGAAGCTCCTTTTCCTATGATAACTCCAACCTGTGTCAAGTTGACACACCAAACTAGCCAGTACAATTGACCCCTTGTCAACTTGACACACCAACATATCACTATTAAGCCTCAACCCTTACTTTCTTATTCATCCCCAAGATCTCAATAATGTAAAAAGTCCCACAGTCTTTACATATTAAAAGTTCAATCCCTTTAAAATGTCCAATATCTTAAAATTCAAAGTCTTTTAAAAATTCAATGTCTCTTAACTGTGGGCTCCACTAAAATACCTTCTTTCAAGAGGGAAAAATATCAGGGCACAGTCACAATCCAAAGCAAAACTCAAACTCCAATGGCTCAGTGTCTGGGATCCAACTCACGATCTTCTGGGCTCCTCCAAGGGCTTGAGTCACTTCTCCAGCTCTGCCCTTTGTAGCACACACCTTGTCTTCTAGGCTCCAGCTGCCTGTACTCCGCTGCTGCTGCTGTCCTTGGTGGTCATCACATAGTACTGGCATCTCCAAGCCTCAACTCTTTTGCATGACCCCTTCAGTCCTGGGTCATCAATTACAACTGAGGGTACACTTTCACCAATAGCCTTCCGTGGCCTCTCAGCGTACCAAGCCTCAGCTGTTCTTCATGATGCCTTCATGCCTTCAAAAGCAGTACCACCTGGGTGACTCTTACACAGTACCAAGTCCTGCTACAGCATGAGGCACAACCTTGGCTATCTGGAACACACTCTCTGTGCTCTCAGAAAACACATCCCAGAAGATTTCACCTCAGTGATGCTGGTCTCTTCTTACTCACCGCTAATTTCTTAGCTCCAGCTAACCAGCATCAATAGTCCCAGTAACACAACGGCTCACTTTAGTGGTTCTGGTATCTTGTTACTCACAGCTGATTCTTCAGCCCCAGCTAACCAAAACCACAGAATCTTCATGGCCCTGATAAGAGTCTTTAATTTTCCCTCTGAAACTTCACAAGCCAGGCCTCCATCTTCTGCCTTGTTCTCAACATAATCTTCCAAGCTCCTACACATCTCACAGAGGTCTCAACAGTGAATGGACCATCCAATCTAAAGTTCCAAAGTCCTTCCACAGTCCTCCCCAAAACATGGTCAGGTTGTCACAGGAATACCCCACTACGCTGGTACCAATTTGTCTTAGTCAGGGTTTCTATTCCTGCACAAACATCATGACCAAGAAGCAAGTTGGGGAGGAAAGGGTTTATTCAGCTTTCACTTCCACACAGCTGTTCATTACCAAAGGAAGTCAGGACTGGAACTCAAGCAGGTCAGGAAGCAGGAGCTGATGCAGAGGCCATGGAGGGATGTTACTTACTGGCTTGCTTCCCCTGGCTTGCTCAGCCTGCTCTCTTATAGAACCTAAGAATACCAGCCCAGAGATGGCACCGCCCACAAGGGGCCCTCCTTCACTTGATCACTAATTGAGAAAATGCCCCACAGCTGGATCTCATGGAGGCACTTCCCCAAGTGAAGCTCCTTTTCCTATGATAACTCCAGCCTGTGTCAAGTTGACACACCAAACTAGCCAGTACACATGGTTACCACATAGAGGCAAGAAGTGATCTGAAGCAATCTGACTGCCATCTTTTCTTTGACATTTCCTCTTCCAAGCAAACTAGCCCATTACTTCTTCACTGGGCAGAATATAGCCAGATTCTTTACCAAACTATAACTCAAATGGCTTGAGATAGGCTTCTGCTCTTTGCACTTCTTTCTAGGCATTTTGATCTAAACTTCTATCTGAAAGGTGCGGTAAGTTCCTCTTGCAGCATCTAAGGTCTCTCTACATGGCAGCTCCAAAGTCTTTCACGTTTTTTCCTGCAAGTTACTTGTAGGATACACAATTAGGCTCATGTAATTACTTTTCTCATCACTGACTAAATTCCTGAAAAACAAGTAGCTTCAGAAAGGAAGGGTTCGAAGTGGAAACTTCTAGTTTCTTTGGAAAGTTAGTTATGTCAAATGATGTTTTGCTGGGGACACGTAGGTGAAAGGATGCCTTCCTAAAGCAGACATGTGGAAGAATGTTTTCCTGAAGCAGACACCGGTTAAAGGATGTTTTGCTGGAATATTGCTCTGGTTTGCTCTCCCATGCATACATTTTTATTAGATATATTCTTTATTTACATTTCAAATGTTGTCCCCTCTCCTGGTCCCACTCTCTGAAAATCCCCTAACCCATTCCCCCTTCCCTTGCTCACCAATCCACCCACTCCCACTTCTCTGACCTGGCATTCCCCTATACTGGGGCATCTAGCCTTCTCAGGACCAAGGGCCTCTCCTCCCTTTGATGTCCAAGAAGGCCATCCTCTGCTGCATATGCATCTGGAGCCATGGGTCCTTCCATGTGTACTCTATGGTTGATGGTTTAGTCCCTGGGAGCTCTGGGGGAGGGGGGCTACTGGGTAGTTCATATCGTTGTTCCTCTTATGGCACTGCAAACCCCTTCAGCTCCTTGAGTCCTTTCTCTAGCTCCTCCACTGGGGACCCTGTGCTCAGTTCAATGGTTGGCTGAGAGTGTCCCCCTCTGTATTTGTCATGTACTGGCAGAGCATCCCAGGTGACAGTTATATCAGGCTCAACACTGACATTAAGAGAAACTCGCCAAAGAATTGCTTATCATGAGGATTTTTTTTGTTGTTGTTGGTGGTGGGGCTTTTGTTGTTGTTTTTGTTGTTGTTGTTGTTGTTGTTGTTTGGTTTTTTTGTTTTTTGTTTTTTTTGGTAGCTTGCCTCTTTGGCTGCCGCAGGATGGCTGTTGAGCCATGTGGTTTCTTCTGGATTGAACTACAGCTGATGGTTCATGTGTGGTGTCTACCTGCTGAGAGGACTGGATTGCAGCTGCTGATTCATATTTGGTGTTTGCTATGGGTTTGATCTGCTGACAAAGAAGATTGAGCTCATCACAAAAGAACTATTGCTAAACAAGTCTACTACTTCCACATCCTAATAACTTTTTCACTACCTCTGGTGGGTGGTGGGCAAGAGGAGAGGTTGAACGTTTTTTAAAGTGGGCTACAAAATATTTACACCTACAAGGGTTGGTTTGGCTCATGGTTCTGAGGTACATTATATCATGGCTGGGAGTCATGGCAACAGAAGAGTGAGGTCATTGTTCAGGTCCCATTCATCACCAGAAAACAGAGCAAGATGAAAGCTTGGGGCTTAGATTACTATTTCTCTTTGTCCTTTCTCCCTTGCACTTAACTTATTCTAGGACTGCAGAATTTATGGTGGTTGTCCTACCTGAAACTAACTCAGTCTGGAAACTCTTTTTCATACATGCCCAGAGGATTGTCTTCCCAGTGAATCTATGTCCAGTCAAGTTGGCAATTAACTTTGGTACACAGTCAAAGGATATACATGTATGAGCACTTCACATGTATTATTGGCTTTTACATTCCTCAGTGGTAAATGTGAGAAAGTTCTCAATTTTAATTATGTGCAATAAATCTTCTCTAAAAGCTTTAAAATATTTTTTTAAAAATTCCATACATGTATACTGTATTTATATACTTTCCTCCCTCTATCTACCCCTTCTATTTCTTCCTGTGGCCCCTGACTTTCAAATTTATGACCTTTTCTGTGAATATATATATATTCACAGAAGATATATCTATATTTATATCTCTATCTCTATCTCTATCTCTATCTCTATCTCTATCTCTATATCTATATCTATATCTATATCACCTGCTGAGTCCACTTAGTGGTGTTGATATGTGTATGTCCTGTGTCTGACCACTTGGGATGGGATAACCTATCAGGGACTTATACCTAGAGAAACATGACAGGTTTTGTTGCACTTAGTATTTTGTTTAAGAAATATCTGCACATATCATGAAGAAGTTCTCTTGAACGGTTTTCAAGCATCTTTAAACAGTGTATGATTAGGCAAACATAGAGTCCTAGTATGTGAAGGTCAAGGCAAGTAGATCATGAATTCAAGAACAGCCTGGACTACAGAGCAAGACTCTATCTTTAAAAGAAACAAATATATATTCTGGATCTATGGCTGGGTCAAAGTTAATTTGGTACATAGTATGAGTAGACATGATGTCCATTTTTTCCAGACAGAAAGCACACCTTTCCTGCGCTTGGCTGCAGCGGCACCTGTTTTCAAGCCAGGCCAACAGCTGTGCAGCATCTGCTTTTGGACTTTCTACTCTGTCCCCATCTATCTATGATTTCTGCACCATAGTCCACATGATAACCCTAGTAAAATGTATTTCCATCTTATATTAAAGATGCCCAAATTTGACTGTTCTTCCTCATGACTATCTTGGATATCCATGTCCACTTCCAATTTATATTAGTGATAGATTTAGTTGGTTAATCTCCCTAAAAGCACGTGGTGGGATAACTATTTTCATTGACTCCATCAATCATATGAATAGATTTATTTTTAAATAAAATTGAGCTCCCAAATTAACAAATGTGTTACATCTTTTAATCAGCTACTTATTTAATTTTCCTAAGTGATATTTAGCATTTCTTTGTACATCTCTAGTATAAATCCTTACTAAATTCTTAGGACTTGATTTATGGTGCTAATTTAAATGAAATAATTTTTAAAAATCAGCTGAAACATTTCAATTTCAGCTGTAAAATTTCAATATACATATATATTTCAGAATGTAAACATAATTAGCTTTTGTCTATTAACTCCAATTTGGTTACCCTTTTCTTGAATTCTTTCTAGATTTTTTTGAAAGTGTGAGTGATTTTAATGTTGTCCATTATCCATAGGAAGGAGCTACTCCCTGCCCAGATCCCAGTGCTTCCAAGGTCTGAATACAACAGCAGGGCAGTAGGAAGTCTCAAGAAATGGGTCGTAGAGGCAGGGGAACCAGAACAGACAGCAGATGAACATTTTCTTCCTCCCTTTCTCTCAACAAACAATTCTGTGGAGAATACATCTGCCATATTGCAGTTGAGAAATTACCACACTAGCAGTTACACCAACTCTAGCATGAGTCTTCAGATGGACTTTGAGGAATTTGGTCACCTGCCAGGGGAGGCCCTGAAATCTTCATCACCCTTCCCTGACATCTTAGTGAAGGATGAACAAATCTGACTGGGACATTGGTTCATGCTCACAATCCCAGCTACTTAGGAGGCTGAGGCAGGAGGAGTATTGCTTGAGACTTGGAGGTTGGGGTCAGTCTGTATGTCACAGTGAGAGCCTGTTTCTTTAAATATAAGCAGATTTGGTTAAAGGTGTTCTAAATCACTAGGATCTGGCTGACTGTCCCCCAGCTTTCAGAACATGTTGGTATGACTTCCATTCCAAAAGGCAAATGGAGCTGAATCACGTGCTTTCTGTTATCTGTCACCATGGAAAACACAGGCCATCTGTGAGGCTCCCATTTTAACACCTCTCCCCCTTTCTCTTTATTTCTATTACTTTCTTGGGAAAAAAGCTGAGAAAGTAGAGAGGCTGGCACACACATGCTCTGACCTGTTGGTCCCAGGTATGCACACCCCGCCCATCTGGAGGAGGAATAAGTTTGCCAACCTGGAGAGAATTTTCAAGCCTTAGAAATGGAGGAAGAAGAAAAGCAAAAGATTCAAGCACATGTCAGCAGGTAAGGCAGCTGCTGGCCTTGTTTCTCATTGCCTGTTTATTGAGTTAAACTCGGCATCTTAATTTGTAGGATTTCAATGAAATGAAAAGGGAGACATAACATCAGAAAACGAGGAAATTTTAAAGAAATCATAAGATCCCACTACAAAAACCTATACTCAACAAAACTAGAAAATCTGGATAAAGTGGACAATTTTCTAGACAGATATCAGGTACCAAAGTTAAATCAGGATCAGATAAGTCATCTAAACAGTCCCATAACCCCTAAAGAAATAGAAGCAGTCACTAAATGTCTCCCAACCAAAAGAAGGCCAGGATCAGATGGGTTTAATGCAGAGTTCCATCAGTCCTTCAAAGAAGACCTAATACCAATACTCCTCAAACTATTCCGCAAAATAGAAACTGAAGGAACACTATAAATAAAACAAATTCTGTAAAGCCACAGTTACACTGCATATTCTCCCTTGGAGATGGAATGGTTTCTGTCTAATCAGGAACTTGTCAAAATATCCTTTCATAGAGGACTTCATAAGAGATTTTCTTCTACTTCTATCATGTTTAATATTCCAAATAGATTTTAAAAACTGGTTGAATGCATATTACTTTTAGCTTCATAAGATATCATATATTCTTAAGAGGCATTTAGCTATTATAAATTATTTTGATGGCACAAAAATGTCAATACTGAGTAGTATATTTTAAAATAAACTGTGTTAATTTAAAAACTAAAAACTAAAAAAGTAGCAATGCAAAAAAGACAAATTAGTTCAATAAAATTTTCTTTCTAAAAACAAAAACAAAAAAAGCAAGTCCTTATTATATCAGGAATCACTAAAGGCAAGAGCAATCCCAAGGCTGGAGTTTCTGCTGTGCATCAAATTTTTCTAATTTATACATTCCTGGGAAAGGTTCTGCTTTTCCAAGCACATGCTTGAATTGTTTAAAGTTCCTGTGATTATTTATCTGTTTGGGCCTATTGCTGCTATAATATTTATGTTTTGAATTAGCTTTGATATTATTTTGGCTTTCCTCCCTCATTTGGTCTATTAATTTACTCCTATTTTTAACTTTTTATACTATGTTTTCTAAACTGTACATTCTATTTATTTTCTCGCAACACATACCCTGACAAATTTCACAGGCAATCTGGATTTTAGTAAGAGTAGACTTCATTGGTGTCTCCCAACTCTCCTAGTAACAACAGAACTCCATTTTTCTCTCCTTCCCTTCCCCAAATCCTATATTATTATTGTTTGGTGTTTATCTTTAGTCTTTGAAGACCCATTGTTGGACATTTCTTTCTAAGAATTTCTTTTGAGGCAGGGTCTTGCTATATATGTGTCACCTAAAGCCACAATCCTCCCTCTGCTTTCCAAGTGCTGGAATTTCTGATGCATGGCACTCTGCCTCGCTAGACATTTTTTGAATGGAACGTTTGGTTGCCTGCCTTTCTACAAAGTTTCCCATTCACTGTTCTTGTCTGTGTTGGCTTCCATCTTTCTCATGGCCATCTTTCATCTGCAGAGTAAATGTAGTCCCTCTTTGTGGAAGTCACAAATCATCTTCATCCTTTATCTTACTCCGGCATAATGCTCTAGAATGACAATTTTCCCTCTGCACTTGGAAGATATTTCATCTTTCTCTGTCATGTCTTGGTGCAGATTTAAAGTGTATTGTCTTTCTAACTGCCCTTCTTTGCTATTTTCGCTTTTCCCTCTGTAAGCATATAAAGTTTTCTTTATGCTGATGCGGTTCCACATTTTCACAGCTATATGCTTTGAGTAGGTTTACAGCTTTATCATCTGCTTACACCAGGGCCCACTGTGCTGCCTGACTCAGAGTCTGCAGTTTTCTTACCAGTGTTCCTTTGAATATCACTTCTTTCACGCTCTTTATTTTCTCACTTGGAACTTTCATTAAATATACATTGATTTCCCTTGATTGGCTTCCATCTTTCCTAACCTCTCATTTAGTTTTTATCTTCACTTTCTATAATGAGTTTACCAGCAGTTCTTTGGATGCATATTTTAATTATTGACTGATATGTTTTTGACAGCTACTCCTCAACCCATTTTCCTTGTTAGTGAAATGATCCCACTTCTGATTGTAGACAGTCGGTTGCTGACTTTCAAATGCTCTTACTTTTCATTTAGTTCTGGACTAGTCTGGCTTTTTTCTTGGTTTTAACTCAGGGAACCCATGTGGAAAACCCATATTGGTGTTTGTGATTTTCTATCACTGCAACCCGCACAGGTGCTGCTGGTTTTGACTCCTCTCTTGTCCAGTTTTGTCCTTGTTCACCTGGTTTGTGTATCTCAAGCTCGTGCTCTCCAAGGTCTCTTAGAAAGAAATTCAACATGATGGTTAGAAATGCGTCTGTGAGAGGCATATTTCAATCTCAGTGCTAATTTCCCAATATTGATGTAAGGATACCCAGACCTCACATCTGCTATTTGCAAGAGCTGGGAAGCCTAGCTTTGTTTTGGTCAGATTGTTCCCAGGAGGACTAGAGGTAGGGAAAGCTTCATTCTCAGTTCTATGAGCCTTATTTCCTTTTTAATGGACTAGCCAGTCTTTCTTAAGTCTTGATTTGGTGCAATTTGATCTAAGAGTGGAACCTGAACTGCCTCCCAGGGGCCTCAAACCCCCGTTGCCTACAGTTATGGCTACGTCTGTGCTGATTTCTTTCATGGCCTATTTGAGCATCATTTCCTGCTCACTCTCCTGGCTTTGAGTTTAGTCTTCATTTTTAAGAGCTGAGGGTTTCGATTTCTTGCTTTTGAACTTGACATTTTCATATATATACATATATATATATATAGTATGTATATTAACATTTCTATACATTGAAATGAAAATCTGAGAAGCTGTTTCACACAAGTTTAACCATATTAATCCTATTTTCCTTTTCTTTTCTTTATGACCCTTCCCCTTTTCTTTCACTTATCCATTCCTTCTTTCCTTCCTCTCTCCCTTCATCCCTGCCTTCTTCCCTCCATCCCTCCTTTCTTTCCTTCCTTTCTTGACAAGGTCCCAAGTAGCCCGGGCTGGCCTCAAACTTACTATATAGCCAGGGCTGACCCTGAGCTTCTGCTCCCCCAGCTCCCCCTTCTGAGGGTTGGGATTAGAAACATGTGCCAGCATACCTGGCTAATGCAGTTTTGGGGATCAACTGCAGGACTTTGCTTTTGCAGTCAAGCACTCTAACAAATGAGCTACATTCCAAACCCCTTACCCTATCCTAAGTACAAATTTGATCACATTGTCTTCAACAGAGCCCCATTCACTTGAAGGATAAAGTCAATCTCCTTATCAGGCTACTTTATTAACTTCATAATGAAGTAAAATTCTGTCTCCCCAAAGTCTGTTAGAGTCGTGTCACAAATTCCAAATGTCATAATAGAATCACAGTGGTGCAGGCCTTCTACCTCAAAACTTCTAAACCCATCTGCATCTTTATTTTCATTATTAAAACTTCATTTAGAGGTGGGTGGCTCCTACCCCATGTTTCTATTTCTAGCAATTCTATTCTATGACCTTCAACTAAGCTGGAATCCCTTCTAAATCTGTGAGTTATAAATTTAAAAAAATACAAAATGAGTTTTCAAAGCACAGGGCACTTCATAATCCAGGTCACAAATTCATTAAATTAAACCAAAGCAAAGTAGGAGAATGAATATGTCTATTCATCTAAGAGGCCAGAGTGGTACTGTGTAGACATGAGCCACTGAGCCACCTATAAGCCACTGAGCCTCCTCTCAGTCCCACTGTCCTGTGTAGACCAGTCCTACACCTTCTTCAATCTCTGCTCAGCTCTGCTCTAAGGCGATCTTTGCCCAGCCCTCTTTTGGAAGGGTAGCCTGCTGTGGAGCTAGCTGTTATATTTTATGTGCTTCATTAGAGCAGGGAAATATAGTTTGCTGTGTCTAAACAAATCCTCGCTGCTAATGGGCCAAGAGCCTGAGAATGCAGAGTTAGAATTGCTGCAACATCAGAGAACTGAAAGGAAGGAAGAACAGCCCGAAAGCAAAGGAAGTGCACTCGGAAGCTTCATTCATATGTACTTTCCAGTGAATCAATAACTCGGAGATGTACAGTGAAGGGCAAAGCCGAGTTGATTGTAATCTTCAAAGAGTCGGCAAAAAGGAAAAGTAGCGGTGCAAATTACACTCATTCAAAGGAGCAAAGACACTTGGCTCAGACTGAAGACGATTGAACAGGGCTGGCGAAAATTCATTACTTCAGAAGAGATGGCAGAGGGAAGTAATAGACTCTGAAATGTGGGCATAAAAACTCTTCCCAAATATTTGTCTTCATACCTTCTCCCCCCCCAGCCTGGTTCTTGAGACTGCAAAGCTGTGCCCTAAGGTGGGTTTATGCATGTACATAAAGAAGGCCCCAGCCTTTAACTGACAAAACCAACACAAAAGTACTGTCCGAATCTGTAGCTAGGTTACTATCCCTAAACAAACCCAATTTAAGGCAAAAAATATTATTCACAATTTACCATCCATTATTCAACTTGAACACACTCCTTTTAATATACATTTGTTCTGTCTCTGTAAATACTAGAACAGAACAACATAATCAACTCAGCAAGGACCGAAACCCTTCTAAAACAAACCTGGCCTATGTATTTATTTATACATGGATGCACACACACACACATACACACACACACACACACACACACACACACACACACACACCTCACCCAATTCTCAGAATTCTCAGACATCTGTGTTCAATAACAAATTCCCAAAACAAAACTCTAACTGATTAAATGATCAAAGATATTTAAAAAAATATGTGCCTATACTGCCCTCTTGCAGGAACTTAAGTCTTGAGTTCAAATTGAGATTTCATTCACAAGATGATGGTTAGACCAGCTCACAAAAGGATTGCTCTACTATCAGGATGTACATTGTCCCTCAAGCAAGTCATCTCATTAATATAATCCATAACACATGCAGGTCATATATACATATGTGTGGTCTATGTATATGTATTGCACATGTATGACTTATTTCTATGAAAATAAAGCAACAGTGAAAATATGGAAAATGTAGTATATATTACATGTAGAGGAATCTGTTGGTTGTATATCATATATATACACATATATATGATAGGTAGATAGAAAGACAGGCTGACAAACAGATGAATGAATGATACTGGAAAGGCTTCTGTCCTCTAAGGAATAACTTGTATAAAAATTCAGCTTGATAAAGGCATTAAGCACAGATACATATTTATATTATTCATGTGCATAAATCGGTTTTTAAAAAAAATCAGAAAAGTTTACCCAAGTGAAAAAGTCCTGTGTCTTTTCATATATTTCAAACCCCTGGCTGTCAGGTGCTATGTGAACAGAATGTAGAACACCTAAGTAAGTGGTTTCTCTTACTTCACTCACACAGGGAAGAAATGTTCAAAAGGACATGACACCCAGCTTCCCATCATACTCCTCCACAGAAAGCAAGCGAAGCGACAGGGCACAGAAAGATGTACTCGGTGCCCTCCAGGATTTTGCAGTGAATCTGCAGCATATCATTATACGGTTCTCTGTAGAATCCCAGCAGTTGGTGTGAGCCTCATTTCCACAGTTTCACTTTGCCTGTCCTAATACAGGGGAAGGACCAGCCAGAGGAAAAGAGGCATTGGCTCTCAGAGAGCAGCTAAGATGCACATCTAACTCTACGCTGTACTCAGTCATCCTCTCCACACTGATGTCTGTATTTCATATAGACAAAATGTCTTCATTTAATCTATAGTTTCTATATTTATTTAATCACTACCTTTATTAATCTCCATATAATTAGTTTTATTTGATATAATCACGCCCATTCTTCTAGATCTAAGTCATTCTCTTGGCCACTGCCTCTATTTGTATGTGCATTCCTATACACATACATGCACTGCATAAACATCAAAGCATGTTTCTAGTTTTATAGGCCCAATTTGAGCTATTTCTCTTGTACAAAGCAATGAGAAAGAACAAATCGAGGCATTAAGAGGTAATTTTACAGGCCTTCTGCATGAAGTAAGGACAGCCTTCCACTGACTGAAAATTGGTAAGGAGAATGTTGGAAACAAAGACAAATGTCATGGTCAAGCAGACTCTAAGGTCAAGTGATATCTGTGTGATACTGCCTGTTTCTGGAGCGGGGGTCCCCTGTGTGCTACTCTTTACATCAGTTCCCTATGAGAGCAGTGCAGTAGCAATATGGCAGCTATAGTTGATTCTCAGACAATTTGTGAGAAAGTAATGAAGCTGGAATCAAAGGGTCTTTCACAGATGTTCTAGACTAACAAAGGGGTTGTGTGATTGAGCCCTTGCTCTCACCACTCATGGTTTATGGGCTACCTCTTCGAGTAGGTTGGATAAGCAAGGAATCTACCTTCATAGAGGGCAGTGCCTGGGCTGGAGGATGAAATCAGCTTAATCTGTTGGATGTTCCTCGAGCTCCAAAAGGAATCTGGGTGGTGGTAGGATATCACTACCTAAACTTCATGAGTCTGTCTCGTTTTATTTTTTATGAGAATATGTAAGTACCTCCAGTGATAGATCTACCCTTCTGATAAGTATCTCTTGTAGCCTTGATGAGTCAGTCTTCCTTCTAGCATTCTATCTTCTTAGGTCAGTGAATTAACTGTAGTCCATCTTTTCTACATAGAAAGCACTCTCTTTGTAGAGACATTTGGAATAAAATATATAGAAAGAGAAGAGACTACTTTGTGTATAAACTAGGAGTGTTAATAACATCTCTGACCTCACGGGGTAGGCATAATGACTTATTATGCAAAAGACAGTGTCTGCTGCACAATTAGCTCTTACTAGTGTTACTCTTTTGGGGAAATGCTGTGAATCTGTGAATTTAATTCTTCTTTATGTTTACTTTTATTTATCCAGAATCTGCATCAAAACCCAGATGAAGAGCTTGTCTTGTATTCTAACATTTTAGATTCCCATACTGGGTTTCCAACCTGAATCTTTTCACTTGATAGCCAATAGCCACATAGTACCCTTTGATTGAATTTCATGCCATTAAGATTCTAAATTTAGTTTCTGTGCTTGGTTTCATTGTGAGAATATTTCTAGATTCTTTTGATATTTGTATTTGTTTCTATATTGTTGTGTCTTGAAACAAGGTTTCATTGTATATTATGGGCTGATCTTTCTTTTTTGTTTTTATTGGATATTTTACTTATTTACATTTCAAATGTTATCTCCTTTCCAGATTCCCACCCCCCCGAAAACTTTTTATCCATCTCACATCCTCCTGCTTACATGAGAGTGTGCATTCCCCTACAGTGGGGTATCTAGCCTTTATGGAACCAAGGGGCTCCCATTGTTGCCTGACAAAGTCCTCTGCTACACACACAGTTGGAGCCATGGGTCCCTCCATGTGTACTCCTTGGTTGGTGGTTTATCCCTTCGGAGCTCTGGTTGGTTAATATTGTTGTCTTTCCTATGGGGTTGCAAACCCTTTCAGCTCCTTCAGTTTGGTGACTGTATATGGGATGGGTCCCCAGGTGGCACAGTCTCTGGATGGCCTTTCCTTCAGTCTCTGTGCCATACTTTGTCTCCATATTTGCTCCTGTGAGTATTTTGTTACCCCTTCTAAGAAGGACCGAAGCACCTACACTTTGATCTTCCTTCTTCTTGAGCTTCATGTGGTCTGAGAACTGTATATTGGAAATTCCAAGCTTTTGGGCTAAAATCCACTTATCAGTGAAAGCATACCATGTGTGTTCTTTTTTATTTGGGTTACCTCACTCAGGATGATATTTTCAAGTTCCATCCATTTGCCTAGGAATTTCATGAATTCATTGTCTTTAATCGCTAAGTAGTACTCCATTGTGTAAATGTACCACATTTTCTGTATCCATTGCTCTGTTAAGGGACATCTGGGTTGTTTCCAGCTTCTGGCTATTATAAATAAGGCTGCTGTGAACATAGTGGAGCATGTGTTCCTGTTATATGTTGGAGCATATTTTATCCCTGACCTCAAGCTATACTACAGAGCAATAGTGATAATAAAAAACAAACAAACAAACTCATGGTATTGGTACAGAGACAGGCAGGAAGATCAATGGAATAGAATTGAAGACCCAGAAATGAATACACACACCTATGGTCACTTGATCTTTGTCAAAGGAGTTAAAACAATCCAGTGGGAAAAAGACAGCATTTTTAACAAATGGTGCTGGTCCAACTGGCAGTCAGCATGTAGAAGAATACAAACCAATCCATTCTTACCTCCTTGAACAAAGCTCAAGTCCAAGTGGATCAAAAACCTCCACATAAAACCAGACACACTGAAACTAATAGAGGAGAAAGTGGGGAAGAGCCTCGAATAGATGGGCACAGGGGAAAAGTTACTGAACAGAACACCAATGACTTATGTTCAAAGATCAAGAATTGACAAATGGGACCTCATAAAATTACAAAGCTTCTGTAAGGCAAAGGACACTGTCAATAGGACAAACTAGCAACCAACAGATTGGGAAAAGATCTTTACCAATCCTACACCCGATAGAGGGCTAATATCCAATGTATACAAAGAACTTAAGAAAATAGACTCCAGATAATTAAATAACCCTATTAAAAATGGGGTACAGAGCTAAAAAGAGAATTCTCAACTGAGGAAACTCGAATGTCAGAGAAGCACCTAAAGAAATGTTCAATATCCTTAGTCATCAGGGATATGCAAATCAAAACAACCCTGAGATTCCACCTCACACCAGTCAAAATGGCTAAGATCAAAAACTCAGGTGATACCAGATGCTGGTGAGGATGTAGAGAGAGAGGAACACTCCTCTTTCTCTAAGATTCCTCAGCATGCAATAAGGATACATGCTCCACTATGTTCATAGCAGCCCTGTTTATAATAGACAGAAGCTGGAAAGAACCCAGATGTCCCTCAACGGAAGAATGGATTAAAAAAATGTGGTATATATACACAATGGAGTACTGCTCAGCCATTAGAAACAATGAATTCATGAAATTCTTAGAGAAATGGATGGAGCTGGAGAACATCATACTAAGTGAGGTAACACAGTCTCAAAAGAATACCCATGGTATGCACTCACTGATAAGTGGATATTAGCCTAGAATCCTGGGACACCAAAGACACAATCCACATACCAGATGATGTCCAACAAGAAGGAAGGAGTGGACCCTGGTTCTGGAAAGGCTCAAAGCATCAGTGTAAGGGGATACCAGAACAGGGAAGTGGGAAGGGGTGGATGTGGGAACATGGGGAGGGAAAAGGCCATGGGGGATATTTGGGGGACAGGGAATCAGAAAAAGGGAAATGAAATGTAAATATAGAATATATCCAATAAAAATATAAAAGAAATTCTGGAGGAAAAAAGATAATATAGAAAAAATTGTCAAACTGTATTTCAAGTAGGAAGGGTGGTTACTATTGCCTTGAGTTTTATCTTAACTACATGCATGTATATGCCTGAGGCCTTTAACGATGGGAAGCAAGAAGTATGTGATATGGTCTTTATAGCAGAATGATTTGTAATAATGAAGAATGGAAGTCTCTCACATGCCATACACAAGGGATTAGACACATGGCAATGCTCTGAGGAAATACAAAATACTGCATAATTGTGCTAAATAAAATTTCTGTGAGGCCACTGGGAAAAAAGGAACACTCCTCTAATTGTTGGTGGTTTTGCAACCACTCTGGAAATCAGTCTGGGGGTGTATGGACCGATCTTGAGACTGCACACTGGCAATTCAGTTGAGCATCACACGCCTATTTAGAATATAGGGTTTAAGTAGACGGCATTTCTTTTTAGAGGAGCAGAAATGGTACTAAAGGCTAGTATCTTCTAAAGCCATGGCAGGTGGCAAATGTCTCCCACCATTTAACTACTTATATGAATCAATCAGACTCCATATGGCAATCCAATCAGATATCCAGACTTTGAATTGGCAAATCTATATCACCAGAAAACTGGTTGACAACTACCTGAGCACATTATTTCAATGTTACCATCCCAGCACTCAGGAGGGTTAAGTGGAGGACTGGGAGTTCTAGGTCACTCTAGGTTACATACTGAGATTTCCTCTCAAACAAACAAATAACATTATGGCTGAACATTGAAATTTTTGCTTTGAACTAGACCAGTACTTCTTGAGTAACTGATTATGTAGGTTAAAAAGCCCTGGGGCCCTCAACAGTTGTCTGTTTTGGAGCAGGCACAGAACCACTTTTTGAAGGCATTCTTAACTCCTCCGTGGTTTGGAGAGAGAAAGAGAGAGAGAGAGAGAGAGAGAGAGAGAGAGAGAGAGAGAGAGAGAGAGATCACATTGAGTGACCATCCTTAGTTTCCTGAGATGGCACTAACTTTCTCTGAATGATACCCAGACTCACAGAGCTGTCTGTCACTAACTGTATGCTTCTGGGGCTGTATCCAGCCTTCTGCCACCAGCTAAGGCCTGTGGCTCTCTTCACCATCTTATAAAATCCTTAGGAGAGAACTATTTCTTTGAATGACAGTTGATTTTTCAATCTTCTCAGCTATAACTCCTCATTTCTTAGGAAGAACATCAGGAATATGCAAACACTGTAAAATCAGCACATTCATATGGTGTTATGCCTGGCTGCCTAATTTTCTTGAGACACAGTTTAATGATTTTGGTCAGATAACTACAGAGCTTTAACCTAAGCGGGTCTTTAAAGTGGCTCAGGCCAGTCCAATCTTAGACTGTTGGAGCTTGTGTCTGATTAACCGAGTGGCCTTATTTATTTTCAGGAGCCTCAAGCTCTGCCATCTGTAAGTAGTGTTAAGAAGAGTACCTGTTTCTGCAGCTTTTGTCAGATTGAGTGCCACTGACCTCCATTAATGATGGCCACTAAGCAGATGACCATGGCTATTACCACAGTGTCCTCTTGTGGATTCCAGTTGGAGAAATCTTCTATAGGTAGGGATGCAGAGAAGATACTGATATGAGCTCATGGCTATTATTATCTCACAGAGACCAGGTTCCTCAGGAAAAAGGCCACAGGCACTAAGAAGTTGAACATCATCTGAGGCCCAGCTTCAACATTTCAATGTCTTCAACCTGTCCTTGTTTACGTCGTCAGCCATGTTTTCTGCTGGCTCTTGGGCCCTTGTTGTTTATTTAATCTTGCTATATTTAATGATCTTTTATGGAACATCTTGAATCCAATGAAGAATAAATCTATTACATATGCAAACAGATAAAGAAATCCATAGCATATGGATTAGTGTCGTGTTGCCTATTATACTATTTATTCTGTTTAATGGATACTCTCCCTCCTGCATAAATAAAGTTTTGATCTATAGTTGAGGAGATATGAGAGTGGTGTGGGGGGGATTTAGTGGGCTGTAAAGATGTAATGAAGCAATCAAGACATTTTGAAGAAGCCTGGTGCTGATCTCAATACAAACTAAATTTAGGTCAGAAAAAAAAATTACAAAAAAGGAAAGAAATTACTTTAGAACTTATACTGCTTGTATTCTATGAAATCATTTACAGGAGGGCTAACATATGTGTAAAACTCTTCTATATGTTGAATTTGAGTTTCCAGAGAGAGTAGAGGAGCTTCGAACTTCTCCCTGAGGCAAAAGAGCAGCTGCGAAGGGTCTTTTCACAGAGTGTTTCCAGCTTATGTGTTTACCCACTGGCCTTTTAAATGTAAGAGAGAATCTTTATAAGTCATAGAATTCTGCAGAAATTCCCTCTGAAAAATCAGAAGCACAGTACTTGGTCCTGATTTGGAAAGAATCTGCTAAAGGTAGCCAGGTTTCTTTCTTTTCTGATAAACCTGCTGTGGCCGAAACAATTCAACATCTCCACGCTGCCTAAGCCAGCAGCCTGCTCTGGGATACTCTTAGATCAGAAGAACTGAAATAGCCAGCCTGGGTCGTGATAAAATGCCTAGCAATTACAATGGGAATGGCTCCCATCTGTGTTGTACTTCACAGCTTGTGACGTGTTTTCATAAATATTATCTTACATGATCTTGGTAGAAATGCTTATTTCAACATCTGTACTCTCTTGCTCATTTACAAGGTGGCTGGAGATGAAAGTATTTCCTCTGGAAATTTCATCGGTTAAAACTTCAACCCCCAGCACCACAGAAGCTGGCCTGTTTAAAGATGCATCTTTATGTAGTTGAGTTAAAATGAGGTCATTAGGGTGGATCACAATCCGATACAACTATCGTTCTTACTGAAGAAGTTGGAGATAGAGAGCTAGGAGAGATGATGGGACCCCAGGAAGCCATCTTGAACACATGTGTACCTACCTGTCAGAACTCCAAGACAGTATACTATGTACAATACAGCATGGTATATTGTTACAACAGCCCTAGGAACTGGTACAATAGACCTTTGTAGTCTGGCCCTCCTTTCCTCTTGTACCTTCTCTTATCCCTCATTCCAGTGGACTACACACTTCTGTCTACAAAGTCTATTGTTCACTGTTTGGATATAAAGCAATAAGAGGAAAACCATCCTTGACCAAGTTCCACGTACATTTCTGAGTCCTCGGGAAGCCAGGGTTTTCCTCCCTAAGGAACTCTAGGGAACTTTTCATTCACTTTGCTGTTACATTTTTTTCTAGTTGGTTCCTAGAAGAAAAGTGCTGAATTCAAATGGGAGTTTATGTCTTTAGATATAATAATTTGGGGGCATTTTTTTCATTTCACACACACACACACACACACACACACACACACACACACACACACACAGCATGTACAGCATGTACAGCATTTTGACACCTGGAGATCATAGTACAACTGCTGGGAGTCAACTCCTTTGACCAGGTGCTTTCCTGGGATTGAATTCGGGTCACCAGTATCGCACAGTAATCTGTTCAATTATCATTCTTTCTGTTGTTGTCTTTAAAAATACCCTGAATGGAGGCAGCTATGCTCACCTACTAGGAGTGATGACTAGAATTGGGGGGCATTTTGAGAGTGATGTGGAAACCTAATACAATAGAAATTCCCTGGAATCTATGAAACTGACCTTGGCTAAGACTGCTAGCTAGTAATAGGGAATATGGAACCTGAACCAACCATCTTCTGTAACCAGGCAAGGTGGTAAGCCTGGAATACCAACCCAGCCACAAAACCATGGACCTACAACCTGTCCCGCCTGAAATATGTGCTGGGAAGATGGTGGCTCAGAACTTATGGGAGTGACTAACTGGTCATTGGTCCACCTGAAGGAATGGCTAACAAAACATTGGTCCACCTGAGACCCACACCATGAGAGAGAGAACACATGGCTGACACTACCTGGATGGTCAGGAACCAGAGGCTGGATAGCCCAGAGATATAAGATAGAACCAAACATGACCAGCATGAAAATCAATGAAATGATTCCTAGTGATATTTGGTTATATTATAGACTGGAGCCCAGTCCAATTGTTATCAGAGAGGCATCATGCAGCAATCAGCAGGAGCAGATACAAAGAGCCTCAGCTAAACAGTAGGCAGAGCTTGGGGAACCCCAGAGCAGAAGGGGAGGAAGAGGTTATAAGATCCATAGAGCCTGAGGTTACCATGAGAATATAGCCCACAGAATCAGATAAGAAGGGGTCTTAGGGGCTCACAGAGACAGAAGCAGCAGCCAAGGAGCCTTAATGGGTCTGAACTAGGTCCTCTGGTTATGTTTTGCAGTTATGTAGCTTGACTTTCTTGGAAACTATTAACACTGTTGGGTGTGGGAGTGACTCTGACTTACTTGCCTGTGCTTGGGAACCTTTCCTTCCCACTGGATTGCCTTGTTCAGCCTTCATATGAGGTATGCGCCTAGTGTCATTGTAACTTGTTATGCTATGTTTGATTGATACCCCTGGGAAGCCTGCTCTGAAGGGAAAATGGAGGAGGAGTGGATCTGAGGGAGAAGGGAGGAGGCAGGGCTTTGGAGGAGTGGAGGGAGGGGAAACTGAAGCCAGAATGTAATATATAAGAGAAAAGAATACATAAATTAAAAAGTACAAAACCAAAAGGATCATGAGCTCCAAGGGTTATTAGACCCTCCTCCAATAAAATCTTGTGGGGGAGGGGTAGAGGTGGCGCTGTATGAAGACATCATTCACATGGTTACTGTGATGATTTCTTCTGCCTCTATGAGTGTGTTTTTATTTCTTTTAGGCTGCACCTCTCAGAGGATTAGCTAGAAGTTCTGCACCATAGACCACTACTCAAAAGGTTTGTGTTTGTCCTTGGTTTGGGTAGAGTCTACAACAGCCTGGCAAGCAGAATGTGGAATGCTGGTTCTCAGGCCTCAGGAGTCCAGCACCTTCTTCTCCTGCTTCACATTTTGTTTCCTCTCTGTGGTGAATTCTCTTTCACACCCTACCCAGAGACTGCTATTCTAAGGAAACAGACGAAGGAGGAATGAAGGAATCAATGCACGGGCACCGTGCTTAACCTGTGGCCACAGGACTGGAGTCGTAAGCTCTCAGGGTGCTGCATGTAGCAGGAGGCCTAAGAGCCCTTCCTCAGGCCACCTCTGAGTCCAAATCTCCTTCCGTGATTCATGAGGCCCCAGGGCAATAGGATGTCCGAGCTTTTGTGTGACCTACATGGGTTTCCCGACTGGGCAAAGCAGAGCTTAAGTTTACGCATATTGTCTATGTGCCTTTGAACAAGTTGTTTAATCTCTTAAAATTCAGTGTTCTATTCTCTAAAATAGAAATGTCTTTAGCTGGCTTAAACAATGGACTTAGTTAAACTAAATATAGTTTTCGGGGTCAGGAGACATAACGGTTTTCCACAGAGACAACTATAACATCACTCAGAGGTATAGGCCCCAATCCTTCTATACCTGAAAGCAATGGGCTCACATCTTGGTGAGCACAAAGCCAAAATAAGCATGGGCAATGAACAAAAGAGGAGAGAACGCTGTGTTATCTGCAGCAGGCATGAGCTATTTCCTCTCCTGGGCTCAGTGATTTTATTAGAAGGAGCCTATGCACATCTTTAGATGAAAGTACTTCGGCAGATCCTTTCTAAGACCGCACAGTTAAGGCCATAATTCAAGAGAGATGGCAGATGCATTTAGGGGCATGGAACACAGGGTAAGGTTAAATGCTGAACAGGGGTGCCTATGGACATGCACCTTGGAGTATGTATATACACCTGCAGTGTGTATTATGATGCTTTACCTGAAGAACATAATAATACATTGAACTTTGTTAACAATTGGAGATTGTCCAGGGTCTTCTGGACATGACAGTGCACCTGTATTCTTAAACTCACAGTAGCTGTGATTGCCAGAACAAGACTTTCACAATATCAAGCCAGTCAACGTTCAAGCATTGAAGAGAGAAGTATTCACGAGACACCCATGCCTAACTGAGAAGCTCTAGACACTTGATGGCTTCTGGAAGAGGGAGAGTCAGGTTGTTCTGAAGGCTGAGTCTCCTGGACATTGAAGACATTCCAGAATATGGCTTCATACCCCGGAGTATATGGGCAGCACAAATTGGCCCTGAAGAGTTATTAAAACACAATTAGTAAATGAAGTTGGAGGTGTGATGAGGATCTGGGGTGGATACTGGAGGAGTTATGGGAGGAGTTGAAGGTAAATATTATCAAAATACATTGTATGAAATTCTCAAAGAATTAATAAATTATTTTAAAGTGAAATTTTTTTCTTGTTCAAAATTTTATTGTTTTCATCTTTAAAATTACTTAGAATGAGACACATGTCATGGTAATTTGGGCAAGAGAACTCTATTCGAACACCCTCAAATAAGGAACCTGTTAAAGTGAAAATATGAGCAAGCCAAAAATAAAACAAATATGAGTTTATCTTTAGAGATGCCTACCTAGCTTAGTGGCTAGTATCTCATGCCAAAAAAAAAAAAAATACTAGTGTGTCTGCTCAGACCCCTTAAACAGGGTAGATGATATAGCCAGGCATATCCCTAACATACAGAATGTATTTCCTTCAGGAAACCCAGAATTCTGGAATTTGGCAGAACAAAGCCCAAAGCCTGCACTCCACACTGAATGACTCACCGCCGTTAGCTAACAGCAAGTCCTCCTGAAAATTGATTACTGCAATTTCGTCAGCTAAGTGGAAGCACAAACAGTTTTTCCTGCTTTCATAAGCAAAGGCCTGAAGAGCCTTCTTCTTTAGTGAAAACTTGAGCAGTCTCAGGCCCCCTGCACTTGGAAGTAGGTAGAAAGGCAAACTAGCCGTATCAGCCTCTCTCCTAACCAACCTGGCTCTTAAGTCCAGTTGTATGAATGATTATCAGACCCAAGTTACTCATTTCATAAGCACAAAGGTGTTTTCCCAAACACGTAGTTCCTTCTTAGCAGCAACAATGAGGCCAGAAAAAAAAACCCAGCACAGGACAGTGGGTAATGCACACCTCAAGAAGGAATCTGACAACAGCTGGGAAGGCTTGGTGTCCCACGTTTGGCTCTGTTCTCGCTAAATGAGTGAATTAAAAGCAACTTGCAAAGTGAACTTTCAGGAAGCCTAAAAGGTCTCATCTTTCTGAGTGCAGGGATATTGCTTAAATTGAAGAAGATTTGAAAGTCCACTCACTTCCTCTCAGCCGCCTGTCGCATGCTTTGAGAAGCAATGATTTCACAGTAACAGTCAAAGTGCCTTTAATGAATGACTAT
The DNA here is from genome assembly GCA_964023405.1 of Apodemus agrarius. Taxonomy (NCBI): domain Eukaryota; kingdom Metazoa; phylum Chordata; class Mammalia; order Rodentia; family Muridae; genus Apodemus; species Apodemus agrarius. The sequence goes on from OZ030019.1 coordinate 58,558,199, forward strand.
TAAAATTAATTTCACCTCATTTGAGCCATGGGATGGAAGGTCAAAACAAAATCATCTTCTTTGCTTTTAAAGTGCGTTCACTAAGAAAACCCTAAATTACCTCTGTTAGATCGACACTGGCAGCCCAAAGTATGGCTCTGACTTATTTGTTCCTGACCTGGGAAGCAGGTCATGGAGAGGAAACTGCAGGGGCGGCCGCAGCAGCACCCGGGTCCAAATGGCAGCTGCTTCTTCACAGACATTGTATCTGCAAACCAGTACATGGTTTGTAACTGTCAGCACGTTCCAGGCAGCAGATTGATGGCCAAGGCATTTGTTGCTAAGAACATAGTCAGTATACATGTGTTTAACAGTGCAAAATCTTTACCATGTAGCTGATGGTTCCAACACTGTCCAGGAAGAAAGTAAGTGTCAGATAGCACCCTTAGCCATTAAGTGTTAGAGCAATGGACTTGGTGTGCCATGGGTAAACTTATCAGGCATGTTTGACAGATGCCACTTGGGGTAGCTTAAGTATAAACTGCTTGATCATGAGTGGAAATGTGTTCCCTGGGTCCCCCTCATTCTGGTGGGGTTCTCCTTGGGAACACAGTGTGACAGCTTAGTAGAATTATGAGACCTCTGACGGCAGAACATGAAAACAAGGGAATAAAATGCATGATCAATAGGCAGAAGAGGCCTCTGTACCCGCCCCTCCCGGGTGAGCATCAGGAGCACGAATGCCTTTCCTAGTCAGCCTTCTTCCCACACAGAGGAGAGGGCCATGCTTCCTGTAAGAGTCACTAAACCTAGAAACAAACCGAAAGTCCCTATGGAAAATGGAATGAGCTGTTTTCTCAGACGCAGAGCAAATCAGTCTTGAGGAAAGGATTCTATGGAACAAAAGTACAGTCACAAGATGGCAGAAGGTAGAGGTCTCGCCCTATTAATCTTTATTTATACCAAAAAGGAAATAATTGGCTAATATTTTACTAATAATGGACTAAATCTATTTATGGTTCAAAGAATATATCTCTCACATTGCAGAACGACTCCCTATAAATATTTTGTTTCTTTTCTTCTCCCTCTCTCTCTTTGTCTCTGTCTCTCCCTCCCTCTCTCTCTTTGTCTCTGTCTCTCTCTATGTCTCTGTCTCTGTCTCTCTCTCTGTCTCTCTCTCTCTCTCTGACAGGGTCTCACTTTTTTAACTTAGGTTGACCCTAGACTCACAATCCTCTTGCCCCACTCTCTTGAATACTGGGATCATTGTGCCCAGGCACCACAGCAGTTCTTACACAGCAGTTAGCTGTTGGCATCTAAGGTACCTTAGCGCCCAAAGCATGATGGCTGTGTTCCATTCTGGAACGGCTACAGCAGAGAGTGAAAAAGTCTGTCCTTTTCCTGACCCCGCTAGACCAGTTCAGTGTTTGGCCCTTTAGTGTTCCGGTTTGCACAGATAAAGCAAATCATAAAAAGATTACCAAAAGACGGTTTTCATTTCATTCATTTCTGGGCCATTCATCACTTTTAGAGATAGAGGTCATGAAGACTTTCATACTTATCAATATTTTTCCCAGGTAGAATGTGGTTTAGATGTAGCTCAAATTGCAAATCATAAGAAAGTCTTGCAATAGGCTTCCTAGATACAAGATTGGAAACATAAATTATCCTGTATTAAGACAGTGTCTTTATAATAGCAAAAAAAATCAGTTTTTATTGGGTGGAATACAATTTAGCATTGCTGAAGCTCCCTGTGATATAACCCTCAATAACCTTTTGATAATATCACTGACATCTTGATATAACCATCAATTGGCTTGTAAAACTCAACTACCAAAGACGTATTTTCCAATATTTTTGGCAATGTAATTTTACATCTTGGAAGACAATTCTAGAATTTCCTGGAGCACGCCCCACAACACAGTGCACTCCCTTTTACTCAAACATGGTACTTTGTAAAACAATGCTCAAGGACTGGAGGCTTGGCTGGATATGTGATGATGGTGATGAATTTAACTTGTTAAGGGTGTGATAATAGTACTTGGATTTTATTATCATCAAAGGCCCCTCCCTTTTCTACCCTCTCTATATTTCAGGATTGTAATTGTAATTTGTTGCAAAAAGATACAAAGGAATATTGTATCACCAGGGGGAAGTGCTGCAATTTGAAGACAGGTTATATATTATTAATTGTCAAGGTTGAGGGATATGTACATGGGGATTATTATACTCTGCTCTTAGTTTCTGTAAGTTTGAGCTTTCTTTTACTTTCTACTTACTCCCCCATTTAAAATTTATATTTTAAATTTTATATATTTATTATATATATATATTATATTTCTAGATTGTATATATTATATGTTATATAATATATTATCCATATGTTATATATACATAATATACATGCTATATATACAATATATGTTTATATATGCATACATATAATATATAACATACTCTATACATATATAATGGGCATATTATATACACATATATTACATATACATATTATCTTCATAATATAATGCATATATTATAATACATATTATACCAAGTATATAATTATTTATAAACTACAACCATATAATATTATATATAATATAACATATATCTTTATATTATATATTTCTATATTTTAATATTACATATTAAGTTTTTTATTATATATTACAATTTTATATTACAATTATTTTAGATTTCCTTTTGCTGTTTTCATCCAAGGGCAGCATCACACCGCCCCTCTCTCCTCCAACTTCTCCCATGGCTCAGTGGCTCAGTTTCCCTCCCACATCAGGATTTCCTTTTAAAGAGATGATGGTAGAAATCAGAAGTCATGGGTTGACAGTTATAGCTCAGTGGGTGGCATGCTTGCCTAGCATACAGGAAGCCTGAGAATGACCCCCGGGACTGCATATACCGAGTGAGGCAACCCGTACTTGCAAGTCCTGTACCCAAGAGGTAGAGGCAGGAGGATGAGAAATTTAAGTCCTTCCTTGGCTACATGGTGATTTCACAGCCAGCATGGGATCCTGTCAAAAAGAAAATTAAAGAGTTCCCATGCTGTAATAATCAGCAGCCTGGGGGAATAGGCCCCACCCATTCTCATGAGAGCAACACTAACTTAAATGCCCTAAGGCAAGACATGAGTGAAAGGGGGCCTTGCTGGGAAGAAAAGATTTGCAGGGGGGAGGAGGCAAGAGAGGATAATGCGAAGATAATCATCAAAGTTCATTCAATATCTGCATGAAATTGTGAAAGAGTAAATAAATAGCAAATAAAACTTATCACAAGTCACTAATATGCATGACTTAACTCAGCCTATTTGTAACAAGAACACAGAAACTGTAAAATCACCCGCTCTTTCATGTGTGTGTTTAACAATCAGAGAAAAAGAGATAAGGAGACAGTTCTCACTTGTCCTCAAAGTTCTGTTAAGAGTTACAGAGATGCAGAGAGGGATTTGCCGTGCTTCGATAATGGAGAGTGCTGCGACCCTCTCGCACAGCGGAACAACTTATAAAATTGGTCCCTTGTGACCCGCAGCTCAGCTTTGAAGGTCACTGAGTTCCAAGAGCATCTAAAGCCTCAAGTAAAACCTCGAGAATAGAAATAATCAGCTAGCTTTATCTGAAATGTGTCAGTGAGAATTTCAATCATGAGAGGGCAAACTGTAGGTGTTTTATCTTATGTCCTCTTGGGTTCCTCCGTGGTCCGGTATAACCCCTACTCAGCAGAGCTTCCCAACAGGTGTGAACTGCAACAACTAGACATGTAAATGAGCACAGTCAGGAAACCATTCTCAAAATGTGCGCACCCAATCACTCTCAATAACACATAGCGAAATCCCATGGTAGGGCGAATCGACTGTCACAATCCATCACGTGACCTCTCATTAATTAATTGAAAGCTCTCCATCAGGGAGGAGGGGGGGCAAAGGAGAATGTCACGGTGGCCACTGGCCAAAGGACACCAGGGAACCTGCAGAGGTTTCTGTTGGAGATATAGTACCAGACTGTGAAAGGAATGGAGATCGAGAACTCTGGGCAACAGTGCTAACGCTCATTCCCAAGCCGCATGTCCTTGGGGAGGGCATGGCCCCCATCAGAACTTGTCAGTCAACTTGTGAGTGCAGGGATGGGGGCTTCTCCAGTTCAGAAATCCTGTGCTTTTTCTCACTGATCTCTCTACAAGTGTCAAGAAAATGGATCTTAATCTTTCTAAATAAAAAATTACATTTAAAAGAATGACTAGGGACAAAAGGGTAGGCATCTAACAACCACACATAAAGACACATAAACATTTGCCCTGAATGGCACTCTACAAAATGCAGTAAAATAGGTTAATATCGGATCATTATTTGTTTCATCAAATAAGTTTAGAGAAGAAACATCAGGCAGGGAAGGCCATTAGCCACATAATATGCAAATGGAGTTGGCACTGGGTTGTGTGTAAGACTTCTGCTAATCTTGTTTTCTCACAAATACTGACATTACAGCTGGGGTGTCTTGCTGTCTTTCATCTTTGAGCCTCTCTGACCCTTCCTTCAGTTTTGCACCCCTGCACTGCAATGGCCTCCCTCTAAGGATCATTCCTTTATTTTCCAGTGTAGAAACATGTCTACATCACTGTATTTACTTGTGTGGCTCATCATTGCAAGGCCCTGCTTGGTTCTCCTGCCTGTCAGAATAGCATGGGCTATGACATCACTAATGCCCAGCCGACTTTCAGACATGGCAGACAACTCATACTTACTTAAAGATTCACGACACTAATCTTTTAGGATCTCACATTCCCCTATTCTTTGGTCCAAAAAGGCTTTTTCACTTACCAAACTCTACAGAGAAAAACTTTGTTTTTCCATTACTCAACTTAAAATGTCATTCTTAAATTCATCTGGAGCAACAAAAAACCCAGGATAGCTAAAACTATTCTCAACAATAAAAGGACTTCTGGGGGAATCAATATCCCTGACCTCAAGCAGTACTACAGAGCAATTGTGTTAAAAACTGCATGGTATTGGTATAGCAACAGGCAAACAGATCAATGGAACAGGATTGAAGACCCAGAAATTAACCCACAGACTTATGGTCACTTGATCTTTGATAAAGGAGCCACAACCATCTGGTGGAATAAAGATAGGCTTTTCAACAAATGGTGCTGGTTCAACTGGAGGTCAACATGCAGAAGAATGCGAACTGACCCACTTTTATCTCTTTGCACTAAGATCAACTCCAAGTGGATCAAGGACCTCCACATAAAACCAGACACACTGAAACTATTAGAAAAGAAACTTGGGAAGACCCTGGAGGACTTGGGCACAGGGGAAAAGTTCCTGAACAGAACACCAATAGCTTATGCTCTAAGATCAAGAATCGACAAATGGGACCTCATAAAATTACAAAGTTTCTGCAAAGCAAAGGACACTGTCAGAAGGACAAAACGGCAACCAACAAAGTGGGAAAAGATCTTCACCAACCCCACATCTGACAGAGGGCTAATATCCAATATATACAAAGAACTCAAGAAGTTAGACCACAAAGAACCGAATAACCCTATCAAAAAATGGGGCACAGAGCTAAACAAAGAATTTTCACCAGAAGAAATTCGGATGGCCAAGAAACACCTTAAAAGATGTTCAACATCATTAGTCATCAGGGAAATGCAAATCAAAACAACCCTGAGATTCCACCTCACACCAGTCAGAATGGCTAAGATTAAAAACTCAAGAGACAACAAGTGCTGGCGAGGATGTGGAGAAAGAGGAACACTCCTCCACTGTTGGTGGGATTGCAAAATGGTAAAACCGCTCTGGAAATCAGTTTGGCGGTTCCTCAGAAAATTGGGCATGTCACTTCCAGAGGACCCTGGCATACCACTCCTGGGCATATACCCAGAGGATTCCCCTGCATGCAATAAGGACACATGCTCCACTATGTTTATAGCAGCCTTGTTTATAATAGCCAGAAATTGGAAGGAGCCCAAATATCCCTCAAAGGAGGAATGGATACAGAAAATGTGGTATATTTATACAATGGAATACTACTCAGCAATTAAAAATAATGAATTCATGCAATTTGTAGGTAAATGGTTAGACCTGGAAAATATCATCCTGAGTGAATTAACCCAATCACAAAAGAATGCACATGAAATGCAATCACTGATAAGTGGATATTAATGAGCCCAGAAGCCCTAAATACTCAAGACACAAATAGCAAGTCAAATGATTCCCAAGAAGAAGAAAGGAGAGGACCCTGGGCCTGTAAAGATTGCATCCAGTTTAGTAAAGAAACCGAGGGGGGAGGGGGAATGATTGGGGAACAGTTGGGGGGGGAGAGGAACTATGGGAAGTATGGTGGGTGGGAACTGGGAAAGGGGAAAGCCTTTGGAATGTAAACATAGAATATAGAAAATAAAAAAAAAAAGTTCCTCAGAAAACTGGACATGATACTTCCGGAGGATCCAGCCATACCACTCTTGGGAATATACCCAGAAGACTCCCCAGCATGCAATAAGGATACATGCTCCACGATGTTCATAGCAGCCTTATTTATAATAGCCAGAAGCTGGAAAGAACCCAGATGTCCCTCAACGGAGGAATGGATACAAAAAAATGTGGTATATATATACACAATGGAATACTATTCAGCCATTAGAAACAATGAATTCATGAAATTCTTAGAGAAATGAATGGAGCTGGAGAACATCATTCTAAGTGAGGTAACCCAGTCTCAAAAGAATACCCATGGTATGCACTCACTGGTAAGTGGATATTATCTTAGACTTGTGGGACACCAAAGACACAATTCACATACCAAATGATGTCTGACAAGAAGAAAGGAATGGATACTAATGCTGGAAAGGATCAAAGCATCAGTGTAGGGGAATACCAGAACAGGGAAGTGGGAAGGAGTGGATGAGGGAGCAGGGGGAGGGAAAAGGGCATGTGGGACCTTAGGGGCGTGGGGAAACAAAAAAAAAGGGAAATGAAATGTAAATATAGAATATATCCAATTAAAAAAAAAGGAAAAAAAAGTATTATTTCAACCAGCCATTGAACTGAGCACAGGGTCCCCAACGGGGGAGCTAGAGAAAAGACCCAAGGAGCTGAAGGGGTTTGCAGCGCCATAGGCGGAACGATACGAGCCACCTAGTACTCCCTGAGCTCTCAGGGACAAAAACATCAACCAGAGTGCCCATGGAGTCACCCATGGCTCCAGATGCATAGGCAGCAGAGGATGGCCTTGTTGGACACCACAGGGAGGAGAGGTCCCTGGTCCTGGAAAGGCAATATGCAGCAGTGTAGGGGAATACCAGGACAGGGAAGCAGGAGGGGGTTGATTGGGGAACAGGGGGAGGGGAGATGGCTTATGAGACTTTCAGGGGGGGCAGGAAAGGGGAAATCATTTGAAATGTAAATAAATAATATATCTAATAAAATAAGTAATATTTATCCAGTAAAAAATTCTGATTTTTACATTTCAATATTTTTCCTTAGGAATATGTAGTATGGTACCATGTTGTGATGCATAACTGAATATTTATTTATTAATTTTTTGATTGATTGATATACTTATTTATTTATTTTTCTTTTTATTAGATATTTTCTTTATTTACATTTCAAATGTTATCCCCTTTCCACGTTTGCCCTCCAAAACCCCCCATATCCCATCCCCCTTTCCCCTGCTTCCTAGCCCACCCACTCCCATTTCCCCGACCTGGCATTCCCCAACCTGGCATTCCCCTACACTGGGGCAAGGAGCCTTCACAGGTCCAAGGGCCTCTCCTCTTGCTGATGTCTGACCCGGCCATCCTCTGCTATCCTATGGCCGGAGCCATGGGTTCCTCCATGGGTGCTCTTTGGTTGGTGGTTTAGTCCCTGGCAGCTCTGGGGGTATTAGTTCGTTAATATTGTTGTTCCTCCTATGGTGCTGCAAACCCCTTCAGCTACTTGGGTCCTTTCTCTAGCTCCTCCCTTGGGGACTCTCTGCTCATTCAATGGTTGGCTGAGAGTGTCCCCTCTGTATTTGTCAGGCACTCACAGAGCCTCTCAGGAAACAGCTATATGAGGGTCCTGTCAGCAAACACTTGTTGTCATCCACGACAGTATCTGGGTTTGGTAACTGTATATGGGATGGATTCACAAATGGGGCAGTCTCTGGATGGCCTTTCCTTCAGTCTCTGCTCCACACTTTGTCTCTGTATCTTTTCCCATGGGTATTTTGTTCCCCCTTCTATGAAGGACCGAAGTAGCCACACTTTGGTCTTCCTTTTTGAGCTTCATTTCTTCTGTGAATTATATCTTTGGTATACCAAGCTTCTCAGCTAATATCCACTTATCAGTGAGTGCATACTATTTGTGTTAACTGAATATTTAAAATAGTCTAGGTAAAGTATGGTGTCCAATACAGTGGATATAGTAAGTGTTTTTATTTATTTAAGTATTGTTTATGTGTGTGTGTGTGTGTGTGTGTGTGTGTGTGTGTGTGAGAGAGAGAGAGAGAGAGAGAGAGAGAGAGAGAGAGAGAGAGAGAGAGAGAGAGAGAGGCAGAAACAAAGTGACAGGGAGACAAAGGAAGCTATACTATATGTGCTGCCCTGCGTGAGTGCTGGGAAATGAACTCAGAGCCTCTGGAAGAGCAGAAAATGCCCATAGTCTCTGAGCCATCTCTTTAGCCCCTTGAATGCATTGTAGATGGATATTTTCGTCTTATAATGTATTTATCAGACACCTTCCTTTAAATCATCCCAGAGATCAGGGAGACTGGCAAACACTCAGAATTATGAACTAATACATGAAGGGGAAGAAATTATTTTTCTATACTGTGCTAAAAGGACATCACGTTTGAATTTGTGTAGGACTGTTTATGATACAAAACTGATTTTAGTATCTAACTGAAAAAAATTAATGCTACCTAAAGGAAAAAAATTATGGTATTAAATTTTCATATTTTAAAAATGCCTATAAAACAGAAAACCTGACTGTCCTTTCCCATGCTCACCTCCACCCTTCTCTGTAGAGCATCTGTGAGGAGGAGCACGAGGAGATAGCTGTCACGGTTGGTAAAGTTTAATCTTTGAAGATTGGAAGAATAATCCTCTACAGGAAACGAACACTGAAAGCACCTCTGCTCTCCCTCCCCTCCCTCCCTCCCTCCCTCCCTCCCTCCCTCCCTCCCTCCCTCCCTCCCTCTCTCTCTCTCTCTCTCCCCGCCTTCCTTCCTTCCTTCCTTCCTTCCTTCCTTCCTTCCTTCCTTCCTTCCTTCCTTCCTTCCTTCCTTCTTTTTCTCTTTCTTTCTGGTGTTTTAGGGCAGGGCTTCTGTATACCTATCCTGGAACTTTTTCTGTAGACTACACTGACCTCAAACTCAGAGAGATACACTTGCCTCTGATTTTTGAATACTGGGATGAAAGGCGTGCGCCAGAACCCCCTGGCAGACTCTCTCCAAGCACAGCATTGTTCTGTGGTCTGTTGGGGTTTCACAGGTCTGCTCATTGCAACACTTGCTTCAGGATTGGTTTTACTTCAGTTAACAGCTTTACATCTTTTAGTAAGAAGCTATGAGGTCTCTGCCCAGGCTCCTGTCTCCTAATAAGTACAGACTTCCATCCCTTGTTTCCATGTTGGCTGTATGGATGGAGTAGGAGTTATGGTAGATAAATGTCACCATTTTACTAACGTTGATTTGGGTACTTTTGTGTAACATTTAACTAAACTTGGAAAGGTAGAGATACTTATTTGGTGGTTATCATAATAGTGGGACAGCTAAGACAAATAAGGCGATAATAAAATATCATATAAAATATTGTATTCTAAAGTGCTAGAATTTATAATACCAGAGTCATGGCAGTCCTAATAGTGAGCTATTAAAACTGAGTTGTTGAGCTAATAAATTTTGGGTTCCATTTTTTGATCTTCATCCCTTACTTTATCTGGAATGTTTAATTTATATCCTCCCTTGACTCTACTTTCTTGTCTTGTATCCACATTATACAAATTTTTCATGTCTTCAAGGTCTGGGCCAAGTATGATTGATACCACTCTAGACTTTCACAACTACAGGGTAGTTATTTTTTCCCAGAACCCCAGTGGGAACTTGGGTTATGTTACTGTTTGTTCAGTTATTTGATCATTAAATGCACTTTCAAGAGACCCATAGACACTACAAACTCGCATTACTTTCTTTTGCATTTTATAGAAATATGTTGTAATCTCTTTTATGTGAAAGACTTGTCAAAACAATCTTTGTGTCTGATTTTCGCACTCCACAAAACATTTTGGTTGTAATTATTGTTAGTTATCTGCCTAACTCGTTTCCCCTTCTTCTTTTCCTCCTCCTCCTTTTCTTCCTCTTCCTCCTCTTCTTCTTCCTCCTCCTCTTGCTCTTCCTCCTCCTCTTGCTCCTCCTCCTCTTCTTTTTTCTTCCTCTTCTTCCTCCTCTTTTTCCTCTTCTTCCTCCTCTTCCTCTTCTTCCTCTTTTTATTCCTTTCTCTTCTTCTTCCTCTTCTTCTCCTCTTCTTCCTCCTCCTCCCCCTCCTCCTCCTACACTTCTTCTTCTTCTTCTTCTTCTTCTTCTTCTTCTTCTTCTTCTTCTTCTTCTTCTTCATCTTCTTCTTCTTCTTCCTCTTCTGTGTTAGAATTTCAGTTTGGAATAAGCATTGTCTCCCTATAGAGTTCTTTAACATATGAAACATATAAACAAATTTGAAAGGAGAAGTAGCAGTAGCATAATAGTGGGCACTTCATTACTCCACTTTTAACAATGGAAACCTATCCAGACAGGAAGTTGAGAAGGAGACATCAGACTTGATAGACATTTAGCCCAATGAGTTTACAGACCACTCATTTCCAGAACCTTCCATCCATAACAACAGATATGCATACTTCCTGAGAACCACCGACACCATTCATCATATTGTATGACACAAAATAAGTCCAAAAAAATCTAAGAAAACTAAAATAATAGCATTTCCTTTTTTAGCCACAATGCTATTAACTAAAAGTCAGTAACAGGAGTAAGGTTCACTAATCTTTATATACATTATGTCCCCAAATAACCAATGAATCAAAAATAATGAGAGAAATTAGAAACTGTATGTATAGACACAAAATGGAGGTATAATGACTCAAATAGAGGGTGTTGAACGAGTAGTTTTAAGGGTCAAGTTTATAGTGACAAAAATCTCACAAGAAAATAAAACCTCAACCCAATATTATACCTCTAAAATATATCAAGAAAAACACAAATTAAATCCAAATTAAAAGAAATTAAATTACAATGATCAGAATAGAAATGAACCAAGTAGATTTCAGAAAAAAAGAAAAAATATAGAAAAGAATCATGAAAAAGATCAACAGAACTAAGAATTGTTCTTTTTAAAACAAATGCTTGGCTAGACTAAAATATTTTTAAAAGATACAAATAAAATCAGAAAACAGAGGCACCATTGCAGCAGATGTTACAAAAATGTAAAAGGCAGTGTTAGTAATTGTAGGACCAAAGATAGAGAGCCAGGGAAAACAGCAAGCTTCATAGAAATATTCAGCCCACCAGGATTCATCCAGGGAGAAACAGAAAGCCAGAGTGGGTTTATAACCAAGAGATAATAATAATAATAATAATAATAATAATAATAATAGTGATATTGATAATGATAATACTTCCCAATAAAGAAAAAACTAGGACAATATAGCTTTACGACTGAATTATACTGTTGAAAGAATTAAAACCTCCTTAAACATTTTTTGCAAGGAACTATATAGTTCAAAAGACATTTTAGGAGTCTAGGCTCATTTCATAACAAAGCTAGACAAAGACAACCTCAAAAAGGAAAAACCAATGTCTCAGGTAGTAGATACAAGTGACCAACCAAATGAGAAAAACAGTTTAGAAAACTTGCTAATATTAAAATGTGGATAGGATTCAGAGCTGCGTAAAGGTTTAGAGTGGTCTTTATTACAATTCCCATATCACCTTCACAGAGCTGGAAATAGAAATCCTAAAATTCAAGTGGAACCACAAACATAAATAGCCATAGAAATGCAGAACGGAAAAAATTGAAGTTTTACTAATTGTAATTAAACTGAAAAGCTACAGCAATTAAATCAGCAATGCATAATTTTGATGAACATTCTGAGTGGGGAAGGATCATCGCTTCCAAAAGTGGTCCTGGGAAAACCAGACATCCATGTCTATGGTTAAACTTGCCTCGTATCTTACTCTAAACAGAAAATTCATTGTGCAGTGCATCAAATACATAAATCCAATGCCAGAAAACACAAAAATCCCCAAGAAAAAATAAAGAAGAACAGCTTCGTGACATTGGCCTTGGTGATGATGTATTTTTATGTAAGCCTCTCTGTGTGTGCACGTATAGTATTTTTATGTATGTCTCCCTGTGTGTGCACGTGTACTTGCTGATGCCCATAGAGGACAGAAAATGGTAAGGGATCTTCCTACAGCTGAGTTGTAGGTGATTGTGACACACCCAGATGTGGATGCTGGAACCGAACTGGGGTTCTTCAGATGAGTAATAAGTACACGTAATCCCTGAGCCATCTGTCCAGCCTCTGACCATAATTGTTTTAATGGCAGCCAAATAAAAATTCAACAATGGGATTATGTTACACCGAAAATATTTTGCACATGTGACCAAATGGAAAGGTATCTTACAGAATTGGAAAAACCCATAGTTCTATAAGGGAGCAGAAAGACATGACTGAGAAAGGGACTTATATTGCAGAAGGGGAGTTCACAGGAGTGAACGAGAGAGGGAGAAAGGGGCAAGAGTGACCAGAATATATTATATATGAGCATGACATTGTCAAAGCAACTTTGATAAAACAAAATTTAGAAACCAATACAACCCAAGTGCAAATTATTAAATAGCAGAATTTAAAAATGGGTGAAGGACCTGAATAGGTGTTTCCAAAAGAAGATGTAAAAATCATTAAAAGTTGCCGGGTAATGGTGGCACATGCCTTTAATCCCAGCACTTGGGAGGCAGAGGCAGAGGCAGGCAGATTTCTGAGTTCGAGGCCAGCCTGGTCTACAAAGTGAGTTCCAGGACAGTCAGGGCTACACAGGGAAATCCTGTCTCGAAAAAACCATACAAAAAATGTTAAAAGCTATATACGCATATGCTCAGCATCTTTAATTACCAGGGAAAAGCAAATCAGAACCACATGAGGAATTATCACACACCTGTTAGGGTGACTAATGTTGAAAAGGCAAGAGAAAACCAGAGCTGGGAACAGTGTGAAGAACGAGACTTTCATACACTGCTGGTGGAAATCTATCTAGGTACATCCATTAGGAAAGGCAGTATGGGATTTCCTAAGAAATTAAAAGAAAAAAGAACTCACAAATCCCTCCTCTGGGCATATAACCAAAGGAGATGAGATGACTGCATCTTAAAGATATTGAAGCCCATGCTCAAAGTGCCTATTAGTCACAATGTCCAAGATGCAGAAACAGTTCTGGTGAATGTGTGTGGATGGATACTGAGAAAATTGTGGTGTGCACGCATAGTATCATTCGTCCGCCACGTGTCATGATATGGATGAACATGGAGTACATAATGCTAAGTGGAACAATTCAGATATGGAAACATGAATGCTGCAAGATCTTACTTACAACCAGGTGCGTAAACTGAGAGCCAGAATAGAGGAAGATATGTAGATTAACATGTACAAAGCCCAAATTATGATGAATGAATAAGTGCAGATACACATAGTGTGTGAAGAATACTGTTTGTATAAATTGGAAGACAGACATCTTTGAGTATTTGTTTTTTATTTATGTGCATGTGTGATCCTATGTGTGTATGTTCCATGTACATGCATGAGGCTGAGAAGGTCAGAAGGCATATGATCCTCTAGACCTGGAGTTACAGGCCGTTGTGAACTACCACATGGGTTCTGGGAACCAAACCCATTCTTCTGCAAACACAGCAAGTGCTCTTAACCTCCGAACCATCTATCTAGCCCCAAGAGTGGAATTCTACATGCACACAACCACACCCGCCGCCTCTACATCCACATACACGCAGAGATAACTTTGAAATGCAGAATATTAATTTACTTGGCTATTTCACAATGTGTGACTGCTTCAGTATACATGAGTATACCAAAAATAATCACATTGCATATATTAAATGCATACATAAAACTGAAACAAAAAACCCAGAAAGAATCCAGTTAGTTACATTCAAATAAAACAGCAACAACAAAAAGCAGGATCTCAACTTTGTGCTTTCCCTATCATGGGTTTATTTATTTATTTATTTATTTATTTATTTATTTATGTGTAGTATTTACTTGAAATGAACATCTAGTACCCACAGTTGTGTGTATCAGCAATCATCTGGAGTAGAGAGGAAGCCAATCAGAGCTCCTGGAAGCATGCACAGGGTGTTTTACAGTGTTAAGAGTCTACACAGCACAGTTTCTCAAAGAATAAATACAAAGTGACCAGGCTGACAATTACTCAATAGCAAAGGTTCATTTTAGAGCTTGAAGTCAATTTAACTTCTGGTCAAGCATCTGTTGTTCACCTGGTCCTGACCTGAAACATCCCACCCAGTGAGTCCTTTGTGCTCCTGCTCAGAATGACGGGCAGCAGTCAAGGCTGCTCCTACCTGCTACCACCCTGCTGCTGTGATGAACTGCATCTCCACTAGGTCCAGAGGAAGAGAGGAGAGGCCGAGGGTGGAAGGATGAACTTCCACAGAAGGAAAAATGCTGTTTGGTTTTTTCATGTTTCTTATATAGGATATTTTAAATAAGATAAATGTGATTCTGACCTATTGATCTTTGGAACTTGCTCACAAAAGCCTCGAAAGAAGTAATTTTCATAATATTCTGCTTTTAATTATATTATACTATATTTCTAAAAAACAAAAACAAAAACAACAACAAAAAAAACCCCAAGATCCACCTTAATGGAAGTCAGATCTATTACCTTAAATGTGTATGAAATACTGAAAAATATATGTTTTCTACATGTTGAATGTGATGGTACACACTTTTAATCACAGCTCCTGGGAAGTGGAGACAGGAGGATCAGGTGTTCAAGACTGGCCTAGGTTATATGGAATGCTATTTAGATAAACACATCCTGTACAAGCCGGCATGGCTACAGATCACAGAAATGTTTATAGTGGCAAGATCCATGCTCATCCTCTAGGGAATAGATAATGGATAAATAAATAGCTGTATTGAGATGTTGAACAGTTCTCAAGCATGGTTTTGAGATGGGGGGGGTCCTAAGGGACTACTTATGCTAATGAATGCCACTTGCACCATATACCCATGCTCTTGTAGGCACCCTGTGTAGGCAGCACTATGTGGACTCAGTGGATTTAAAAACAGTCCTGAAGTTGAGAGGGAGAGGAAGCTGGAGAGATAGTTCAATGGTAGGAGCACTGGCTACACTTCCAGAGGACACTCATCTGAATACTTCTTGGGTTCAACTCTCAGCACCCATATTGTGCAGACCACTGTCATATGGAATCCCAGTTCCAAGGGACCTGAGGCCCTTCTCCAGCCTCTTCAGGCACCATCTACAGACACATTATACAGACATATACACAGGCAAGGACACCCATGCAACCAAAATGAATAATTGTGTCTTAAAGCTTGGGGGAGAAAGTGGGAAAGGTGAATTAGAGGGGAAAGAATGAGGTGTTGATCAAAACACATTATATGTATGTCTGAAAATCATGAGCAGTAAAAAAGTACTTTTATACTCATGATCTACAGTGATCTTCACAGAAAACTAGTCCTCTTATTTCCAATAAACATCCCAAGAAGCCAGCCTGCTTTAAACCAAACCTTCAAAAAGACATAATTGTACCAAGGGCAACCCAGGATTCAGACCTTTGCCGCAATCAAACCCAAATATCCAGGTTTAGTTATTTGACTGAGAACTTATTTGACTTCTGCCTGTGCTTCCAGCTTTGAGACCAGATGGGATTTCCTGTTTCATTCATTTCCTGATTCCTATTCCATGCTCCCATAGATTCTTCCTTCCTCTCTGTATCTATAGCCACCATAAAGTCTTATCTGACAACACTATCATAATATTTCTGAAGTCAAATTAACTAAAGTACAAAGTTTGATGAAGCTGGATCATGGCCTCTGTTTTTCTTACATTTTCCTTGGCTGTTTTTCCTTGTGATAAACATATGAGCACCTATATTTATGAGTCTTCATGTGACCTGTTGGGTGGGACCTTGCCACTCCTGACCTCAAACAATCCTTTATTTTATGTATCTTTTAAGAAGTTAGTCTCAAAAGAATAACCATGGTATGCACTCACTGATAAGTGGATATTAGCCTAGAATCTTGGAACACCAAAGACACAATCCACATACCAAATGACATCCGAGAAGAAGGAAGGAGTGGACCCTGGATCTGGAAAGGCTCAAAGCATCAGTGTAGGGGAATACCAGAATAGGGAAGTGGGGAGGGGTGGATGGGAGAACAGGGAGGGAAAAGGGCATGTGGGACCTTTGGGGGCCAGGGAACCAGGAAAAGGGAAATGAAATATAAATAAAGAATATATCCAATAAAAGAAAAGAAAAGAAAAGAAAATCATGAAAAAAAAAGCTAGGTCATTTACATCTAGCCTCCACGTGCAAGAGAACATATGTACATACCCATGGGAACACATGTAACATACACACACACATATACACACACACAAACAAAAAGAAAACAAACAAAAAGCTAGGTTACCCTTTTCTAAATATAGGAATAATTTGCACCTTGGATAGACTTGGAAAATGAAGAAGAGCTACAAAAATATACTCAGCTATACATTCAATACACTCATTTCACTGCATTTTCTAGTAATTTTATCAATAAATAATATTTAACAGTTATATCACTTTATTATGAATATTTTATTGATATATATATTGCTAGATGATATCTATAGCCAATTATGGCTCTTACAAAAATAGCTTACCATTAGGGATTTTTAATGGAAACATGGAATGGATGTATGGCTAAAGCAGTAGTAAGTTAAGCGCAGGACTATTACAACTGATAAAAATTCAAATAAATGCATGCGCAATTCTTGTCCAAAGTTCATTTATTCATCATTGATGTGGTCCTTGAGAAGAAGTTAAGTTATAAGCTGCATTGCTAGCATGTCCTTCAGGGGAGCGTCTTGAGGCATGAGACTCATCCTTGGGCTGACGCCCAGGAACACAGACTCAGGAGTCTGATTTGGAAAACTGTCCAACATCACCAATAATCTCATGAGAACTGCAGTAGAGATCCAACATAATCTCCATGCTTAGTATTTGATTCTTTTTTCTGAACATGACCTGCTCTATAATTTTATAAGTCATTTAGAAGAAAGAAACTATTAGAGTTCTTTATATGACCCAATGAAAGTCATTTTGATTCTGTGTTGCTTTCATAACATTATCTGACATGCCTGTAGGATAATCATGTTTTATGGTTATAGAAGTTAACACAGCTTCAACCTAAAATGGTTTAAATCAAGAATATATATGACACAGAGTAAAGGCACTGACCAACAGGGAGAGTGTATTGAAAATGCCTGGCTATACACATGAGCTTCATCAAAGGATGAGCATGCAGATCAATCCCATATTTAATGTGATACTTTCAGATGGTGAATCTAATCACCCTGAAGCCTTATCTGATGCGAGACAATAGACTAATCTTAAATGGAGAGTTAGGGGTAAATGACTTCAAATCTTGAATTAAGCAAACCATTTAGTCCATTTAGTTAAAGGCATAATTAGTGTTAAGTCGTTGTCCTGATTAGTTTTTATTCTCATTTTGACCCAAGGTCGTGTCCATATGGAAAGAGGAAACCGCGAGTGAAGAACTGCTTGGGTTAGACTGCCCTGTGGTCAGTTATGCAGTGTATAATTGATGCAGAAGAGCCTTGCTCCCCCTGTTGGTACTCTCCATAGGCAATGTGGGTTAAAGTGTATAAGAAAGCAAAGCAGTAGTAATGCAGCGAGCTAACCACTATGTAATGGTCTTCCAAGGTTTCTGTTTCAGTTCCTGCCTTGCCTTCCCTAAATGATGAGTTGTAACCTGAAAGTGTAAGCCAAATAAACCCTATCCTCAAAAAGTTGCTTTTGTTCATGGTATTAACACAGCAACAAAAAGCAACTAGGACAGTAATTTACTTTATGTAAAATGTGGACCAACATTCACATGCTACACCACAAGGATAGTTTGAGGAGTCTGGATATCTGTGAAGGTTGAGGTATAGTTCTGACCTCTTTTCCCAGTATCTGACACACACCTGCACCTGGCTGTCTTACTAACTTCTCCATCCCAGGATACCATAAGGTCAATGCATCATCTCTCTCTAAAGCTCCTCTTCACTTTCCATTTGCCATCAATAGCATCATCAATGGACTATGCCCTTCTCAAGTCCTCTGAGGAATCCCTGTTGTTTTCAAGTCCTCATGTTATTGGTTGACTGTTCAGTGCTCTAAAGGGTGTATGTGTTGAAGACTTGGTCCAGTGTCTACTGAGATTCTAAGGGTACTAATTTCACCAATAGGTTAATCCAACAATGACTTTGTGGCTGAATGAGCTATTAGAAGGTGGGGCCTGGTTGGAAGATGTACATTACCAAGGGAATGCCGTTGAATTCCTTCCCTTCCTCTCCATCCTCTTCCTTCCTTTTCCCTCTTCTCTCCCCTCCTTCCATACTCCTACCTGCCACGAAGTGAGCTCGACCTAATACAGGTCTATAAGCAATGCCTACAGCTAATCACAGACTGGAACCTCTTGAAGCATGACCTTGAATAACATCTCATGCAAACTGTTTCTCTCAGGCATTTTTATAGAGATAAAGCATCAAATACATCTGCCTGTGAATCTGTAAAAAAAAAAAGCCCTTGCTCATCCTACTTCTTAAATATACCATAAGTCCAGGTTCTTTATTTTCCTATAACCTTGTACAAAGTCCTTTCACTGCTATTTCTATAACCTTCAAGCTATTCCTGGCTCTCCTGATTCTAGTAGACTGTAACAGCTTCTAACCAACTCATTGTCTGGAATTGTCTTTTATATAAATGTCAACCTGATCATGCACATACTATTACACATGGCTGTTAGTCTAGGAAGATGGCTTGGTGGATAAAATGCATGCCACACAATTGAAAGGACAGGAGTTCTGATCCTGAAACCCAGGCAAATGCCTAGCAGGTATGGTAGCTGGTTCACAATTCTAGTGCTCAAAAGGCAGACATGGTATTCCTAAAGCAAGCTCACAGCAGACTAGCCAAGTGCCATGGAGCTGGAAAGATAGCTCAGAGGTTGCTCTTGTGTAGGACCCAGGTTCTATTTCTAGCACCCATATAGTGGCTCAAAACAATTGTAACTCCGGTTCTAGGGGATACTAGCTTCTTCTGTCCTCTGAAAGCACCAGGCACACATGTGGTATACATGCATAGAATCAGGCAAGATGCTCATACACATAAAATAAAAATAAATAAATTTTTACAAGGTGTGTGTGTGTGTGTGTGTGTGTGTGTGTGTGTGTGTGTAATCCTTCCACAATTAAGAAGAGAAACAATTGAGAAACACTACCAGTTGGAGAGATGGTTCAGAGGTTAAGAGCACTCGCTGCTCTTCCCGAGGTCCTGAATTCAATTTCCAGCAGCTATATGGTGGCTCACAACCATCTATAATGAGATGTGATGCCCTCTTCTGGCCAACAGGCATATGTGCTGGAAGAACTCTATACATGGTAAATAAATAAACAAAAAAAGTTTTAAAAATTGCTACCAACATTGGCCTCTGGACCCCACATGTGTGTATGCATGCTCCCTTACACACTGAGCATATAAACTCACACCACACAAATATTCACACACTACAAAAAGCAAGTCACTTTCTATTGCTTATGATATATATGTATATATATATACATATATATATCAATATATATATCAAGATCTTCATAATTTGATGCATCCCATAACCTGAAACCCATCTCCATTGAAACTGACAAGCCCTAATCTTTTCAATTACAGGTCCTTGACAAGAATGGAATGATTTATATAGTCAGCTAAAAATTTAAACATTTAGCTTATCAGCCATTAAATATGCTTATGTTTTCTAAATGAACAAAGACATTTTCTTTGAGATTTAGACATTAAGGGCCAGTTAAGGATTTTGAACTCCTCAGAGACCCCTATGGGAAACAGAATCATAGGAACGGGAGGCTCTGGACCAATCAGTTCCTATTTCCCTTCTGCCTGTTTCCCATCTGTGACGTAGTGTTATTGCAGACTGCAAGCACCCCTCAGTGATGTCAAAGAACATTCACAATCTTCTGGAAGCAGCTCTTGTTCTCACTTCAGGCTTGAGAATGCTGCACCTTCCCACTATAGAACTCTCAGTGGTGGAGGTCAACAAAGTCATTTGTCACAGCTTGAGAGTCCCCTGAACAAGATGATGCAGGAAACCTGGTGCACAGCATTATGGACTCAAGTTGGTGGACTCTTTGGGCCTACTGTTCTTTTTCTAGATTGACATGCCCACCACCACCACCACCAAGGGCAGGATCCAGGCATTCTCCAGAACAGCCCACACAGAAGGTATATACAGTACCTCTTGGTTTGTGGAGAATGCTCACATTCTCCAGAATTTCCCTTTTCACCTTCTCTTGGAACAAATCACATTTGAATTATTTTCACAGAGAAAGCTAGATACATCTTTTCTAGAAATTCCTTTAGTGACTCTTATAGTGTTGTCTTCTCCAAAGACCTTTGTTTCCTCCTCTTCCTCCTCCTCCGCTTCCTGCTCCTCCCCTTCTTCATCCTCCTCCCCCTCCCAAGCCCACAATGGTGCCTAGAACACAGTGATTTTGGTATTGCTTTGACGAGGGACAAAGTTAATAAATGACTCATATCCCTATATCTACCCAGATTCTGTTTTTTTGTTTATCAAGTTTCATTGTCATTTTTAATTTTAACCTTAATAGAAGACTCAGTAAGACAGACAGCAGATAGATAGATAGATAGATAGATAGATAGATAGATAGATGGGCAAATTAATACATATTTTGTTAATAGATGGGTAAAGAAAATGGAAACAAGAAATGCCAATTTAAAGCTTGAATTAACAGTATTAGGCGATCACAAGGAAGTGTTGCCTTGGATTGTGAAGTAATGGGACAGCTGATTATATGCCAGGCACGTCTGCCTAGAGAATAGAACTGCCAAAGCATATATTTTGTATTTAGTTCATCATATTCATTATAGAATGGAGCAGAGTAAATATTCTATTTTTAATTTCTTAAAAAAAATCATCTTAATAGTTTACCAAGCACATTTCTCAATGGACCACACATCATGGCATGATATAACTTGGAAGTGAGTGGCCTTCCGCCCAGAGCACCACTTTCCTAAATTTATAAAATGGGAACCGAAAGGTTCCTTCCTCCACAACTCCCAGATCATTGTAGTTCAAGAGTTCAGAATAACACAATCTCACAGAATAACACATCACCCTCAGACATGTCTATGTCTGAAAAGAATGTTGTTGTTGCTCGTGCTATACAGACCAAGGGCAAAGTAAAGACTCCAAGAATCAAGCCGTGACTTTAACATTCTTTTTGCTAGACTTCTTATGAAGTATACAATTTAGATTATTTTTAAATCCAGCATCTTTTATCCGCAATTTTTACCAATCAACTGAGCTCTACTATTATTTGCCAACATTTGAATCACACCTTTTAAAATACACGATTATGATGTAAAATTCATGAGACATGAAGGGATACATATTTTCATATTCTTTGTAAAGTCTCCCACGTTGAGCTCCACTGGTAGGCTTTACATTCAGATGTTTAAAAAGAAAAGACATGTTTGTGAAGGAACAGAGAGAATGTAAAGAGAGAAAAACAAATGCAGAAAAGACGGCCTAATGGTGAGCACAGCCCTATTCTCGTCCCCGTGAGCACTTCGTCTCAGCTTCCTCCCATGAGGCCGTGGTGTTGTAACTGTAAGCCGCTGCCAAATTTCACCTGTAAATGCATGCAACACTTTATGCCCTTTCAACATTTGTAGTATTGGTAGAAAATTTGTCTCAAAACCATCAAAGCCACGGGGTGAAAGAAACCAGTGCTGGGATGATTAGCTACTTTTAGTTGGTACCACCTGCTAATCCAAAA
Source organism: Apodemus agrarius (assembly GCA_964023405.1). Classification (NCBI taxonomy): domain Eukaryota; kingdom Metazoa; phylum Chordata; class Mammalia; order Rodentia; family Muridae; genus Apodemus; species Apodemus agrarius. The sequence goes on from OZ030019.1 coordinate 58,580,362, forward strand.
TACAGATTGCGTAGGAAATAAACTCCGGCAGTGTTCTGCCCTTGAGCTCTTCAATTGTACCTGCTGTGTAGGAGCCAGACAGCTTATCTAATATAAACTTCTCAAAATATCACCAAAAGCACCACTAGGCTTCATGCACAAATTAATTGCTCATTATCAAAGTAATAGGTTCTGGAGGACTGTGCATAAAAATTCTATCACATGCTAATATTTAAATTTTACTTGCTTTCCCCAAATTAAAACATCAGGGAAGTGGAGAAATGGTCCAGGAACACTGTGTATCAGGAATAACAAATGAAACTTTAGTATTCATTGCAGAAACTCTGTAAATTGGAAATTTATACCAAGAGACAGCCTAGTTCGACTCAAACTACCTCACAGGTAAAACTGTTGAAACCATCTCTAAGAAGGTGTAGCAATGGCACAGGACCCACATCATAACTGGGGTGACAAAGATGTTTCAGTTCTTCTAAAGTATATCTCTTGACACATCTTGAGCATTTGAGGTGTTCTATGAAGGTATGGAGGAAAGAAACATTGATATAAAGGAAGAACGGGCCCCTGGATTGATAATATACTCATTCATGATGTCATATTAAAGGGGTATCTCAAACTGAACAAACACTATCTTTTATGTGTAGCATTAGTATAGGCAGCCATAAAAGGTGTCTGGTGTTCTTTGACCAATGTCATCCTTAATTCCATTGGTCCCTCGGTCCCCCAACTCCACTGAGTTCTTAAACACCAAGGACAAGGATATACTCTCGCAGGCTCCTAGAGATCATAGTCAGTAGATATATAGAAGCTACTGCTGTACCATACTCATCCTGAGGAAACCAGGAGATCCCCATGGGCCTAGAGAGATTCAATAATGCAAATAAAACAAAAGCTATTATATCTTCCTCAAAAGACCCTTGAAAATGAACTTTTTAGGCTGATAATACAATATACTCACTTTCTTCTGAGGATTTTCTCATCCTTGGTGGCCCATGTAGCGATATTTCGATATTCCTGTTAAGGTGGAGGTAGTCAGCTATTGTCTCTCCCCTTTTGTCATTACCTAGAACTCACTAAATTTCACCTCCCAGTAATCTGGTGATAATAATGAGCCTAGATAGGAAAAAAAATCCCTTCGATCAAAAACCATACTCCAGCTGAGGACAAGAAAAAAAAAGGACAGACAAAATCATGACTTGTGGTTCAGCAACTGTAGAGAAAGGATCTACAGAGTTTGGCAGCCTCTACCATAGAAACATGAAAAACACTGAGTAGGAGCTTGTGCAGCAAGTGTTTGGAGCACAGTAGGACAGGTGGCCTCAGCTCCTCCATCAACACTATCAAAAGTGGAAACTATACATTGACTGATTACCTCTTAATTGGCTTTGATTACTTATTTAAATCTCTGACATATAAATATTTATAATTAATTGTGAGTTATAAAGTAGCCTGATTTTTGAGGCACACTGATGACACATGTTAAAGCCAAATGCATTCTAGTGTGGTGGGTAGGGCATCTCAGACTCTTGGATTATTAAGGCAAAACTTTTGAGAAGGTTGGAAAAGAAAAATGATGTCATAACATTCCAACTCCTACAGGGAAAAACATTTTTGTGTGTGTGTGTATCTGTTTGTTCTCGGTCACTCCAACTCCTCACTAGACATGAAATTCTGTGACAAGAATGATGGTGGTACATTCACCGTTTGGCAGTTACCCTTACCCCCACCAAGTCCCTTACAGTCCAGTCAATGACAGCTTCTGAAAAAGTCAAAGAAAGATTTTTTATTTAACCATCTGTATATCTCCATCATTTTTTCATTCTTTATATCTTTTGATAATGATCATAGTACTATTCAATTTCCACAGTCTTAAAATCGTAGCTTTACTTTTCTCACTGAAGAAGTTACCAGAATATCTTTGTTCCTGTGTTATAGAAATAAATGTTGGGCGTCTCATAGTATATAGAAATAAGCAGTAGATCAGGGAACCTCACTGGCACCTGGCACCATGCTAGGAATACAATAAATAATGAGCAAAATAAGACATGATTCCTGGCCCTGTGTGGATATACCTGATAAGAGAGATGAGAGTTAGGTAAATGTTATTGAGATAAATCTATGCTGGTCAACAGTGGTAAATGCTTTGAAATTCAAGAATGAATCTAGGGTATGAAAGGGAATAAAATGGAGAGAACTTACTTTTGGATTAAGGGTTTGGGGATGATCTGCAAGAAAGTGACACACTGAGCCGAGTTGGCAGGTGATGAATTAGAAGCATGAAGCCCGAGAGAGGTAAAGGCCCCAAGGCAGGTAAGATGCTGGTGCATTTGAGGCTCACCCAAAACTCTGGTTTCTCCTGGCAGCCTGAGCATTTCAGTTCTTCCCCGTACCCATTCCCACTAACCCATGTGCTTTAACTGCTTCCTTCTGCACGCACAGGTCTTCCCTCTTCCCAGGCTCTCAGTTTCCTACTGAAGCTGTACCAGGTACCCACGGCCTCTGGTCACTATGTGTAGTGTTGACAGTGTAGAAAGGGCTGTGCTATTGACACTACCCTCTGTTTCTACCTCTGACTACAGAAGAGCTAACATTCCTTCCCCTCTGTTTTCCTTCACTTCTCATTTCCCCCCCCCAAGGGAAAAGCTATCAATCTTCACTGATCACCTCATGAAACATTTATTATGCTCACTTTTAAGAATATATGGGACACTGTTTTGGGGAGAAAGAATGAAATTCCACTGACTATGCTTTCACATCTCAATTGTTTTAATTTGAAAGTAACTTTTTCCTCCAGGTCTCACTCCTATAGGGTAAGTACAGCTGTCTTAGTTAGATTGCTACTACTGTGATAAAACACCACGACCAAAAACAAACTGGGGAGAAAATGGTTTATTTCACTCACCGTTCCATATAACAGCTCATCATCGAAAGCAGTGAGGGCAGGAAGTGATACAGAGGCTATGGAGAGGTGCTGCTTACTGGTTTGCTCCTCATGGCTTGTTAGAATTGCTTTCTTACAGAACCCAGGAATATCACTCTGGTGTAGCACCACCCATAATGGGCTGGGCCCTCTCCCATCAGACACTACTTAAGAAAATGCCCTACAACTCTATCTTAAGGAGGTACTTTCTCATTTGAGGCTCCCTCCTCTCTGATGACTATACCATGTGCCATGTTGACATAAACCTAGCCAGCACTTGCATTTGAGCAGAGTCCAGGCCTACAGGCAAGCAGAGAGCCCTGTCCTTTTGGGTGCCTCGGGCTAGAGGCTTCAGCTCCTGGCTTTGGTCAGCCATGTCTGATGAAGTAGAGAAAGGACAACAGTCTAGTTCCATTCCCAGGCTTAAACTCTGAGCTTGGGCTTCCTTGGAAGCTGTAGCTGCTTACCTAGTAGCTTCTGAAGAGGTTCTAAGGTGTCAATAGACTCCCTTACCTTTTAAATTTATTTTCAAGTACACACATGAAACTATGGAGGGCAAATCAGGCTAAAATCTTTCTCCTGACCCAGTGTCTCACCAACGGATGTCTCTCTCTCTCTCTCTCTCTCTCTCTCTCTCTCTCTCTCTCTCTCTCTCTCTCTCTCTCTCTCTCACACACACACACACACACACACACACACACACACACCAACTACCCCCCCATCTCCTGCCCACAATTGATCATTTGGATTCTATTTCCCTCCTTCTCTGATTCACAGCCTGTTACCTTGGCCTTCAGATGCTTTCCTAAGTAAAGATGTTTTCTCCTCCTTCCTTCATCCTTTCTTGGGGATCTAGAATTGTTTACATGATTGTGAGTTACCATGTGGGGGTTGAGGACTGAACCTAGGTCCTCTGTAAGAGCAATCTGTGCTCTTAACCACTGAGATATCCCTCCAGCCTTTAGTTTTCTTTTAGAACAACACATGGTTTTCCGTTTGTCATTTGACTTAAACTTTTTATAGAACACAGAAATCGATTTAAATAAGAGACTTCACTCAGTCTGGTCTTATTATTCACATTTTCTATTGTAAGCCACCTGTGACAGCCATTCGAAGCTGTCAATTTGACAACATCTGGAATTAACTAAAACCCAAACAGCTGGGTGCACCTTCAAGGGATGTTTTCTTAATGATTTAATTAAGAAGTGGAAAGATCCACTTTTAATCCAGATCTTTTGAGGCAGGAAGACACATCTTGGATTTGGGCCACATCATCTGGCAGCCTATATAATAGTGCTCTTCAACTTCCCTAATGCTGCATGGTCCTCATGTTTTGACATGTTCCTCATGCTGTGGCGACCCTCAACCATAAAAATTATTTTTATTGTCACTTCATAACTGTAATTTGGCTACTGTTATGAATTGTCTGTGCTTTCCCATGGTCTTGGGTGACCTCTGTGAAAGACACCCAAGGGGGCCTTGACCCACTGGTTGAGAACCACTGCTATGTAAGGACATGGAAGAGGAAAGCTTGCTCTTTGTCTGATTTCTCTTCTCTTCTCTTCTCTTCTCTTCTCTTCTCTTCTCTTCTCTTCTCTTCTCTTCTCTTCTCTTCTCTTCCCTTCCCTTCCCTTCCCTCCCTTCCCTTTCCTCCCCTTCCCTCCCTTCCCCTCCTATCCTCCTCCTATTTTTGTTGTTGTTGTTGTTGTTGTTGTTGTTGTTGTTCTTCTTCTTCTTCTTCTTCTTCTTCTTCTTCTTCTTCTTCTTCTTCTTCTTCTTCTTTTCTCTCTCTCTCTCTCTCTCTCTCTCTCTCTCTCTCTCTCTCTCTCTCTCTCTCTCTCTCTCGCTAATTTTTTAAACCTTGCAGCCAGGATAAACTGTAGGTCAAAAGTTTTGTAGCTGTGTTGGTGTTCCAGTCCCTCCACTTGAGGCCTGGCCTGGTTACAGGAGATGACTGGTTCAAGCTCCATGCCCCCCATCATTATGGCCCTTTGCTAAGGTTACTCTCAAAGTTTCCATGTAGTTTCCAATTTATGAGGTTCCTACCTTACCCCTGAAATACATGCCCCAACTCCAGTCATTTCTTTCAGTTTTTCTCCTCTCTGCTACCTGATCCCTCCTAACCCCAATCTCCCATCAAAATCTATTTTCTTTCCCCTTCACAAGGAGATCCTTGCATCTTACATTAAGCAATCCCCGTTACTTAGCCAGTCTGGGTTTGTGGATTGTAGCATGACTATCCTTTACTTTATAGATAATATCCACTTGTGAATAAACACCATGTTTGTCTTTCTGGGTGTGGGTTATCTCACTCAGCATGATTCTTTTCTAGTCCCACTTATAAGTTTAGTGTTTTTTAAACAGCTAGTAATCCTCCATTATGTAAATGTACTACATTTGCTTTACCCATCCTTCAGTTGAGGGACTCCTAGGTTGCTTCCAGTTCTGGCTATTATGAATAAAGCTATTATGAACATAGTTGAGTAAGTGTCCTTTTAGTAGAATGGAGCACTCTTTGGGTATAAGCAGGGTCCACTTTAAAAAAAAGACATTTGAATATCTTGATTTACCAATTGTGACAAGTAACAGATTTGGTAACTCTGTATACAAAACTTTTGACAATTTGTGGAAAAAAAGAAGGAAAATAATGATGCTGGTTGGTTGCTCTTAGTATCTCTTGATAAATTGACAAAAGATGAGTTCTATGATAAAATGAGCCAACTTTTAGCATGTCAGAATTCAGCGAAAGACAGCAATGAGCTAAGCGATAAACTTGACAAGATCTAGATGCACATAAACAGGCTAAAGGTTTCCAAGTGTTTCTTGGAAGAGAATCTTCTCTCCAGCAGTCACAGAACTCAAGTTGTGAAGAACAAAACGGAAGAATATATAATCATTATTATAAGATTTGCTGAATTACAAGAAAAATTCAAGTTCCAGCCTTGGATAGGGTCAGCAGAAAAAGTAATGACATTGATTGATTGGTAAAGAAATAGATTTTGTTACTTGGGATGGAGACATTTGGGAGGACCCTACGGAAGCTGAGCAATTTGAACCTTTAGATTCTCAAGGGTTTACCTCTCACAAGAAAGTAGTTTTAGTGGAAACCAAACATTTGATAATGGGCTACCAAGTTACCATGTGACCTTAGCTAACCACCATGAGTTTGGATAATGCCTGACTCACCAAGTCATGACGTAGGGCATTCCCAACATCTATCCATTATCCTATGAAAGTGATTTTTTTATATAAGAATGATCAGGAATGAGCAGGTCCTGAGAGCCTATAGTTTCTACTCTAATTGCAGTGCCATGTGTTGTCAATTATGCACTTGTAGCCTTATAGAGTCCCTTTGATCAGTTGATTGAGGAAGAAAAGACCAGGGACTGATTTACTGATGACTCTGCACATTATGCAGGCACCACTCAGAGGTGGACAGCTGCAGCACGGCAGCACCTTTCTGGGTCAACCCTGCAAGACGCTGGTGAAGGGAAACCTTCACAGTGGGCAGATCTTTGAAAAGCACATGGTCATATTTTTTTTTTGGAAGGAGAAATAAACATGTGTGCGATTGTTCACTGCTTCATGAGCTCTAGCCAATGGATTGGCTGCATGGTCAGGGACTTGGAAAGAGCATAATTGGAAAAGTTCTGAGAAAGACATTTAGGAAAGAAATATGTGGCTAGAGCTTTGCAAATGGGTGAAGAATGTGAAGATACTATATTCCATGAAAATGCTTATCAAAACGTATTGTGGGTGGGGGGGACTGGGAAAGGGAAAGCCTTTGGAATGTAAACAAAGAATATAGGAAATTGAATTTTTAAAAAAGGTAGCTTCAGCAGAAGAAGCCCAATAATTAAATAGATAGGATGACCCAGTCTGTGGACAGTTAACCTCTTTCCACAGCTATCCCTATCATTGCTGAGTGACCCCATGAACAAAGTGGCCATGGTGGCAGACACAGAGGTTATATATGTGCTTGAGAACATGGACTTCCACTCACTAAGGCAGACCTGGCTACAGCTGGTGCTAAAAGCAGAGACCAACACTGAGCCCCCAAATCAGCACCATTTTGGGTTCATCAGTCAATGAGTTGGTGGAAGGCTGATAACACTGGACTTATTGCTTACCTCTTCATCCTTACTGGAGTATATAATTACCCTGGTTATGGATTTGTCTCTCTCACATAATGCTTCTACCAAAAGCACCATCTGTGGACTTATAGAATACCATATCTGCTGTCATGACTTTCAAAACAGTATTGCTCTGAACAAGAAATTCACTTTAAAGCCATAGAAGTGAGGCAGTGGGTACACAATTATGGAATCTACTGATCTTGCCCTGTTGCTTACCATTTTGAAGCAGCTGGTCCAACAGAAAGGCAGAATGATCTTTTGAAAACATAGATACAGTGCCAATTATGTGGCAGCAGCCTAGACGGCTGGGGCAGGAGTCTCCAGAAGGAGGTATATGCTTTGGATTAGTATCCGATATATGGTATAGTTTCTCTCTAGTATCCAGTATATGATATAGCATCTCTCTAGCTGAGATTGATGGGTCCTGGAAACAAGGGGTATAAAATGAAATGATTCCACTCACTATGACCCCTAGGGACTTACTAGGAACATTTTTGCTTCCTGTTCCTGTGACCTTAAGTTCTTCTGGCATAGAAGTTTGGGTTCCAGAGTGGGAAGCACTCTTGGCAAGGGAGACACAATAAATAGTCTATTGAACTGGAAGCTCAGACTTCTCCATGGCCACTTGGGGCTTCTGATACCCTTAAGCCAATAGGCTAAGAAAGAAATGAGATTACTAAGGGGAAATTGGATTGCTTCTCTGATAAGAAAGATCATGTCTTGAGTACAGGAGATCCGTTAGAGCATCTCTTGGTCCTACTGTGACTTGTGATTAAAGTCAATGGGAATCTGTAACAGCTTAATTCAAGCAGAATGACCAACAGCCGAATCCAGGCAGGATAACAAAGGGTGAAGACCTATTAGGGATGAAGGTATGAGTCACTCCTCCAGGAAAAGAGCCAAGACCTGCTGAAGCTTGCAAAGGGTGAAGGAAATACAGAATGGGTAGTAGAGGAAGGTAGTTATAAATACCAGCTGAGGTCATGTGACCAGTTGCAGTTCCAAGGATTTTAACTGACATGTTTTTGTCATGTTTTATTAAGAATGTGTTTGTACCATTATCTGTGTTTTCTTTCCTCAATTTCTTTATCATGTAACATTAATTAAGAGAGTTCATCAGTGGTTATCATATTTAAGTTTGAGATACTAAAATAATGTCACTGTATTGGATATTCTTATGTCAACTTGACATGAGCTAAAGCCATATGAGAGGTGGGAACCTCAATTAAGGATTACACTGACCACCTAAGAGTCACACTATAAGAAGCAATACCTCCTTACCACCTCCACCATCTGTCTGGCAGTCATGAAGCAGCAACCGTACATGAGTGCATCTTCATCTGTGTTGGCCAGGCTGTTGTACAGATCAGCAATGCCTGCAGGGAGATCTATTGCCTAGAACACAGCATTTAGCCTGATGGCCAGAAGTCAAGTGACAAGAGCATTGTGGGAGGATCTGACTCCTTCAACACCTTCTTCAGTGAAACTGGTTCTGGCAAGCACATACCCTAGGCAATGTTAGTAGATTTGGAACACAGAGTTACTGATGAAGTTTGTACTGGTACATACTGTCAGCCCTTCCACCCTGAGCAGCTCATCACAGGCAAGGAAGATGTTGCCAATAACTATGCCCATCGTCATTACACCATTGGCAAGGAGATCACTGACCTTGTCTTGGGCAGAATTTGAAAACTAGCTGACCAGTGCACGGATCTTCAGTGATTCTTGGTTTTTCACAGCTTTGGCAGGGGAACCAGCTGCTGCTCACCTCCCTGCTGCTGAAGTGGCTCTCTGTTGATTATGGAAAGATGTACAAGCTGGAATTCTCCATTTACCCAGCCCTCCAAGTTCCTACCACTATAGTTAAGACCTACAATTCTTTTTTTTTATTTGTTTACTTATAAAGAAAGACATTTATTTGGGGATGGCTTACAGTTTAAATATTCAGTCCATTATCATCATGGTAGGACGCATGGTAGCACATAGGCAAACATAGTGCTGGAGAGAGAGCTGAGAGTTCTACATCTGGATTTGCAGGCATCAAGGAAGAGAATGTGAAACACTAAGCCTGGCTTGAGCTTCTGAAATATCAGTGCCCACCCTCAATAACACACTTCTTCCAACAAAGGCCACACCTACTCCAACACGGCTACACATCCTAATAGTGCAACTCCCTAAGAGCCTATGGGGATCATTTTCGTTCAAACCACCAAAGGCTATTTAGCACACAATCTGGACAAAATCAAAATTTCTACCTATGGTTGAAAGACATACTGACCCTGTCTTTTTCTTAAAGCAAGCAAGACAGCAATAAATTGTATTCTTCAGCTAGCAGGAGATGAAAGGTAAATGGGAAAATAAAACTCAAACACTCATTCCTGAGTTTTAAACTCACAAATATGACTTTACATAGGGATTTTACCTTAAGACACATTTTGGTTAATTTTTATCATTCTACATTTCCATATTGTGTCTATGCATTCTTATTACTCCTGTCTCCTCTCTCTCATTTTCTCTTGTCTCTGTCAGCCTCTCTTATTGGCCACAAGTCATTTCCCAGACCCAGGACTTTTGTGTTCTGTGATCCATTTAGTTTGTCCAGGGACATTTGTGTAACTCCTAGGTTGGAACTATCCACTGGAGCCTGGTCAGGTAATCAATAGGTATACAATAGAAAGCAATGACCCCTTCTCCCAGAATTTATCAGCAAATAGATCAGCAGTAAAGGGTGGGGCTTTGGAGCCCTTTTCCATCTATGCCTAACTATTGGCAGGCTCATTTTAGGCAGACCAAGTGCAAACATTTATAGCTGCTTTGAGTTCAAAATTACAGTGATTTTGTTTTGCCCAAGAGATGGTATTTTCCAGTTCTTCTTATCTTCTGGTTCTTACTTTTTTCTGGACTATATTCTCTCTCTCTCTCTCTCTCTCTCTCTCTCTCTCTCTCTCACACACACACACACACACACATACACACACACATCTACATTCACACACACATGCACACATCATACACATATGCACACATCACACACACATGCACACACACATACACATTTTTTCATTGTAATAAGGCTGTACTTCAATGTCCCTCACATCACCAAAGGATTTTACCTCCATAGTAGCTAAGCTAAGAGTTGACATTCTGCGTCATACTAAGTGAGGTGACCCAGTCTCAAAAGAATACCCATGGTATACAGTCACTGATAAGTGGATATTAGCCTAGAAGCTTGGAACACCAAAGACATAAATCACATATCAAGTGATATCTCACAAGAAGAAAGGAGTGGACACTGGTGCTAGAATGGACCAAAACATCATTGTGGGGGAGTACAAGAACAGTAAGGTGGGAGGGGATGGATGAGAGAGCAGGGGGAGGGAAAAGGACATGTGGGACCTTTGGGGGTGGGGAACCAGAAAAAGGGAAATGAATTGTAAATATAGAATATATCCAATTAAAAAAAAAAGAAAAAAAAAAAGAGTTGACGTTCTGTTGCTCCAAAGAATGTATCGTAAGTACAATTATTTGGATATAGATTTCCTGCTATGGTCAAAGTTATTTAACTTGAGTGATTGTCATCATTCTCAGTCCACGGGGAAGAGGTTACATTCATTTAAGAAATGGTATGTGTATTAAGATGGTCTATCCATGAAGTCATCAACTGATTCAATGAACAATGGTTCTGCTTGGAGGGTGGTACAAACATTAGTTGAGGGTAAAATTTTGGTCCATTGGCTGTGATGATTTTGAAAAGCATTCATCTCAGAAAAAAGAATAATTTATAAGGTCATCTTCAAAATTGATGCAATAATTATAAATATCAAGCATAACATTCAGTCTCACTCTTTCTTGTTCTCTTACAAACCACCTCCCAAATGAATTGTCTATGTTTCTTTTGGCTATATAAATAATTTTGAAATATGTAAGCTGTTCTTAAAACCATAGTATAGTGTAAAACCATCAAATAAACAATCCTACTTATAGAGAGGTTGAGATAGGAGAAGCATGATTTCAAGACCATTATGTGATACATAGAAAGACACTGTCAGGTACAAACAAGCAGAAAGTGTATATGCATTGTACAATATTGGACATATTTCTCCAATTACCAAATTAGAGAGACCAGTGGGTGACAGCCAACAAATCTGTAATTCCTCATATTTTTGAATTTCAATTGATTAAGATATATTGGTAATATTAATTTTTATATTAAGAGATATTAAGGAAAAGTGATTGTTACTTCCTGTTATTTTTGTTGTTAGAAGTGGAATTATGCTTGTGTGGGTTTGTTGAAAGATTAATTTCTTGCTTAATCTAGGGTATAGTTTTCCTCCTTGTGTTGGTGTTTTCCATCTATTATCCTTTGTAGGGCTGAATTTGTGGAAAGATAATGCGTATATTTGTTTTTTTTTTCATGGAATATTTTTGTTTCTCCATCTATGGTAATTGAGAGTTTTGCTGAGTATAGTAGCCTGAGTTGGCATTTGTATACTCTTAGGGTCTGTATGACATCTGCCCAGGATCTTCTAGCTTTCATAGTCTCTGGTGAGAAGTCTGCTATAATTCTGATATGCCTGCTTTTATGTGTTACTTGACCTTTTCCCCTTACTGCTTTTAATATTCTTTCTTTGTTTAGTGCATTTGGTGTTTTGATTATTATATGACAGAAGGAATTTCTTTTCTGGTCTAATCTACTTGGAGTTCTGTAGGCTTCTTGTACATTCATTAAGCCCTACAATTCTGTCCTCATCACCCATACCACACTTTAGCACTCTGATTTTGCCTTCATGGTAGATAATAAGGACATCGATGACATCTGTCATAGAAACCTTGACATTGAGTGCCCAATCTACATTAACCTAAACAAGTTGACAAGTCAAATTGTGTCTTCCCTGCCTCCCTCAGGTTTGATGGGGCCCTGAATGTTGATCTTATAGAATTCCAGACTAATCTCACGCACTACCCTCAAATCCACTTCCCAATGGCCACATCTGCTTCTGTCATCTCTGCTGAGAAAGCCTACTATGAGCAGCTTTCTGTAGCAGAGATCACCAGCACCTGCTTTGAGCCAGTCAATGAAATGATGAAATGTAACCAGTGGCTTGCTGCCTGTTGTACCATGGTGATATGGTTCCCAAAGATGTCAATGCTGCCATTGCCCTCATCAAGACAAAGCATACATCCAGTTTGTAGACTGGTACCCCACTGATTTTAAGGTTGGAATTATGAACCTCCCACTGTGGTACCTGGTGGAAACCTGGCCAAGGACCAGAGAGCTGTTTGCGTGCCAAGCAACACCATAGCCACTGCTGAGGTCTGGGCTTGTCTATATCACAAATTTGATCTGTTGTATGCCAAGCATGCCTTTGTGTACTGGTATGTGGGTGAGGGCACAGAGGAGGTGGGAGTTCTCTAAGACCCATGAGGACATGAATTCCCTAGAGCATGATTATGAGGAGGTTGGTGTGGATTCTGCTGGAAGTGAGGGTGAAGAAAGAGAGGAATACTAAATTAAATGTTACAAAGGTGCTGCTTTCACCGGGAAGTTTCTTCTGTTCCAACGTAGAAAGCTGTAGTCTGATCAGTAATTTTGTATGTGGCAATGTGTGCTTTCATAAACTTACTGGCATGCTTTAAATATGAATGATTTGTCATAGACCTGAACTGTCCACTTATTTCACTGATGAGTTTTTAAATAAAATATTTGCTGTATTAAAAAGGAAGGAAGGAAGGAGAAAGAAAGAAAGAAAGAAAGAAAGAAAGAAAGAAAGAGAAAGAAGGAAGGAAGGAAGGAAGGAAGGAAAGAAAGAAAGAAAGAAAGAAAGAAGGAAGGAGGGAAGGAAGGTAGGAAGGAAGGAAGGAAGGAAGGAAGGAAGGAAGGAAAAAAAGAAAGAAAGAAAGACAATGTCATCATAAGATCAGACTTAGACAAGCCCCTAGGGCATTTTTATAATTAGTGATTAACAGGGAGGGATTAGCCCATTGTAGATAGCATCATGTCATCCCCTGGCTGATAGTCATGGATTCTTTAATAAAGCAGGATGAGGAAGCCATGAGGAGCAAGCCAGTAAGCAGCACTCCTCTATGGCTTCTATATCAGCTTCTGTTCCAGGCTTGAGTTCTTGCCCTCATTTCCTTCAATGATGAACAGTGATGTGAAAGTGTAATACACACACACACACACACTCACACACACACACACACACACACACACGTATATATACATATGTGTGTGATCTGCTACATCATGCTAGGTATAATTGTGATATGGTTATTGTTTTCATCTGGAAATTAAGCATAACATAAGAAGATATAATTGATAATTGTGTGTCAAGATGACAAGGGCTAGGGTGACTTGTGACAGTTATTCCTGGTTGTCAACTTTACTACCTCTGGAATTAACTAAAACCCAAGTAGTTCTTTCTAACCTGTGAGGTTATTTTCTTAATATCAATTGCAGTGGAAAGACACAATTTTAATGTGGATCATTTGAGGTGGGGAGATCCACTTTTAATCTCAACAACACTTCTGTTGGTAGCCTATATAAAGGACATGGGAGAAGGAAGCTTGTTTTTTAATCTGCTTGTTCACACTCTGGCAAGTCTATTTTTTCAATGCATTACAGCCAAGTTTTTTGAGATGCTGGTATATATTAAAGATCAGCTGAGACATCCAGCCTTGTGTCATGAACAACTACTAGAACCTTCACTAGTAGACAGACATTGTTGGACTAGTTGTACTACTGCCTAAAAAGCCATTCAGATAATTGGTGTGTGTGTTGTGTGTGTGGGGTGGGGTGGGAGGTTGGTGTGTATCCATCCTGTAAGTTCTGTTCCTCTGGAAAACTGATTCATACACCACTTTTAAGTTCTCTATTACTTGAATAACTTTTTTAGAAATTAAAATTATAGTAACAGCCACAGCACCCGGAGCTGATCCTGTGCCACAGCACTCCACATCCAAATATGGCCAGAAGAGAGCGAATTTCCAAGGAGTGCTGAGAAGTCTGTGAGCACAGGTAAGACCACCACTTCTCCTCCGAGGGACCTGCCCAGAGACCTCAGGACACAGTAACCAAGGAGAAGACTGGGACAGGATCCTTCTGGGTTCCATCTGTGCCCATAGCTGATCCTGTACCACAGTGCTTCATACCTAAATACCATTGGGAGAGAGCTGGTCTCCCAGGAGAACCGATACACATGTGAGCACAGGTAAGACTACCACTTCTGTTTAAATTCCTGGCCCAGGAGGGACACATCCAGAACCATCAGGACACAGGAACCAAGGAACAGCTAGAGGAAAGGCTCCTTCTGGTTTCTCTTTGCACCCAGAACTGACCCTGTGCCACAGCTCTCCATATCCAAATTCCTTCCAGAGATAACTGTTCTCCAAGGAGTGCTGACACACAGCCTTACTGGAGGGACAAGCCACAGTTAGAGACAGCTAGACCAGCTAACACCAGAAATAACCACATAGCAAGAGGCAAGTACAAGAACAAAAGCAACTGAAACCAATGTTTCTTGGCATCATCAGAACCAAGGTCTTTGATGACAGTGATCCCTGGATACCCCAACATACCAGGAAAGCAAGACTCTGATTTAAAATCACATCTCATGATGATGATAGGAAACTTTAAGAAGGACATAAATAACCCCCTTAAAGAAATACAGGATAACACGAGTAAACAGCTAGAAGCTCTTAAAGAGGAAACAGAAAATTTCCTTAAAGAATTACTGAAAAACATAATGAAACAGATCAAGGAATTGAATGAAGCCTTCCAGGATCTAAAAATGAAAATAGAAACAATAAGTAAATCACAAAGGGAGACAACCCTGGAGATAGAAAAATCTAAAAAAGAGATCAAGAGACATAGATGCAAGCATCACCAACAGAATACAAAAGAATACAATAGAAAAGAGAATCTCAGGTGCAGAAAATAGCATAGAAAACATTGACACAGCAGTCAAAGAAAATGCAAAATGCAATAAGCTCCTGACACAAAACGTCCAGGAAATCCAGGACACAATGAGAAGACAAAACCTAGGGACTATAGGTATTGAAGAGAGTGAAGATTCCCAACTTAAAGGGCCAGTAAATATATTCAACAAAATTATAGAGAAAAATTTCCCTAACCTAAAGAAAGAGATGCCCATGGATATAAAAGAAGCCTACAGAACTCCAAATAGATTTGACCAGAAAAGAAATTCCTCCCATAACATAATAGTGAAAACATCAAATGCACAGAATGAAGAAAGAATATTAAAAGCACTAAGGGAAAAATGTCAAGTAACATATTAAGGCAGACCTATCAGAATTACACCAGAGACTGTGGAAGCGAGAAGATCATGGGCAAATGTTATATAGACCCGAAGAGAGCACAAATGCCAGCCCAGGCTACTATATCCAGCAAAAATCTCTATTACCATAGTTGGAGAAACCTCAATATTTCATGACAAAACAAATCCACACAATGTCTTTCCACAAATTCAGCCCTTGTAGGATAGGGAAAACACCAACACAAGGAGGGAAACTATACCCTAGGAAAAACAAGATAGTAATCTTCTTCCAACAAATCCAAAAGATGGTAGCCACACAAAAGTAAAAGTAACAGGAAGCAAAAATCACTATTCCTTAATATCTCTTAACATCATTGGGCTTAATTCTCCAACAAAAAGACATAGAAAAACAGCCTGGATATGTAAGCATGACCCAGCATTTTGCGACATACAGAAAACACACCTCATTATCAAAGACAGACATTACCTCAGAATAAAGGTCTGGAGAAGAATTTTCCAAATAAATGGTCCCAAGAAACAAGCTGGAGGAGCCATTTATTATAGCAAATAAAATCAACTTTCAACCAAATGTTATCAAAAAGGATAAGGAAGGACACCACATACTCATCAAAGGAAAAGTACGCAAAGAAGAACTCTCAATTCTGAATATCTATGCTCCAAATGCAAGGGCACCGAGATTCATAAAAGAAAATTTACTAATGCTCAAAGCACACATTGCACCTCACACAATAATAATGAGAGAATTCAACACTCATCATTGGACAGATCATGGAAACACAAACTAAATAGAGACATTGAAACTAACAGAAGTTATGAACGAAATGGATTTCACAAATATCTATAGGACATTTCATCCTAAAATAAAAGAATATACCTTCTTTTCAGCACATCATGGTAACCTTCTCCAAAATTGGCCATCTAATAGGTCACAAAACAGGCTTCAACAGATCCAAGAAGTTTGAAATAATCCCATTCACCCTATCAGATCACAATGGATTAAGGCTGGTCTTCAATAGTAACATAAACAATAGAAAGCCCACATACACATGGAAGCTGAACAATGCCCCACTCAATGATAACTTGGTCAAGGAATAAAGAAAGAAAGAAATTAAAGACTTATTAGAATTTAATGAAAATCAAAGCCCAACATACCCAAACTTATAGGACACAATGAAAGTGGTGCTAAGAGAAAAACTCAGTTCTGAGTGCCTCGAAAAAGAAACTGGAGAGAGCATACACTAGCATCTTAACAGCACATCTGAAAGCTCTAGAACAAAAACAAGCAGATACACCCAAGAGGAATAGACAGCAGGAAATAATCAAACTCAGGGCTGAAATCAAGCAAGTTGAAACAAAAAGAACTACACAAAGAATCAACAAATCCAGGAGCTGGTTCTTCGAGAAAATCAACAAGATAGATGAATACTTAGCCAGACTAACCAGAGGGCACAGAGACAGTATCCAAATTAACAAAATCAGAAATGAAAAGGGAAATATATAACAACAGAAAATGAGAAAATTTAAAAAAAATCAGATCCTAAATTCAACAAAACTGGAAAATCTGGATGAAATGGACAATTTTATTGACAGATACCAAATACCTAAGTTAAATTAGGGTCAGAAAGACCATCCAAACAGTCCCATAACCCTTAAAGAAACAGAAGCAGTCATTAAAAGTCTCCCAACCAAAAAAAAGCCCGGGACCAGATGGGTTTAAAGCAGAGTTCTATCAGATCGTCAAAGAAGACCTAATACCAGTACTCTACAAGCTAGTCATTACACTATGTGTACCATCAAGCTGAGTTTTTCATGGTTTCTGTACTGGCTAGTTTGGTGTGTCAACTTGACACAGGCTGGAGTTATCATAGGAAAAGGAGCTTCACTTGGGGAAGTGCCTCTATGAGATCTAGCTGTGGGGCATTTTCTCAATTAGTGATCAAGTGAAGGAGGGCCCCTTGTGGGCGGTGCCATCTCTGGGCTGGTATTCTTGGGTTCTATAAGAGAGCAGGCTGAGCAAGCCAGGGGAAGCAAGCCAGTAAGGAACATCCCTCCATGGCCTCTGCATCAGCTCCTGCTTCTGACCTGCTTGAGTTCCAGTCCTGACTTCCTTTGGTGATGAACAGCTGTATGGAAGTGTAAGCTCAATAAACCCTTTCCTCCCCTACTTGCTTCTTGGTCATGATGTTTGTGCAGGAATAGAAACCCTGACTAAGACAAATTGGTACCAGGAGTGGGGTATTCCTGTGACAACCTGACCATGTTTTGGGGAGGACTGTGGAAGGACTTTGGAACTTTGGGCTAGATGGTCCATTCAGTGATGAGACCTCTGTGAGATGTGGAGGAGCTTGGAAGATTATGTTGAGAACAGTGCAGAAGATGGAGGCCTGGCTTGTGAAATTTCAGAGGGAAAATTAAAGACTCTTATCAGGGCCATGAAGACTCTGTGGTTCTGGTTAGCTGGGGCTGAAGAATCAGCTGTGAGTAACAAGATACCAGAACCACTAAAGTGAGTCGTTGTGTTACTGGGACTATTGATGCTGGTTAGCTGGAGCTAAGAAATTAGCGGTGAGTAAGAAGAGACCAGCATCACTGAGGTGAAATCTTCTGGGAAGTGTTTTCTGAGAGCACAGAGGATGTGTTCCAGATAGCCAAGGTTGTGCCTCGTGCTGTAGCAGGACTTGGTACTGTGTAAGAGTCACCCAGGTGGTACTGCTTTTGAAGGCATGAAGGCATCATGAAGAACAGCTGAGGCTTGGTACAGTGAGAGGCCATGGAAGGCCATTGGTGAAAGTGTACCCTCAGTTGTAATTGATGGCCCAGGACTGAAGGGGTCATGCAAAAGAGTTGAGGCTTGGAGATGCCAGTACTATGTGATGACCACCAAGGACAGCAGCAGCAGTGGAGTACAAGCAGCTGGAGCCTAGAAGACAAGGTGTGTGCTACAACGGGAAGAGCTGGAGAAGTGACCCAAGCCCTTGGAGGAGCCCAGAAGATCGTGAGTTGGATCCCAGACTTTGGAGTTTGAGTTTTGCCTTTGATTGTGACTGTGCCCTGATATTTTTCCCTCTTGAAAGAAGGTATTTTAGTGGAGCTCACAGTTCAGAGACTTGAATTTTTAAAAGACTTTGAATTTTAAGATATTGGACATTTTAAAGGGATTGAATTTTTAATATGTAAAGACTGTGGGACCTTTTACATTATTGAGATCTTGGGGATGAATAAGAAAGTAAGGGTTGAGGCTTAATAGTGATATGTTGGTGTGTCAAGTTGACAAGGGGTCAATTGTACTGGCTAGTTTGGTGTGTCAACTTGACACAGGCTGGAGTTATCATAGGAAAAGGAGCTTCACTTGGGGAAGTGCCTCTATGAGATCTAGCTGTGGGGCATTTTCTCAATTAGTGATCAAGTGAAGGAGGGCCCCTTGTGGGCGGTGCCATCTCTGGGCTGGTATTCTTGGGTTCTATAAGAGAGCAGGCTGAGCAAGCCAGGGGAAGCAAGCCAGTAAGGAACATCCCTCCATGGCCTCTGCATCAGCTCCTGCTTCTGACCTGCTTGAGTTCCAGTCCTGACTTCCTTTGGTGATGAACAGCTGTATGGAAGTGTAAGCTCAATAAACCCTTTCCTCCCCTACTTGCTTCTTGGTCATGATGTTTGTGCAGGAATAGAAACCCTGACTAAGACAGTTTCTATTGTACTTCCCTGGTTATGAGTGAGTTCTTTGGTCAGGAGTCATACTGTGTGAAGTAGATAACAGGCCTGCCTTCAAATAAGTGATTGAGTTCATGTTCCAACTTTTCTCAGCGATGGACTGTCATCTATAACCTAAAATAAACCCATTCCTCTTCTGAGTTACTTCCAGTTATGGTGTTTGTCTTAGTAAAGGATAAAAGTAGAGCACTCCCTCTACCTCAATGCCAATAGGTTCAGGAGTCCATATGGTTCTCATACCGTTTAAATAGAAAGTGAAACTAATAAAGACTTTGTGACTTCCTAGTATTAAAGCAACATGGATTGGAAAAGCTCAGGAATGAATGAAGCAGGAGGAGACAAGCTATGGGAACTGGGCAGAACTGTGTTGCACCAGTCACAGGAGCACTTCTATATTGGTTCCTGGAGTTTCTTTTTACTCTTTTGCCAGACGTATGGAAAATAATAATACACATACTTGTGGTTTGATCTGAAGATGTCTATCTATGGGACACACAGGAGAGTCTAGGCAGTGAGTTGAAATGTCTTTAAACTGAAAAGAGAGAAGAGTGTTCAGAATAAATCAAACTAGGATAAATAAATCATCCTCTACAAAGCACCTCCACAGAATACGGGGCACATGAAAGAAAACTGAGGAGTGCTGTGAAATCAGGGAAATGACTTCTGCTTCCTTTCCCAAGTGCCACTGAAAAGTCTTGTTCCCTTTGCACAGGAGAGTACGGTGTGAAGGGAACAAGTATGGAAAAGCATACTGAATATATTAAAGCATATACAAATGCCATTTTTGAGGGCTTTTCCAAGACATCCACAGATACAGGGCATTTTGTTCAATCTCATGCGAAACACAGAAAACAGAAGAGCTGTGAACAAGCCCCATGAGTTAGATAGCACTGTTATGTGTTGAAATGTGGTATTATTAAAAAATATAATATTCACACTAAAAAAATGAATCTAGTTCCCCCAGACAAATGGAAACATGAAAAACACACAGTGAACATCATGCAAAATGGTGACAGATGGAAACCTCTCGGTCAGGAAAAAGGCAATGAAGCTGACTTCACAGCATATCATCAGGACAATCTTATCTTTTCAATACCTGAGATCTTACCCAGAGTGTCTGGGCAAGAAGAGAATTCAAAAAGCATCAAAAATCAGAAGCAAAGTAACATGTTCTCTGTCCAAATTTAATATTTGTAGGTAGCCTCACACTCGCAAAATGTTAGGATACAAGAATTTCATAAATTCATCAGAAACAAAGAGAGCACAAAATATCATTGATATTTCTACATACTAAAAATGAACAACCTGAAAAAAACAACCAAGACACAAATCCCACATACAGCAATACTAACAAGAACAAAGTGAGAAATTGAATTAACCAAAGAGGGATTAAACTTTAACTTCAAAATGATTCTGAAAGAAATTAGAGTTATATAAATAGATTAAAACACATCCAGGTTCAAGGACTTGATATCAATGGCCAGTACCAATACTACCCAAAGTGATCTGTAGACTTAATGCGATCTTTATAAAAAAAAAACAAAAAAAAAAACAAAAAACAATGTTTTTTTTTTCTAGAAACTTACCTAAAATGTATGTGGAACCTTAAAAGAATCCAGTTTGCCAACACAATTTTTGAAAAGAACAAAGATAAAGAGAGGGTTCATACTTTCTGATTCCCCAAATTCTTACCAAGGGACAGTAATCAAAACAATAAGATGCTAGCAGAAAGTCTGATCTGTGCCCCAGTGAATTAGAGGAGAGTTCAGAGATAAGCTCTTGCTAGGAAGTCAAGAAGGGTGCCAGGGTCGTTGAGCAGCTGCCCTTCCAAGTGAGGGTTCTAGGGAAGCTGGAAAAGGGGAGTTTCCTTTATGTGAAAATGAAGAAAACTGAAAGCATTACCTAACACTTTATATAAAAATTAAGTCAACATAAATGAAAGACCAAACCATAAAAACTAAAACTATAAATCTCTTACAAGAAAACATAAGGCAATGGATTTAGCAATGACCTCTTATACACATACCACCAAAAGAAAGAAAAAATTGGAATTTATAAAAGTTTTATATATACATCATGTACATATAAATACATCACACCATATATATCAAAAGGTACCATTAACAGAGAAGAGGTCAACCCATAGAATGGGAGAAAATACTTGCAAACTGCAAGTTTATCTTTAAGGAATTAACATCTAAGAAAGATAAGAGATAACTCTTTACACCACCATCAAAAACCTTGTAACCAGATCTAAAAGTGGATAAAGGATTTAACTAGACACTTTTCTATACAAAGGGCTAGCAGTATGTAAAGACATTTGACATGACTAATCACTGTGGGCATGCCAATCACAACTTGAATGAGATATCCCCTCACTTTCACTGGGATGACTGCTATGATATTCCAATTTGAATATATTGCCAAAGGCCTGAAGAAGTTGAAATTCTTATGCTGTCTGTGAAACTTGAAAGGATTTTCCACATCTGGAAATGGGCTTTGGTTAGATGGTCTATGGCTCTGTCAAACCAAATGAAGTGGTGTCACTTCATTCAAAGTGTGTGTGTGTGTGTGTGTGTGCGCGCGCGCGCGCAATATACCTATTGCTGCATATGATTTTAGGTACATATAAAATTCCTTATGACTTTTTCAAGTATCTTTAGCATTATTTGTTCCCTTTTCCTCCCTCTCCTTCTGTATTGACCTCCCTTCCTCCATCTCAGCTAAAGCTCTGCCCCCTCCCCCAGCCCCTTCATATCATCTATATTCAGCTAGTTTCTTCTCTAGTACTTCCTCCTCCCTTACCCCATCATGCTCCCTTTTTACTTTCTTGGATTCTGAGATGACCCTAGGGTCTAGTCTCACATTTGAAGATTTGGAGCTAGTAACCATAGATGAGAGAGAAGACTCGATGTTTGTCTTTCTGGGTCTGAGTTACCTTTCCCAATATATAAGGGGAATTCAAGAGACTTGCAAAACTAAGTAGACTATTTATGTTGCCCTTGCTTGTCTCTCAGTAGTTAAAGGTAAGCTCCTATTTCTGAAGACATCATATACTTTTGATATTGGACTCAAGGGATTTGGACTGATTATAACCTCAAAGTGTCCTTCCTAACAACTAATTCTCATAACATTAGACGATGCTATGTAAACTGCCAGGAAAATAAAGAAATCAATAATTATACTCAGCTGTGATATCTATCAACCACAAGGAAGATCAGCATGGTGAGATACCCCCAAAGCTGCAGTGGTGGCACTCATATCTTGGTAGTAACCAACAGTTATCTAATTGGGCTTAAACATGCAACAGGAAGAAGATTATGCCTGGTACTGGAGACCTAGAAAACTACCCAGCTAGTGAGGCCATGGACCTTAGTGAGAACCTAGTACTGCCTCTTTACTAGACCAGTATCATTCCTAATATTATTCTAAATATGTATTCTTACACCCATAGATAAGAGTATCTCTCACCCTTTATCAAAGAAGATTGTCTTTGCATCAGAAAGAGAGCCTTACAGGAAGCCACCACTGGTCAAAATGCTGAAAACACGTGATCATGTGCTACCCTGCTCCATGGGATAAAGCTATAAAACAACCACAGCACATAAGAGCCAGAGAACTTGGCAGAAGATGGGAATGAATGATTATAAGAGCCAGAGGACTAAGATATTTGCTATGAAGTATGTCTCCAGAAATGACAAGGAAGCCATATCCATGATACCTCAATAGTACGGCTGCCTAAACAAGATCTGAACAATTCACAGTATCAATAGTTATGCTAACATAGAAGGGGGATTCTTTATGAGGCCCCACCCCTAGCTAGACAAATAATTATAGGCAAATAAGGACTTCTGGGATAGATAGATAGATAGATAGATAGATAGATAGATAGATAGATAGATAGATAGAAACAGGCAGAGGCAGAGGCAGAGGCAGAGAAGTGGGGAATTAGTCATCCTCAGGGTGTGAGCCCCTTAATTGGTTATCTAGTATCAGAAAGTCAGTCCTGAAATCACATACATATAAGCAAGCATGACTCATGGGTTTTATTTATATATGTATAGATGTATAATTAAATATGTGGGGTGTGTGAGTGTAACAATAACAACTGGTAGGAGGTCATGAATTTGAGACGGGATGGGGGTGCAGGGGAGGGTTTGGGGGGAAAGTAATTTTATTTTAATTAAAACATTAAAAGTAGAGTTCCAAGGAAATATTGCTATGTTCACATTACACCAATAGTATTCACAATAATTAAAATACAGAAGCATCCCTCATCCATCAAAAGATGAACTAATATGCAAAGCAGAGCATAGGCGCATACTAAAATGATATTCTGATTTGAAATAGAAAAAAAAACAATACTGGCATAGGCTCCAGCACAGATGAATCCAGAAGATGCTCTAAGTGACACAATACAGTCACAAGGTGGCAGACCCTCTATGATTACATTTATACCAGGTGTTCAGAGTCAGCGGAAACCCGGAGAGCTCATGGCAGTTCGGACGCAGAAATTATGATATTTGAGACAGAGAATAGCATTAGGGCCTATCTTAGTCCTCCCCTTCCTCTAACTAGCCTCCACCTCTCAGTTTCTTCCACCTGCCAGTAATGCCACCAAAGTTTGAAGTCATTAACCTACTTACTGAGCCACCAGTGAAGTCAGAGCCTCTGTGATCCACTTCCCCCAAATTCTGCCTCTGAACTTGAAGTATTAGGTACCGAATTTTTAATAAATGACTCATTTTGGAGGGTACTCCATTTATAAATCTTAACATTTGCCAAAATGAAAACTAGAGAAAAAATTTTACAAAAAGTGAATATTAATAATTGCAGGTCACTATCAACCCAAGAAGTACCATGTAGTGTATATCAAAAGACATTTTCAGTGTTCTTGATACTATTTCTAAAAATGTTAGTATGCACTAATTCCAGCATGTTCCTCTATAAATCTTATACTTCTTTACTAAAGGCCTTGGAATTACATGACCAAAGGTAATATAAATATACATTAGAAAGCAAAATGAAATGTCAGTGGGATGAGGTACTGGCTCGCAGCCGTGAACGTGAGTCAGAAGGTTACTCTGGTCTTCCTGGAATCTTCCTTGTAATTCCGAGCTCAGGCTTGGCCCAGTAGGCTCCCAGTGTTACACACACAGGCAGGGTCCTGGTTTCAAACACTGGGTTTTCTGTTTCTTCTTGCTACTCCCACAATAGCCCATTGACTCTCCTTCAGGGCTTATTAGTTTCTGTTTTTCTTCTCTTTTCGGTCCTCAGTTTGAGGGGTATGGTATTCACATTATTATAAATGTTTTGTCCTCCCTTGAGGCCACTAGGGAGAAGGATAGTCTGCAGTCATCTCTGCAGTGGACTTTGAGTATCTCTTATGAATAGGCACTGAATTTTATGCTTTTGGGCCCTTTATTTTTCAAAAAAATTTTATTGGATATATTCTATATTTACAATTCATTTCCCTTTTTCTGGTTCCCCACCCCCCTAAGGTCCCACATGCCCTTTTCCCTCCCCCTGCTCCCTCATCCACCCCTTCCCACTTCCCTGTTCTGGTATTCCCCTACACTGATGCTTTGATCCTTTCCAGCACTAGTGTCCACTCCTTTCTTCTTGTCAGACATCATTTGGTATGTGAATTGTGTTTTTGGTGTCTCAAGATTCTAGGCTAATATCCACTTATCAGTGACTGCATACCATGGGTATTCTTTAGAGACTGGGTTACCTCACTTAGTATGATGTTCTCCAGCTCCATCCATTTCTCTAAGAATTCCATGAATTCATTGTTTCTAATGGCTGAATAGTATTCCATTGTGTATATATACCACATTTTTTGTATCCATTCCTCCATTGAGGGACATCTGGGTTCTTTCCAGCTTCTGGCTATTATAAATAAGGCTGCTATGAACAGTGGAGTATGTATCCTTATTGCATGCTGGGGAATCTTCTGGGTATATTCCCAGGAGTGGTATGGCTGGATCCTCCGGAAGTATCATGTCCAGTTTTCTGAGGAACCGCCAGACTGATTTCCAGAGTGGTTGTACCAGCTTGCAGTCCCACCAGCAATGGAGGAGTGTTCCTCTTTCTCCACATCCTCGTCAACACCTGATGTCTTCTGAGTTTTTAATCCTAGCCATTCTGAGAGGTGTGACGTGAAATCTCGGGGTTGTTTTGATTTGAATTTCTCTAATGACTAATGATGTTGAACATTTTTTAAGGTGTTTCTCAGCCATCCGAATTTCTTCAGGTGAAAAGTCTTTGTTTAGCTCTGTACCCCATTTTTGGATAGGGTTATTTGGTTTTCTGGGGTCTAACTTCTTGAGTTCTTTGTATACATTGGATATTAGCCCTCTGTCGGATGTGGGGTTGGTGAAGATCTTTTCCAATTTGCTGGTTGCCAATTTGTCCTTTTGACAGTGTCCTTTGCCTTACAGAAATTTTGTAATTTTATGAGGTCCCATTTGTCTATTCCTGATCTTAGAGCATAAGCGATTGGTGTTCTGTTCAGGAATTTTCCCCCTGAGCCAATGTCCTCAAGGGTCTTCCCCAGTTTCTTTTCTATTAGTTTTAGTGTGTCTGGTTTTATTTGGAGGTCCTTGATCCACTTGGAGTTGAGCTTAGTGCAAGGAGATAAGAGTGGATCAATTCTCATTCTTCTGCATGTTGACTTCCAGTTGAGCCAGCACCATTTGTTGAAAAGGCTATCTTTTTTCCACTGGATGTTTTCAGCTCCTTTGTCAAAGATCAATTGGCCATATATGTGCGGGTTCAATTCTGGGTCTTCAATCCTATTCCATTGATCCACTTCCCTGTCACTGTAGCTTTTGGGCCCTTTTATTATTACTGAGGAGGATATCATGAGTTGAGAGATTTGGACAACTGCTAGAGAGATGGCTCTGTGGTTAACTTGAGCACTGCTCTTCCAGTGAACCCAGGTTCAGTTCCCAAAAACCTATATCAAGTAGTTCTCAGGCAGTTACTGCTCCAGCTCCAGCTCCAGGAGAGCTGATGCATTCTTCTGGCCTCTGTGAACATCTGTACTCAGGTGCACCTGCCTCCCCAGACATAAACACAAATACCCAGAACTTCAACACACATACACACACACACACACACACACACACACACAAAGAGATGGATGAAATTATTATGATCACTTGGTGAGTGAATGAGGGATAAACCATGCCCTTTAACTCCCTGGTTATAGTCAAAGAAAACATGCCTCTCTCTCCCTCTCCCTCTCCCTCTCCCTCTCCCTCTCCCTCTCCCTCTCCCTCTCCCTCTCCCTCTCCCTCTCCCTCTCCCTCTCCCTCTCCCTCTCCCTCTCCCTCTCCCTCTCCCTCTCCCTCTCTCCTCCTCCTCCTCCCCCTCCCCCTTTCCCTTCCCTCCCCCTCTCTCTCTTTCTCTCTTTCTGTCTCACACACACTTTCTTCCTCTACATATAGATTTGAGTTCTTAGGATACCTCTGGGTTGTTGATTTTTCTTCCCAAACTTCAAAAGTCTCTTATCTTGTCTTCTATATTTGTTGTTGACCTTTATATGTCAGGAAGGAATCTGGGTCATGTCTGGAGACAGCTGGGTACAGACAAGCCTGGGTTGGGACCACAGCTGCGATGTGTGTATTGTGATGTCAGCCTTGATGGCACCACAGTCTGTCATTTGTGTGAGTTGTTTTATAGAGATGATAAAACTCAGTTTGTATTTAATTATTGTTAAATCACTTCCCAGTAATAAAGTTTCCTTTTCTTTGATTTCAACCATCTTCTTAGTGTAGAAATGAAATACAACTGATTAAGGCATGTAAGTACAAGCCTTAATATTCACTTGGTGAGGGAGAGGGAGAGGGAGAGGGAGAGGGAGAGGGAGAGGGAGAGGGAGAGGGAGAGGGAGAGGGAGAGGGAGAGGGAGAGGGAGAGGGAGAGGGAGAGGGAGAGGGAGAGGGAGAAGGAGAGGGAGAGGCATGTTTTTTTGACTATAACCAGGAAGTTAAAGGGCATGGTTTATCCATAACAAAAAGGTTCTTCAGCACAGTGTACAATGGTCCTCTCAGTTCCCTCCCTCAGAAGATGCTTGGGGATGAAATATTAATACTAAAGTAAGAAAATAACACTTATAAATGCAACAATCTGAGTGCTATGCATCAGATCATATACCGTGGCAAGATAAAAATAAATAAATAAATAAATAAATAAATAAATAAATAAATAAATAAAGCAAGCTGAGGGGTGGAGATAGGATCTGGAATCCCAAGGATGTGAACAGTATATAAAGCCAGGGGATAGAGAATATCCTTGACATTGAATAGCCCTTGGCTTGACTCACACCCTGCTAAAGGCTGTAGAATCAGAGTATCAAATAATATTTCTTTTTTTGTCAACTACAAGAAGGAAGACCAGGTTGTTTATCTGCCAGACTATAAGGAGGAATACCAGAGAGATTCCCAAAGAGAACATGCTAGGCTTTGGGTAGTAGTAAAACTTCAGCATGAAGAGATTCTGTCTGTGGGGGATACCGTACCAGAAAGGTCACTGTGAATAGCCATTATATTTCTTTTTGGATAGTCACTATAAGATACCTTTCTCTGGAGTCCTTGTGAGAATCATTTCTCTTTCATCTCCTAAGTGGCACACAAACTCCCTACATACTTTGTCTAAAATGACTTATATATTAATGTCTTTAAGAAGACTTAGTTGTCTCTTAAAGGCCAGGTAGTGTATTAGACCTTGATGATTTCAAGCTGGAAGATTGACAACTCCTCCCCTCTGAGCTTACAGTTAGGTAGAGAAGACAATGAGATAGGGCCATCATTAGTAATATAGAAGGCTCAGTACGAAGGAGTTAGTTCTAACAAGAATAGGGTGGAGGGAACATTAGAGAGTAGTGGAGAACTCAGAGACAAGTTATTTGGGGACTGAGTCCTGCAGTCAAGTAGCAATTTGTCGTGAGTAGGAAAGGATCAGAGTTATAAGGCTCCAAATATGGAGGGAAAAGTGAAAATCTGGACAAGCTAAGGTTGTGCTTTCCTCTATGTTCTGAAACTAGACATGTTTGGACATGGTAGGTGGACTGTTGCTGCCAAAGTTCTTAATTATTTTTGCTAACTAACTATTCAGTTAGTTTGGAGTTTGGACACGGGGCATTCTCAACCTTTTAAAATGATCACTTTGCTATCTTTGAATGGACTCCTCTTCTGCTCTCCAGTGTTCATTTAGAAGATCAAAGTCTGGATAATTCTTGCTTAACACAGTAGGAGTCCTGTTCCAAGATATTCTAATGTATATTAGAGGAATTTCATCCACCAAGGACATACAGGCTACACATCCCCAAACCCATTTCCTTGTTTGATTCTACAATTGTTGTCCTTACCAACCAAAGAGCAAAGAGACAGCCACTCAACTTTAGATTTCATTCTCAACCAAATGTTTAGTTAAAGATGGCCAAACAGACACAGTGTGTCAGAGTAGAAAGCTCCTAACTTATTTCTGTTATCAACTAGCTTAGTAGTTGTGAGAATATTTAGGCACAAACACCCTGATATCTAGCCTCACCTTCATCCCACATTCTTTTGTAGTACTGGGGGTTGAACGTAGGGTCTTATACTTACCCTCCACTGATCTATTTGTCCAGATTCTTTTCTTTTTAACTTTTTTTTGAGATGATCAGGCTGGACTGGAACTTATGATCCTCCTATCTTTTTAGTAGCTGAAATTATGGGCCTGGAATACCAGGCCCAGCAAGATGCTGTCTTTCTGCACAGCTACTAAGTTATGACAAAGAACATGCTATTATAACCATAGCCAATGATACTTCCTCTATTTGAGTTTGACACCTCTGTTGATACCATTCCTTACCACATATGAAACTTTTATCAAAGAGAAATAAGCACAGAAATCTTTTTATACAGAGATTTGGTATTTCACTGAAAATATGATTTATTAAGCTGGAGCATTAGAGCCCATAGGGGCCCATTGAGATGGCACTGTGGGAGCAAGAGCTGATGGGCACTGGGGGGGGTCCTGTACCTTGTGGAGCAATAACAGCTAAACATGGGTAACTGAGAACCAAGGAAGCTCAGAAGGGAAGTGTTTGTAACCATGTAAGTGTAGAGGGTTGTAGCCTTTC
The DNA here is from genome assembly GCA_964023405.1 of Apodemus agrarius. Classification (NCBI taxonomy): domain Eukaryota; kingdom Metazoa; phylum Chordata; class Mammalia; order Rodentia; family Muridae; genus Apodemus; species Apodemus agrarius. The sequence goes on from OZ030019.1 coordinate 58,609,552, forward strand.
ATCTTTGTCTCTAATATATGAAATAATTATTGTTCTGTGAACAGAAAACCACTCTAATGTTATTTTTAGTTTTCAGCTCTTTTGTTGGTATCCTAGTCCTTCCCTTATAAATACAACTTGAAACAAAAACAACAAACCCCAGAGAAACCATGTAGGATGCACCTGTGGTTCATTTCAAAAGGCTGAGATCCCAAATCTAGTCATTACTATTTTTGTGACCTTCAGGTGGGGACTCAGCTTCCTTGTGCCTTAGTTTCCCTCTAGGTAAATCATGGATAAGAATTCTCCATTGGTCTCTTCTAGGACTTAAATGAGATTGTCTGTATAGTGCCCATAGCTCAGCACACGGCTGATTCACAGAAGGCAATTGGTTAAGAGTCATTTAATTGAGCTTGTGATAATATTATTTCTTAAAAGTCAATCCAAAGGCACTGAATAAAACATCATATTTAAGAGTTGATAAAATGTTTCTCCTTTATGTTTACATTCATTAGTAACATGTCATAACTAATATTTTTTATACAACAGAAATTGTTTCTCAAAAATAAGCATATTCAAACACAGCACCTAAGGGAAATTGAGAAAGCCCAATGTAACATGACACCAGAAAATTATTACATGCTTCTTAACTCTCAGCTAATAGAAAGAAAAAGAAATACTCACATGTGATTATTTTAATTGGAGGCTATGTCAAGGTGTTTAAAAATAGTCAAGGTTTCAGATATAATTTTTCAGTATCCAATTATTATACACTTCAAAGTACAAGTTTTTCCATATGATTGGAAGTAAAAAATTTAACCTACATTAGGCACTAAGAAATTCCTTATTTAGTGACTTCTGCTCTAGAAAAGAGTTAAGATTCTAAAGCTTGTATTAACATTGCTCTCAGTTGACCACTAGAATGTTAATGAAAAAAAAACCCTACTGCTGAAGACACCACATATATTGGTTATAGGATATGGAGAAATCAATTTGCTACTGACGAGGAAGCTTCCTCTCTCCTGACTAGCTTTCACAGTGCTGGAAAGTGCTATCCAGGCTCCTGGGGTACCCCATCATTGGAGAACCTATAGGATCTCAGTGGTAAACCTACTACTACTCCTGCTAAATGGACATAGAATCAAAGTGCTTTATAAATTTCTGATTTTACACCTATAGATTAGTATAGTCTAAGATATCATCAAATGAATTTTTTTGTATAGTGGGTAGTGGAAAACCTCAGAGATGGCCGGGCGGTGGTGGCGCAAGCCTGTAGTCCCAGCACTCTGGGAGGCAGAGGCAGGTGGATTTCTGAGTTCGAGGCCAGCCTGGTCTACAGAGTGAGTTCCAGGACAGCCAGGGCTAAACAGAGAAACCCTGTCTCGAAAAACAACAACAACAACAACAACAACAACAACAAAAAACAAAAACAAAAACAAAAACAAAAAACCCTCAGAGATGGTTAAAATACAGAGAGACACATGAGTGGAGAGTTCAGCCACAATGAGATATAACCACCCAAAAGCTCAAATACCACTGCAGAAGAAAGGTTGGAAAGATTGTAGGAGCCAGAGGTCAGGGAGGACCAGAGCAAAATAATTTCTTCTGGACAAGACAGGACTGATGCACTTCAGACCTCACAGGAGCCTGCACAAAATCAAGCCAGTCAGCATCCCAGCGTCAAGGAGGAAAGCATTCATGAGCTCCCACTAATACCTGAGGAGCTTTGAACAGTTCATGGCTTTTAGGGGAAGGACTCAGTTTTCATTAGAAGTGTGGCTGTGATCGATGATGACACACCTAGGAATATAAGGGCAACACAAATTGGACTCAATAGAATATATAAATATACATGACACAAAGCTGGGGGGTAGACAGGTGGAGTTAAAAGGAGTTGTGGTGAGTATGCTCAAAATACATTGCTTTAAAATCTTGAGGAGTTAATCAAGATAGCTTCTAAAAGAAACAAAAGGAAAGAAGGGAGACTATCGGGAAGGAGGAAAGGACAAGTGGGGATGAGGGTGGGGAGGAAAAGAAGAGAGATTAAACAAGGGTGGGAATCATCAAATAAAACTGTAGATGTGTGCCATACAGGAACTGTTATAATGAAACCCATTGTTTTTTACATTAATATAGACTAAAAATGTTTAAAGGCAAATAAAAAAAGAACCCAAAGCATAAGTAAAATAAATATGAAGTCTTAGGAAGCAAAATGTAGACAAATATCATAATATTTAAATTAAGTAGCTTACCATATAACATAATATTTCCATTTTATTAATAATGTTTTAAGATTCCAGGAATCAATGGAAATTTTTTGTTGTTGTTTTTTTTGAGACAGGGTTTCTCTGTGTAGTCCTGGTTATCCAGGAACTCACTTTGTAGACCAGGCTGGCCTCGAACTCAGAAATCCTCCTGCCTCTGCCTCCCAAGTGCTGGGATTACAGGCATGCGCCACCACCGCCCAGCCAATGGAAATGTTTATAGTGAAATTCATTCTGCTTTTTTATGCAAACTACTTTGGACTTGATGTGAACCACAGGATAATTGAGCCCTTGTGAAAATGTATGCCCAATCGGCTGTGTCAAGGGCTCATCAACGACCACATACTGCCTATATCTAGTATCTAGCCTGAAAAATAGGTGACTCTACAGGGGAGGCACAGATCCCATTATCAATAGCAACACGAGGGCCTTGGGGGATGAGTTAGCTGGTAACATGTTTTGTACACAGGTATTAGGACCTGAGGCTGGTCAGCATCCACATGAAAAGTCAGGCATGCTGGCTCACACTTGAAAGTCTGGTGCTGACGAGATGAAGACAAGCAGAGGAGCCCTAGTACTCTCTTGACAGCTGAATGAGCAAGCCCCAAAGTGATGTGGATAGCTCTTGAGGAGCAACACTGCAGGTTGACCCAGGATCTCCACATTCACACAAACACACACACACACACACACACACACACACACATTGCAAAGCAAAATAAATAGTAAGAAAGTAGGACTATAAGAATAACTGTCCCCAAAATATTTTTAACCAATGGATAGTAAAAGATGTCTGATTGTGTCGCCCCATCTCAGTATTTTCAAAATTCAAACCTTAACAGTTTCTTTTAGAGGTTACCTTACTCATAATTAGTCAGAGATATCTTTAAGTCAAGTAACCTGACAAGAAACCTCTGGGGATGTCTCAATACAGTTATAGATGCCAGCAGGATAAATTTATATCTTCACAGGTTTCTGTAATAAGATCTGCTGAACCCCAAGAAATTATTTTGATGTTAGAAACTACTTGCTGCCATCACAATTTAAGCCCTTCGCTCATAATAAAACAGGATAAAATTCAAGTATTTTCCATTCCAAGTGCAAGCTCATGGGGACATGGATGTAACAGCTTCTTATAAGTAAAAGAGCACTGACTACTGTATGGGATTTATATTTCATGTTTGGGGAAGTCAAACCTCAGAGGATGAGTTTTCAGCATACATTTCCAAAGTCTTCAGCATTCGTAATCCACACTGCTCTGAATCATCACTTTGTGTGACTAAAAAAACTTCCCAAACCATACATCTGTTCTAATGCATAGGATCACATGCACAATATTGTGGAGAAGACCTCATGTCCAGCACAGTTTGAGGAGAAAGGGCCATCTAGGCACATATCTGCTGATGAACTTTGTGTTTCTTCAAGCTAAGAAAACATTTGACTGCATCAATAACACAAAGCAAAACAAGCAGCCACATTCTGATAAGATGCTACTCATGGAACTTGCCTATATTTGTACCTAAGTTTGTCAGTCACAGCCTCTGCCAAGCCCTTGTTTATGCATTCACTGATTCAGTGAGTGTATTTCAAGCCAGGTACAGTCTGCAAGCTGTGGCTGAGCAGAGGAGGTAAAGGTTGAGATAAGTGTCAAAGGGTTATGTGTTCTAAGCCAAGGAGTTTAGAATTGATGAGCACAATCCACAAGAGAATTCCTTGATTAGATTTTCATTTTAGAAAGGTAACAGCTGGGGTCTTGAGTTGAATGGAAAGTGGAGTAGAGGCCTGGAAGGAAACTCAATAAAGGATTCTGAAAACGCTGGTAATTAATGTTGATAGCCCAGGTGCTTCTGAAGGGTGGAACTGGAGAGAAGGAAGCCAAAGCAAGGCAGAAGGTTTAAGAAATAGAAAGAAAGGAAGAAAAAGAGAATGAGAGAAAGACAGACAAGACAAGAGGAAAAGCAGTTCTAGGGAAGAACTCTAGGAAGAGGTCGGGAAGTGATAGGTTGAGAACATAACAGGTAGAATGGAAGGCCAAGGTGAGTCTTGGGAGAAACCACAGAAAATATGTCCATCCTTCACAAAACTCACCAGAATGACTCTCAACTCAAGTGACATCTCTTTGCAAACAATTGGCAAAGCCATGGGAGTGCAAAGAAAGCACAGGTGAGAAAGAATATCAAAGGAAGAACAGAGAACCAAATATCAAGGAACTCTAACAGCTCAGAAATGGGCCCCAGTGTAAAAGAATGAAGAGATGGAGACAGAGATGGCCAAGAGAGAGTGAATATGGAGAAATTCAAAGACAAACTATTTGAAATCAGAAGATGCTGCCAATTTATCAACTGACATAAAGACCAAAAGAACTAAGAAAGAAGCTCGCAAAGGGTTGGGTGGCAGTGAATTGGGGACTGTGGGGCCATCATCACCTGTTTGGGTTAAATTAAGATGTGTCTAGGAGATGAGCAGAGCAGCCGAAAGAGAGTTGGAAAGAACATCGCTAAAGACACTAATGCTCCACTTCTGGAAATGCCTCCTAACAAAGGCAGCAGTACCATATGTGAGGATGTGCCAACAAGGGTCAAGAACTTCTCTGCAGGTTTTCTGCAGGAAGGGGTAGTACATACAGCTCACTGCAAGTGAGGGATTTGGGGACCACACAGCTTGGAGGCTGGACTGATTGCTTTTCTGGATATGGAAGTTACTCAGGATGTGGAGCAAAAGGGTGACAGAAATCAGAGGTCCCAGCTCTAATGGCATGAAGAACAGAGGGGTCAGGCAGCCACTGACACTGTTTCTCAGAGGAACATCAAGAAGAGGAGGAGACATCTGCAACATGCACAGCATGAACAAGGGGCCCCCGAACACAACCCCAGAGGCTGAGATCATAGGAAAATCAGCTAATTCTTCATTCATTTCTTCAAGAGCTGCTTCTTGACTACATGCTCATGCTGGACATGTGCTAGCTCCTGGAAAAATCCTTGGGAAATACTCACATAAGGTTTTTTTTACTACAAAAATGTGACAAATTGAGAGGCATAAAATTATCAGGGGTAAACAGAGCTTTTATAGAACAAAGCGTCAAAAGAAGGTATGGGAGTTGACTAGAGAGTGGTCCTCAACAGCTACACGCTGAGATTTTGGAGCAGGGCCTTGGTGGAAGACTTCACTGTGGAATCCAGGTATACAGCAGACATAACATTTACTCTGAGGTTGATGGCTCTCATTGTAAAACTAGCATAAAAGGGGATATAACCCACTGAAAGAGTGCTTACCTTATGTGCACCAGACTCGGAGTGCAATCCTCTACAGCCCCACTACCCCCAAAAAGGAATAAACAAATGGACAAACAAAAATGATCCAGGGTCTAGTTATATTTTGATGCAGGGAATCTGACTCACCACATGTTGGTTAGAACCCTGGATGTGAGAAAGAGGGGACCCGGCTTCTACAAAGGAGCTGGCAATTCTGTATTGAGCTTTGATAAAAATCCACTTAGTATTCCCTATACCTTTGTAAGCTTTTCACCTCCTTTCAATACACATTGACCTTAGTTTACCCAACTACATGTTAGTGAACCTCTGCGACCCATTCTCAGTTCCCTCACAGTGAGGAGCAGGCTTTCCTAGCTCCCATCTACACGGTCACGATGATGAACCCCAATCCTGGCATATCTGGTCCCACCAAAGATGTTCCTTTGTAACTGTGTGGTCAGGATGTTCCCTTGAACTGTTCTATATCTGCTGAACATGTTCTAGTGACCCACATTTTTATCATTGGCCTGATAAAAATTGGTCACTTTAGTCTGATCAGAAAATAAAAGCTGCCTGGCCATCTTTCTCCAAATTCTACAATAAAGCACCCATGCATCTTCCGTCTTCATTAGCTTCATTGCTCTTGCATTCCCCAGGACTGTCATCTGAAGTCTTGCTTCCAGCTACTTTCCTCTCTGAGGTACAGATGTCGACTTTCTTGCCAGCTCTCCTGATAACAGTATGACCTGAGGAGATGAGAACTACATATGCTCCAGAGTGCTTTTCAAATGAGATATTCTTAGGCATCTAGATGGCCGTCTGGGTCCTGTACTGTCTCTACTTCCTTCCTGGTGGTTTCAAAGGTTTGGCAGTCTTCCAAACTGCTTTATCTTGTCCTACACTCTTTCACTTTTCCTGCTCCAAATGGGCATATTTTCCCTTGGCACACATTGCTTTTACTTTTCTACTGCCATCTTCACAGATCCTGGCCTATAGCAGCTGGAGCAATTCCCAACAGCTATATGTTACGTCTACATCAGGTCGAGAAAGCATGTATGGGCAGGACGGATGGCACACTGGGTAAAAAAAGCACATGTCTGGGAAAGTGTGAAGACTAGGGTTTGGCTTTCCAGCATACTTATAAGTGCCCAGTGGGCATGGGTGACTGTTCTAATTGGCTTAATCTTCTGCTGTCAAGCTGACAGAACCCACAGCCATCAGAAAGAGTCTCAATTGAAGAGTTGCTCGAATTAGATTGACCTGTTGTCAGGTCTATAAAAGATTGTCCGGACTGATGGTTTAATGTGAGAAGACACAGTCCACTGCGGGCAGCACCCTTCCTAGGCAGGTGGGCCCAGACTGTATAAGAATAGCTAGCTGAGGATGAGCCAATGAGTGAGCCAAAAGACCAGAGTGAGCCCGCAAGCAACATCCTCTGTGGTTACCGCCTTGAATTCCCTCAAAGAGGTATAGTGATGTAGGAAGCCACATTCACCATTACAAGATGGCGCCCATTTCCTGTGATGAATCAGCAATGTGCTGGTGTTTACTCCACTCCACGCCCTACTGCGCATGCGTGGGGTAGAGGTTTGGCCAGTCGCAGCTCAGACCCGGAGCATACTAATGAGGCATCGTGGCGTGCACCAATCAGGTAGAAACACATCTAGCCTAGGCTTATTTAAGACGCACCATTCCTTTTTTCTGGGTCTTTCGCCTCTACAATCAACCCCGCAATAAACGTCTGTGGAAGGATCCTGATTGTCTCGTGTCATTCTTGCTGGCGAGATAGACACGCAACCTACATAGTGACATGAAAGCGTAAACCAAACCCTTTCTTAGTCTAAGTTGCTCTTGGTCAGTGTTTATCACAACAACAGAGATAAAACCTAGTTCAGTGGCCTGCCTATAATGCCTATTATAATCTCAGCATTTAGGAGGAAACATCCTCAGTGCAAGTTGACTAGCCATGTTACCTAAGTTCGTAAGCGCTGGGTTCAAGGTCCTATATCAATCTCTTGGTCTCCGTACATGTGAACATGCATACACAAGCATTCTCATGAAAAAGTAAGTGAAAATTCAAAATAATAAATAACAGGGCATACATGTGAGCTGCACACTTTCTGGAATGTAAGTTGGTGGAAGATAAAGAAGATGGTAAATGACATCACGTAGTCCTTAGTCGGTATTCATGGTCGTACAAAATAATGGGACATCTAAAGCACAATAGAAAATTAAGCCTATGCTCACAGACACAGTTGGAAGCAGATCTTCCTATCATTACCCTTGCCACTCACACCCACTGCCTGACAAACTTCCCCTCATGTCCACCTCCCTGTGGCTGGCTATCCAATTCATTGGGCTGCGATCTAATCGAGCTAGTACTTTTTTTTTTTAACTACCATGGGCTCCATGAGAGCTCCCACACTGGTAGATCTTATTTCCAGGGACACAAATTACCTGTGGGCCAGGTATAGCTATGAATAACTCGTTATTCATAGCTTTGCCTGTCAGGAAAATAGACCATCTCCCTGTCTCTGAAAGTGCTGCAAAGGTATGTGGAATAGCAAACAGCGGAGACTCCTCGGACTGTTTATTAGTGGTTCTCACAGGGCGGGAGCTCCTCAGCGGGCCATGGAAAACCACCATTTGATGAAACTCACTTCCACTGTCTCCATGGCAATCAGCAATCTGAAGGCTTTATGACCAATTTCTGAATATGTCTAATTTATGCCTGAGACAGTGCAGAGACTCAAGTTAGACATGCTGAGCAGCTCAATATGAGATTATGTTATCACAAACCTCCTGGCTAGGCTAGAAATAGCTAGAATGACAGAGAATACATACTCAAGTAGTTGGCTTTATAGACTTACTCTACTGGTCCTTCATTTGTATAATGCTTCTTAAACACCCATTAACCATCTTATGCCCCAAGCAGTAACAGTAGACACTAGCTATATTGAAATATGGAAAAATAATTCAAAATCCTATGTTTTTCCTAGCTCAGTCTTTGGGGCCTTGTGATAGTTAATTTTATGTGTCAAATTGGCTATAGGATGGTGCACAGATATTTGATCAGGCGTTATTATAGAAAATTCTCTGAGTTTTTTTTAATTTTTAAAATTAGATATAAATATTCATCTACATATCTATTGTGAGAGAGTATGGGTGGGTAAGAGTATGTGGCTGTATGTGTGGAGATTTGAGAATGACTTGGTGAAGTGAGTTCTCTTTCTTCTTCTGTGAGGGTTCCATGGGTTGAACTGAGGTTGGCAAGCTTGGTGGCAAATGTTTTATCTGCCAAGGATGTCTTCTGAATGAATTAAATTCATGACATTTAATGAAGCTTGCAGCTTTCCATGACATGAACAAGCCTCACATAGTCAGTGGTAGCCCTTCCTACATAGAATCTCCCACAAGCAAGAATTTTCATAGCAGACAGCTTCTTCCTTCTGCTACAGCCTAATGGCTCATCACATAGACTTTGGATTGTCCCATGTCTATAATCCTGTAAGACAGTTCCTTAAAATAAATTTCTATTGTGTGGTTATGTTTATTTGGAGAATTCTGAGCAATACATTGTATATTGTTAATAGTGATATTAGTAAAAAGTTACACAGTGCCGGCACAGACACCATAATTACTTTCATCATGGCACCCATCACATTCATCATAGTGATGTCCTAGGAGAGACTGTTTATATCTCACTTTCTCTGATACCGTGTGGCTATGACCCCCATCTCAGTTAACAGTGCTCAAGGAAGTTTTGCTCTTGAGAACTCCACCTTTGCCACCTAACACTAGTTCCTTCATGACTTTTCTGGTCAAAGGATGTCATCTAAGAATCCCCCAACTCAGCTATCCTAAGGTCACTTATGTGTCAGCCTCTAGTTCTGTTTAGATATTCCTTTGGAGTCACACCAACACTAAAAGCAAAACGAAAGAGGCACCATAGAAATAGCAATCAATCCTGGCCCTGGGAGAGCTGGTCATCTGCCAGTCTATGTGATCACTAGCTGGAACCACTGCCACACAGAGGCCTCTCTGCCTTTAATTCCCTGAATGCCACAGCTGTCATTTCCAGCTCTCCCAGGGCCTCCATCATAAGCATGCTAGGCAGGTCTACATGGCCTTGTTCTTGGCTCAAGTTTTCTTTCTTTTTCTAGGATGTTCTTTGTTTATCTACAGAAAATGGTCCATCTCCAATACAATCCTTCTTACCAATGAAGTCTTTCCTGATATAAGCCAAGAAAAGGAAATAACTCCTTTGAGTGTATTCCCATGGACATTTCTACTTCTTCTGGAAATAAAATGCATATACAAGAACAAAGACGTACCAACCAAATATTCAAATATTGGCCAGGTGAAAATTGTTCTTAGAACACTAGTCTAAATATGAGAGATGGTAATTTGACTACTGGTATTTACTTAGATGTCAGAATTGACATTTATAAAGATAATTTATCAACAGAGGTTTACAAAAAAATGAGTAGCTTAGAAAGATACCCTGAAATGTAGCGATTCTAAAATACACTAACAAATATATCACTCCATGTGTTCATGAGGTGACTAATGGCCATGGCTCTCACCACAGGTATGTGGTCTTTGAGCACGTTTGAATTCTATTCCCCATTCATTAGTCCTTTGTCTTTAACAGCAAATGTAACTGGACGGCTGTTGAAACTCTCAGGTCACTTAGCAAGTACTGAGTGTCCCAAAAAAATATCCCCTTCTCTCTGGGGATTTCATTAATAACACATGCCAGACTCAAATGCCATGGAACTTTTTCTTATTTGGGATGGTTTTCTCACACCATGCATGCTCAACTTAGAGGTGAACTGCAAAAGAAGCAAGAAAGCTGAGATAATTGTGGAGACTGGTGTTGGATGGTATTCTGAACCAGGTGGTAGTAAGAGCCATTGTACACATGATTTTCTCAATGTTCATGTGTCATCTGGGACACATCAGGAAACAGTTTCAACTTTGTACTTAGCTCAACTTTCATGTTCCCTGTGGTAGCCATAATGAACCTTGGCCTAAAGGCAATGCCAAATGGAAGTCACTGGAAACTCCCAGCAATCTGTGCTTCACTCCCTCTGCCCTCCCCACAGTTTTAGGACTGGCAATGTGGACTTTTACTAAAGGCCTCCTAGTGTGTCTCCTTTAACATTGCTACAGAAGCAGGAATGGATTGGGGGCAGCTGCTGCTCATGCTGCACCTTTAATGGCTGAAATACTGTAGGAACAAATGACCAAGACCCTCTCCAAACCTCTTACATCCTTTACAATACTGACCCTGGAGGTTATATACTGACAACAGTCCCTGCCACTCCTTGGGTTCCTGGGTGTCCTACAGTGTTTACATAGCTGAATGCCTGAAATCCCTGATGTATGTGTTCATAAGCCTCTGTACTCTTCTAGAGTCCTTGCATGATTCATCATGGCCCAGCCTCACTCTGTTCCACTCACATCAACCTTCTGGAAGTTACCGCAAACTCATTCCCAAGTGTTTACCCTGATACTTCCTCCTCTTCTATTTTTCCTAGACCACCTGAGACTCATGTACTGTCTTCGGTCTTGTGTCATTTGAAAATGACTGCCTCAGAGTGACCTAGCCTGTCTATAACACAGCTCTAGACACTTTCCCTGTTATCTCTATTTTGTATTCCTTATTAGTTCAATATTCACTTAATTTTTAATTAGACCTTGAAGTGTACATTACAGAGTTAAAGGACGTATCCTATTTCCATAAGTACATGTGCACTTTGATCATATTAACTCATTACTTTTTCTTAGTACCGTTCTATTCTATTCTTCCCATTTGTCCCCTTTTAATTTAATATCCTTTTCTTCATGCCACAGATCCTACAAATGAGAGAAAAATATGTCGTTTTTTTCCTCTGTAAGACTGGATTTTTTTTTTATGAGTGAAAAAAAAAACCCTCAACTTTGCATAGCACCACATTTTTCTTCATCCATACGACTACTGATGGAGACTTCAGTTAATTCCATACAATGACATAGTAGATGGTGTAGCAATGGATATAGGTGGTCAGACATCTCTGTGGTAAGCTGACTTTCAGTCTCTAACATAAACATCCAGAGTGGTATGAATAGGCTCTCTGCCTTTAGTTTCCTGAGGAACCTTCAGGCTGGTTTTCATTGTGAATGAACTAATCTACATTCCCTACCAGCAGAGGAAAGGGGTTCTTATTTATCTCCTTGGTATGCCTTCCATGCTAAATTTGGAGAGAAGAAAGAATGGACTCCCCTTGCTCTCGATCACTAGGGATCCCTATTCCAGTCTTGGCTGGCAGTCCAAGTCATCTAAAGCTGGTTCTACATGGGTAGCCCACGTGCTATAGGAAAACATCCAGAAAGTGCCTATTATCATCTATGAGACACTGAAGAAAGAATAAGCCTATGAAATACACATTTGAATGTGTTTCTACTTGTACATCTCTCTTGCTCCTATCTGAAGGATCTGCTGCCATAGAAGTAATTAGAACCAACTGAAAATAGCCAATTTCAAAAGGTTTAAGTATAAAGAAAGGGAAAAATGAATGAAGAAATAAGGGTAAGAGAGAAAATAGAGAGGAGAAAGAATTAAGATGGAATTAGAGAGAAGAAACAGAAATGGGGAGAAGAGGGAGGAGGGAGGAAAGGAGGTAGGGGAGGGAAGAGAAGAAGGCAAGAAATATCCTTAATGACCTCAGGTCTAGCTGGATCTAGTATTCTTAAAGAATACTGTTAAGGCACAATGCTGTCTTGCTCTGACCTTACTCTGCTGCTTTAGAAAGGCTGAGTTCTCTCCTCCTGCAATGTTTCCTGTGTGCAGCAATGGAATGACTACTGCCAATTCTAGGATTATATTAATTAGTTGTTCCAATTAAAATAGGTTTTCTTGCCCAAGCAGCCTTGTATTAATCACAGGAAAAACTCAGCAGACTTGGCGTGTCCCTTATGACCATGGCTGAGTCAACGCACAGGTAACCAATTGGAAGAAAGCAAGGAAATCTATAACTAATTGAGGAAACCAGAACTTGATAGATGTCTCCATTATCCAAAAACACAAAACTAGGTGGTTTGCATCTCAACTGCACATAATCCTTAGGGCTAAAAGAAAACTCTGAGCTGGGCAGTGGTGGCACACACCTTTTAAGCCCAGCACTTGGGAGGCAGAGGCAGGCAGATTTCTGAGTTTGAGGCAAGCCTGGTCTACAGAGTGAGTTCCAGAACAGCCAGGGCTACACAGAGAAACACCTGTCTTGAAAAACCAAATAAAAATAAATAAATAAATAGATAAATAAACAAATAAATAAATTCTTGTTTTAAAAAAGAAAAAAAAGAAAACAAAACTCTGAGATAGAAACAATGATGAGATGGGCTCACCCATTTACTCCATGGCTCCATTCCGGACTGGTTAGACCTTTACTATTCAAAAATCAAAACATCCAGTATGTGCTAGCATACACATGTCCACACAAGTGAGCTCTAACTTGAACCTCACAGCACACTGTGGAAAATCAAGCTCAAATCAAACTCAGATGTGGACTGCACTGTTGAAAGTGTTAAATGGGAGGTGCCATCTTGTCTCGGGACACGGCGCAGAATTCTAGCAGCTGGAGTCAGGGGCTTGGACTAAGACCTAGTTTAGTCTAGCACAGACAACGCTGCCAGGCTCTGGCCCGCACCCAGAGCCAGAAGAGATCGGTAGATCTGGGCACCAACAGCTCAGCAACGGTCACTGTCCCCTGGGGACAGGTGTGCTGTGCTTTCAGCAGGGCCGCCATCTTGCCTCGGGACAGCTGCCATCTTGCCTCGGGACACCGCGCGGAAAGGCAGGCACAGCGAGCAACTGGAGTCAGGTGCGTGGACAGAGATATAGCTTAGCTTAGCTCTGCAGGAGATCTGGGCACAGACAGCTCAGCTGCGGGTGCAAACCCCCGCGGGCCGGCTCTCTGGGCGGGCGGGCAGCAAGGTGCCATCTTGCCTCGGGACATGGCACAGAATTCTAGCAGCTGGAGTCAGGAGCTTGGACTGAGACCTAGTTTAGTCTAGCACAGACCACGCCGCCAGGCTCGGGCCTGCACCCAGAGCCAGAAGAGATAGGCAGATCTGGGCACCAACAGCTCAGCAAAGGTCACTGTCCCCTGGGGACAGGCACTCTGTGCTTTCAGCGGGGCTGCCATCTACAATAATACCAACTAACCCCAGAGATAAACAGATGGCAAAAGGCAAACATAGGAACATTATTAACAGAAATCAAGGCAATATAGCACCATCTGAACCCAATTCACCAACCACAGCAAGTCCTGGATACCCCAGCACACCAGAAAAACAAGAGTTAGATATAAAAGCACAGGTCATGATGCTTCTAGAGGAACACAAAAAAGACATGAACAAATCTCTTAAAGAAATGCAGGGGAACATCAATAGGGTAGAAGCTCTTACAATGCAAACACAAAAAAAAAAAAGAAAGAAAAAAAAAACACTTAAAGAACTCCAGGAGAATATGGGCCAACAGACAGAAACCAATAAAGAGGAAATGAGAAAATCAGTTAAAGAAAAATGCAGGAGAACATGAAACAACATGCAGAAGTCATGAAAGAGGGAGGACAAAAATATATTAAAGAATTACATGAAAACACAAACGAACAAATGAAGGAACTGAGCAAAACCATCCAAGATCTGAACACAGAGGTACAAACAACTAAGAAATCACAAAAGGAGGCAACTTTTGAGATAGAAAACCTTGGGAAGAAATCAGGGGTCATAGATGCAAACATCAACAACAGAATACAAGAGATAGAGGTAAGAATCTCAGATGCTGAAGATAACATAGTAACCATTGACTCCAGAGTCAAAGAAAATGCAAAATCCAAAAGGCTTGTAACCCAAAACATCCAGGAAATCCAGGACACAATGAGAAGACCAAACCTAAGGATTATAGGGATAGATGAGAGTGAAGATCTACAACTTAAAGGGCCAGCAAATATCATTAACAAAATTATGGAAGAAAACTTCCCTAACTTAAAGAGAGAGATGCCCATGAATATACAAGAAGCCTACAGAACTCCAAACAGACTGGACCAGAACAGAAACACTGCCCGTTACATAATAATCAAAACCCCAAATGTACTAAACAAAGAAAGAATATTAAAGGCAGTAAGAGGAAAAGGCCAAGTAACATATAAAGGAAGACCTATCAGAATCACACCAGACTTCTCTCCAGAAACCATGAAAGCTAGAAGGTCTTGGGCAGACCTCATGCAGACCCTAAGAGAACACAAATGTCAGCCAAGACTACTATACCCAGCAAAACTCTCAATCAACATAGATGGAGAAATCAAAATATTCCATGACAGGACCAAATTTACACAATATCTTTCCACTAACCCAGCTCTACAAAGGATAATAGGAAGAAAACTCCAATACAAGGAAGGAAACTGCACCCAAGAAAAAGCAAGACAGTAACCTTCTTCCATCAAATTCAAAGGAAGATAACTACTCAAACACAAAAATAACATCAAAAATGTCAGGAAGTAATAATCTCTATTCCTTAATATCTCTTAACATCAATGGACTCAATTCCCCAATAAAAAGACATAGACTAGGAGACTGGATACAGAAACAGGACCCTACATTTTTCTGCATACAGGAAACACACCTCAGAGTCAAAGACAAAAACTACCTTAGAGTAAAAGGCTGGACGACAATTTTGCAAGCAAATGGTCACAGGAAGCAAGCTGGAATAGCCATTTTAATATCAGATAAAATTGACTTTCAACCCAAAGTCATCAAAAGAGACACAGAAGGTCACTTCTTGCTAGTCAAAGGAAGAATCCACCAAGAAGAACTCACAATTCTAAACATCTATGCTCCGAATGTTAGGGCTCCCTCATTCGTAGAAGAAACTTTACTAAAGCTCAAAGCACACATTGCACCTAACACAATGATTGTGGGGGACCTCAATACTCCACTATCCACAGTGGACCGATCAGGAAAACAGAAACTAAACAGGGACACGGAGAAACTCATCGAAACTTTGGACCAATTGGATTTAACATATATATATATACATATATATATGTATATATATATGTATACATATATATGTATATAGAACATTTCACCCTAAAGCAAAAGACTATACGTTTTTCTCAGCTCCTCATGGTACCTTCTCCAAAATCGACCATATAATTGGACACAAGACAGACCTCAACAAATATAAAAAGATCAAACTAATCCCATGCCTCTTATCAGATCACCATGGAGTAAGAGTGTTCTTCAATAGCAACAAAAACAACAGAAAATTCTCATACACGTGGAGGCTGAACAATATTCTACTCAATGATACCTTAGTCCAGGAAGAAATAAAGAAAGAAATCAAAGATTTCTTAGAATTTAATGAAAATGAAGGCACAACATACCCAAATCTATGGGACACAATGAAAGCAGTGCTTAGAGGAAAACTCATAGTCCTGAGTGTCTCCAAAAAGAAACAGGAGAGAGCATATACTAGCAACTTAATGGCGCACTTGAAAGCTCTGGAACAAAAAGAAGCAATTTCACCCAGGAGGAGTAGAAGACAGGAAATCATCAAACTCAGGGCTGAAATCGATCAAGTTGAAACAAAGAGAACCATACAAAGAATCAACAAAACCAGGAGCTGGTTCTTTGAGAACATCAACAAGATAGATAAACCCCTAGCCAGACTTACGAAAGGGCACAGAGACAGTATTCAAATTAACAAAATTAGAAATGAAAAGGGAGATATAACAACAGAAACTGAGGAAATTCAAAAAATCATCAGATCCTACTACAAAAACCTATACTCAACGCAACTGGAGAATCTGGAAGAAATGGACAATTTCCTAGACAGTTACCAAATACCAAAATTAAACCAGGATCAAATAGATCGTCTAAACAGATCCATAATCCCCAAAGAAATAGAAGGGGTCATAGACAGTCTTCCAACCAAAAAGAGCACAGGACCAGATGGTTTTAGTGCAGAATTCTATCAGACCTTCAAAGAAGTCCTGATACCGATACTCTTCAAACTATTCCACAAAATAGAAACAGAAGGAACACTACCCAACTCATTCTATGAAGCCACAATTATCCTGATACCAAAACCACACAAAGATCCAACTAAGAAAGAGAACTACAGGCCAATTTCTCTTATGAATATCGTTGCAAAAATACCAAACAAAATACTTGTCAACCAAATGCAAGAACACATCAAAATGATCATTCACCATGATCAAGTTGGCTTCATCCTAGGGATGCAGGGATGGTTCAATATACGGAAATCCATCAACGTAATCCACTACAAAAACAAACTCAAAGAAAAAAACCACATGGTCATCTCATTGGATGCTGAAAAAGCATTTGACACAATTCAGCATCCTTTCATGCTAAAGGTCTTTGAAAGAGCAGGAATTCAAGGCCCATATCTAAACATACTAAAAGCAATATACAGCAGACCAGTAGCCAACATCAAGGTAAACGGAGAAAAACTTGAAGCAATCCCACTAAAATCAGGGACTAGACAAGGCTGTCCCCTCTCACCATATCTCTTCAATATAGTACTTGAGGTACTAGCTAGAGCAATTCGAAAACAGAAGGAAGTCAAAGGGATACAAATCGGAAAGGAAGAAGTCAAACTATCACTATTCGCAGATGATATGATAGTATACTTAAGCGACCCAAAAAACTCCACCAGAGAACTCCTGCAACTGATAAACAACTTCAGCAAAGTGACTGGGTATAAAATCAACTCAAGCAAATCAGTAGCCTTCCTATACGCAAAGGATAAGCAGGCCGAGAAAGAAATTAGGGAAATGACACCCTTCACAATAGCCACAAATGATATAAAGTATCTTGGAGTGACTCTAACCAAACATGTGAAAGATTTATATGACAAAAATTTCAGGTCTCTGAAGAGGAAAATTGAAGAAGACATCAGAAAATGGGAAAATCTTCCATGCTCGTGGGTTGGCAGGACTAATATAGTCAAAATGGCAATCTTGTCCAAAGAAATATACAGATTCAATGCAATCCCCATCAAAATCCCAACTCAGTTCTTCATAGAGTTAGAAAGAGCAATTCTCAAATTCATCTGGAATAACAAAAAACCCAGGATAGCTAAAACTATCATCAACAGCAAAAGAACTTCTGGGGGAATCAATATCCCAGACCTCAAGCAATATTACAGAGCAGTAGTATTAAAAACTGCATGGTATTGGTTCATTGACAGGGAGGCAGATCAATGGAATAGGATTGAAGACCCAGAATTGAACCCGCACATCTATGGCCAATTGATGTTCGACAAAGGAGCTGAAAACATCCAGTGGAGAAAAGATAGCCTTTTCAACAGATGGTGCTGGCTCAACTGGAGGTCAACATGCAGAAGAATGAGAATTAATCCACTCTTATCTCCTTGCACTAAGCTCAACTCCAAGTGGCTCAAGGACCTCCACATAAAACCAGACACACTAAAACTAATAGAAAAGAAACTGGGGAAGACCCTTGAGGACATTGGCTCAGGGGAAAAATTCCTGAACAGAACACCAATTGCTTATGCTCTAAGAGCAAGACTAGACAAATGGGACCTCATAAAATTACAAAGTTTCTGTAAGGCAAAAGACACTGTCAAAAGGATAAATCGGCAACCAACAAATTGGGAAAAGATCTTCACCAACCCCACATCCGACAGAGGGCTAATATCCAATGTATACAAAGAACTCAAGAGGTTAGACTCCAGAAAACCAAATAACCCTATCCAAAAATGGGGTACAGAGCTAAACAAAGACTTTTCACCTGAAGAATTTCGGATGGCTGAGAAACACCTTAAAAAATGTTCAACATCATTAGTCATTAGGGAAATGCAAATCAAAACAACCCTGAGATTTCACCTCACACCAGTCAGAATGGCTAAGATTAAAAACTCAGAAGACATCAGGTGTTGGCGAGGTTGTGGAGAAAGAGGAACACTCCTCCACTGCTGGTGGGACTGCAAGCTGGTACAACCACTCTGGAAATCAGTATGGCAGTTCCTCAGAAAACTGGACGTGATACTTCTGGAGGACCCAGCCATACCACTCCTGGGAATATACCCAGAAGATTCCCCAGCATGCAATAAGGATACATGCTCCACTATGTTCATAGCAGCCTTATATATAATAGCCAGAAGCTGGAAAGAACCCAGATGTCCCTCGACAGAGGAACGGATACAAAAAATGTGGTATATATATACAATGGAGTACTATTCAGCCATTAGAAACAATGAATTCATGAAATTCTTAGAGAAATGGATGGAGCTAGAGAATGTCATACTAAGTGAGGTGACCCAGTCTCAAAAGAATACCCATGGTATGCAGTCACTGATAAGTGGATATTAGCCTAGAATCTTGGAACACCAAAGACATAAATCACATACCAAGTGATGTCTGACAAGAAGAAAGGAGTGGACACTGGTGCTAGAATGGACCAAAGCATCATTGTGGGGGACTACAAGAACAGTGAGGTGGGAGGGGGTGGATGAGGGAGCAGGGGGAGGGAAAAGGGCATGTGGGATCCTTGGGGATGGGGAACCAGAAGAAGGGAAATGAATTGTAAATATAGGATATATTCAATAAAAAAATCACTAAAAAAATAAAATAATAAAATAAAAAAAGAAAAAAAAAGAAAGTGTTAAACGGGTCTTCTTTTCTCTCCTTCTCCTCACTTGTAGTCATCTAGATTCATGGTTTTGAAGGTCATTTATGCAGTGGTTCCTCTCAATTCACCCTCCATTTGATGGTAGCTGATTATTCTGCTGTTTAAACATTAGCTTTTCTTACATGATCTAGATGTCTAAGATAGACTAAGCCATACAAATAGAACCCTTCACCCTCTCTAAATCCAATCCTCCCTCATATTCCCCTGATAAGAAGGTAGGTCCCTCATTTCAGTTCTCAGGGAATGAGCCTTGAACTTACCTATAACCCCTTTCTTTCTCACCTGACATTCAGTGCTTCAGTGAATTTATCACAACTGGATGATCCTTAAGCTCTTCAGGGCTACCACCATCCAGTGTCACCAGTAGCCCTTGTATGGATTGTTATGACTGCCTCCCGTTGGCTCTCCTGACCCTACTCTCCATTTATACTCAGAAGTCAGAGTGATCTGGTAGAAATAAAGGCAAGATAGCTTGTCTTTCTACTCAGGGCTCTCCAGTGTTTCCACAGCAAGGAGAGGAAGCCAAAGCCTTGCTAGTCCTGCCCCTTCCCCCCACATACACTCTCCCCCTCCCCTACCCCATGCCTTTCTGATTTCCTCTTGATTTTTAGCCCCTTGCTGATTCTGCTCAAGCCTTCCTTAATTCCAACAGCAGTTAATGTGATCCTGGTGAAGGTTTTTCGATCAGCAGCTTCTTCTACCCGGGAAAGTCCTGCACACATATTTTTCTTCTTGATTTTTTTGCCCCATAGGACATTCTTTCCTTTCCTGCACTCCATCCTTCTCTGGAGGATATTACTTGGTCTCAAGCACAAATGGTACATACATAGACATCCTGCTTCCTGATACAATGTAACATCAATTGGAGCAGGGATGATTTTGCCTATTTTATTTGTTGTTATACCTCTACTGTCAAAAATAGTTCCCAGTACCTAGCAGGTGCTCCAATCAATAGCATGTGTTGAACTAATCAGTCATGTATTTATACATTCCTACTGCACACACAAAATCAAAGCAAAAGGAAATATAATGGTTAAAAAAGTAAACCCTAAGTGCTTCTTTGCTACTTTTATCTCAGACTTAGAGAAATAGAGAAAAATTAATGATTGTTATTTTTGAGCTTAATATGATGAATTATTATATTAAGCAGGACATGGTTGAAATATAGGGTGACATAAGTCAATTAAACATGCAGTGATTGGTCTGAGATCAGCAGGCATGCAGAAAATCCATTTATAATAGTAGGCAATGAACTTGAGGTGTGTTTCTAAGACAAAGGTCAGAAGCCTAATGTAAAATATGCACAAGGCCATGAAATATTTGGAATGACAAACCCAAAAAGAAAACACGCCAATAAAATTACAAATGCATGGATGATAGGCAATAATCAGAGGTATAATGGAATGAAATATTCCAGACCTGACAAAATAAATGAGACCATAAATTAATAGGTTAACTTTCTCCAAGAAACTTAATGGACAGAAATAAATGTTCAATAGAGGGTCATAAAATTTTAAATCTGAAGAGTATTTTTTTAATGAGTACTAAAATTATGTACTAGAATAGTGATCACCCAAAGGACAAGAAAGGGTGGAGGATATACTTCCATGGTGGAGTACATACTGAGTGTGCATGGTGCCCTGGATTCCAATCCTCAGTAAACCCACTCACCAAAGCTGGGGTGGGAGCTAACAGTGAAGGCAAAAAGAAAAGGAAACCTTGGCTCAGAGTTTGTAGGAATACATGTAGGTATGGTAACTACAGAAAACAGCAAACCAACCCCTCTACCTCTTCTAGACACACACACACACACACACACACACACACACACACACACTCACACTAAATGATATCAACACCTCACAAATAACATCATGCCCATGTTTATTATAGTATTGTTTTAGTTGGGATTCTATTGCTGTGAAGAGACACCATGACCACGGCAACTCTTATGAAGGAGAGCATTTAATTGGGGCTGACTTACAGTTGAGAGGTTGAGTCCATTATCCTCATGGCAGAAGCATGGTGGCATGCAGGCAGACAGGGTGCTGGAGAGGGAGCTGAGAGGTCTACATCTGGATCCACAGGCAGCAGGAAGAGACAATGAGCCACTAGGCCAGGCTTAAGTTTCTGAAACTCGAAAGCCTGATCCCCAGTGGCACACTTCCTCCAACAGTGCCACTCCTACTCTAACCATGCCACACCTTACAACAAGGCTACTCCATTCCCTATTGTCCTATGGGAGCCATTTTTACTTAAGCCACCATAAGTATTAAACATGATTGTCAAGATATAGAAACAGCTATACATTTATCAATGGATAAATGCATAAAGAAATATTACCCAGAACAACACATTAAGTAAGACAAAGAAGGGAAAATATAATATGGGATCACTACATGTAGGATTTTAACTGTTTTAAGTTACTTTAAATTTAATTGCTTTGAATGTCAAAGATATAGAGATTAAAAACTCAAGCAATATTAACAAGGTTGGAGAATGGGGAGGAAATGAGGGATGAGGGCAAAAGAATTTTAAGTAGCAAATATGTAGAGAGAAGAATTGAAGATCAGTGCATAAAATTCCAGGCGATAATTGTGCATGGTTTTGAGAACTTTTGCTAAATAAAAAAACAAATGGATTTTTTTATTCGATATATTCTTTATTTACATTTCAAACAATTTCCCCTTTCCTGGCTCCTGCTCCCCAAAAGTCCCATAAGCCCTTTTCCCTCCCCCTGATCCCCTGTCCACTCCTTCCCACTTCCCTGTTCTGGTATTCCCCTACACTGATGCACTGAACCTTTCGAGAACCAGGTGCCACTCCTTCCTTCTTCTCGGACATCATTTGATATGAGGATTGTGTCTTGGGTATTCCAAGATTCTGGGCTAATATCCACTTATCATGAGTGCATACCATGAGTGTTCTTTTGAGACTGGGTTACCTCACTTAGTATGATGATCTCCAGCTACATCCATTTGTCTAAGAATTTCATGAATTCATTGTTTCTAATGACTGAATAGTACTCCATTGTATGTATGTATATATATATATATATATATATATATATATATATATATACCACATTTTTTTGTATCCATTCCTCCGTTGAGGGACATCTGGGATTTTTCCAGCTTCTGTCTATTATAAAATTTTAAAACTACTGCAATAATAATCTCCTCAGCAAGATGTGCCCAGGGATGTAATAGTGGCAGGAGGGTGGCTGTAACCAATAGATAGCTTGATTTGACTTAAGGCCTTTGCTTCAGCAGGGCATTCAAACCTGGTACTGTAAACATGCTCAAAATGTGTGGCGATGAAAGTAATTAGGTCTAGGTGAGTGGCTGTTGATACTGTCTTGCTAAATGTTTGCGTCCATAGATATGTGATGCTCTCAAGTTTGGTCACAGAAGCTTCTTAGCTCGTGAGCAAGGATGAATGCAGAGATTCTGGAGCATACAGAGTGTTGAGAATAAGTGACTGTGCCTTTTCCAGCACAGATGGTACACCTGTGTCAGCCACTTCACAGGGTATAGTGGATACTGAGGAAGAGAGGAGAGAAGCCATGTAAGAGCTGGAGGAGAGGGGGAAACGCTGCACAAGGCCGGCCTCTGGACAAGATGTGACTGCCGCATGCATCAGGGCGGAGCTTCTGTGCCTAACCACACAAGGCCTGCACAAGAACAAGCCAGTTAAAAACTCCAGCACGGACGTAGCACTCTTAAGGTCATACCTCTATTGATGGGGTATTGACAGTGGACGACTGCGGAAAGAGGGACATTCTTCTCTTGAAGGGGTGGCCATTGCTATGTCGTCCATGCCATGGTGGATGACCCTATACACATCCACATATGGAAAATGGTTTTCTTGTTTGTGTTTTGTTGTTGTTGTTGTTGTTGTTTTGCAGTAGATGTTTGGAGAGAAATGTGTGGGAAAAGTTCACAGAGAGAATTGGAAGGAAGGTGTAGGAGAAAGATAAGAGCAAGATATATTGTACACATGTATGAAAATTTCAAAGAATATATTAATTAAATATATTAATTATGTAATATATATTAAATATACTAATATATAATATAGTAAATAATTAAATAAATATTAATTAGACCATATGCACACACATACATGGTTTAAACTTCTACTCTAACATGATCAGAGGGTCTTCTTTGCAGTGAACAGTGATAGATGCAGAAGCACATATTGTCCAAGGCGCTGAGAGTAAGTGATGGTTGTGAGCTCAACCCCAAACAAGACATCCCGACCTCCTATGACTCAGGTAACTAAGCCACTGGTATATCCCAGGGAAGGGGCAATCGCTGTCTTCGGTTGTATACCCCAGAGAAGTCCACTACACCCAGTGAGTTGTTCCTAACTCCTGGTCACACAGATGGTTCTGTTAAATTTATAGCATCACCTGACAAAGCAAAGTCATGAGGCTGAGAAAAAGATTTAAAGAGGAAGGTTGGCGGGGTGTGTGGGAGGTAAGGGATGGTGAGGTGAGAGGAATGAGAAAAATACACACATATGAAAGTGTCAGAGGATAAACTTAAATTATAAAAAATATTTGTAGATATTTTAAAATCCCTAGTCTTGCCATTGGGGGAAAATGATGATTGTGAAATGGTGTATGTGTTAACTCTTACAGCCACATTACCTATTTTACTGTATATGTATTTTGACATTACTTTCTATACTTAAGCATATACAGATACACATTAAAATAAAATTTTTAAATGAAAGTAAAATTAAACTGGTAGAAAAACAGTTTTTATCTTCTAATACGTTTTCTCTATCAATAGTAAATGACAAATGACAAGGAAGTCCATAGTACACATGGGGAAGCAATTCATTTTTCAAAGACTTTGTAAGTATTTCTGAGCCATTCATGTGCCAGGGCAGTATATGTTAAATGACCTCACCTGCAAAGTAATAATATTGTAAGATATAACTAGAAGATTAAAAAGGCTTATAAATATGAATCCAGTATAGCACACGTGCGCCCGTGTGTGTGTGTGTGTGTGTGTGTGTGTGTGTATAAGTAATTCCACTAACTGTAAATTTCAACTAACCAAAAATTGATAAGAACCTTGAATTCAAAATATAGAGGAACTTCACCAGAAAACAACTGTTAGTAGATGGTGAGACTGAACAGCTACTTAGAAACAACAAAACAAACACATTAATCATTGTGAGAAAAATAGTATTCTCACAAATGGAAGTAATTTTAATTTTTACAATTATAATAACTAGAAAAGAAGGGAAAGTGTGTATGTATTGAAAGAGAGGGCATTTGTTTCAAAGCAATTGCAAAATTTCAGATTAAACCATCAGAAGAATGATAAACCCTTGGGAGCAGGGAGGGAGGGGCACCAGAAGCAGGGAGAACAAAAGACAAAATTTCTTTTAAATGCTAATGTAGCACTGGTAGAATTTTAAACACTATCTGCCTTCGATGCATAAAATCTAGTAATTAACATATCAAGTTATATGCAAGACAAGTGTGGAAAAATTATAAAACCCTCTGGGTCCACATTAAAGATTTAAATAAAGAGAAAAATGTCATGTTCGTGGGTCAGAATGCTCAATTTTGTGAAGATCCCAGTCGTTCTTACAATGACCTTTGAATTCGAGAGAATTTCATGAAAATCTGAGAAGTGCTTCTTACTGACCATGGCGGGAGGAATTTACGGTGTACACAGAGGATAAAGGGGAGAAAGTAAAGGGGTCTCCAGGCGGCTCACCCACCAGGTGAAGGAGGGGGCGGGCGCAGACGCGGAACACTGCTCAGGTGGCTTTAGAGACAAGAAACGAAGGAAAACTGAATCTGTATCCTCATGATAATCACCAGCCACACACTACAAAGGATGAGGACGGTCAGAACCTAAGATCTGGTCTCAGACAGGAAGAAAACGTTTTAAATGTTGTGTGAAAGAGGTAAGAGTACATGACTAACAAATTTGAGAACTTCGGTGCGGTTTGCTTTGCTTTTTGTTTTTTTGTTGTGTGTGTGTGTGTGTGTGTGTGTGTGTGTGTGTGTGTTTGTTTGTTTTAGAACGGACATGGAGAGATCTGGTATGGGCATGAGGGAGAAGTTGGAGGGGCAGACTGGAGATGGATTTGGTTGAAACACCGTCTACATATATGGAATTCTCAAATGAAAAGTTCTTTCCAAAAATAGAGAAGTCTAAAAAAATGTTGTTTAAGAATTAAATGTACAAGCTATGGCTTGGTAAAAGACTTGCTTCACACACATGAGATTCTCTGCTTAATACCCAGTACTGAACAAAAAGAGAATTAAACGGATGTGATAATTGAATGGCAATGGTCAATCCTTGGAAAGAGGACAGGACACAGATTATGGGCTAGCTGGATAAGATATATATTCTAGTAAAATGAGATTACAATAATGATTTATTTTATTACTTATATGTCTATTTAACATCATTTAAATGCTATATGATAAAAATACCTAAAAGAAAAGATGTGTATATTTAGTATGATAAGCAATAATCTACTGATTATTATACATAATCATATATATATAATTATATCATATGATAATATGATAAAAGTTTTAGGCATACTATAGACATAATGTTGTCTCACCAACTCACAGAAGAAAATAAAAATGTCAAATAAATAATCTCATAATAAGGTTGTTGAGCTAGTAGGTTGTTATAAATTAAGACATTTTAAAAAACAGTGCCCACTACCATATGGCTAAAAGTAGACCTTATAGTCCTTATAATATACCATTATACCTTATAGTATAGCATTAAAACCTTATAGTATACTATTAAAGAGTAAATTTCCAAAACATTTAAAGTCTAAAAATCTTCTTACATTTTAATCTCGACATCCAATTTTAATAATTCTTGTTTTGTAGTTTTTTCAGAACAGTAAAGATGTTACATACATGTTCAGCTGTATAAAATATACTAGGCAAATCTTCACATGGCTCCTCAGAGTTAAGGTTAGAAGGGAACCAATCTGATGACTGCAAAGAGCATCTTACAATGAAGTGATTACAATGAAGTTTCTAGTTTCAGCATATGAGAACCTTGCATTCCCCTGTAGGGTGCAACAACAGCTGTGCCTGGAGGACAATTCATAGCCCTGACTGTGTGCAGATGTCACTTAGAATTATGGAAATGTTTGGAGAACTACGTATGTTAGGTAATTTTACATTGTGTGAGCATCATGGAATGTGCTCATCCGACCTACATCATTGGGATAGCCTGTTCTTACGCTATAGACCTGGGATAGCCCGTTCTTACACTGTAGACCTAAGGAGCCTGTTGTTGCACTTTAGTCGACAACTGTAATGCCATGTTAAGTCTTTGTGTTTCTAACATAGTTTGACAGAAATTGTACAGTAAAAAATATCACAGAAAAGATATAGAATGGTATACTGTTTAGAGCCTGTGCCCTTGATTTGTAGGATGGGGGAAAATGGATGGGGCATGAGGAAATGAGACAACCCCACATGTAACTGGACTCAGCTGTGGACATTGTGAACACCACAGGTACAGGTCACATCTGTGGAAAATATTTTCCTTCCCTTAATAAGAAATTTAACCATAGCTTATATAACTTTTTAACTTTTTAAACTCTTTAAATGCTTTGACTCTATAATAATAGCTTAAAACATAAAACATTATACAGCTGTGCAAAGATTTTCTCTTTATATACTTATCCTATAAGCTTTCTCCTGTTTTTAAAATTATGTATTTTGACCTTTCAAGCACTTTTATTAAAAGCTAAGATACACACAAGCATGGGCTGTCCATACATATAGTAAATATATATAGTAAATTTGACAGTCTAGGGTCATCTAGGAAGATAAATTCTCAATTAAAAATGTACTCCTATCATACTGGCCTTTAGTTAAGTTTATGAAATATCTTCTTGATTAATGATTGATGTGTGAGTGCCCAGCCCATTGTAGTCATTGTCACTCATCAGCAGGTATTCCTTGGGTCTCTAAGAAAGGTAGCTGAGCAAGCCATGGAGAGCCACTCCTCCATGGTCTCTACTTTAGTTCCTGCCTTCTGGATCCTGCCCTGAGCTCCTGATTTAACTTCCCTCTGTGATGAATAGTGACACAGAAATGTGTGCCAAATAAAGCCTTCCTTCCTCCCTAAGTTGATTTTGATCATGCAGTTTATCACAGTAACAGAAAAAGAAAAAATATTATACTGCCCAAGGCCTGCTTATGGTGAGGATCAGCAACGCCATTGTCTTCAGCCTAGGCCTCTTCTCTCACTGCAAGATCCCCATCAGCACTGGCTGGACCCCTGCCTCAGGTTGTTCAACAAATAACATTTTTATTATTAAAAAAAAAAACTAACTCTATCTCACAATAAAAAATGTGATGGTGAATGTCTAAAGCAGTGATATTGTCATGTATTATCAAGTTTTATACTTATAGCATATTGTGTATTTACACACATTACAAATACAAGTAACACATCATACTGTGATGTTATGACAGTTACAGTGCCACTACAATTAGAGAAACTTTTCAGTAGTATTATGAGTTCAGTAGAAAGATTAGTGGTAAGGAAAAAAAGCCAGGCATGTTATAACCCCAGTACTGCAGAAGCTAAGGTGATCACCACAGATGTGAGACCAGATGTGGATACACAGTGAATGTGAGCTTGGTCTGGACTTTATATCAAGATGCCATCTCAAGGAAAAGGCAGAGAAGAAGAGGAGATGAAGGGAAAGGGGAAGGGAAGAAAGAGAAGTTGCAGGCTGAGACACAGAGGGAAGGAAGGGCCAAGTGGTTGCCAGGGATTGGGTTTGGGAGAAAGAACAAACTGACAGAGCTCAGAATTTCATCACAGTTAAAACACCCTGGAGGAGTACTCATGATGGGTTCCTGTCGCTGTTCATTTCTGAGTCCACAAGCTATACAACACAGAGTGAAGGTCAGTATAAGATACTGGACTCTTAGTGATGACACTGTGTCAATGTGGCTTCATCAACTGTGGCAGGTCCACCACTCTGGCAGGAGACTCTGACAGCTGTGAGGCTGGGGAGTTGTCCTCACAATGGGACACTTGGGAAATCACTGTAGCTGCCTCGCCAATTTGCTGTGAGTCTAAATCCACTAAAAATATAACATACAGTTTTAAAGAAGAAAACGCTTAAAAAAATGGATGTATATCATAACATCAAATTTGTAAGAGGAAGCCTGTGTAAAACAATGGAATGAAATACCTCAAAATCATAATCATGGTTTTGATGACTAAAATTATGAATAATTCTTTTCTTGCCTTTATTTTTTATAAGTTGCATGTGCAAGTTATATTTTCATAATTTAAGAACGTATATGAAGCCGGGCATGGTGGTGCACGCCTGTAATCCCAGCACTTGGGAGGCAGAGGCAGGCGGATTTCTGAGTTCGAGGCCAGCCTTATCTACAGAGTGAGTTCCAGGACAGCCAGGACTACACAGAGAAACCCTGTCTCAAAAAAAAAAAAAAACAAAAAACAAAAAACAAAACAAAACAAAACAAAAAAAAAAGAAAGAAAGTATATGAAAATGAAAAACCAATGCTAAAGTATTAGGCAGGCTGGTAAAGTGCCACATATCTGTAAACTCAGTATAGGGAGGTAGAGTCAGGTGAATCATGAGATTGGTGCCATCTTGAGCTGTAGTTTGAATACGAACAACTCCATATGCTCATATGTTTGAATACTTGGTCCTTAGTTGGTAGAACTGTTTGGGAAGGATTAGGAGTTATGGCTTTATTGAAGGGGGTGTGTCACTGTGGGCAGGCTTTAAGGTTTCAAAAGCCAAGCCATTCCCAGTTAGCTTTCTCTGCCTTGTGCTTGTGTACCAAGATGTAAGTGCTCTGTTACTGCTCTAGTGTCATGCCTGTTAGCCTGCTGTCATACTCTCCGCCTTGATGGTCATAGACTTACCCACTGAAACTGTTCATCCCTAAGTAAAACTCTTCTATAAGTTGACTTGGTCATGGTGTCTTGTCTCAGCAATAGAAAATTAACTAAGGAAGTCTATGTAGTAAGATCTTATTGTCAAAACAAACAAGCAAACAAAAACTAAAATAAAGTATCTGGGAGAGGGACAGTACATACCTGTAATCTCATTGCTTATGAGGGAGAAGCAGGATGATCATGAGTTCAAGGGTAAGCTTGCCTACACAGTGAGTTTAGACTAGGCTCAAGCTACATGTGATTCCTCCCTCTGTGTCTGTGTGTATATGTCTCTATCCCTGTTTCTTCTCTCCCCCCCCCTCTCTCTCTCTCTCTCTCTCTCTCTCTCTCTCTTTCTGTCTCTCTCTTTTCTCTTCCCGTGTCTGTCTCTCTGTCTGTCTGTCCCTCTGTGTGTGTATGTGTATGTATGTGTATATATATGTGAGTGTGGGTGTGGATGTGGGTGTATTAGGCTCACCTTTTACAAATAAATTAGTCTGTCTCACTTCTACATAAAATGTATTCAGGTTGGTACTGAATAAAAGCAAACATCAAGGGGGAAAAGGTAAATTTAAACCTATTTAGTAGTGGGGGAAAATTGATAAGGAGATTGACAACACAAAGGGAGAAATGCTACACCACCATGTTCCTCGCATGCCTACTACCGGCTCAGCTCTTCAGTAGAAAAAGAAAGAACACAAAGATTCAAAGCACAATTTTCAAGTTAATGAATGGACAGGACAGTGCATCTGGGAGGATCTGGGACGAGAATGTGGATATAGCAAAACACATTGTATGAAATCTTTAAAAAAGATGAACCTGGCATTCGAGGAAAGGCAACTTTTGAAGCAGGAAGATGGACAAGTAGGGAGCTGGTGACATGGTAGGCGGAGCTGGTGAAGAGGTAGGCGGAGCTGGCGAAGAGGTAGGTGGAGCTAGCGAAGAGGTAGGTGGAGCTGGTGACATGGTAGGTGGAGCTAGGTAGGTGGAGCTGGCGAAGAGGTAGGTGGAGCTGGCAAAGAGGTAGGTGGAGCTGGTGACATGGTAGGTGGAGCTGGTGAAGAGGTAGGTGGAGCTGGTGAGCTGACCCAGTAGCACACAGCTGCTTTTAATTTGGGTTTAGAGCTAGAGAATTATTTTTGAGGAAACCAATAGCATTCAATTTATAACAGATGTAACCAAATATTTCTAACAGTAAAATGCCAAGTCTAAAAGTTCAGTGAGTAAAGAAGTCAAATGTGTAAGAAAAATAAGATCCATTGCTGTAAGCCAGAGAAGACACCCAAATCATGGATGGACAGTAATGATTTTGTATCAATAGGTTTTGCTGTTCCTTGGAAGAGTGGAAACAAATTAGCTCAATTGCTGTATTATATTTAATTATGTCGTCACATAAATCTGATACATGATCGTAACCATAAGTGTTGGAAATTTCACATGAGTCAACATTCACCCAAATGAATGTATATGATTCAAGACATAGCCAAACTGGTCCCTCAATACTGTCAAATCACCCAATCCTTACTGCTTACTGTATTAAGGTTGGTACTCCAACCACTAGATTCCCACATCAAGTCTGCTCTTAGAGCGAGCACCCAGAACAATTCTGAATCAGGCATGCTGGTTTATTAAATAAGGCAGCTTTCAGTCCGGCTGCATGTGATGGGGTGGGCAGCAGTGCCAGGGGCCTAAGAGCAGCACAGCAAAAGTCCACGTAAATAGATAAGTGGTTCAGCAGAAGACAGGAGAAAGAAGAACCCTGGAAAGGAGCAAGAAGCAAGGCCAGCACCTCTGTAAAATGGCTGATATAAGGCATCAGGTATGGGAGGGCCCCAAAAGACCCCAAGCAGTGGGAAGAATTGGATGAAGAGGTTGTAATCCTCATAGGAGCAAAGTCATGAACTAAACACACAAATCCTCCTACCGTGGTGATAGGAAGCAGGTTTTTAAGTAAACATGGCATGTCTTCCTGATACATCAGTCAACTCAATGACAAGCAATTATGTTATATCTCTTATTAAAGTAATTATAGACATATCACAGAAGAGAATGCAAAATGTGCATTAATTTTGAAGTGGAAAATCAATGGCTCATAGGAATTTTGATGATCTCTTCTGGAGTTATTTGGGTCCAGGCTCTCAAGTTAAGAGATTAGACCCCCATTCTCCTCCATATTTAGGGATACTTAGGGGTAAAATTAGAGGGATCCAGACTGCAACAAAAATTGCTCATCTTATCTCCCACTGTTGATAAATCTAATAGTATTGTAATAAAAAATAACTTGGGCAATATTAAAAGGGCAGCTGGCTCGGCATTTCAGAGTGACACTGCCGTGGCACAGGGTTTGAGCTTAGATCCCAGTGACTGGGACAGATGGTTCTCAACTACCTGTAACTCTAGTTACTGAGTCTCTGACACCCTCTTATGGCCTCTAAAGACAACTGTACTCATGTGTGCACACCCACCAAGAAACACACATATGTACATATAGCTGAAAATAAGATCTTAGAGAAGGACAAAAGATAGACAAATGGATTTTTTTGAAAGTAAAGTCTAAACGCTTCTTGGCCTTTTGGCTAAGATCAAGTGTGAAAGTAAAGTCTAGGAGTTTGCTCATTCCATACAAGTAAAACATTCCAATTGGAAAAGTAAAAAGTAATCGAAGCAGGGTGGCAAGCAGCAATAGCAGAACAAAGTTTAACATTTAAATAATAGGAGGCTTCCATTTTAAAAATTTATAAATTGTCAATTCCTATCTAAACTATAACAATCGCCAAAGCTTACGCCTGCCAATCTACTCGTTTTGCATTTGTATTTGAATATTTTTTTGAAGTTAGCAAACTGCAAAACTAGCATATCTAAGAATAAGCATTTCTTCACAAGGATCTCTTAAAAAAAATCAATGTGAAAAATTCAAATTCCGCTGGTTCATAATAGCATTGAAACACATAGGCGTATTATACATTATTTTGCATAACTTTAAATATAACTAGAAATGACTCATTCTAGACTTGCAGGAAACTTGAGAATGAACCAATAAATGTGCAAAAACAGACGAGAGCAGCACAGAGTGGAGCCGCCAGCTGCACACACGAAGACTCGAGATGCTCTTTTTCTCAGGACACACCAATGCGCCATCACCATTAGGCTGATTTTAATATTTTATATAAATCTCTAGTAAGAGAATATTTTCCACGTTCTCAGTACCCAACTGCTCACCAGCAGATAATTAAATAATCAGAGAAGCAATGGAAACACTGCTGGCAAGAAGCTCAGTAATAACCAGAAAGAGCCATTGACAGAGATGGCAAGAGCAGAGAAAGTGTAGGAAGCCAGACACATCACCAAGGAGCACAATGGCGCAGTGCCACTGCAGGGAGAAACAGCTCCAGTGCCTTGGGTCATGGCATGCTTGGAGATAACCACAGGGGCTGCCATGCAACCATGGTGGACCAGTTTTATTTCCAGTTGACCCCCAGTAATAACTTAAGGTTAGCATTGTGATGATCAGAGACTCTGTTAAGGACAGCTGTATGAACCATC
Source organism: Apodemus agrarius (assembly GCA_964023405.1). Classification (NCBI taxonomy): domain Eukaryota; kingdom Metazoa; phylum Chordata; class Mammalia; order Rodentia; family Muridae; genus Apodemus; species Apodemus agrarius. Next base: position 58,642,255 of record OZ030019.1, read on the forward strand.
CTGACCAAGCTGGCTCATGATGCCTGCTTACCTAGTGATATCTTCTCGCCTATACTACAAGCAGGATGAGGATGAGGCCAACATATGTGACAGGCAGAATCAAGGCAGAAGGGAAAGGTTAGGGTCAAGATCCATGGCCAGACATTCTGAAACCATTTGCTTTGAACCGTCCTGCTTGGAAGCAAGCGGGAGCATTGCATGACATGGAAACGAATACTATCAGAGGAGGGAGAAGCATGGCGGACCATACTTGAACACTTTAATATCTCATTGGTGTTTACACAAAGGAGGATTAGAAGGAATATATATTCAGCCATGGGAATATATGCTTTCCCTTCATTGAGGTAACTCAGCCACACTCTTCATTCATCTGGGGAAAGGTGGTTCACAGCTCAGGTCCTGTTGTAGGACCTAGAGCAGAGCAGTAGCTGGTGGACTTGACCTTCAGTATGGGAGCCAGGATTATTTACATCTGGCCTGAGGCTTCAAGATGCCTCAGTAAATTCAAGAGTCAGCCTCTAACCGAGAACACCTGGATGCCTATATCAGGGTGCAGCCAGACACCTGGAACCCATCTCTAGCTAACAAGATGAAAGGGACCATCTCCCCAGAAGATCCCCAAGCTGGTTCATGGCGACCATTTATTTGGGGTTCTATTGTTCTCGATCCATAGTAAGTCTGATCTCCCCTAGGAAATGAAAATGTCAGATAATGTCTTCATCAGCCTTTGGTAAGAACAACGTGAAGGATATAGACAGAAGCTAAGTTGATGGACCAACCATGTCACTGTCAGGCATATGCCTAAGTCAATGGCTCTCAGCCTTCCTAACGCCATGAATTCAGTTCTTCATGTTATGGTGACCTCCAACCATAAAATTATTTTCATCGCTACTTCATAACTGTAATTTTGCTATAGTTATGAATTGTAATGTTAATATATATGTTTTCCAAAGGTCTTAGGTGACCCCTGTAAAAGGATCATTTGACCTCTTCCCCAAGAAGTCGTGGACCCACATGGTCAGAACTTCTAAGTAAATAAGTAAAATCTCCTAGACATACGACTTAGTTCTACAAGCAAAGATATTCAATAAAATAAGTTAATTAATTGACAAAAAGGAAAGAATCAAGGCCAGAGCCTGCTCTCATGAACTGGGATATCTGGAGTACATTAACTTTTCATTGAAGCTAATTTGGATTTCTTTACTATTGGGGGAGTGGCTACATGCCACAACATGTGGAAGCCAGAGGACAACTTCCAGGAGTCAGCTCTCTCTTCTCACTGTGTGGGTTCCAGGTCATCAGACTTGGCAGTTACATCTTTACCTGCCGAGCCATCCTGCCAGTCCCTCATTTGAATTTCTAGTCCGAATCATTCAAGACTTCTTGTTACAAAAACTAAGCTCAAATCCTGGCTTTAGCCCAATGTGACTAAAATAAAAGTAATTACGTTCCTTTCTATGACTCTCAGTTTTCTTACTGGTAAGTTATTCTATTGATTCTGAGAATTTAATTCACTAACAAAGGCAGTGCATAGTGTATCACATGTGGCCTATTACTCTAACAGATGTCATATTAGGTTGTATCTAAGTCACTAGATGCATTTGAAAATATATTATTTTTTATCCAAAATTACTTGAATTTAAGAATAAAAGCAAGCCCCTGTGGCGCCAGGTAGGGCCTCCTCCTTTCTTCTCTCAGAGGGCTCCTTCCTCTAGGCCCCAGGAAACTGCCAAGCAAATGATGATCTCAGTCTTTTCCAGAGAACACTCTTCCCAGTGAACGGTGTTGACTGTTCACTGTGACCCATGGCTGCACGAGGTGATGAGAGAAAGTGGCAGATGAGAGTTCTGCTTCAGACAGAACATCCATACCATGCCCTGCAAGGCCCAAGGGACATTTTAGAAGAGGGGACATAAAAATGCAAAAGCCAAAAGAAATGCAAAGGGACTGTGAAACTCCATCTCGGGGAAACCATGGCAATCGTGAACTCAGAGCAGGTGCAGGTACCTGCAATGAGACTGCACATGAATGACTCTGTCAGCAATCAGGCATGGACGGTAGTTTTGGGGAGCCCCACCACTAAGTGCTGAGACTATTTGTCCCTGATAGTTTTTCAGGGGAGGTCATCCCCTTTGGTGTGTACACACCCATGGCTCCACCCAGCACCATTGCACAGTTCCAGTGCTGTGGTGGTTTGAATAGGAAAGCCTGCCCCCATAGGTGCATATGTTTGGATGATTGGCCTTAGGGAGTGGCACTATTAGGAGGAGTAGTCTTATTGAAGGAGGTGTGGCCTTATTGGAGGAGGTGTAGTGTAACTGAAGGAGGTGTGCCCTTATTGGAGGAGGTGTGGCCTTATTGGAGGAGGTGTGGCCTTATTTGAGGAAATGTGTCACTGTGGAGTCAGGGTTTTGAGGTCTTCAGTGCTCAAGCTATGCCCAGTGTGAATTACATCCAGCCTCTACCTTGGTGCCTGAAGATCAAGATGTGGAAGTCTCAGCTACTCTCCAGCCCCATGTCTGCCTGCACACTGCCTACACACCATGATGATAGTAGACTAAACCTCTGAAACTGTAAGCCAGCCCCAATTAAATGCTTTGCTTTATAAAAGTTGTCTTGGTCATAATATCTCTTTATAGCAAAACAACAACAAAAACCCCACACAAATAAACAACAACAACAACAACAACAACAACAAAAAAACCCCTAAGACAGATGCAATGGTCACAGAGATGGCCTTGAATAAACCAAGTGGGTCACAAAACAAACCTAAAAGTTATGAATATGGGAAAGAGACTTTAAAGAGAAGGGGTTCATGGATAGGGATGGAATGGAGACAACTAGGGGAAGAGAGAGAGAAAAATCTAAATGCATTATATAAGTGTAATAAACTAAATTAATAAACACATAATTAATAACAATTCCACAGAAAACTACAGTTGTCATAATTCCATACACATTGATTCTTTTACATTTCAAACTTGGCAAACATGCCGTGCTAAATGCTCTTAGCTGTTCAGCTCAGCCACATTCAACACATCCATATCATCTTGTCAGCACCATCACCTTGTGTTACATCACTCACCCACAAGAGTCTTTCCATTCCGCAAAACCAAACTCTGCACGCATTGCCATGGCTTTCCCAGCCGTCTTCCATTTTTGACACCTTCTGCAAGTATGAATCTAACTACCTCACAGAAGCACCATCCTGCAGCCTGATACTTTGTGTCTGGCTTATCTCACTTAGCATGGTGTTTTGAATGTTTACCCATGTTGTAGCATATGTCTGAATTTTCCTCTTTCTGAAGTCTTAATAGCATCCATTGCATTTACATGGCAAATTCTCTTTGCTCATTCACTCACTAATGGCCATTCATTGGAATGGCAAAATACATTTAGAAGCAAAGAGTTAAGGTGCCTCGTACTCACTAGTATTAGTGCGTTATTGACTGGTGCCAATCATCAGATGATAAAGAAAACGTTCCACATTTACAATTATTTATGGCATTTTCAGCCTTGAAAAAGAACGAAATCATTTCATTTGCAGGAAAACAGATGGAACTGGAGACCACTGTGTTAAATAAAATAAGGCAAACTGCGAAGACAATATCACACAGTTTCATCCATGCATGGACTTTAGGGGAAAGGAGATATATGAATAAAGGGAAAGTCTATTAGAGAAGAGATCAGGGGTGAAAGCTAAAGAGGGGGTGTCAAAGAGGTGGTCAGGATCAAAGCACTGTATAGAGGTGTGTGTAAGTGTCAAAAAAAAACCTGCATTACTCATATAGAAATTCCATGTGCATTACTTAATGGATAAGAGGAAAATGTAAGCATCTTAGAAACTCCTGTTTGCTAATGTGTCATATTAATTTCTCTTTTGTGCTCATGTTAATTTCTTCCATTGTCTCCAAAGGCAAAAAACAAATATGATTCCTAAGTGAGAGGAAATTTTCAGACTTTATTTATGTTGAGGATTAGCATACACAAAGAACATATTGAATTACTTTTATTGGCTTGGATTAATTTATGTATCCAATATGCGAGTCACCAAAAAATATAAACCAAGATTCTGTAATTTATTCACTCACATCTTTATAAACACTGAAAAGGAATAAACACACACATTGGCACACCCGCATGCCCCCCCCACACACAATGTAACATACAAACTAGGATATTACAAAAGCAATAGCAGACATTAATGTGCTATAAACTAAAGAAATGAAGGCTGTTATTTTTAATAGTGACCCTGACTTCAGTAAGAGATGCTCCTCTGATTATTGTTTTGCTCAGGTGCTACTCAAAGCTTGGGGTCCATCAAAGCAGCTCTGAGATGCTGACTTACAGTGACCGTGGGAGCAGAAAGACCAAGCCTCGCTCCTCTCCAGCCTGATGCTTGCATTTGTTGGGCAGATGCAGTCAGGCTGGGGTGGCAATGCTGAGTGGAAATTCCCAGAGTCACTTTGGAAATCACACCTGACTTTTCAAGGACGCTAGCTCAGGGGAACTGGCTAATCTCCCAGATGTTTTACAATGTTTGTCTCAGATTCCATATTCTAAAATTTATTTTAATGGGCATTAAAAAATAGGATTTAAAGACTACAAAGGCGTCTATGGTATCAGGAGAGCAGACACTTTTATTAATGCCATTAATGCAAAAGTGGTCTTTGGGTCTTTGATGAGTTAAAAAGCTGTCAGCGGCATGTGTGCCTTTTCATTTTAATTTTGTCTAAGACAAACCTAAAAATCACAGATTTTTTTTTCATCCCTTAGGGAACATGAACCATTTCTTCCACATGGGTGACCTATGAATGTTACAGAATAACTCAAAGTTAAACGTGGTTAATGTGCTCAAACTGGATTTTTGTCCACAAGACTTGGGAAGATTTTCCTGACTCAGTACAGACTCTTCTTTGACCTCTCTGTATGACACAGGGCCTTTTATCTTCATGGATGCATGATACATAGGAGCTGGGTATAGCTCATGAGTCGGGTACTTGCTTGGTTTGCTCAAGGCCGAGTTCCATCCCCTCGACTCTCCAAATGTCCATAGAACAAAAGCAAAGTAATGTGAGTTCCTGCTACATCACTTTCGTCTCTGATGAAGGCCTGTGACACAGACCTTCGGTTCTTGTGAGCATTCCAGTTCATTCTAACATCTCCCAGTTCTTATTTGTTACACTGACCTATTCAACTTGGTCTCAAAAGTCCAGTCTACAGCTAACATTATTTGTCTCATAAGAGAAGTGGATTTCTTTATACTCTGGTATTCTGGTGTTTTATCCTTTGTTCATCCTGGATGTAGCTCCTTCATTGTCACACTATCATACACTATCATAAAAGCACAGCAAGCCAGCATTGAATAATTTTACTATATTAAGTAGTAATTTTTCTAAGTTAAATGTTAGTTCAAAGTTTAAAATGAAAACACTGTGACCCGTTTCTACCTCAGCCTCTCTCTCTCTTCCTTCTGTCCTGAAGGGAAATGAATTTAAATTTTTGAGTTGATGAACTGGGCATCTATGTGTTTACATATTGAGATGAAATCCACAGACTATAAACGAGGCCACTCTCCAGTGATTAATACATGATACTTCCCACCTTTCAATACTGCACAATTCCAATCTATCTGGTTGTGAATTATTCCCGTTACTTCTGGATGAACCTCTCCCCTCTAAGCCTTTTGTTTTCATTTGTATCTCCAGTCCTCACAACTCTGCGTTTCCTGTCTATGAATTTATCAGGTCTGAATGGTTCCTGTAACATCTTTCAACACTTCAGCTATTATTATGTTTTGAGGTTCACCAGGCTATGGTACACATCAGTACCTCATGCCTTTTCACAGGTGAATAATATCTTACGATTTGCATTTCTCTATCCATTTTTCCTCTGATGGACAGTTAGGTGTTTCTAGCATTTGTTACTCTCCTGCTGTGAATGTGTATGTATACATTCCTGTGTGGATACCTGTCTTGAGTTATTCTTGAGGATTTAGCTAGGGGTGATTCTATGTTTAACTCATCAAACAGAAATACTTGTTCTGTATTTGTGTGTACATTTTTCATTTTTTTAAGGACCAGATGATAATCTTCTCGAATGGATGCTGCCCCTGTCCTTTGGTTTGCTGTCCCGAAAGGGTGCCCCTGCCGTTCACTTTCCCTTCTTCTGGCTCTCCCAGTCACGTGGCCTCTCATATACTTCTGAGTAGAATCCAAAGCTTTTTTTTTAGCTACTTACCTGCATGAATGTCAAGATTGCTATGCAAAATTCTTGTAAACATTGTCCGCTTGAACAAAGAAAACTCCTATTATTTGCCTTATGTTTCACTAAACATTCTCCTGGTGATTATTTTTTTGCTTTGTTTTCCATTTCTACAAATTTTCCCCATCCCTGGTTGATTATAATGTCTTCCAGCTCGCATCCCCATCACCTCCCTCTCTCCTGATAAAGGATTTATCGGTAACTAAAAGTGATCACAATTTTAAAACTGTTTCAAGTTTATGACGTGAAACAATGGAAGCAAAAAATAATTAGTATTTGAGCATGGGAAAGCAAACTGTGGCAAGCCTCAAATCATAAATTATTTCCTCTGAATAAAGCTTGCTTATAAACAAATAGTTTCTGAGAATGTTTATGCTATCTTGTGGTCCATGGTTAAAGGTTTTCAGAAGGAAAACAAAGGAGAAAACCTTTTCTTATAAATGCTGAGATGAAGGACTCCTTTAACAGCTCCTGTTCTGACTGCCTTGTTTACATTTTCCATTGAGGACCTACCACATTTATTCTGCACCTGCTGTATGCAAACTAAGCATGTGACCATAGACGCCAAGAGAAAGGAAAGGCTGATGATCCTTGGACTTTGACATTCAAACATAATTCATAAATAAGACGCTTAGGTGAAAATGGTTTGAAGGAATGCACACGTCCCAGGGGCCTCTGGAGGAAATCAGCTGTGATGGCTGCCATGAGGCGCTGGGCCCCCTTAACCAGATCAGCTGCACGTTACTTGAACAGATGTTTGTTTTCAGATAGTAGACAAATTGAGTCATGGCCCTGGTGGCCTGCAGTCATCATGACGAAGCTTCCTTTTCTCACCAGCCGTTGGCCAAGCTCAAGTTCAACTATCCAGTCCAAATCAACAAGGCAGAGGCTCGTCACTAACATAACTTTACTTATTTATTGAAGTTACTTTCTCGCGTGCATACACATGCACATGACAGTGTACGTGTGTATGTGTGTATGTGGTGTGTGTGTGTGTGTGTGTGTGTGTGTGTGTGTGTGCTCAGTGTAAGGCCAGAGGTCAACTTTGGGTGTTGTTTCCCAGGAAAGATCTATCTTGTTTTTGTTTAATACAAACTATCTCATTGTACCTGGGCTCACCTGGTTAGGCTAGATTGGATGGCCCAAGAAACCCATCTCTCTCTACCCCCCCATCCCAAGGATTACAAGGGCCTGGCTTTTCTTATGGGTACTGGGGATTGGACTCAGGCCCTTAAAACTGTAGAACGCACACTCTCCCAACTGAACTATCTCCACAGGCCTATTCCCATAAACTTTATATACTAATTCATTCATTCCTCCTCCCACTGTGTTTAACTTTACCCTCTGAATTTAAATTCTATTGGATTTTAAGGATTCGAACCTTGGTTGTTTTGCTTACTCAAAATGGGAGTGCTCTAAGAGACCTATCTTAGTGGATTCCAGAGCTACAATATTCTGATATCACACCACTCAGAGATGTAGAGTATAAAATCTCTATCTCAGAGCATGGATATCCTGGATAAGTCAGAGGGTCACATGAGGTATTGCCTGAATCATATTAAGTGCTCAGTAAACATGAATGCTATTGGCTAGTGGATTTTTCAGATATTCACTGACATGCTTAATTTTAAGTAATATATATAAATATATATATATATATATATATACACATACACACACACATGTGTGTGTGTGTGTATTTGTGTATGCAAAACCAACTTCTACCTCAAAGTCCACTAGCACAGGGACTGTCAAGTATCATTAGTACTGAAAGAATTTTGAGTTCACAGAAAATTAGAGGTAAAGCAGTAAAGATAACAAGCACAGGCAGCGCCTTGCTGAAGACTGGCTGTGAAGAGAAGGTCCCGCCAGCGTGGGAAGGCAATGCCAGTGCAGTGTTGGCTTGCTTGTTTATCTAACACGCATTTCTGTGGATTTTTTAAAAGATTAGGGAGACATAAATCTATGCTGTACATGAGGTGCTAACAAAAACAATTTCATCTCACACAGGAGGTCAAAATGTGCTAACAATAGAAAATGGGGCCTCAAATGGACAATGACAAAGAAAAAAGTATCTTTTGTGTAGTAAATTAAAGTCTACTCAATGAATTTATCAGTCCAATTCTCTTCCTTCAAAGATGCCCTTAAACAAATAAAGCTGATGAGCGTGATTTGTTGGTGTGTGCACAGAAATATCTTTAAATGTAAATCACAGACTCGGACCAGCCTTCCTGTTGATTTTCACAAGACCAAGACACCCTTCATGAATTCATCTCTGGTTGTAGTTGGCAGGGAGGAAGTCCCCAGATGGAGAAGTCAGCTATAAATATAATACTCAGAAAGTCCAACAAATTTAATTTTACTCCAGGAAACAGGGCACTGTTTCATTCTGCAAATACAGGTAGAGTCAACACATATAACAAACTTATGTCCTAATAAGAACATTTAGTTTGATTTTAAAAATCTATTACATTTACTAATTATGAGAGATACCTAGGAAAAAGAGAGAGCTGCACTGATGAGCTTATCTATTTTAAAGGGCTGCAATATGGATGCATGAAAAGCCAATGCAAAGAGAATTCTGCAAACTAAGGCCCTTCGTGAAACACCGGGCTTCATTTTTAATGGATTTAAATGGAGGCACTGTTCATTTATTTTACAGAGAGAAACTTTCCAAATGCCCTGAGCATAATTTCATTTCATTTTGTGTGTGCCAAGTTTATTACATTCATATATTTTATGACATGTTCTCATCTAATGGAAGTATTGGTATAAATTTCTTGTGTACAACATTAGTCAGAATTCTCCCATCAAAGCTTATTTAAGGAAAAAAAAGAATAACACTACCCTTCGAGATTGCTACTCACCGTTTGCATTATCTGTGCCTCCATGTATGTCTGCATCCCTATCACTGGTGACACAAAACTATAGCCATCAACTTGCAAATCAGATGAAATATTCCCCTTGAAAGTGAAGCCATCTTGTAAGGATCATGGTTGTTTGTTTGTTTGTTTAGCATCCATTTGACAAATGAAGAAAGACATTTGTTTCAAATAAAATGCTGTTACATTCACAAACACACACACAAACTTTTGATTTCCTTTCCAGGACAAAGTTGACTTTAAAATTTAGACAATGTCATCACTCCCTTCAGACTCGACACTCCCTCATTTTAAAGAACGTGTTTGTAGGTGGAAAATGGATATATTTTAACCCTGAAATGATCAAGTTTCTCATTTTAGTCATTGGCTTAATTCTCCTATTAAATCTCTCTAGTACATATCTGCAACCACATGGTGAATCATAAAATAAGTGTAAAATCTTACAGCCACATCAAAGAGACACTAAAGTTGACACACCAGTTACTGCTCAGCCACATAAAGCTCAACAGTAAGAAGGTGGTGAGTTAAGGCAACTTTAGCTTATAGTATATATTCAAATGGACTCTCAAACCCCTCATAAAGTATTTAAGACACAGATACAAGCAGGCTCTCTACGTCTACCATCTGTTTTTACTACTTCACTGACTTAACTGACTCAGTAAACACTGAATCAGAATCTAAAGACATAAAATGGAAAAGACCCATTCTCTTCCCTCCACCATGATGAGAACGAGAAACAATGTAACCGAATAATGCTGCAGCAAGAGGCTGAGTGCTTTGTAGTAGAGGCAGAGGAGAAACTAGCGAGGACTAAAAGGACTCTGGCAAGCCCTTGAGTTGTTTAAAAGCCACCAGAAAGGGAAAGCTGTAACAGACCCAGACCCTGTTGTCCCCTTTTTGGAGTTTTTTTTTTTTTTAAACAAATGTTCCCAACAGGTTAACTGCTAGGCAAGTAGCATTTGGAAAACCTAATGGGAAATTTCCTTTATGGCCATATCTATTGTTGTCGCCTTTTATCCAGAAGTCAAGAGAGGAAGAAAAGGGAGGGGGAAGGGTGGTGAGATTTTTTTCAGTCAAGAGTCTTTTGGGTGAAATATTGAGTCTTGGGAAAGTACACACAGCATGTACAAAGAAGTGATCTCTCTCCCACCCCCTTCCCTCTGTGTGTGTGTGTTTGTGAATGTGTTTATGTCCATGTGTGTGTATGTGTCTGTATGTATGTGCCTATGTATTGGTATATGTGTCTGTGTGTTTCTGTAAGAAGGATTCTATTGATGTCACAGTGGAGCCCCACCTGCAGGACATGTGGACGCCTCCTGAGGAACCTCGCTGGAGTCCGCAGGCTTCCTGTCTTGTCTTTTCCAACCAACATTCCCGGCTCCCAATGAGGTTCCTCCAAGAACAATTAGTTAATAAATTCCCTTGTGTTTAAACTCAAATAAATAGCGACTTGGATCTGAAACCACCAGTTCTTGATTTTTGGCAAATGGTCTACAAAACAGAGAAAAACAAAACATAAACACAACTCTGCATTGATTCTGAATGGTGAAATAAACATGGGTAAGTGGGTAACTCCATAGTAAGATAGCCTTTGTTTTGGGGGCATGTGCAATAAATACATTATTAGTACAAATTTAAAGTTCTGGAGGAATTTCCGTATTGATTTCCATAATGGCTAGATTAATTTACACTCCCACCAACAGCGGCCTCACCAGCGGTTATTCAGGTTTTTAGACCGACTGACTTCTTGCCTTTACCTTTGGATGTCCCCACCTCTGTCCTCTGAGGTCACATACCAAAGCAAATGGGCGCAAGCCGCATTCACCCCAACCAGCTCCCTCCCTTGGCTGATTTGAGCGTAGCAGAGGCAATTGTGTAGTGTTAAAGGCCGTTACGATCTGATCTAAATGGGTAATAATACAATCTTCTGGAAATACTTGGTGGAGAACAATGAAAAACTTGGCACATGGAGTTTATTCTTGTTCTATTTCATTAAACAGTATTAACAGCCAGAGATGCCGTCAAGGGATGGCGACCTGCACACCTCATATTTTAAAAAGTAGAAGCAGCAGCATACCTGTGCCCCCCACAGTAGACACAGAAGTTCAAAGGCCCTACGAAATAAAACCCAGCAGGTCCTGATATTTGTGATGAATATTAATTTGGCCTAAATTATTTGTTAAAAGAGTCACAGAAAAGTGCTCATGAATTACGTTCAAAATTAATAGCTACTATATTAAAGTTAAACTGCAAACCAATTACCTTAAACCTATACATTAATATGCAGTTTCATATCTACCTGCTGTCTCTTCCAAACAGAGTTTATTGAACCACTCCACAGAGACTTAAATAGTTTCCTAAGAGGCGCGTAAACCAGGCAAGCAAGAGTGGGCAAGTCACTGTGAAGTTCCCATGGGTCCAGAGAACTCGGGGCCAGGAATGGCATAGAGGAATGATTATGTTCCTCTTCCCACCTTCCCCTCTCAAACTGTAGAGAAGCAAATTTCTTCCCCAGGCTTCTCGTCTTCTCTGGGCCTGGTACTGTCTGTAGCTGGTCTTTGCTACTTGGTGGGTTCTTCTTTTTCTTTTCCTTTATACTTTATCCCCCTAGTTTCACTCCCTATCACTAGATAGGAGAGAAGGAATAGAGGGGGATATATATATATATATATATATATATATATATATATATGTGTGTGTGTGTGTGTATGTATATGTGTATATGTATATACATATATATATGTGTGTATGTATATACACACACATATGTGTGTCCTCACACATATATATGCATGTGTGTATATATGTACACATATGTGTGTATATACATATATACATATATGTATATATACATATGTATATATACATACACACACATATATGTATATATATATATGTGTGTATGTATATTCCAGAATTCTCATTATGTTAGTACAGTGTCAGCCACTGTGTGCCCTTAACCTTCCAAGGGAGGGTAGCCTAGAAACTATCTCTTCCTCAATGGTGAGGTTCCGCTGAGAGGTCCTCTCACAAGACAGGAAAGGGAAGAGACATTCTCCAATGGCAGCTCTAGACTTACGTGTGTCAATAGACAGCCAAATCGAAGCTTGGAGTCTGGACTTTGGCACCCTGTTGAGACACACCTAGTCAGTGGCAATCCTGTGATACCTGCCCTTCGAATTTCCTCAAGGTGGTCATAACCCTGCTCTTACTGGGATAGCTCACTGAGCTTGCTCTCCTTACTCACTCTGTCCTAGAAAGGACAGTCGTTGTTTCCCTCTGTTGGGGCATGGCATAAGCTGGATCATGTTTTCCAGAAGGCAACTGCTTCTCCTTTGCCCTTCTGGGCTCAGATTTGCTGAGAACTTCCCTGTGTTTCTTGTTGCCCACCCAAAGCACATCTGTTTGGGTCCCCAGACCTCTTGTGTTCATTCCTCTTTGAAGCTATAACAAGTGACCATTAACCTGGTATTCTCCAACAACACAGATGTGTAGCTAGTATTCTTCTTTTATTTTGTGTTGCTGTGACAAGAATACCTGAGCAACTTAAGGGAGGGACGATGTATTTGGATTCCTGGTTTTTATAAGGTTCAATCTACGATCACTAGGGATCATCGTGTATATAAGGAGAACATCACAGGACCAGAGGAAAAGAAGGTTGTTCACATCATTGCACAGGAAGAAGAAGGAGGAGGAGAAGAGACTGGGGGAGGAAAAGGAGTAAGAAGCTGATGAGGAGGAGGAAGAGGAGGGACAGAAACAGATAGAAGAAGGAGGAGGAGAAGAGAAGGGGGGAAGAGGAGTAAGAAGCTGATGAGGAGGAGGAAGAGGAGAGACAGAAACAGATAGAAGTAGACAGAGACAGAGGCTGAGAGACAGAGCCCAGGGAAATTATAATTCCCAAGCCCTAACTGAAGTGACCTCCCTCCACCAGGCAGACCAATCTTCTAACATTTCCAGAGCTCCTGAACATAGCACCACTCAGCTACGAGCTCTGGAGCTCGTAAAAAAACATTTCTAATTCAAACTACAGCAGTTCTGATGGTTAGAAGTCTCCCTGGCTGGGTTGCATTCCTTCTAAAGATTCAAAGGAGAATCTGCTGTCTTGCCCTTTCTGTCTTTCGCTTCTGTCTGTGCTTCGCGTCTCTTGGTTCATGACTTTGGGTCATCTTAAACTTGATCTCCATCCTCTGTCATGGTTTTCTTGCTTCTCTGGGCTCTTGGATTTTTGGTGGGCCCATATGGGTACTCAAGGCTAATCTTTCTACTTCATAATCTTTAGTCTCACGTACAAAGTTCTTTTGCTCCTGCAAGGTAAATTTCCATCTTTGGGGAATTAAGCTATGAACAACTCAGGAACATTCCTCTGCCTTTTGTGCTTGCCTCCTAGAACAAGCTTGCCAGTCTCGGGTCTCATTTACATTCAAGCAAGTGGTTAGGGTTAGACCCAAATGTCTGCTTTCTCCTCCTCTCTCTGTAGTCACATTGAGCTGTGAGGCTCAGACTTAGGTAAAGAGCAGACATAGATTCCTACATAGGATGAAGAATAAAGCACATGTTCTAATGTAGATCTGACAAAGTTCTGCACTGAAGATTATACCAAACACAAAATCACTGTATTTTCTATCTTGCAAACAATTCTGCTCAGTTGGTTTGTTTTATTGATCAGACAGAAGGAAAAGAGAATGGCAAAGGCGGCCTCGTATTGAGACCCTTGTTCTCACTACATTAGACATGCGGCAAACCACTTAGAGAATATTTTGCGATGAAATATGTTATGTGCCATCTGATTCTGAATTCAGATCTCGATTAGACATTTTTCCAAGTCAAGGCACATCTGTATAAATCTACATTTGAGTTAAAGTTTAATGCAACTTGAACTGTCTACAAAATAATGAATATTCCAAAAATACTTTCACCTCTTCACACTAAAACACAGTAAAACCTCGGCTCCTGGTTTTTCTCAGCTCTCTATCAGCACAGGGCCAGAAGCTCTACAATGCTGATCAGTGACACTCCATATTTGTTCGTTCAGTTAAACGAGTGTGTTCTGTATTGTTCAATCCGCCACATGTCCACAGCCAATGCGATCCTCATTAGCCACAAAGAGCTGTCTTCATGACATCCATCACTGGATATTTAAATCAATATGAGATGCAGAAATGTCTTCCGTGACAACAAAGCAACTGTGTTAAAGAACAAAATCCTTGCCAGTGCAGAAGCTCCATCATCTGTTCCACTGAGGACAGCAGCATTTGGCTAGAGCATGCCCGGCGATTAGTGGAAAATTTTAAATGCTGTGGCGCTGAACTTGATGTTTCATTGGACTGAACTGGGAAGCAACTCAGGGATTCCATGGCCTAGAAATGGTTCCGCTTGCAGATGGCACCAGAAGGCCCCGTCCCACCCCTGCTATGTTCCTTTCTTAAGTCTTCCTGCAGCTCAGCCATTCATCCACTCATTCTGCATCTATCATGGACCCAGCAGTGGAGGTGGGCATGGGAGCAACACACTGAAAGTCAGTAAATCTGCGCAGATAGCTCCTGGCTGAAGACAGCAGTACAGCATCGATCGCCTTGAGTAAATTATTTTACCTCTCTATGATTCTTACTCTAGGTATTAAGCAGGGGTCATGGGGCAGTTAAGGCACAATATAGACAATACAGGCACAGGAAAAATGTACCATAAATGCCATTCACATGTAAATAATAATAATGATAATGATAATAATAATAATAATAATACGGCTTTTCTAAAGGAGTATTTGAGCTGGCATTTAAAAAATGACAAGTGTTTGTCTATTTGTAAAGAAGAAGATGTACATCGCTTCTCGGCCTTTTGGCTAAGATCAAGTGTAAGAAGAAGATGTACTTTTATTTGGTGTTGGGGTTGGGATGAGGAACTCGTTTTCAAATCCAAAGCCCTGTACATGGTAAGTATATGGTGTACTAATGAGCTATACCTCAGCAGGAGCTGTCTTACTCTCTGTGGATTTCCTCCACTAATGCTACAGTTAGGTGCCTAGGAATATAGCCGAGGTATTACACCACCGCAGCTATGGAGGTAGCATCTAGTCAAAACATCTGAGTGGCAGACACAGACACTCCAACCTAGAGCTTGATACTCTTCATGAGCTCAGGAAAGGGCCACCACATCTTCCAAAAACCCTAGTTATCTAGGGGGAAACTCACTCTGACCTCTTCTCTTGTGTCAGCAGAGACCAGTTCTTCTTAGCATTCTCTTCGATGTCGTACAGGTTGACATCTTGTCCGTTGCAACTCCAGAACAAATCTGTGCTCTTCACCACATGCCTGTCCTACCTCCTGCAGGCTCCTGCGCTGACTCCTCCCTTCTGGCCCTCTATTCCATCCCTGATGGGAAGCAAGAGCTGTCCTCTTTACACACACACACACACATATATATATATATATATGTATATATATATATATACACACACACATACATACATACATACATATATATACATACATATACATATATATACGTATACATATATATATATACATATATATATATGTATATATAATTTTATTTTATTTTATGTTGATCAGACTCAAAACGGGAGAAAGCTGTAAGGAAATAAAATTATATAAAAATGTTTTTAGGCTGATCCTTGAAAGAATCTAGGAAGAAACACAACATGGATATATATATATACACATATGTATATATACATATATCATTCCACATCTCTCCATCCATAAAAACAAACTCTTCACATTGCTCTTGGGACCATTCCTTACCAATCCGCCAGAGGCACGTGCTTACTCTTACACCTTGGTTCTATCTTCTCCTCACTCGATGTTCTCTAGCTAGGGTGAGCAGCTGCAGCAGGTGCTGAGCACCTGCCTGCCCTGGCCTTTGTGGCATGGCCTGCCTGAAACTTTCCCTTAACTCTTTCCATGTAGGAGGGCTCACCCTAAGGAAGAAGGAGAAACAAGGAGAAACACAGGGGTTGTATTCTGGCTTTGCGCCTCATGCTGCACGAATGGGATGTCATCTACCATTTCTGAATCTTGATGTGCTGCCTGTAAACTTGTGGGGATCTTCTCATCACATCCTTACTTTTCTATTGCCATGTTGTGTTTCTTCCTAGATTCTTTCAAGGATCAGCCTAAAAACATTTTTACATAATTGTATTTCCTTATAGCTTTTTCCTGACTCTGTTTTGAGTCTGATCAACATTTTAAAAAAACCCAATAAAGTACATAAAAAAGGATACATAGTGAGTGAGATCTCCTTCTTTAAAGAAAACTTGAAACAAAAATGTGATTGAGAAATTTTTACAAAGTAATCTGGAAGTGGAAAAGCCATGGTCTGAAGAAAATCATGCATACCTTTAGCGAGGCATCCAGCACAGCCTTTGACCCTTCCTGTCATTTGTCTTACCCCTGTCCTCTGAACTCCACTCCTGGGATTACCCCCCTCTTTCCACAGCCTGACCTTTGAGTATACCATTCCCACCAAAACGCACAACCAGATCTCCATATTGTAGGCTCTTGTGGAACCAAGAGAGTCCTTATGATACAGATTACAGTTGTAACAAAACAAATAAATTTGCAATTATTCTATTGTAATTGTCTATCTTTTTTCTGTTATGTTGAGAGAACAAGAATTTTCTTACTTTAAACATTTCAGTAATAAATGTATTTCTTCCTACACAGTAGATGGTCAGTAAAACATTTTAAATAAATATAGGAATAAGACAAACCAGGTCAAACACACCCTTTACAGGCCCCACACCAGTAATGGGCCTGGGTCTATGTGGTCAGGAGTCCTGTGTCTTCACTAGAAAGTCTCTGGGGTTTGCCCTCTTATTTTGTGATACCGTCAAGGCAGTGAAATACTTCCACCCACCTGCTCTCCAATTCCCCCTATAACAATGACGTCCCTAAAGTGAATGGGAAAGTAGTCTTTAGAATAAACATTAGAAGGAGAGAAATCACCATCATCCCGATATTCCAGTGTTGCAGAACTCTGTTTTCAGGGCATGACATGGCTGTGGCCGTGAAATCACGGCAGCTGTGATTACCCCTGAGATTGTCACGGGATTACATATATTAACACTCTTTTATAGATGAAAGGAGTGTCTTCAGATTTTCACCTCTTGCCCCTCAAGCCCACCCCCAACAGCAAGCAATCTGGCCCAGCTACACACTGGCCTGGGTGGCTGCGTAAGTATAAAAGAAGCAGAAGCTTAGCTGAAGGGACAGCTCCGCTCCGCTGCTGTGACTTTAAGGAGAACATCCTCTGCCTCTGCGAGGTGCGGTCTATGGGGACACACATATAGGGTGTCTGAGACACCCAGGCTCCTGTAAGTCCTTATCCATGCTCCTGTCAGTAACCCCAGTCAAACACCTAGCTTTATCAAGCTGCACTTCTTTATCCTGTCCTTCTTACCCTATCTGGAGTAAAGGCAGCTGTTCACACGTCTCCAGGAAGAGTAACACAACTCCAAGGCAGAAAATAAATTTAAAGATCAATACCCTTTGTGACTATCGCCACAGAAACCCTCAACAAATATTAGCAGATTAAGTCCAGCAATATACATAAAGGACTGCAAACGTATAGTGGGTGTAATTTATTTTGAGAACGAAAGTTTGATTTAACATCAGAAAAATCAATTAATATAACAACTATATTAATAAAATAAGGAACAAAACCCAGACCACCATCTCAATAAATACAGAATGGCATTTCACAAACCCCATTACTGTTTCATAACAAAACCACTGAACAAACCAGAATGACAAAAGGTCCATCCTCAACAGCTAATATTATGCTCATGGCAAAGACCCGGCGCTTTGTTCCCTAGAATTAGGAGCAAGATGTCCACTCTTGACATCTGTTGGCTACAGCACAGTTCTGGTTGAAGCAAATAGGCAAATGACAGAAATAAAGGAAGGAAGGAGGGAAGAAGAAGGGAGGGAGGGAGGAGAAAGAAAGAACAGAGGAAGTGGTATTCCAGGTTAGAAAGAAGTAAAATTATTTCAAGGTGTAATCGATATTATCCTGCACAGGGAAAACCCTTTAAAATCTATAAAAAATTATTAAAAGTAATAAAATTGTTTAACATGTTTGCAAGGTACAAGACCAAGACACATAAAAACAATTATATCTCTGTATACTAGTGTTGGACAACTCAAAAGCAAAATTGAAAAATAATTTAATTTATAATGAATGTTATAAAGTACCTAAAGTAAGTTAAACAAAATGTAAGACTTACATTCTCAATATTACTTAACAATGTGTGAAAAGTTAAAGAGCATCTTACAGAATGGAGGGTAATCTTATGTGCATGTCAGAAGAACTCTTATTGTTAAAATGGCCCAATGGGCTTTTAAAAAAAAAAAAAAAGAACACACAGAGTTGACAGATTGGTAGGTGGGGGGATGGATCTGGGAATTAAGCAGAGAAGCTGGAGGTGAATATGAAAGAAATGCATTGTAAGATACTCTCAAAGAATTAATAAAATTGGGAGAAAAGGAAAAATGTAAACAGGATAGATATAATACATAAATGCCCTGAAATGTAATTTTCTGAAAGCAGACAAAACTGGCTTTCATGTCTTTGTGCAGTCACTAGCCTTTTCTGGGTATTTCTGTAAAGTTTTTAAAATACTGTCTCCTGTCTTCTTATCCAGAGAGATGGATGTAGTTCCCTACTCCCCTTCACTCCCCTTCAATAAGGTTTTGGTATGATCTCTCCCATCCCACACAGAAAAATAACATGACTCTCAAAATTAATCTTCAAATTCAACAGGCACAAACCTCTGCTATTTTTGCCAGGAAACCACGAATGGATCCTGAAATGCACACTCAAAACAGATTACAGAGCTCAGTGAAGCAAAAACTAAAATGACAAAAGTCATAGAAGAAAATGTGGGAATAAAACCTAACCATACTGGATTTCTTGCACATGCTACAAAAGTAAAAACAGATAAACTGTACCTCATCAAAAATGTCAAAATCTCAGAGTTTCACATTAAACTATCGGCAAAGGCAAGTCACAGGAACGGGATAAGTTATATACGTCCGATGAGATATTTGTATGGAGAATAAAGAACACAACTCAAAAATAAAGTGCCTACCCAACTGAAAAGTGAACAATAAATAAACAGCTCCCCAAAGACTTATGCAAATATCCAACAGACATAAAAAGATGTTTCACATCATTGGCCGTTTGTAAAATAGATTAAAAGCACATGCTACCACTTCACACTCTTTAGAATACCTATTATTTAAAAACATAAAAACCAAAAAACTATTGGTGGGGCTGTGGCGAAAATGAACCCTTAACCCTTGGTTCAGAAACCAATTTGGCAGCTCCTCACAACACAGAATACAGATCCCATATTACCCAAACTCGACTCAGTATCTACTCAGAGAACTGAAAATGTGTAGGCACATAAAAACTGGCATATGAATCTGCATTGTAATGTTAGTGATTGCAGGCCCAACTGGAAAAGAAACAGTACATTGACTGACCAGTGGATAAATAAGTTCTGTTATGTACATACAAAAGGCTACCACTTGGTAATAAAAGAACAATCATGCATGCTGTACTGTAAATAAGCCTTGGCTGCATATTATGAGACTCGAGTCATGAGCAATGTTCCGAATAGGCTTGTTTACACATGCAGAAATGGGATTTCCAGGGACTAAAGAGCTGTGAGATGAAGAAACGTCAATTGGCTGCTACCTGGTGATGGGCAGCTAATGGTGTTAGGAGTTCCATCTTGGGGAGGTGAGATGTGATTGCCAGACAACCTTATGGACACATCTTAATAACTAAACGTGGTTCTTCACATGGATAGATTTCATACCGTGAATCATATTCACAGGGAGCCCTTACAAAGAGAGGGGAAGGAAAGGGGGGCACTGTGCTCACATACTTCTTCACCAACTTGCCGCCCTCCGTGGCCTCATAGCTTTCACAACAGACCCAGAGACCTTGCCCACCCAACACAGACCAAGCCTAGGTGGGTCCTGTGGTGAAAAAATCAGAGTCATCTTATTTGGCCTAGATATTCTCCCTGAAACAGGTGCTTTCACACACACACACACACACACACACACACACACACACACACACACAGAGAGAGAGAGAGAGAGAGAGAGAGAGAGAGAGAGAGAGTCTGTATATGTCTATGTGTTTCTCTCTCTCTCTCTCTCTCTCTCTCTCTCTCTCTCTCTCTCTCTCTCTCTGCTCAGCCATTCAAATTTTTCACTTTGCTAAACTGTCCCATAGATCAGCAAATCCAGACCCACAGGACAAATATAAGACTCAACCCAGGCCATTTTGTACATTTTCATACTGTTCCCTAGCAAAGCATAGTAGTAGTAGTTACTTTTATAAAGACCAAATTATAGAAAATTAAAGAAAATGGTGTGACAGAAGCCAATGTGGACTGCGAAGTCTAAAGAGCTTACTTCCTCTTCTCGGGCCCTGTGCAGAACAAGCCCGTTGACCTGCTGATCCATCCCTGGAAAAAGCTCAAGTGAAAGAGACAGGCCAGGAGGACCAGGGGGAAGCCCCACCCTCCCTTTTAAATCACTGTTAACAACAAAAATAGTAAACCTCAGGAACCAGTTTGTACAGTTTCACGGGAATTAAAGTTTTAAAGAGTTTTGCAAGTCAACTAACATGATGTTGGAAATGGCTACAGGAGAAACTGCCACACAGAAAGTCACAGCACTACAAAACAGATCTTTCTAACTGCCATCAACACAATTCTACAGGAAAACATTGAAGTTTCAACTTTGCACTTCCTGGAAAACAGAAAGCGGATTTTTGGTTAAGGAGATCTGAAGGTGGGGCACTGTGGGGCAAAGCTGAGATGGTTGTGGAAGTAAGGGGGAAGCAATGTCCCCACCCTCTGAAGACAGGACACTTCAGGTTCTCCCATGTCTAGCAGTCCTCATCCTGTGATCTGGACCTTTGTTAGACCTGTCAGCTCTATGAATATGAGTGCTGGCCAGCAGACTCTACAGTGCGCATATATTGATACTTGCAGACTGCCCTGAGCTGGGCTAGAACCAGCTGCTGAAAAACATCTGCTCTGCAAAGCCAGGGCATGGAAGGGAAACTTCAGGCTCACCACTAGGGGGCAGGATGCTCACACTTTGCACGAGTCCATTCAGGAACCAAAAGGCCAAGGAATGAAGCCATCCATGATGGTGGCAGGAAATGGAAGAAAAGGGAAGGGATAAAAAGAGGAAATGGTCATTATTTTGTCTCTTCTGCAAAGGGGTACTAAATACTGGTGAGACCGAGGATGGGATCAGAAATCTCAGTAACTTTCTAGCAAGCTCATCTCTTCCTTTGGTTCTATAAAGAAAGACATTATGAGGTGGAAGGATAATGGGGCATTTTATTCCCTCTGCAAATCACAAGGTACACTGATGGATGTATAAGTGGGAGGCCTTGTCTTCTTTGGTTTTGTTTCTCCTCTCTTCCTCCCCCTCCCTCTCTCCTTTCCCTTCCCCTCCCCCTCTCTCTCCCTCTCTCTTTAACAACTCTTGTTGTTTCTTCTCTGTTATCCAGACTGGCCACAAACTCTTGCTCTTTCTACCTCAGCATTCAAATGGCGAGATTCCAGGCATTCGCCACCCTGTCTGTCATCTTTTCAGGAATCCTAATTCTCAGTTATGTCTAAATCTTTGATTTTGGATGTATTTAATATTTATTTGCACTTTGTTGATATTGTATGTTTGTTTCTTTTTTAAAGGTGACAAATAAAGAGAACTCAATAGTGCTTGTTGAATAGAATGAATGTATTTCTCTATCTATGTATGCATGTGTATTGCATCTGCATGGATGTTAATGTATACGTTCTCCTCTTCTCTTGAATTAACCAACAAAGAAATGATTGAGAGACAATTTGCAAAAATGGCAGCCTAAGGCAGGGAGATGACCCAGTGGTGGGAGTGTTTGCTACACAGGAATGAGGGCCAGAGTCTTGATCTCCAGAACCATGTAAGGGTGAAATGGGTGTGATAACTGACCTGGGGAAAATGAAACAGGGGATCCCCAGAGCCAATAGGCTAGTGACACTAACCATGTTGGCAAACTTGATTGGGCTTGATTAAGAGACCCCATCTCACCAAATAAAACTTGGGACAGCAATAGAGGGTTTAACATACATTGCACACACATATACATAAAACCTCCCACACATACAAGCATGCACACACACACACACACACACACACGCACACGCACACGCACACGCACACGTACACACATGCACCCACACACAAATGGAAAAAGAGAAATGCTCACCTAGACATTTATGGAATAACATGAAGGAAAAATAAAGATGTTATGAAGTACATATTAAAACTCCTTTTCTCCTATGATAAAGCAAAATATACTATTACAATTTTAATTCTAGCAATAAATCGAATGGGCTTTTCTTGGAACAACTAGAAACCTAAATTCCACATGTTACAGTGTTTCTCAGAGGAAAAAATACATACAAGTCATTATATGGAATGTTTAGAACAAAATGTGCTTGCAAAGTATGCAGAAGTTGAGGGTATCAGCTGTTTGGAAAGATAAGTTACACCTGCTTTAGTTCACACAAAAAAATCTGTTTCTATCTGAGAGTTGTCTCTGTCTCTGTCTGTCTCTGTCTATCTCTATCTCCCCATCCTTTCCTTCCTCTCTGCCCTATTTTCTCTCTCCATCTCTCTTACTCCTCCCTTTCTCCACCCTGTCCCCATGACTTGTTCTGGTTGCATCTCTTTTAGTTATACAGCAATGAATTTCTAGTGAATATAGTTCAAGGTTGTTGCTTCTAATTTTGTGGTAACTTTTTCTGGCTCCAGAATAAGGGACTCTAAACTAATGGAAATTGGACAAGGTCACAGCAGATACTAAGAAAAGAACTGGTAACCCACAAGACCTTTACCAAAATCTCTCTTTCTATTTCTAGAATGAAAAATGGGCACAAGAGAACATTTCTCTTTAATAAGTGAATACATAGTAAACCCACAGGGTTCAATCTCCTGTCCATTTCTAAAGTGACTGCCTGGAGCTAGAAGAAATAAGTTGTGTATTTTGGTGTGGTAATTTATATGGAAATATACATGATATAAAAATTTAACACATGAGTAAAATACCACTTGTAATATTCTGGTAGGACCATTAACATGCCCTATCACATGTATTCTGCAATGAACAAGTTCTTTAATCTTGCCTTTAAAATGGACTTATATGGGCCATTTATTTCATTTCTATTTTTAAATAATGATTATTGGTTCATTGATGGTATAATTCTCAGTTAAAATTTGCCAGTATGTGGGGGTAACCACATTGCAACAAACAAAATCCAACCCAAGAGCAATGGAGAGGAAAATTATAGAAAACAACTCATGTAACCACCCAATTGATCTAAAAATCTCTCTCTCTCTCTCTCTCTCTCTCTCTCTCTCTCTCTCTCTCTCTCTCTGTGTGTGTGTGTGTGTGTGTGTGTGTGTGTGTTCACATGTGTGTCTGTCTATCTGTCTCTGTTTCCCTGTATCTCTTTTCTTCTCCTTCTCTTCTCATCCCCCTCATACTCCTCTTCTACTCCTTTCTTTCCTTCTTTCTTCTTCCTCCTCCTCTTCCTCCTCCTCCTCTTTCTCCTCTTCCTCCTCCTCTTCCTCCTCCTCTTCCTCTTCTTCTTCTTCTTCGTCTTTGTCTTTGTCTTCTTTTTCCCATTATGCATGCATTCTTACACCAGACAACAACTGGAACTAATGCTGCAAAAGTCGCTCTGAGATTCTGTTTATTAGCTTGCCTATGACCTACAGCAGCACCTTCTGGGAGACCAGTGCCCCAGTCTTCCATTTCCATTAAGAACTAGGAGGCCATCCTCCCTTGGGTTCTCTTTGTTAGTTTGCTTCTTTGGGTCTGTTGATTGTAGCATGGTTATCCTGTACTTTATGGCTAATATCCACTTATAAGCAAGTCCATACCATGCATGTCCTTTTGGGTCTGGGTTACCTCACTCAGGATGATACTTTGTACTTTCATCCATTTGCTAGTGAAATTCAATCATGTCCTTGTTTTAAATGGCAGAGTAGTATTCCATTGTGCAAATGAACCACATTTCCTTTATCCATTCTTCAGTTGAGGGACATTTAAGCTGTTTCCAAATGGGGAAGGGAATGTGGGGGAGATCCTATGAAGAAGGAGCAGGGAAGAGAGAAGGGAAATCAGCAGTGGGGTCAGGGATCTCTAGAATGTGCCAGAGACCTGGAATAGGGGAGGCCCCAGAGGGTCTATAGTTGAGGGGTGGAGACTCTAGATGAGACTCCTAGCAGTGGGGAATATGGATCCTGAAGTGAACACTTCCTGTAGCCAGGCAGGACTCCCAGTGGATGGAGAAGGACAGCAACCCACCCACAAACCCATTCATCCAAAATGTGTCCTGCCTCCAACATGTGCAGAGACGAAGATGGAGCAGAGATGGAGCAATGGCCAACCAATAACTATCCCGAATTGAGACCCGTCCCGTGGACAAGAACCGATCCTCACACTATTAATGATACTCGGTTATGCTTGCCGACAGGAACCTAGCATATCTGTCCTCTGAGAGGCTTCACCCAGCAGACAATGGAAAAAGATTCAGAGAGTCACACCAAACATTAGATGGATCTCTGAAAGAGTTGGGAAAAGGATTGAGGGACCCAAAGAGGACGGGGACTCCACAGGAAGACCAATAGAATCAACTAACTTAGACTCTCCAACCTCCCAGAGACTGAACCACCAACCAAAGAGAAAGCACAGACTGGACCTAGACTTTCTGCACATATGTAGCAGACGGCGGCGGCGGCGGCGGCGGCGGCGGCGGCGACGACGACGACTAGGACGTCAACGACAACGACGACGTTGACGACGACGACGACGACGACGAGCAGCCACTTATCTTCATGCAGGTCACCCAACCTCTGAAGCAGGGCCTGTCTGCCTGCCTGCCTGTGGATCCCCTGCCCCTAATTGGGCTGCCTTATTTGGCCTTAGAGCTATGGGATATGCCTAGTCCCCCAGCAACTTGATATGCAGAAGAGTGGAAGTATTAATGTGTGTGTGGGGGGGGTAACACACAGGGGGGTACTTCCCATTCTCAAAAGAGAAGGGAGAGGAATAGGGGAGAATTTGCATGAAGGGGTACTGGAAGGATGGGGGTGATATTGGGATGTAAAGTGAAGAAAGAAGGTAGAAAGAAAGAAAGAAAGAAAGAAAGAAAGAAAGAAAGAAAGAAAGAAAGAAAGAAAGAAAGAAAGAAGGAAGGAAGGAAGGAAGGAAGGAAGGAAGGAAAGAAAGAAAGAAAGAAAGAAGGAAAGAAAGAAAGAAAGAAAGAAAGAAAGAAAGAAAGAAAGAAAGAAAGAGTCAACTAGGATGTAATTCTTAGGAGAAGAAAACCCTTGCTCTGCCCAGTGAGGGTGTCAGAAGGTGATATTTTAAACTAGGGGAAAATGTATAGAATGCAACCTCCTCTGCAGACTATACTAAAGATTCATCATCCATCATTTCATTTACCCTTAACAAGACCTCTTGACAGAGACACCATCACAGTCCTATTGATTACACAAATATCTTCTGATCATCTTTTTATGTAACTCACATCTAGGAATTAAGAGATCAAGAATGGAACAAACCAGATTTTAAAAATCTTCACCTTTCACAGAGCTTATGCTTTATCAGAGGAGAGAAACAAAAACGATAAGTGAATAAAACATCTGCTCCTGGTTACAATGCCTGAGAGACATGCGTGTGGGGGAAGAGATAAAAAGTTAGAAGGTGTAGCTTTAGATAGAGAAGTCAAGAAAGACCACATTGCGAAGCTGAACTGGAGAAAAGATGGCAAGAGCGTGCCAGTCACAAGGACCATCGAGTTCAAGATGGCTCAGACAGGAGCTAACTGACGGCTCCGTGGGTCTGAAGAGTGTGAGGTTGTTAGAAGAACAGAGCAGAAGGGAGAGTAGGAGAGGGAATCACAAGTGTGGAGGGAAGTGTAGAATCTGCAGTCCACTGTGGAGTTTTTTCCCCCTTTTACTGAAAGACTAAATTGGAAGGTAGGGACCGACCTGACCTCTACACTGGTGGAATTGTTCTGGCTACATGCAGTCTAACCACAGAGGAGAGTGGCTGGAGCAGAGGGAG
Organism: Apodemus agrarius; assembly: GCA_964023405.1. Taxonomy (NCBI): domain Eukaryota; kingdom Metazoa; phylum Chordata; class Mammalia; order Rodentia; family Muridae; genus Apodemus; species Apodemus agrarius. The sequence continues at coordinate 58,668,576 of OZ030019.1, forward strand.
GCGTGTGGGAATCACTACAGTAAGAACTGATGGAAGCCTGGACCAGCCTACCAGCAAGGGAGTTGAGGTCAGCTGGTCAGGTTTGTACTGGATCCTGAAGGTCCTGCCGCAGGACTTGCGAGTTAGCCCCAAAGAAAGGGGGGAATCAGGATGAGTCCAGGATGTTCTGGTGCAAGAAACCAGAACAAAAGGAGAGGCTGGTTACTGAGAGGACCAGCGAGAGAAGCTCAGCTGAGGACGAGAGGACATTTTACCCTCTCCGTCTAGTCAGGTGATGGTGGCAAAGGAAAGAGGAGAATTTCAGATTTAGGGTTCACATGAGCCTGTGACTCTTGTGATTAGATTCCATTTCTAGTTAAGTGATGTCTTCTTGACATTATTTTTTTATCCATCTGCTATTCATTCATTCATTCATTCATTCATTCATTTACTCAAATGTTCTGAGTGTCTCTCTTGGCCAAGCATGTTGTACACTAAGTTTTGAGCGAGCAGTGAGCAAGAAGATGCTTGGTTCCTTTCCTTGTAGCCTATGGTCTCGAGCAGCGGTTCTCAGCCTTCTTAATACTGTGAGCCTTTAGTACAGTTCTTCATGTTGTGGTGATCCCCAATCATAAAAGTATTTCCATTACTACTTTGTAACTGCCGTGTTGTTACTATTATAAACTGGAATGTGACTATCTGCATGACCCCTGTAAGAAGGTCATTCAACCTCCAAAGGGGTCATAAGACACAGGTAGAGAAGCACTGGTCTAGAGGGCAAACAATAAATACAAATATATCTATACGTTTATATTATAATACCTCCCAAAGCAGGTATTTACATCAAGAAACAACATAAGTAACTTTCCAATAATCGCAATGGCTGGGGAAAGACAAGTTCATACCATGAACAAGATTGCCTCTTCCAGAACCCACCACCTGCATTACACAAGAAACTTAATGTTTCTATTCTTCTTTGGTGTTGTACAGCTGCTCATAGGAAGACTGGCAGGAAGCCTTTTCCAGGCTGGAGTTTCTAGCCTGTTTGGAGCAGATGATTCAGAAAGTCCCCCTGACTCAGTGACTTGGATTCTTTGGTACAGAAGAGACCTGGAGAGGCTCAACCCAAGCATCCTTTACTGTACTACTCTCCAGTCAGGCCTGTGTGTGAGCCAGGGAGCCACAGGACTCTCACCAAGTTCTCTGCTACTCTAGAGAACTTGAGAATGCAGTGGCAGCTTCTGGAGTGAGGGGCTGGCAGGTAGATGCCCCCTTAAAAGTGGGGGGTATGGGGGCTTTGATCTGGAAAGAATGGTGAAGAGTTCAAAAGTAGCAAATCCATTAGATGTCCTCGGCACTCAGATATCCCTGGGGCCTGATCTTCTCCCATATCTACAGGGATTAACAAAGGGGACTCATGCACAGAAGGAGCGTGAGCCTGTGGATGGGCGCCCTTCTGTCATGCTAAGCTCTGACCTCTGTAATCCATGGTCACACATTGGTAGCAGCCCACCCTTTCTGTTCCCAACTAAATTCCAAAATGTAGTTCTTTTTCCCCAGAGCACAAGCTTTGCCAAAACTATTAGACTTGCTCAAGTGGCTGTCCTCTTTACCCTCAGACCTCCCAAACTGATATACCTCAGGTGCTCGCAGCAGAGAGAGAGAGAGAGCAGTTCGGGGTTTGTTTAAAGAACCCCACATTTCAGCTACCATTTTTATTTATTTATTTTTTACATTCACTTCTAAACTGTAACTTTTGCATAAACTTATTTAAAGTCCCATAAATCATCCACAACCGTAATGTTCTCGCTGGGACTCTGATAATGGCTTGCAATATCTGTAAAATACTCAATAATGGAAAATACAAAGTGTTTTTCTCTTCACTAATTATAAATTCATTTCGGTGTTGGAACACTAAGTTGATCATGTTAAGTACAAAATGTTAGATCCAAAAGTTAAATGATTTCATACTGATATGTTCCAATTTTCAATGTCTGATTGAAATATATATACATATATAATATATATGTAATAATATCTCTATCTCTATCTCTATATCATCTATATAAAATTTGTAAGCAGAGAACTTGTGTTCAGTTCCCAGCATCTACCTCAGAGACCCCACAACTGTCATCTATGATTCCAGCCCCAGGAACTCTGGTGCCCTCTTCTGGCCTCTGAGGACACATGCACTCCTGTGTACATGCTCACACATAGGCACACACTTATGCATATAATTAAAAAAATAAGTCTTTTAAAAGTGAAAGTAAATAAGAGGTTAGTTATCTGATAGAAATAATTACCGAAGGGAGCCATGGCTCACCTTGGAATTTGCATGTGAGCCATAGTAAATGTGGGCTGAATCAATGACATTGAAGAAAGTCTTATAGATGCATGTTTACTTCTCATGGGCAAAATTCTCATGGGCACAGATATTTTAATAAGATTTAAGCTAAATATGTTTTAAAACAAGCAGTAAAAATGTACATATTAATTAGCTACATATTATTAGACACATTAAGGAATTAGTTTAATTTTTGTATTCTTTTCTCAATTTATCCCACTGCTCTAAACACATCCAAATCATATTATCAACATAACCTATAAACCTGACCTCATGACTTCCACCTGGTGACAGAGATTCTGCTCTAAGAATGTCGTTTATAATTGAAATATCCTCAGCAATGTGTTTACCTTATAGAGAAGTGACCTGGGTGCTGGTTGTTTCTACTACTGGAAAATAGAAAACAAAACTTGCTTGTTAACAACTACACATATATCTTGCACTGTACTGGCTGGTTTTGTGTGTAAATTTGACACAGGCTGGAGTTACCACAGAGAAAGGAGCTTTAGTTGGGAAAGTGCCTTCATGAGATCCAGCTGTGGGGCATTTTCTCAATTAGTGATCAAGGGGGGAGGGCCCCTTGTGGGTGGTGCCATCCCTGGGCTGGTTGTCTTGGGATCTATAAGAAAGCAAGTTGACAAGGCAGTGGAAGCAAGCCAGTAACATCCCTCCATGGCCTCTGCATCATCTCCTGCTTCCTGACCTGCCTGAGTTCCAGTCCTGAGACTTCCTTTGGTGAAGAACAGCAATGTGGAAGTATAAGCTGAATAATCCCTTTCCTCCCCAACTTGCTTCTTGGTCATGATGTTTGTGCAGGAATAGAAACTCTGACTAAGACATGCACTGTGGAGATGAATCAGTGGTCCAGAGTGCTTGCTTGCAAATAAGGAGACCTGAGTTCAGATCCCCACAACCCATGTAAAAGCCCAGGTATAGCTGTGTTCCTGTAACCCAACATTAGGAACAGAGATAGTTAAACCCTGAGAGCTTGTTCACTGGATTCCAGTTCAGTGAGATAGCCTGCCTCAAGCCAATAATGCAAATGTACTTTTGGAAGGCATTGGCATCCACTCTCCTGCTCTGGCCTCTCCACACATGCTCACGGGTACATGTACCTACACACTCACATGTATGCCCCTCTGTGGAAGTTTTAGTATGTCTAGCCCAGGGAGTCACACTATTTGGAGGCGTGGCCTTGTTGGAGTAGGTGTGCTACTGTGAGTTTAAGACCTTCATCCTAGCTGCCTGGAAGCCAGTCTTCTCCTAGAGGCATTCAGATGAAGATGTAGAATTCTCAGGTCTGTATCATGCCTGCCTGGATGCTACCATGCTCCTGCCTTGATGATAATGGACTGAATCTCTGAACCTATAAACCAGCCCCAACTAAATGTTGTTCTTATAAGAGTTGCCTTGGTCATGGTGTCTGTTCACAGCAGTAACACTCTTAAGACAGAAGTTGGTATCAGGGACGGGGGAACTGCTGTGATAGGCCTGACCATGCTTTTGTTTGTTAGAACATGGACTTGAGAAGTTTGGATTTGGAAATCAGTGGAATGCTTTTAAGTGGGGGCTTAATGGACTATCCTAGTAGAAATATGGAAGACTTTCGTACTGAGAGTAATTTGAACTGTGCAGACCTGGTTTCAGTGGAGAAGATCTTCTGTATGTGGCCTAGAGACTATTTTTTGTGGTATTTTGGTGAAGAATGTGGCTGCTTTTTGCTCTTGTCTGAAGAACTTCCTGAGGCTATGACAAAGAGATTTATATTAATTGCATTGACAAAGAAGCCTCCAAAAAGCCCAGCAGAGACTTTGTTCTCTGGTTATGTCTCATGAAGAACGTTTTGAACAAATGTAGCAAGCTTAGAATGGAAAAATATAAAATATATGGTTCAAATATTAAATCCAGTATTCAAGGATGTTAAATTGAATTAAGGGAGTAGTGACCTTGGGGCAAGATCCCACCCAACTAAATTTAGGTCCAGGCATGGTTGCACATCCCTTTAAACACAGAAGACAGAGGCAAGCAGATCTCTTGAGATCAAGGTTATCTTGGTACTGAGCAAGTTTCAAGTAAAAAAAAAAAAAAAAAAAAAAAAAGCTTAAAACCAGGTGTGGCATTACATGCTTTTAATCCCACCATTCAAGAAACAGAGCCATGCAGATCTCTGAGTTCAAGGTCAATCTGCAGAGCAAGTTCCAGGACAGCCAAGCTAGTCAATGTGAGGAAGCTGGAAAACAGAAAGCGAAGGGGGCATGTTCCAGTTCCTGCAAGCAACAGAACTTTGGCAGCTTCAGCCACGTGTCTCTGGCTTTGTAATGAAGAAGAGAAGGAGACTACTAGGATAATTGATGCTGGTTAGCTGGAGCTAAGAAATTAGTGGTGCTTAAGAAGAGACCAGCATCACTGAGGTGAAATCATCTGGGAAGTATTTTCTGGGAGCACAAAGAAACTCTGTTCCAGAGATAGCCAAAGTTGTACCTCAGGCTACAGCTGTACGTGGGTAATGTGTAAGAGTCATCTAGATGGTACTGGTTTTGAAAGTATGAAGGGGTCATGGAGAGCAGCTGAAGCTTGGCCCTGTGAGAGTCCAGGGAAAGCCATTGGTGAAGGTACAGCCTTAATTGCAGCTGAAGGCCAAGGACTGAAAGGGTCATACAAAGAAGCTGAGGCTTGGCACCATGAAGAGAGCCTATGACAGCTATTAATGAAGCCTAATTGGAGTTGAAGACTCCAGTGTATTGGAGATCCTAGGACTATAGGATGATCACCAAGAACAGCAGGAGCAGTGGCATGAAGTTAACCAGAGCCTAGAGTGCTGCAGGGGGCAGAGCTAGAGATGTGACCCAAGCCCTTTGGAGGAGCCCAGAAGATTATGTGTAGATCCCAAACATTGGAACAAGAAGCCATATTGTTGAAGTTGCCTTGGAGACCCCAAGATGTTTGAGGTGCCAGAGGCATGGATTAGCTGCTGAGGTTAGCTCCTGACAGGGAGTGGAACAGCTCAGAAGAAGGAAGTTTGTTGCAGTCAACAAAAACAATGAAAAAAGAGTGGAGATCTGAAGACTGCTTTGACGTCAGCCATGAAGATGCAGAATTTGGAGTTTGCCCAGCTGGTTTCCTGCCTTGCTTTGGGGATGGGTTAAGTGGTTAGGTGAATCTCGAAAGAGACTTTGAACGTTAGACTTTTAATGTTGTTGAGACTGCTGTAGACTATGGGGACTTTGGAAGTTAGATTAAATGTATTATTTTTCATTATGCTATGTTTAGGTATGGCCCCCATAGACTCATGCCTTTGAACAAAACTATGGAGGCCAGGGAGTGGAATGTGATGGTTTGTACAGGCTTGGCCCAGGGAGTAGCACTATTTGGAGGTGTGGACTTGTTGAAGTAGGTGTGTCACTGAGTTTGGGCTTTAAGACCCTCATCCTAGCTGCTTAGAAGTTAGAGTTCTCCTGGCAGCCTTCAGCTGAAGATGTAGCACTCAGCTCCTCCTGCATCCTGCCTGCCTTGAACACTGCCATGCTCTGACTTATTGATAACGGGCTGAATCCCTGAACCTGTAAGCCAGCCCCAATTAAATGTTGATCTTATAAGAGCTTCGTTGGTCATAGTGTCTGTTCACGGCAGTAAAACCCTATCTCAGACCCCCACACACACACCCTCTCGCATGCATGGAAATGTTTAGGACCCAAAGTTCTTTCCTGGCCTCCTGGCCTCTCCAGCTGCCTGTTCCCCTTCCCCTCTGGCTCGTTCCTCCCCTCTTTTTGTGTTCCCGCTAGTATCCTTCCTTTAGGATACCTTTAACTATGAAGAGTCCATCCATGAAGGTACTCTTCTGCAGTGCTTATTGATGACCGAATTTGCACTTGGCATGCTATTTTCCAGTATCAAAGATAATTGATAGTGCCTTTGAGGAAGACACTGGGTCACACTGCCAGTGAGCAGGGTTATCAGTCAGTAGAGTTAAAATGTAGCAACAGTCCCTTACTATGAAACATCTATTCCCCCCCATGTTTTCCCCTATCAGCTGTAAGCTGGACTCCATGCAATGCTGAGGAAAAGATTGACTCCATAGTGTGTTTTGGGTGAATGAACCGGTAGATGAGATTGGGTGACTTACTAATGAATTTAAAAAAAAAAAAAATCTTACTGGGATCAGCTCTTCACTATCTTTTTTTCCCCCCAGAAAGCGTCTTCCTCAGTATCAAATCTAAGTGGGATTTTGTTTTTCCACTTAGTCAAATTCTCAGAGAAGATGCCCTCTTGAAATCATTTGATCATATTTAATGTAATATTCCCTGAGATGAGACCCGCAAACTGGCTCGCGTCTCTGTGCGCGCCCTCTGCAGGCCTCTGGCCAGGTGGGAATCAGTTTTCCTAAACTTTTTTTTTTTTTTTTAACCATTTTTAAGTTTGGTCTGTTAAATAATTAAAATATCTTCGGGAGAATCCAGCTAAAGAATCGAATGCCAAAGGGAGTTGATCCCACCAGACAGGAAGTGAGCAAAATGCCTAGGGTCTCTCTTGAGGAGACCAGGTGTCACCCGGATCTTCAGTAGCTGGGAACATGAGGACTGAGAAGAACCAGCAGCCTCGCAAGAGAGCGGAGGGTCAGGAGCAAAGCCCAGACCCGCTCCTGTGCATCACCCCCGCGAGAGTCCCTCGGTCACTCTCAGAAGCTGCCCTTTTTCAGAATCTAGCAAATGAGAGACCCCAGAAACATTCATCAACTGTGGCGACCGAAGCAGCGTCACACCCGGTTCCTCCTTCCATTTCTGTTACTTAGGTGCACCTCAGAGGGTCCAAACCACACAGTGTCCTGACTCTCTCCAGAATGTTGTCTTGGGACCAGTTCTCTCTCTCTCTCTCTCTCTCTCTCTCTCTCTCTCTCTCTCTCTCTCTCCTCCCTCCAGCTATCACAGATTGCACGCCCTTCAGTGGAACTAGAACCTAAAGCCAATCAGACTCAGCATGGGGCTTTCTAACCTATGCTAATCCCCTGGCTCCACACTCCAGGGGTGCACCCCAAGGTCACCAGCATAGGTGTGACTCCATCCTCCCTCCCTCTCCTGAAACCCTTTGCCGTCTGAGGTCTCCAGGGGCAGGCTCTTTTCTGCTCCTTCAGCCCACCCACATCGGGGGGGGGGTGTCTCCTCCCTTTACACCCCAGCATCCAAATGACATCCTTTCTGGTACTTGCCCCCCTCTGGAAAGGATTGCTTTCCCGCTCAGGGACTCCCTGGTGAGTCTCCCTTTGGGTTTCTAGGAGCCAGAGGGAGGAGAGGAGCCACCCACTCGCTCAAGGGGAGCGGCAGGGGAAGCGACGCAAACTTCTGCTGCACTTACTTCGGGCCGAGGCTGCCGCCCCCGTGCCTCTCTGGTAGCTCTCCCACCAGCAGCTGCTTCTGGGCGACCCGAAGGAAGCCACCACCGTGCTCGCATTCCCCAGGCCAGCTAGGACTGCGAAATGCGCAAGAAGGGAAAATGGGTCTTTCGTTGGCAAGCGTGCCCGGGGTCCGGGTCCAGCGCGGAGATCTGATTACAAGCTTGAGCCTTGGCTACCTTCAGCAGCCTGGGATGCTGCGCTGGGCGCTGCGCCCCGTGTGCCCCGCTCCTCGACTAGGATGTTTCTGTCCGACTTGCAGTTTTAGTGCGTGCCAGGACTGCAGCACCCTCTCCGTCCTCCTGGGGAGACGACTTTCAAGTCACCTGGAGGTTGGCGAGGCTCCCCCGCGGGCGCACATCGTGACAGCGGATGTAGAAGAGAGGGAGGAGCGCGGGAGCGGTGGCTGCCCGAGTGCGCCTCCAGCATCCTCAGCAAGGAGCGCACAGCCCTCTCCAGCCGCTCTCCTCGGGACTGCAGTCCTGACGTCACCTGCCCTCCCTCCCGCCCCACGGAGGAGCGGCAGCAGCGGAGGGTGGGGTGCCCTGAGCGAGGAAGCGGGAGTGTGAGTGCGCGCGTGTGTGCACGCGAGCGTGAGCCCCGCAGGGCTGAGGGGACTGGTAGGAACGGCAGCTGGATCCGAAATCTAAGCTCCTGCAAAAGCGGTGCCGAGGGGCTACTGTGAACAGCTGGGGGCGCTCGCTTCCCAGTTGGGGCTGATTTTGGTGGCGACCAAGGGAAACAGATTAAGGTGGCAGGGAGGGTAGTGGGAGAGGTCCGAGTTGCAAAAGATGCGTCGGGAGGATGCAAGGGGCTCCTTTTTTAAAAAGCTGCTCTGGAGGCAGAGAGGGGTAACCACGATGGGACAGTTCATGCTTTCTCTCCAGTAAGTCTGGGTAGAGTTGGGAGCTCTCGGCCTTGGCTCTGCCTGCTAGTTTCCTACAGGGAGCCGGCTTTGGGGCGCCTAGTTGTTAGAAGAGTGATCGCTGCAACTGTTCGTCCTCACCTAACTTCCTTCCTTCTTCTTGTGACCCTGGAAGAACTATGGTCGGAAACTAGGAGAAGGTGCTCTGAGCGAAAGCGGTCAAGGGCGAGGAGTGTGAGGTCCATCCTCGGGGTCCTAGGGTCAAAGGCCGCTCGACTAGCGCGACAATTCTGAGCAAGATCCCCTTGCTGTTGTCAAGGGTGAAACTAGCTTGTCTTTGCAGCCTTGCGAGACTTTAGCTCCAAGGGTAGTTCTGTAGACGCTCAACTTTCTTCCTTGTCCGATATTACCTTTGTATTGGAACGGAGGGAGGATATTCCTGGAGCACTTGTCCCCTTAGTATGACCTTTGCTTGCCTGCACTCTGCACTCCTGGCTGTCGCGCGCGGCCAGCTCCTTGCAGGCTGCAGGCTGAGGGAGGACTCCCCGGTGGGAGCCGAGTGTGCAATGCGCTCCAGCCCGGGCCAGCACTGCTGCCAGCACCTTGGCAGTGCAGCTCTGGAGCGCTCTGCAGTGACTGCTCCCGCAGCCAGCAATTTTGTCCTGGTGAGTGGCAGCAAATTTTAACTGCAGGCATCTTCCTTCCTGTATGGAGATACCATTTAATCGCCGATGTGCTCATACACATTAAAATCATTTCAACCGAGATTAGGAAGAAGGAATTGAAAAGATAAAAATATTCTCAGTTTCAAGATGTTTTTTTTTTTTTTTTTGAAATATCCAACTTTCTCAAGTTTCGGAAGTAGGTTCAGTAAAGAAGCTCCAATCTCAGTTCTCTGATGGACGTTTACTGAACAGAAGCAAGAGTAGGAACCGTGGCTACTGTGTTAGGTTCACTAAAATTTAAAACTCACACATTTTAACATTGGAAATCTAGCCAATCAGGTAAAATGATGGATATCCTCAATAACCACAGGTTGGAGTCCGCAAACAAAAAGCATAATTAAAGTGTAAAGATACAACACCCTCCTAATAAGAGCAGAGGAGGATATAGGGCCATCGGCCTCCAGGTTCTTCTGGAACTGACCTATTTTTTAAGGTGTAATTTTGAAAGCACAGTGACACCATGAAAGTCTTACATAACCAGATCCCAGCTATGTGAGTTTCGAAAGCATAATTTCTCAGTAGGAGTCACCGTTCCCTGAAAATGCAAATTCAGATTAATAGTGTGGGAACAAGCAAGCCATTGACAAATTAGGGATTTGAAAACAAAATCAAGAAGTGACAGCTGTGAACCTTCCAAGCAGGGCCATGATTTTGTTTGCATGTATTTAATGCAGGAAGTTAGTGATGCCCCATCGGTTACTGTGACAGTATGGCTCACACGTCCTCAGCGAATTCTGGCCATCTGACATGACAGACACAGCAGATCCTTCCTTTAATTTGCACTGCCTCTTTATGCACACCGGATGTCAGTCATGTGCATATGTTGATGTGATTGGTTGTTTGCATGTCTGTCTGCCTTCCAAGCTCATAAGTCATGTGCATATGTTGATGTGATTGGTTGTGTGCATGTCTGTCTGCCTTCCAAGCTTATAAGCCCTTCCCTAGTGGGTACAGGTTTGCTTTCCTTAGGATCCAGCCTAGGGTCTAGGAAAGCTTCCCTGGGTTGTTCTTAAAGAGTATAAAATGACTACATTGAAGAATTGAGCTTTCAAATAGGAAGATAACTGGAACAAAACGAAGAACCAGAAAGAAGCCCAAGTACAGATGATCAATCAGCGTCCCCCCCCCCATCCCCACGCCCCCATCAAGAGGACTGGCAAGAACTGGAGAGGCCCTCGATAAATAGTGCTGGTGGGGATGGGAGGGGACTAGATCCACCACCTAAGGAAGGAAGTCTGACCCTTAACATCACACAACGTTGGATGAGAGTGGACAGAAGACTTAAGATGAGGCCTGAAGCCCCAAGAAGGGGAGAGGGCAATGGCCATTTCTTTTTCTAGATATTTTATTAAAAACTTGAGTTTCAAAAGCAAAGATCAATCAATGGAATGACACCATTCCATTTATTGAATGAAAAGCTCCTAGACAATACAAAGAAGTAGCAACAGAATGGAAGTACAGCATATAGACTAGGGGGGATGTTTCTAAACTATGCATATTGAATACAGGTTACCATCCAAGCTGTGAAGGGCCTTTATAACTCAGGAACAGATACGCAAATGACTCAAGTAAAAAATGAACAAAGGATCTAAACACACATTTCTCCAAGAAACACATGGTTTGTTTGTTTTTTTTTAAGGCTAGAGGATGAACTAGAGAGATACCTTACAGCTAAAAAATGCTTTCTACTCTTCCAGAGGACCTGAGTTGGGTTACTAGCACCCACATTGGACTGCTCACAACCACATGTAAGTCTAGCTGCAAGAGATCCAGCACCATCTTCTGTTACCCATAGGTACCTGCACACATGGGATATATATATATATATATATATATATATATATATATATATATATATCACCAGCAGCACTCTCCCTAACCCACATAAGTAAAAATTTACAATAAATCTAAAAAACAAGTCCAGAGAGCATGGGTCAAGATGCTCTACGTCATTAATTATCAAATAAAGTGTAAATTAATGTTACTATAAGATATCACCATATATTTGTTAAGATGGCAACAATCAAAAGGACAAATGACAACACCTGTGGGCAAGGGTGTAAGAAAAAGGAGAGCTTTGTACCATGTTGGTAGGAATATAATTAGATGCAGCCATTATGAAAACTATTTTTCAAGTTAATAACACTAGAACTACCATATGACCCCCCGAATCCATATCTCGGGTATATAATTGAAGAAGATGAACTCAATCTCTCATAACAATGCTTGTATCTCCTCCATCCTCATTGCAGGGTTATTCATAACAGGCATGGTTTAGGAATTACCTAAATGTCTGTTGAAAGATTAATGGGTAAGGAAATAATAGAATATAATTCAGCCTTAAAAAGGAAACCCTGTTATGTTCTCCACCATGGCTGGACTGTCTAAAGTACATTATAAAATTTTTCATTATGTAGAGTGTAGCACATCCATCAGCAGGGAATTGCTGATAAGTAAGGGGAAAAGGTCAGCTCATCTTACCCTGAACTTCTCTCCAGACAGTGTGAGAGGAGCCACAGTCCAGATCTCTCAGGTCAGAGTCCAGTGTCCTGTGACTGTGCTCCCAGCACAGACTATGTTACCCAAGTCTTTCAAGTGCCAAGCACATTATAGGAACTGGATAGAGAATAAACTCTCCACCCCAGTACAAACACATCAATCTGCAACCATACTTACAAAGACACAATTAACCTTAGGGAGTCAGAACCAGAGGATCCTGGGTAGGAAATACAGCTTTAACATACTGTCTTTCCATATGATACACCACAGCTATTAATATTCCTAAGCCAAACTGACAAATATATGCTGGCAAAATTATGGAGAATCTTGGTTCTGTCCTTCTAGATGGTATCTCCTGGGAAGAATACGCTCCCTTGGTCTTTGATGCAGCTTCTCACCTACACCATTTAGAAAGGGTGTGTGTGTGTGTGTGTGTGTGTGTGTGTGTGTGTGTGTGTAAGGACAAAGGCCAAGCTAGTCCTGGTGATACATGCCTAGAATCCCAGCATCCCTCCGGAGGTAGAGGAGGTAGGGTTGAAGGGTCAAGGTCAATTTGAACTATGTAACAACCCCCCTTTTCAAAAATAAACTAAACAAAAAGTCCCCCAAGCCAAACACAATTTTATAAAGGAAGAAAAACCAAAATATTTTTCACATTGTATTTAGCTTCCTGAAATTCTCCTGAAACCCAGTTAACATATAGCTTTTAATATTAACATATGTGTTTGTGTGTGTATGTAGAATATTTGTATATGTGTGTTCATATTTGTCTATGAAATAGATAAAATATACCATGTAGATTATAATAAAAATATTTGTAATTAATCTATCAAATTAAAGAGGTTATATGACTTCATGGGAAAAATCTATTTAAAATGCTCTTTTCAGAACAATGTATCAGGTACAAAGCATTAGCCTTTTTGTGAACTTCTCTGAGAACTAAGGTTTGCTCTTGATATTTAATTCTTCACGGCATGTGATTAGGTTTATATTTGAGGTACCTGCATAGTGACCTCTAATCCTGATAGAGTTAACCTCTGAGACAAAGTTCTAAGTAAGCATGTTTCTTTTAGGAAGTTAAAGTCCTAGTTGAGGTATGACAACTTCAAAGATATAATAACTCAAGCTAAAATTAAAATTGACATAATAACAACGCAATACATTTGTAGTAATTTGGTGACATTTTATACTAAAATGGTAACTATGGAGCTAAAACAATGGTACGACTCCTTGCTTTGCAACTCATATCCTCAGTATCTACATAAATGCTGGGCATGGGTCAGGCATAGTGGTACACGCCGTTAATGCTAGCGCTTGAGAGGCAGAAACAGGCAGATCTGTGTGAGTTTGGGGTCAACCTGGTCTACATGGTGAGTTCATGGACAGACAAATGGTACATGGTAAGCCCTACAAACAAACAAGCAAACAAACAAAAAACCAAAATAAACAAAGCAGACGTGGACACTCACACTCAGACCCCAGAGCTATGGGGGAGAAAATTGGCAGATCCCAGGAGCTCAGTGCACAGCCTGTGTCCACGAAGTGGTGAACTTTCAGTTCAGTGAAAGACCCTGTCCCAATGGAAAGGTAGAGAGGGATAGAGAAAGATAGCTCTGTCTTCCTACGTCTAAGTACATGCACCTAGACACATATATCACCCATAGAAACATACAAAGAGACAGGGACAGGGAGAGAAAGAGTAACCGAGAAACAATTAGATAACTCAGTACTTTATGTATAATCGCGGGCGGCCCGGCAATAAGTTTGTGATTAAAGCTGTATTTAGTTGTATCGTTACATTGATTCTCGGCCTTTTGGTTAAGATCAAGTGTAGTTGTATCTTTACATTAAAGCTCATAGCACTTTCCTTACACAGTTGTCCCTGTGGAGTAAGAAAACTTCCAGGCACACAGGCTCTCCCAGTGAGCCTGTCGTGGGGCCTACTTTAGTACAAAGGGCCACACTCACAATGTGTACCCGGCAACCAACTTCATTGCCACATCATGAAACCTGAAGAGCAGCAGTAAAGAGACAGCCCAGTGTTTTCTGTTGGAGTCTGGCTGGATTTCCTTAATGGGCAGGCGGATGTTATAACATGTACTCCTATGTAGAGATTTGCCTATGCGTGAAGAAAATACTACAAGTGGCAAAGCTTTTGTTTGCCCCACCGACTGGAAGAAGGCAAAATGTTCTAGACAGAGTGAACTCAGAACATCGAGTACATTCCGCCCTTTCCTGCCACTGAAGAATAGACGAGAACCTTCCTCCCTCTCCCCTTTGCATTGTGATGGGAACACAGCCGTCCATCGGAGTGAACTAAGGAGAATGAAATTCATGGGAAGGAGGAAGAATTTCTTAGAAAGTTCCAGGAAGTAGTTTAATGTGGGTCTCCTTACACTTGGCTCTTCTTGCTTTGTAGAAAGCAGCTTCAAGGTAGATCTGAAAGAACACTTGCTCGAAACGAAGGATGGAAATACACACTTGCAACCCCAGCACTTGGAGGGTAGGTTCTGGGAAATTTCAACTTCAAGGCATCTTAGTCTATGTAGCAACATAGCTCCAGGCCAACCTGAGTTACACAGAAAAAACACGTGACTGCCACCGCCATCACCGAAAGGAGTGAGAGGAGAAGAGAGAAACCCGCTCGCTTGCGACCTGCCATTCCGTTCCAAACACTTATTTCTTGAACTGTCTTTGCCAGGCAGTCTCCTTCCATTTTTGTGCAGAGTAGGTGGGTCGTGTATTTCTTTTTTCCAGTTACACTGTCTAATTCATATGATTAGAACTTGGGCCTCTCCAGGCGCAGCGACTTGTCTGCCTACGTGTTTATAAAGTATATGTACACTTACCGAACTCTATAAATAATAATAACAGTAATCACCCTCTATACAAAATTAGAATGCTAGCATATTCAGCCAGTTTAGTATGCTGATTGGCTTTAGTGCTTCGTAATTATCTCATGAAACCTATGGTATAATGGGCACTCCATTATACAGTCTTCCAAAAATATGCCACTATAGATCCTGGCAAAGAGACGCACCTGCAGCTTTCCTCCACCCGCCTCTGTAATACAGAAATGGCAGGATGGTACTTAAGTTGTATTCACATTACAAACTATTCTAAGCAAGCTTCTTTTCAGCCCTTTCCACCCCAACCAGCAGCCCACATTAAGGATCTTTGAAAGTCTGTAAGTCCACGAGATGCAACTTGAAAGGGAAGGTGGAAATGTAGAATCCTCACCCCACCCCACCCCACCCACCCCCCCACCCCACCCCCCGCCTCCGCCACCACCACTGCCAACATGCAGGACAATTTGCAGATTATACAGTGTTCAGTCCTCCAGGAGATGGCACCAATCCAAGCTGTACCTGGTTGGAAGCCACCAACGGCTAGAGTTACCAGCCGTTGAGCTTTTCTTGTCTGGTTCTACATCAAAAATTGAAAGCTTGATTTTTTTTTTGACTGGGTTTTACTATGTGATCACCAGTCTCAACCCCCGAGTGTGCCTGCCTCCGTGTTCCAAGTGTTGGGATGACAGGTATGGACCTTCACAGCCATCCTGGCCTTGGCCTCTCAGTGACCTGTCTTCCCTACTCAGAGAAAAGAACAAAGACCTCACTGAAATCCGTGAACGGATACATTTTGCTTTGCACTGAGAGCACCAAGTCTGCGGGTCTCTCCCTGCAACGAACTTGCCAGGTTGGGTAATTAAGTTCGCGCTACAGCTTTGATCATTGAGAAGACAGGTGATGTGGGCAAAATACTCATGGCCCATTTGAAACCATGTCGTGGAAAAAAAAAGAGCAGTGCTGTGTGAAAATAGAAACCCTCACACCTTCTGAGAAGAGGAAACTCCTCGCCTCCCTTGCTCTTTCTTTGCCTCAGGGTTTTCTTCAATGCAGCCAGAGTGCTTTAATGTGCCAGAGTGCGAGCGCTGGCCAGAGATTTCTGCAGTCAAGGATTCCAGTGTCTCAAGCATCATGTTCCGTCTTCTGGATTAATTGGATAGAGCAGCGTGTAATACAATTCCTTTGACACTGCTGCAGAAATACCTGAGGGAGTTTCCCCGGAAGAATTGCTGCCCGCAGAGGCCAAGCTTGGCCACAGGCTCGGAGTCCCGCACTCAGCAATCTCCGTCCTGGCTCTCGGGCTCTCTCCAGCAGAGCAAACCCCATCCATTTTCACAGTGCATGCCGCTCACCTTGGAGGATGTTATCATCTGAAACATTACCCAATCCACCGAAATAATCACCGTGTCTGTCTTCACTTGCAGTTGCTCTAAAGAAAAAGAGCTATCTCGAAGACATCCTCAGATGTGTGTATAAGGGGCATGGCAAATGGGAAACGTGAGAACAAGTGCCTTCCAGGAAGTTTCCATTAACGTGACAGAAAGATGCTGGTCTTGGCAGAGTATGCTTGTAATTCCAGCCCTGGGTTGGGCGAAGGGGAAGGCTAAGGCAGGAACACAGTGAGGTTGAGGCCATCAAGAATCACATAGCGAGACCCTGTCTCATTCCCAATAAATAGGACTAGTGAATACCTGCTGCACAAGAATGCGGACCTGAGTTCAAATCCTCACCGTGCACATAAAAATGCAGGTGTGGCGCTGTATACACCCATAACCTCAGCCTGTAGGAGGAGGGGCCAGGGGCTCACTGGGACTAATTGGCTGTCAGCCTAGCTCCAGGCTCAGTGGGAGAACCTGTCTCACAGGATTAAGGTACAGAGTGATAGAAGCAGAAACTTGAATTCTTGTCTGGCCTCGGCACATGAGTGTATGTTTGTTTACATGCATGTGCACATATATCACACACACATACCAAACACACTCACGCACTTTTAAAATAGGAAATTTTTCAGTGAGTAGAAGTGTGCAGTTAGCATAAATGTTCCCCAGTAACTACTTCTGTGGTTTTAAAGAAACTATGAGAAGACATATTCTGGCCATGGCTGGTCAGGAAAATAATAGAGCTAAGGGGAGACGTTTGTAAGAAATGGTGTGGGTGGGGTCTAGGTGAGGGGAAATAGATTCTGGGTTCAATGTAGACTTATCGCCTTCTCAGAATCTGCCGGTGTGGTGGTCAGTAGTCAAGGATCAGTAAAAGAAACAGGATTTTCAATTTTAAGAATCTGGTGATTAGATGTCTGGAATTAGATGCTTGTGAATCACTGGGAAAGCTGGGAGGGGGAATTTTCTCATCTCAGCTCCCAGCAAACAGGCAGACCTCGCTGATGTCCACGCTCCCACCGCAGCTGCAAGTTCAAAGTCTCTTACCACCTTAGCGGAACAGTTGCCGCTGTTTCTCCAGGTCTTGGGGCGGGCGGGGGTCTCAGATCGGAGAGACACAGAGGATGTACGAGTTGCCTGACTTTCCCTGCAACAGAAATAGTTGAGGAAGGCTAGAAGACAGCTGCTGGAGTACGTCTGCCGTGCAAAGTGAGAGCGTGTGTGTGTGTGTGTGTGTGTGTGTGTGTGTACGAATTCATGCCTTGGATTCTGGATCTTAGGTGGAAGGCTCTTGGGAGACAGTGTTAGCTCTTCCAAGGTCTCAAGTAGAGATCGAATGAGTCAATGAAGAGGGTCAAGCGCAAGAGGCCAAGAAAAATATGTTCACTCCATTCCTCCAAGTGTAGGAGTTACTGATGCTGGGCTGTACCAGGGAAGGAGTGATTTTGAGACTTGTAAATATCTGTTGTGGTGATGACCATTACCTTCTCATCCTGCTTGCCTGGGGTCAGTTTCCAAGAGAGGAAAGACTCTAAGAAAAGCCGGGAGATCTGTTTCATGAGAGCCCAGGTTCCTACACTTGGTACAGGCCTCACTAGTGTATGTTTGTATGTATGTATGTATGTATGTATGTATGTATGTTACATCCCTAGAACACTCAGAAAAATACAGACAAGAGGACCTTCTGGGAAGGGCAGCACAGTCAGTGTCTGAGGTGGCCAATGATGGATCTAGTGGGAGGGGAATCCGAAAGGAGGAGCACATGTTTTGGGAGTGAGCATGACCAGAGACACTGAAGTTAGGAAGGAACTTCCTGTCCAGGTCCTCTGGTCCACACAGGAAACCAGAAAACGAGAAATCATGAGTTCTGGAATGTAGAACTGAGAACTGATTGGACTATCTCTCATACATGCTTTTTAAAAAGAAAGAAAGAAAGAAAGAAAGAAAGAAAGAAAGAAAGAAAGAAACAAGGAAACAAAGAAACAAAGAAACAAAGAAACAAAGAAACAAAGAAAGAAAGAAATGACCAAGGTATGTGGAAGGTGGACACTACTACAACCATCAGGCAGGGCCATTCAGGACAGAGAGCCAAAGAGTAGCAACCAAGGCTTGGCTCACTTCCTGCAATAGTACAGGCCAGAGGCAAAGGGGTGAGGGCAGGGGGAGGGGATCAGCAGATTGGGACAGATCCGTATTGCTGAGGAACCTGGAGCCATGAGCTCCCTCTAATTCTCTTATAAAACCATGACCTAGGAGGAAGACGAAGGAGGCGTCAAAGAGACAGGAGTGGATCACTCTGGGTGGGAGTTAAGTCCAGAATCTCAGTGAAAGCCACCTGTCTCCACGGAGGGGACCCTGTATGCCAATGCTGGGGCCCAGTTTGTAGATGTGTGGCAGGCTGATCCACTAGACTCGAGTTTTCAAGAGCACCAGGAATGCACTAAGGTTCCAATCCGTGTTCCCCAAACTCAGGTTGAAATTTAATCCTTTACATAGTCGTGTTAATCCTGAAACCTTTAGTTCAGGAGGCCTATGCTCCAACCAATTGGAGTGTGTGCTTATAGAAGGCTTGACAGGGCATATTTGGTTCCCTTTCTCCCTGCGGACACAGGAAGAAAGCAGCAAGGTTCCATCTTGAAAGGAGAGAAAAGCCTTCAGCAGGCCTTGGATTTCCTCTCTCCAGAACTGTGATGAATCAAGTTTTTATTCTTTCTCAGTTGTTCATTCAAGGTATCTTGTTGTGCCAGCAGGAACAGACTAAGGCAAATGCTCTGGAGATAGAAGGACTAAGTCCTTTAATAGAGTGTGGTATAGAATCATGAAAACACCCATCACTGCTGGGTGTGGTGCCTCATGTCTTTAAGACTGCCACTCTAAAGGCAGAGGCAGGAGGATCGAGCTCTGAGCTCACAGCCAGCCTGCTTTACAAGGTCTAGGTCACCCAGGGTTACACAGTGGCACCCTGCCTAAAAACATTGTGTGTGTGTGTGTGTGTGTGTGTGTGTGTGTGTGTGTATTAGAGAGAGAAAAGAAAAGCTGAGAGGGAGGGAAGAAGGGAGTGAGGAAGAGAAGGGAGGGAGAGGGAGAAGGAGAGAGAGAGAATGAATCATTTCTAAATCCCTGCTCTGTGGTAGCTTGGAGAGAGTGGCTGCATATTTTTAGACTATATCCACATAAAGCTACATAAAAGAAACATTCTTTAAAAAAAAAGAACTCCAGGCACCTATGAAGGAATGTGCTGTTCCCACAAAACTTCCATACTTATTTGCTCCACAAGACCACCACAAAAGCCTTCGATGACAGCAGCCACGTTAACAAACAATGTTGCTGAGGTCTGGATTTGCTTCACCCTGAAATCGTGAGAAATTTCTTACACTGAAAGAGAAAATTTCCCAGGAAAAGCCCCACATGCAAGCACTAACTTAAGAGACTTCCAAGGAGGGATTCTGCATGTCTGTGCTGGCCTCAGGTGGTCCCCGCTCCCCTTTCTCTAGGGCTTTCACAGAACCCATGCAGGCAGGGCAAGGGAAACAGGTAATTTCTCTTTAGATATTAAGGAGGGGCTTTTTGTGTGTGTGTCTCGTAGGCTGTCTTCTGGCCTGTTCCATTTTGATTTTTGTATTTTGTCTTCTCAATTGCGACCTGCACGCACATTTTTGGAATGATTTTGCAATTGAGTCGGAAGGATATGGAAATAGATACACAGCACGGATCAAAACACAGGATTTTTCTTCTCTTGAGGAATAATGAAGGGACTACTATTCTTAGTATTTAGGAAATTCTTCTAGCATGCCGCTTGAGTCTTCTTGTTTTATATCAAAGATTTTTAACATTTGGTTTCTACGGATGCAAGTCATAAACTTCTTGCTGCCCAGAATTTTGAATGCCAGTTTCATTTTTAGTAAGTTCCATGTTTTCTTTTCTTTTCTTTTCTTTTCTTTTTCTTCTTCAAAAGAAAAAATATAAATCTATTACTTACTCAGTTCCAAATCAAGTCCTTGCATAAGCAAGCAGTCTACCAAGGAGCAAGTTCTCACTTCTTGCTTTGTTTTTGTTGTTTTGTGATAGGATCTTGACACATAACCCTGTGTCCTCAGGGTTTTCTTTTGTTAGCTTCACACAACTAGAATCACCAGGGAAAGGGGAACCCTAATTGAAAATATGTGCCTCCATCAGTTTATCCATCAGGCCTATCTTTGTGGGATTTAGTTGATTAATGATTAATGGAGGAAATTCCAGCCCACTGTAGGTAGCACTATCCCTAGGCAGGTGAGCCTGAACTGTCTAAGAAAAGTAGCTGTGCCAGCCAGGGAAATCGAGCCAGCAAGCAGTGTCTACCTGTGGGTTCTGCTTCAAGCTCTCACCTTGAGTTTTTGCTTTGGCTTTCCCCTTAGTAATAAACTGTAACCAGTAAGCCAAATAAACCCTTTCCTTCCCAAAGCTGCTGATCATCACGGTCTTTATCACAGCCACAGAGGAACACACTGGGACAGTGGGAAAGACTTTATACTTCTAGGAAAAGCTGTGGTTATGTCTTTACAAGTGGCCCAGATGCTACAGCAGGAACAGCTGAAGGCAGGTTGCAGTGCCAGAAGCTTTGCAAAGTCAAGGACCCAAAGGCATTGATACAGTCAAGCAGTGTGCTGGCAACAAAGGCCATAACTTCTCCCCCAGCCAGTGTTCTGTGGAACGTTAACTGGGGGGAGGAGCTTATTTTTCCAACTGAAACTATGTTGAATATATAAATCAAACTGCAGAGACATGATACCTTATTAATTTGAGTCTTCTGACCCATGAGCACAACGTGTCTCTTGTTTTATTTAGACCTCTTAAAATTGCTCCTGCCATAGTTTTTAGTTTTCAATGCATCGATATATCATGGTATAACTTGGATGCTATCCCAGATATTTCATAATGTTTATGCATTGTAAACAGCATACATTTTAGTACCAACTTCTGAACATCTGACTTATGTGAAGATAGTCTAAAAGAAGGTGCCTAAAAGATACTAACATATCAAAACACATTGGCTTTCAGGTTGTGACGTGATGTCTTGTCGCATCTATAAGTTTAGTTATTAGTGTCAGTTGCTCCATGACGTCATCTGTGAACAAAATCAGTCCTTGATGCTTTCTGATCTCGACGCCTTGCTTTTCTCTTCAGTGTCTGGTTGAACAAATAAGAACGTGTATATTTTGATCGACACAATTGTTAAGAATAAACTCTGCCTCATTTCTTATCTAAAAGGAAAACATTCAGTTTGTTGCTAGGTGTGGGGTCTTACAGAGTTATTGTAGATGGATCACCTAGCAGGTGAAAAAGAAAACCAGGCATGAATTTGGGTTTTTTTTGAAAAATTTTTAAATCTTTTCTATTATTTCTCCATATACTCTTATGAGTGGCATTTGGATTATTAAGAAGATGAACCATGTTGATAAATCTTTAAGTATTAAATAAAAATTGCATCCATGAGATTAACATCAGGTGTTCGTATAAACTATCTTTTTTAAAGAAGGAAAAGAAAAATCTTTCAAGTATGCTGTCATGAACACCCTATGTCAAAGACATAGACAAACATGTGAATCTTTCCACCATGTCAGATCTTATTAACTGACAATAACTTCACAAGGGATACTGGTTTCTCCAGCAAAAGCTTCCGAATTCATCCTAGTTTATTTGGTAGCTAAGGAAGACAATTTTGTTTTGTCCTGTTTTGCTTAGTTTCAATTCCAGCCTGAAGTGCTAAGATCAACTCTCACATCTCACATTCTACATCCTACAGTAAATCTGTATATATGTCTATATATGCATGTATGTAGGTTACAGAATAGTTACAAAGCGCTAGAGATGTCACAGCTGAGTTCAAGGAGTTTTGGAGGATACTGATAGAAGCAGAAATGGAAAGCTGGCAAGAATGAAAAAAAGGGAAAGAAAAAAAATAAAGCCTCTGTGGGGCTAAGGGAGCAAATTCTGATGTTGTGGAGTCAGGATGCTTCTGGGTCACAGGCTTGAGCTGAGCCTCAGGGCTGAACAGAGCTACAGACGTAAGATACAGAACTAAGAAGAGCATAGAGGCAAAGGGCAAGGCTAAATTCAGACACGTAAGTGGCCAGACAGAGAGATATGATAGACAACAGTCTGAGCAGGGCTGCATCAAGAGTAGCGACAACCAAATGGAAGCCCCTGAGAAAGTCGGGAGTTCTTTGCCTACAGGTCTCTGGATGCCCCTAGCACTCTGGGTGCTCAGATGAAAACAGGTAAGTAGAGATGTCCCCCCCATTCATGGGACCCAGGTGAGTATGTCACACCCATCCTACAATCTCATATATCTGATAAGTTGCTGGGCCTGGCTGTGCTGATCTGATTTTAATACCGTCCCAATGTACCCAGACAAACTTATAGGGTGGCACCTTTTCTACTTTTAGCCATAAAGTTATTTATCAGCCAGTGTCTTTGTGGGTGGTGCTAAACAGATGACACTGTTTATGTGCCCACTAAGATGCTGAGTCATCCTCCATCTTCAAACCAGAGTCAAAAGCTGCTTAGAAAATGGAGTCTCTTGGGGGGGGGAGGGGGCAACGCAAAGCCTCAAAAACTACTCTCTTACGCAAGCCAGTAACTTTGAGCAGGTCACAGCTTGATCTTAGCAGATGTCTTCCTGTGAGCTAGGAAAGAAAAAGAAACGAGATAAGAAAAATTGGACTTTGCTTTGAAGAGGAGAAAAGGAGCTTTGGAGGATCATAAGGGTAAGGAGAAGGTCCCTGAAAAATACAGAGGAACAAACAGGCAACATATTGCAGAGAAGTAAACCAAGTCAAACACCACTGCATCGCTGATGCTCTCAGTGTGTGTGTAGTGGGCGGGGGGTGCGGGGTGTCCCTACCTACAAGGTTCTCCACATGGAAAAGACTGGCAGTCCTAGCTTCAAGACAAGCTCCAACTTCAGCGTAAAGTTTGGTGAGACAGAAACTGCTTCCCTTTAGTGTATAGGTCAACCCTCCCCCCCCAAAAAAATCTCATTTTGTCACTCTCCATGACTCAAGGCCAGGTGCTACTGTGTGAGAAAAACCCTGTCATTTAATCCTGGGGACATAACAGGGGGAAACCCTAAGTTAGGAAGCCTAAATTTAATCTGCCACAGCATCAAGGTGAGGGACTTCCTTGGGTCATAGCTGTGTAGAGATGTAGGTCACATGCTAAGACATGCAAGGTGTAGGAAATGGTAGTAAGACTTAGCCCTACTT
The DNA here is from genome assembly GCA_964023405.1 of Apodemus agrarius. Lineage (NCBI taxonomy): Eukaryota > Metazoa > Chordata > Mammalia > Rodentia > Muridae > Apodemus > Apodemus agrarius. The sequence goes on from OZ030019.1 coordinate 58,691,846, forward strand.
TTGGTGGCTGGGAGCAGATGTCATCCACTGAGGTTTATGGGTGAGTTTACGGTATGAGTGTATGGTATGAGTTTATGGGTGAGCTGATTTTTAGAATCACTGCTGTAAAGATGCAAAGTCTACCGGCAACCACAACTTGATCCTTCTGGCAAGATCGTCTAACAAGTACTTAGGGTGTCTTAAAAGTGTGAGGACAGGTCTTTTGTCTGTAGAGGTCTCCGGGTTGTGATCATTTCTCAGACTCTCAACACACCCTGAGACACCCTGTCTCAGCTGGAACATTAGCTGCTTGGGGTTGGCCTGGCCTTATTTGGAAATATCCTGAGGGTAAAAAGGCCTGCCCAGCCCACAGTCTGCAAAGCTAAACATGGCCAGCAGGGGACACTGGTTCACAAAGAAGAAACTACTAAAACAAGGACTGACAGACATCAGTCACTCATCCAATTCAGAAGCAAATACCAGTCAAGACATAGGAAAGACAAGAGGCCACACATTCAGCAGACTCCTCCACAGGCATGTAACGATGTCAGCTTTCCTTGTGGCTGGTACACCTGCTGCTACTGGTTGCCTTAATTTTGCAACACATTTTGTAATATCCATCACATTTAAAGATGTCTTTAATTTTTCCCCTTGAAATATTCACTTAACTTTATTTAAATTTTCTTTTTATTGGTCACTGTTTATCTTAACCCCCCACTTTTTGTCTCCTATGTCTTCTCCTTTACTTCATACTATACTTTCAGTATTGTTTTTATTTTATCGTACAGGACTTTTTTACATTATGTTTTAAATTCCCTTTTTATAGTTATTTCATTTTGGTGGTAAACACTTAAATTGACGGGAAATAATTTTCCTTTTATTTTTTTTCTAGTTTGTTGCTCCTTTTCCTTCCCTCTGTAGCACTATTTTCTACTCCCCATCTACTCTTTTCATTTATTTACTTATGTCATTTTCCTTTTATTTATTTATTTAGTTCCTTGCTTCTCTTCTACTTTCTCCTCTTCCTATTATTACTATTCATTTACTATAAATGTAAATAACATTAATGTGTATTAGTTACTTTTTAATGGCTATGGCAAAACACCATGACCAGGGCAACTTATACAAGGGTTTATTTAAGCTTATGGTTCCAGGGTAGTGAGAGTCCGTTGGGGGCAGGGAGACATGGCAGTAAGTAGTGGGAATAATAGATGCTGGGGATGCATCTCTTCAAACTGTGGATACATGGCTGAGATAGCTGCCTGGGAATGGCATGAGTCTTCAAACTCTCAAAGCCTGTCTCTAGTCACATAATCCCGCCAGCAAGGCCACACCTCCTAAGCCTTTCCAAACACCACCACAAATGGGATCAGCTATTCAAAAGCCCAAGGCTATGATGGGGGTGGGGGACATTCCAATTAAAATAGTCACAAGCCTCAGTACATTTTGGATTAGGTTCTCAGTTTTCTATTTTATAGTCATTAGTGATAAGTTAGTGGGCATTAACAGATTTTAAGCTTATTTCTATGTTCTGTTAAGTGTGATGATACAATCATTACACTTTGATTTCCTTTCTGTGTGTGTGTGGGGAGGGAGTAATGTGGATTAAGCGTTCAAGAATAGAATGCTCAATAATATTCCCCAAATAGAGATAAGATTCCCAGTTGAAATATGAAACACAAGAAACATGAAAAAAGGCAGCACAACTCCTTCAAGAGGTATTTCCTCAATTGCCAGATTCAAACACACTGAAATAGATCAAAGTGCCAGAATAATATTTCAAAATTTTACGGGTATAAATTAGCAATGTCTTTAGAGATGGTAAAAACATATTAATCCCATGCAGAATCTGAAGAGGGACGTTAGCAGAACAGAGAGAACCAACAATAAAATGGATGATACGATCACCAAATGGATAGAATGGTCACAAACATGGAAGAAAAGCCCAACAATGTGGTTAATATTCTGACAAAAATGAAGGGGAAATGAAAAATTAAATGAATCAAATGAATACAGCATGAAATAGAAATATCTGGATCCTTTGAAGACTCAGTTATGTCATATGGTTTGCTGGGGCAGACACAGAGGGAAGAATGTTTTGCTGAAGCAGACACAGAGGGAAGAATGTTTTGCTGAAGCAGACACAAGTGAAAGAATGTTTTGCAGAAGCAAAGGTGGGAAGATGTTTCACCAAAGCAGACAAATGAAAATACACATGATGTTTAGAAAGAATATAATTATGATCCCACAGACACTGGGGGAGGCTCTGGCATTGGTTTGCCTTGCATCAAATCACTGATCTTTGCTTGTGACTTCATAGAGAGTAACTCACCAAAAAACAAACAAACAAAAAAACTTCTTTTGATATTCTGGTGCGTTCTTACCACTTTCACTGACTCAGGCTGATTGGCAGAACTTTAAGGTTTCTTTGGGATTATTGAATTTCTATTGCTGATTTGTGAGTGGCGACTGCTGAGTGAACTGAACTACAGCTGCAGATTTGTGTTGTTGTTTTGCTAGAGGACCGGACTGCTGACAATGAAAATTGGAATAGCTCCAAAGAACTATTTCCAAATAGGTCCACAACCCATTTTCTATTAACCTTTATTTTTCACTACCTCTGGTAGTAGGCTAGAAGGGAGGCTGAAGAGTTTACGAACTCTTTTAAAGTAGGTTTTGAAAAATATAAACCTACAACAGAAGAAAGCACCGCCAATGGATTTGACAAAACAAGAAAAAGTATGGGGAATGGAGCATAAACTGAAAAACCAAAACAAAAACAAAAAACCTACAATAAGTTATCAAAGGGAGCAATTAAGCATATCCAAATCATCCAAGGCAACTGAACACCCATCATAAAGAGATTAAGCCCCAGAGTCTGTAGGAAAGAAGAGGGAACTGATATTAAAAACGTAAAGAAATAAAGAATATATTCAGTAAAATTATAGAAGAAAATGCCCCAAATCTATGGAAAGAAATAGACACACACCAGAACCGTTAGAAACCAAATATCCTCACCCAGTGAAGAACGGCTCCATGACATATTATAAATCAGGATGTAAATGGAAACTAAAAATAATATGAATGTAATATGGAAAGACCACTGACACACTCATAAATGCAAGCATATCAGAATAACAGCATAATTCTCATCAGCAACACCAAGCACTAGGAAAGCTTGTCATCATATACATTTATTTTGCTATCATATATAATAAATATTATACACATGATTTACTTTCATCTTGAAAATTATTTGAATGTATGTATGGATATTTGTATGTGAGTGCAAGTGCCTCTGAAGCTGGAGTTTCAGGTAGATGTGAGCTACACAGGTGCTGGAAACCAAATTTGGACTTTCCACAAGAACAGTGCATGCTATTAACCACTGAGTCATCTCTCCAATCCCTGGAATGATGTATTTGAAGCCCTGAAAGTAGGTAGGTGCTGGCACAGTTTGCTATATACAGCAAAATGATCTTTTGCAATGGACATAGAAATAAGGACATTTCAAGATAAATACAAGTCAATGGAGTTTAAAAAAATCAAGCTGGAACGGTAGAAGATACTTTTTCTTTTTTTTAATTATTATTTTCTATATTCTTTGTTTACATTCCAAAGGCTTTCCCCTTTCCAAGTTCCCCCCTCACCATATGTCCCATAAGTCCTCTCCCCCCACATTTCCCAATCACCCCCCCCATCATTTCTCTGTTCTGGTACTCTCCTATAAAACTGGATCCAGGCTTTTCAGGACCAGGGTCCTCTCCTTCCTTCTTCTTGGGAATCTTTTGATTTGCTAATAGTACCTTGAGTATTCAGAGCTTCTGGGCTCATTAATATCCACTTATCAGTGATGGCATTTCATGTGTATTCTTTTGTGATTGGGTTAACTCACTTAGGGTGATATTTTCCAGATCCAACCATTTGCCTACAAATTGCATGAATTCATTATTTTTAATTGCTGAGTAGTATTCCATTGTATAAATATACCACATTTTCTGTATCCAGTCCTCCTTTGAGGGACATCTGGGCTCCTTCCAACTTCTGACTATTATAAGTAAGGCTGCTATGAACATTGTGGAGCATGTGTCTTTATTGTATGCAGGGGAATCCTCTGGGTATATGCCCAGGAGTGGTATGCCAGGGTCCTCTGGAAGTGTCATGCCCAGTTTTCTGAGGAACCACCAGACTGATTTCCAGAGCGGTTATACCATCTTACACTCCCACCAACAGTGGAGGAGTGTTCCTCTTTCTCCACATCCTCGCCAGCACCTGTTGTCTCTTGAGTTTTTAATCTTAGCCATTCTGACTGGTGTGAGGTGGAATCTCAGGGTTGTTTTGATTTGCATTTCCCTGATGACTAATGATGTTGAACATCTCTTAAGGTGTTTCTCAGCCATCTGAATTTCTTCTGGTGAAAATTCTTTGTTTAACTCTGTACCCCATTTTTGATAGGGTTATTTGGTAATTTGGGGGTCTAACTTCTTGAGTTCTTTGTATATATTGGATATTAGCCCTCTGTCAGATGTGGGGTTGGTGAAGATCTTTTCCCACTTTGTTGGTTGCCGTTTTGTCCTTCTGACAGTGTCCTTTGCCTTACAGAAACTTTGTAATTTTATGAGGTCCCATTTGTCAATTCTTGATCTTAGAGCATAAGCTATTGGTGTTCTGTTCAGAAATTTTCCCTCTGTGCCCATGTCCTCCAGGGTCTTCCCCGGTTTCTTTTCTATTAGTTTCATTGTGTCTGGTTTTATGTGGAGGTCCTTAATCCACTTGGAGTTGATCTTAGTACAAGGAGATAAGAGTGGGTCAATTCGCATTCTTCTGCATGTTGACCTCCAGTTGAACCAGCACCATTTGGTGAAAAGGCTATCTTTTTCCACTGGATGGTTGCAGCTCCTTTAACAAAGATCAAGGGACCATAAGTCTGTGGGTTCATTCAATTCTATTCCATTGATCTACTTGCCTGTCGCTGTACCAATACCATGCAGTTTTTAACACAATTGCTCTGTAGTACTGCTTGAGGTCAGGGATATTGATTCCCCCAGAAGTCCTTTTATTGTTGAGAATAGTTTTTGCTATCCTGGGTTTTTTGTTACTCCAGATGAATTTGAGAATTGCTCTTTCTAGATCTATGAAGAATTGATTTGGGATTTTGATGGGGATTGCATTGAATCTGTATATTGCTTTTGGCAAGATGGCCATTTTACTATATTGATCCTGCCAATCCAAGAGCATGAAATATTTTTCCATTTCCTGAGGTCTTTTTTGATTTCTTTCTTCAAGGACTTGAAGCTCCTGTCATACAGATCTTTTACTTGTTTGGTTAAAGTTACGCCAAGATACTTTATATTGTTTGTGGCTATTGTGAAGGGTGTTATTTCCCTAATTTCTTTCTCAGCCTGCTTGTTCTTTGAGTACAGGAAGGCTACTGATTTGCTTGAGTTGATTTTATAACCAACCACTTTGCTGAAGTTGTTTATCAGCTGTAGGAGTTCTCTGGTGGAGTTTTTTGGGTCACTTACATATACTATCATATCATCTGCAAATAGTGATAGTTTGACTTCTTCCTTTCCAATTTGTATCCCTTTGACTTCCTTATGTTGTCTAATTGCTCTCGCTAAAACTTCAAGTACTATATTGAAAAGATATGTAGAGAGACTGTAGCCTTGTCTAGTCCCTGATTTTAATGGGATTGCTTCAAGTTTCTCTCCATTTATTTTGATGTTGGCTACTGGTTTGCTGTATATCGCTTTAACTATGTTTAGGTATGGGCCTTGAATTCCTGTTCTTTCTGTAGAAGATACTTAAAGGCATGCTATATCCTATGAAGGAAAACAATGTGTATGCATAAAAATTTAAATTCTCAACCATGAGAACACAGGAAATAATTAATTTCTTGAAGTAAATGGATGAACCAAGGATATTGTAAGGAACCCATAATATCCATCTCTATGAACTAGAGCTAATGTAAACCAATGCTAGTGGGGAAAAGGGAAAGAATGAACAATACAATCATCTAACAACTATCAAGTTTTCAGGCATCAGTAAAGACCTTTCAACAGTAACCTTATGCATAAATGACCTCAACTCACCAGTAAAGAGATATAGCCTGGATTACTGGATAAAATAACTAGAAAGAATTACCAGTTGAATCCATAGAATACAGGTCATTAGCAAAGACTCACAGGATGAGAATCTAAGGGTGGAAAAGAATCTATGAGGCCAGTAGAAATGGCCAACATGGCTTTGCCAATGTAAGGTATGATTGAGAATTCATTGTTTACTCTCATGATTGTGTGGCTTCCAGGAACCAAAGCTTGTCATCATTGCTACTCAGCATTACAAGGAAACATTGTCGAATGTGTCAGCAACTCGGAGAAAGGTCACAATTCACCCATGATTTCCTTTCAACACGTATCACTTTCTTTAATTTATTTCTCTAAGTATGTGTGTATAAGCACATGAGTTCAGGTGTCCTTAAATGTGAAGGAGTGTCAGGCCCTCTGGATCAGGAGCTGGCTTTGAGCTGCCCAGTCTTGGTACTGGGAACTGAACGCAGGTTCTCTGCAAGAACAGGAAGCACTAGATTGCCAAGCCATCTCTCTAACTCACATGTATCATTTGCACACTATTATAAAGTGGAAAATTTAAGCAGAGTGAAAGTATGATTATATGTATACTATTAGATATGATTTACTAAAGTTTGGATAAGAATTTTGCATGTATGTGCTTGAAGGGTGTTGCTCAATTATTTTCCTTGTATACCACCTTTGTTTATTTTATTATAAGGTAATATCCACATTAAATGAGCTGCAGCTTCCTGTAGAATTTGTATTACTTCATTAGTAACTGTTTGGTAAGAGTTATTAGTGAAATTGCATATACCTGAAGTGTTCTTAGGGGAAGACTTTGACTACATATTCAATTACTGCAATAGGCATACTATCTATTTCTTCTTGAGCAAGTGCTAGCATTTCTGAAATATCAAGGCATTTTTTCCCTCCAATTTGCCTAACATAACTGGCATTAGGTCATTCATAACATGCCCCTGTTATCTATTTAGTATCCATAGAACTTGTACCTACATTGCCTGATGTATGCCTAATATTAGTCCTTTGACTAATCGATAGAATTCTATGTTTTAATAGTCTTTCAAATAAACAAACCTTAGGCTCACTATATTTTTGAGTTGTTTGTTTCCCACCCTATTACTTGTTTTCTGTTTTCTCAAATTTTAATTCTTTCTCATTTTATTAGTTACTGAAGGTAGGATCTGAGGTCAATAATTTAAAACCAGTTTTATCACTTAATATTAATGCAGACAATGTTATAATGTTATATTTTTCCAGTTAGTACTTTCATAGCAAACCCCACTCGTCATTTTCATTTAGCAAAAAATGTTTTATAATTTGTTTCTTATGTTTAAGTTGATCCATACCTAATGTTTTAACTTAAAATCTTAACTATTGAAATAATTTAGTCAAAATTTTTAATATATACTAATTGTAACTTGGATATTTGGTAAAACTGTTTTATTTTTGAGATTATTATTGCATCGTTTCCTCCCTTTCCTCTCCTCCCTCAGACCTCTCTCATATAAACACCTTCCTTGTTATCTTTTAAATTCATGACCCCCTTTTCTTTAATTGTGAGTGTGTATTCCTAAATATATAAATACAGCCAGCTCAGTCTGTCTAGTGTTAATAATTTGCTTATGGTTTTGGAATGTGGTGCTGAAAAGATTGTTTCTCCTTTTCTCAACACCCCTTAGTTGCTGGTAGCTCTTGTGAGTCTCACTTTCTGCATTATCATGTATATTGGTGCCTTCCTTCTTCAGGTCACACTTAGGAGAGACTGCACACATATGGATAGCTTCCTTGATGTTTCTAACAGACAGACTCTCATAGTAAGCTTCCTGTGACTCTTGCTCTTATATTTTCTACTCCCATTTCCTCAATGGTTGCATTGTAGATATTAGTTAGAACTAGTCTCCTCCGCTCTACATTTTGGCCAGTTGCTTTCTGTAATGGGCTCCATCTGTTTCAATGAGAAGTTTCCTTTCGAGGAGTGATGATTCCACTTTCCCAGTGGGTATAAAAACAAATATTTACAATGTAGTTAGGGATGATGTTGGTTTAGTAAAGTAGTGGTTGTCAGTTCTCCTCTAAGATCTAGCCCTGAGCACTTGGCTAGGTTTCGAGTACCAGAAATTATTTCCCTCTTTAAAAAGCAAACAAATGAACAACCAGAAAAACCAAAAACCAAAAAACCTTTTTTTTTAAAAAAAAAATTCTGTCTGTATTTCACATCATGTAACCCAATCCCACTTATCTCCCCATCCCTTCATATCTGCCCTTCTTGGAATTGTCCCATCAAAAAAGAAAAAAAAGTCTCCTCCTGAAAGCTGTGGTGTGCCTCTGTGTGTCCCACAGTATACCCCTCTGTCCATACTTCTTTGCTTGTACATGTTAATTATTGTGTCATTAGTAAGGTTCGAGGCACCTGGCTTCTGCTACACTATCAATACTAGATGCTCACAGGGACTCTTCTCATATATCCTGTTGTTGCCCTGTGTCGTGGAGATCTTGGGGCTTTGGATCTGCAGGACTGGCTCTTTCACATGTTCCAGCCGTTCATAAATGAAGTAGAAGTTGAGGTAGGCCAAAACTCAAAGCCCTGAATCTGAACTTGGGTGGTAGCTGAGTCGGTCAGCCCACGGGCGCTCCTGCACCCACATCACCCAGGATGAGATCTCCAGCACTGCCTGGGCTAGCTCACCCAATGCTGCAACCAGCAAGGGGTGAGCAAGCTCACCCATGCATTCACCGTCAGGGCCAGCTTTACCATGCTGCCCAGGTGACATGCAGGGCCAGCTCTCCTGCCTGCCCAGGTGGTGAGGGGTGTATGTTCCTCTTGGTGAGTGGCCCTTAAGTCAAATTATAGAGTTAGTGGTTACCACCAAGGTATGCATACCACTGTTGTACCCTTAAGGGTTATTGTGCCATGTTGGTTATTGTTGTAGTTCATAGGCACCACAGCTGGGTAGAACTATTGGTTATTTCCTTCCTTTGGGGGCTGCATCATACCTTCTGGTACCATGTGAGCTAATTCTCAAGGAGAAGGGTTTCAGGTTAGATTCACTTCATGTCCTTTGGGTTTTGTGTCCAAAGTGCATGACGTCTTCAGAAATTGGAACTTATCATTTCATCTCCAAAATGTTTTAAAAAGCCAGATTATATAGTTTCTACATGTCCTGTAATCTTCCAGAGACTTTTCTGTGATGTATTTCTAATATAATTTTTCTCTGCAGCCAGACAACTTATTGGGGCTTTTCTATGATCTAAAAATGATCTCCCTGACAAATTCTCCATGTACATTTGAAAGGAATGTGAATCCTGCTGCTGTTGAATACTGTGTAGGCAAAATTTTTTTTTACAACCTACTTTTAATAATGGTTCAACCACTCTTCTAACCTACCACCCAGCAGAGGTAGTAGAAGAAATAAATTATTAGGAAATGGGAGAAGTAGACCTGTTCAGCAATAGTTCTTTGGGGGTGAGCATGATCTTCTTTCTCAGCAGTTCAGTACTATAGCAAACACCAAATATGACTCAGCAGCTGCAGACCAGTATGGTAAGGAGGCAGACACGAGGCACAAACCAGCAGCCTCAGTGCAGTCCTCTGGGCAGGCAGACACCAGGCAGCTGTAGTTCAATCCTGAAGAAGACTCGCCAGCCAGCCTGAGGTGAGGCTGTGGGAGCTGCCACAGGACCCTCATGAGCAGTTCTTGGGTGAGTTTCTGTGGTAATGGAAACATTACCACAAGTTGAGCTCAACAATGCTATGTAAGGTGAACTGCATGTCATCAGCAAAGAATAACGAGGCTGAGCAAACCAATGCTCAGTGATAGTCTCCCACTGTCCGTCATATTCATACTCCTTCATCTCAGGTCCTTTCACGTGGTTACTATATCCAAACATCCCTTCACCTGCGTCTGCTTCAGGAAAACATTCTCTCATGTATCTGCTTTAGCAAGACATCCTTTCACCTGTGTGCCCCAGCTAAACATCATTAGACATAACTTACTTTCCAAAGAAACCAGAAGTCTCCACTTTAATATTGCATTCTGTAAACATTAGTTAAGCCAAGTTAGTTGATAGTGTTCTTCAGACATGCCATGCCTTTACTGATACTGTGTACATTCATTCTAGAAATTAGATTTAACTCTAGACATTTGTAGACTTCTCTAGTGCACTTTGAAGCCTAATTAAATTTTGCCTTATGTATCTTGAAACTCTTTTTAAAATATTTATGTCTATTTAAGTATTTATCTGTGTGTCTCTGTCTATGTGCATGTGTCTGTATGCATAAGGGTACATGCAGAGACCAGATGAGGGTGTCTGGTTCCCTAGAGCTGGAATTACAGAAAGTTGTAAGCCATATGGAGGCTAGGAACCAAACATGGTTCCTCTGCAAGAGCAGCAAATGCTCTTAACTGCTGATCCATCTCTACAGACCCCTTGAAATTCAGTTGCTATTAATAACTGAGAATTTTTTAATATTTCTTTAAACAACTGAGTCTTTTGTAGGCTTAGAATTTTTCAAAATCTACTTTAATAAGGGTTCTAAGATGTTTCAATTCCCCTTCTAGCCCACCTTCCCAAGGTAGGGGAGAAAAGATGGTAAATAGGACAATGGGGATGTAGACCTGTTTAGAAGTAGTTCTTTGGGAACAATTCCAATCCCTGTTGTCAGGATACCAGCAGTGTCAGGATACCAACAGTCCAGTTGTCACCCAACACAAATCAGCAATGGCTTCACGATCCAGCAGAAACAGCCAGGCCTCCGCTGAATTGTCATGAGTCAGTGGGAGTGATCAGAAACAGCCAGAATGCCAGGTGAAGTTCTATGTCATGCCTATCTCAACAAAATGAAGATCAGAGAAGATATTAGACCAATGAAGCATTGCACAGCTAGCTATGCAAGTGTGCCATCACTGTCTGTTGGTTCCTACTTTCTCTCCCAACATCACATGTCCTCTCACTCGTCTGCCTCAGCAAACATCAATGAGGTTGAATCACATGACACAGGCAGAAATTTCTACTGCAGTCTTTACTGGTAAAAGATACTATTCTCCAATTTAAAATATATAGTCTTTAGTCTACTTTATCCGATGTTCATATATATGCTACCATTCTAATAAAATAGTATTTTCTCTCTCTCAATTTTAACCTGTGTGTATGCGTGTCTGATAGTTAAGAAACCTTTCAGCTTTTGTATGTATAAAAAAGTATTTATTTCATATTTATATTCAAAGGTTGTTTTCACTGAAGATACCGTTCTTATCTGATAACCTCTCATTTGAGTGCTTTAGGGGCACTGTCCCACCCTCTCCTGGTTTATATTGTCCCTATATTGTATAGGTTTGGTCTTTTCCCCCTACCTTAATATCCCTTTTAAAAAATCTAGCTCCTTTAGGAGATGTTTTCCTAATTTGGAGAATTTACTTTAGATGTGCTTATGTATTGTCTTCATGTCTTTTGTGCCTTGAGTTCCCTTTCAAATATTCTCTGTCTCCTCCATCCCATTTTTTTCTTTAGATCTGTTTCACACATGTTAAATAAAGTGATCCTACACATAAACAGTTCTCTTTTTCTTTTACATCCTGTTTTTTGTCTTTATCCTTTTTTTTTTTTACCTTTTTTGTAATTTCTACTGCTATGCCATCAAGTTTACTAACTGTTTCTTCTACACTGTCTAATGTACCAATCGTTGTATCTGGTAAACATTTTCATGTGACATTTTAGTTTTGTCTTCAAAATACAGAGGTTTTATTTATTCAGTATTCCTTGAACAATTGTACACTTTTTGAACATCTGGGATTTTGTTATAGCAATTCTTCATCCCTTCCTCTGCTAATCCAACATCTGTTACAGTTCTGGGTCCATTGTGACTATATTCCTAGCTTTATTGTTAGTAAAAATTTTCCACTTCTCTGTATACTTTGTGTTTTTTCATTAGATGCCAGCTGTTAAGGATTTTGACATATTGGACACAGGACATTTTCCTGTACCAATATACTTCTTGAGTTTTGTTCTCAGATGTAGTAGATTGCTATAAAACCAATTGATCTGTTGGGTCTGTTTTTCCTTATATGTCAGACATATTTCAAACAGTGCCCCAGGTAAGGATAAGAGTCTTCACTCCCTATGCAGGAAGGTTTAGCCTCTTTATCCAGAACTCCCAAAGTGTAGTTTGTATTTTGGCTGGTGACCATGAGAACTAATCACTCTAACATGTTCAAGCAGATTGTTTGTTTGCTTGATTGTTTTGCTTGTCTCGATTTTCTTGAATGCATGCGTAGTCCAGTATTCTGCAGAAAACTAGAAGTGCTGCCACGAGATTGCCAGTGTTCTGTTTGTGCTGCACTTTCCTCTCCATTGCTCTATTCTTCACAATGCAGACTGTCAATTACCTCTCTCAATTAAGAAAGGCCACTTAATTGGAATTTTCCTTCCCTAATATAACCTTGAGATATTCTATAAGCAATGAACAGGGTCACCCATAGATCTCATGGGACCTCTTTCTTACTGGCTGATATGACATGCCTTGAAAAAGTGTTTGGTAGACTGGCCCCTGCCATGACAATAGTGTTTCTTATGCCATCTTTACCAGACAAGTCTGAAGTCTGGGAGATGATCCATGCTCACTTAATAATTTGTGTCAAGTTGTCATGATTATTTAAGGGACTCCCTAAGAATAGTTTCTGTATTCCATCTGCCATCAGCTATGTGCATTGACCAAGGGTATCATCTCCCATGCCCCACCACAAATGTTACCAAAATCCCAGAATTCTTATAGACATGAGCAAACTGATTCTAAAATGTATATGGGGATGCATAGTAAGAAGCCACAGAATTTATGAAAGGTAAACCAGGAGTTAAGTAGATGGCTCATTACTACAGTGTTTGTTGTGCACACATAACCTAGTTCAGATCCCTAACACCTATGTAAAAGCCAGGCATAGCGCCATGCTTCTGTAACCCCACTGTTCTGAGGGTAACAATAGAAAGGTCCTGGAAGCTCACTGGCCAGTCTGCCTAGCCATAATGACAAGTTTCAGTTTCAATGAGAGAACCCATCTCAAAATACAATATGGTAATGCTATCGAGGAAGATAACTTTAGCCCTTGAATTCTGCATGTACCGAATAAATGACCATGCCTTCACAACCACATATGCATGTGCACTCATGCATATCATACAGACACATACATTCATTCACACACCACACATTCATACACACACCATGAGCATAAACACATACATACATATTTACCATGAACACATACACATACCACAGGCACACACTACAACGTAGAGCAAAGCTTGAGAAAAACATTGATTCATTGTAATTGAATTCTTACTGTAATGAACTCAGAACAGCTACTGGAACTAGTTGCAACTGAAACTCCAGCACATGGTTAACAAAGATATAAAATGTCATGGCCACTTTTCATATAAAGTTTAGGACTATGAACATTTCCCAAGTGATCTAGTAATGCCTCTCCTAATGGTGTGTTGAAATTCTCATACAAAGTCTATCTGGAAATGTTTAAAGCAACCTTATCCATAATCATTAGAGACTAGAATTAGTCCTCTTGTCCTTCAACAGAGGAATGTGCAGCATGGGATGCACTAAAGTAACAAAACACTACTTAGCAATAAAAAGGAGAAAGGAGTTGAATTGTTGATATATGCAACAGGGTAGGTGAATCTCATCTTCACCATGCCAAGGGAAAATAATCATATACAAGTACAGGACAACCTTCCTGCCATTACATTGCTTTTGGACAGAGTGTTTTGCCACAGCAACAGAGAGGGAATTAGAACAGGGCATGAGGGGTTGGGAGGACCACAGACCTGTTCTGTTCCTTGACTATTAATTTGGTTTGTGATTCTTTGCATTTGCCAGAATTCACGAAGCTACATGGCAAGGAGCGTGCCCCACCATATGTAAATCAAAAACTAAAATTTGAAACCTATATACTAAATATTGAAACACCCACCCCTTTCCATGACTCAGCCCCATGAATGTAGGCAAGTAGTCATATCCCCCAAGGGTAAAGACTGGAGAAATACTCTCTTGAGATATAAAAAGACCCAGGCAGGGATAAAGAGAGGATTTACATACACTGACATTTGAGAAAATTGTTCTAGAACAGCTGGGCTTTGACTACCAAACTAGCATGATGCCCATATTGTCATGTGCTGCAAGCACATACACATCCCAAATCCCTTCTTAGTTTCAACCAAAAAGCCAAGAAGCCACATACTTTAAGGAAAATCCCCACTCGTGAAACATGGAGAGCAGTACAAGCATTGAAAGAAAGAAACTCAATAGAAAAGAGAGAATGTAGAAAGGTGAAGAAAATTTAAAGACAATTGTCTGATAGCCTCAGTGGGCTGAGAGAACATATTAGTTCCATTTTTTAAAGTGCAATAAGAAAGAAACAGGAAGCAATTAAGAATGTCTGGAAATTAAGTATATCAAAGACAAAATACAATATATTAGAAGGTCTGGGAGATTAAGTGAGGCTCATTTTCTAGAAAGTAGAAGTGAAACAAAAAAAGAAAGAAAAATCCTACAAAACTGCCTCATTAATTCAAAGCCCTGCATCCAAATAATGAGTACAACAGAAATAGAAAATGAAAACAACTGGAGAGGTGTGGACCCTAAATATACAAAATGATTTTAGAATTGAAATTATGTGTCTAGGAAAAAGTCAATGAGAAAGATCAACCAAAGGATTATTATGGGTATTTAAAGTATCAGGGATTGGACCACCAAGATGGATGAGTGAAGAAATGAAATTGCCACACAAACCCAAAGACTTGAGTTCATTTCCTGGAACCCACACACTAACAAAATATAACAGGAATTAAGAAAAGCCATAAGCTCTCAAGGAGAAAAGGGGGTCTGTACTTAAATAATGAGAATGACGTAATTCAAAGGACATTAGAAATCATGAGGTGATCTGAGTAACAGCTTGAGAGCCATGAGGAAGAGTTGGCTCCACACCCAGCTAATCCACCAAAGCACACAGGGATGTAAGCATGGGTTTTGGCATTCAGGGTCTCAGAAGGGATGCTTGCCAGTTTCACTCACTAAATCCCAGGGAGCTACTGCATGACATCATGCAGGGAAAAACTGAATTGGAACCAACTGGTGTCCTGCTGTTTTGCAAGCAGGAAATCACACAGTTTAGCAGGCTTTAGAGTTTTTATGAAAAGTTGGAGAAGAGTTTACGATGTGAACACTTTTAAAAGTAGCAAGTAAAATGGAAACAAATACCAACTGTAAAGGAATGGGTCTTGTTTAAGGAAAAAAAAACTATAGAATAAGACTCAGCAATGAGTAGTCAAAACCCTAACTCGATTAATGAGTTTATCAACTATTATAAGCATGTAGAAGACTGTAACTAATCATTTTATTGTTGTCCATTAGTGCGTTTGAAGAGCAGATGATGGTGAATGTTGAGGAGTAGAGTGATTTTTGGCAGATTCCACTGCTCACTTTTCATATCAAATATTCAATAATGTCTAAAACAGGAAGAACAATCAGTATTGAAGATGATGAAGATTCTCATCCCAGGAGATGACTAAAGGAAGAGAAGAACTTGCTTGTTAGAAACTTAACTCAGGGAAAAGGGCACAATGCTGGTTCTTAGACGTCATAATTAAAGAAAAAAATAGATTCCATACATGCTTTGCTCTTATAAAAATATAATTAAAATTCTAATTGCAGTCTAATTATAATAGAGTCACTAATAGAGTGACTAAAGAATGTCAGTTTGAGTAAAAGGATATGGAACAATACAAACAAAATGAAAACAAAACAAAATGAAAACAAAACAAAACGAAATTCCAAAACAGAAATCATCCTCTCTGGTTCTCAGATCTGCTAAACAAGAGAGAGGTAGCCTTGTTAGCTCCCAATGAAGCAAAGATTCTCTGTATGCCTCTGCAGCTAGAGCGGCTTCTAGCATCATCCTGAAAAGAAGACATGGAAGACATGCCTATATTTCACTGTTTTCCTTTCAGTTATTTTTTTGTGTGTGTTCTTTTAAAAAATAGTCACAGCACTTGAGTGGCTTTAAGTTTGTTTCTGTAAACTGCTGAGTCTCAGCCTGTATCAGGAGATTGGTCGTGACATTATGAAATTGCTGAGTAAATGTCACCACAGACAGAGAAATCTGGAATCCAATTTCAGCAAAGTCAACTGTTAGATTCTCCAATAAAGACTACAGTCCTTTGAAAAGGTTCCAGAATGGTATCCCATGGTTGCCACCCTATGCAAATAAATGTAAGTATGGGTTTTGGCATTCAGGGTCTTATGCAAAAGTTCGTGAAGTTCCAATATTAAAATGTGTCCCATGAATATTTAGTGGGAGGTGAATTTTGCAGGTTGTAGAGCTGAAGGTTTTCAAGGTCCCTTCAGGCAAAATCTTTCTGACTTTTGACCTGTGTTGCTTCATCCTGGTATACATTGTGTTATATTTGAGTTCACTAAATGCACAAGACCATGAACACAACTATAGCAGTTTAACACGTATAAACCAGGTGAAGAAAGGGGCCATAAACTCTTACAAACAAAAAACAAACAAAGATATTTTTGGGCCAGCAAATGGCTCAACAGATAAGGGCACTTGTCACCAATACAAAGGAAGCAAGTTCAACTTCCAGGACTGACATGGTGGAAGGTGAAAACCAATTTCCACAAGTTCATCTGACTTCCACACATGCGCGTGCACACACGCACACACATTAATTAATGACTCAAAAACTACTTAAAATTATTATTTTCCTATATTTGGGGGTATATATCATGAGTTCATACTTATATATCATATACATATATGTAATCTTTTGACTTTTGTCTTTCTATTGTTCTCACCTATGTTGACTCAAGATAACATTTAAGACTGTATTTCTAGTCCTTGGCTAGTAACTCATTGTCCTCTCCATGGAGTAAAATTTCTAAATATTAATCAGTGGCATTGTTGGCCTGTACAACAGTATGAAGACATAAGATGTCATGGCCCAACCTCTTGTCTCACACCTCCCATGCTAATGTCTCCCAGACTTTCCATTATTGACTCCTTTTCAGAGCTTTATTTATTCAGTTTCCCTACATTACTTCCAAATGTCAACATGCCTCACAGATAAGAAGTGGAGTAACTATTACCAATTCTGCTTACTTTTATATGACTTTTTCATCATATATATATATATATAAATATATATTATATATAATATATATATATATATATATATAATGTTTTATACCCAGACCTAGCTATCATCCTGACTTTCATAGTAATCATCTTTCATCTCCATTTAATTTTTTATTTTTAGTTATGTGCATGTGTCTAGGTGTGAATGTATGTACATGAGTGTAGCTGTCTGTGAAATCAAGATTCATCAGATACGCCTGAATCTGCAGTTGCAGGTGGTTGTGAGCTGCCTAACTTAGGTGCTCAGAATTGAACTCAGCTCCTTAGCAAGAACAATGTGAGTTTGTTGTGATTTGAATGAGAATACTCCCATAGGTTCATATACTTGAATGTTTGGTGCTAGTTTGACTGTTGAGGAAGGATTAGAAGAGGTGAACTTATTGGAGTATATGTGCCTGGAAGTAGATTATGAGGTTCCACCAGTCCTCACCCTTTCTGCCTTCTGCCTGCAGATTAGGATGTACCTCTCAGCTATGGCTCCAGTACCAGTCTTGTCTACCTACTACTACCGTCCCTACCATGTTGATCATAGACTGACTCTCTAAAGCTATAAACAACCTCTACACACACACACACACACACACACACACACACACACACACACATTGTTCCTGCTCTGGTCACTCTCACAAATTGTTCTTTGTGCCATGGTGATTGTTACTCCCTCAGGAGGCAGCTACTAAACTTTTGCTGCTGCTTTACCACTGATGGCTCCTTGTCTCTCAGTTCTGCCTCTTCTGAATCTGTCAAAACAGCTGTTTCGGCAGCTTGACCTGATGGTTACTCAACCATCACTGACCCTGCCATTCTGCTGCCTACACTAGAAAAGGAAATAGATAGATAGATGATAGATAGATAGATAGATAAATAGATAGATAGATAGATAGATAGATAGATAGATAGATAGATATAGACAGACAGATGGCAGATTGATAGACAGATCTGTCCAGCTCAGACAAGTCTTTTATTGGATCTAAGATCATGGAGGGAGGCAGCACAGGACCATGTCCCTTAGCTAGCTCAGTGCATGAGCTGCACAGACTGCTTAGGTAGCCAGAAAATGGTTCCTTGCACAAATTCCAGCAAGCCTTTATTTGGTGTTTACACCAGTCCTGGAATGCTTCCTTTTGTACCTGTTATAATAGTCTCGCTGCTACACTACCAGCAAACATGTCCCATCTTGCCTAGGGAGAAATAGTTGCAGGGAAAAACAAGTGCAATCTTCCTAAAATCCTCAGGAGCTGGAACAAGCAATTCTGATCATTATGTAGCTGTCCCAAGGTGTTCATGCAGTGGCAAAATAGGGGGTGTTGGCAAAGGGGTGATTCTGCTGGCCGTTTGACTGATAGTCCATAATTTAAGATTTCTTCTATTTTTTAATATCATAGTGTGTGAGAGAGTAATATGTATCTATGTATATTACAGTATATGTGCATTTATAGTGTGTGTGTATGTATGTATGTAATATGTGAAAGAGCGTGCACACATGTGTAGAGAAGGCAGAGAACATGTTTATGGAACAGTTTCTCTCCTTCCACCTTTATGTGGGTTACAGAGATGAAACTTGGATTGACAGACTCGTGCAACCCATGTGTCTTCACCTGATGAGCTATCTCCACTGAAACTTCATGCTTATTTTGCTTAAGATAGCCAGGGCATCAAGAGAAAGTACAAAAGCTTCCACTTAAGGAGTCACAATAGAGGAGTGGATGTTGTGGAGGAGATCAGGAGGTACAGGGAGGAACTGAAGGGATGCGAAACTGTATTGGGGTTGTACTGAAACAATCAGTCAAGAAAGAAAGAAAGAAAGAGAGAGAGAAAGAAAGGAAGGAAGGAAGGAAGGAAGGAAGGAAGGAAGGAAGGAAGAAAGAAAGAAAGTAAATATATAAATTAAAAAAGAACATCAGAACATATGCTTCCAACACAACGCATTCCTATTAATATTGATTTTAGTAGTATTGGACAGTGCTTTTTACTAATGTTCTATTCTTGTCCAGTATGCCAGGGAGAGATGAGTTCCCTTTAGCTCTCTTCCTAGAAGCAAGGTGTGCCCTACAGTGGAGGTAACTATTAAGAGCCAGAAGTCCCTTGATGAGAACTTTGTGGTGTGGGCTATGCTCACCACAAGACTCATGCTTGTCTTGGATTCTGCAAACACACCTGATGGCACTTGCTACAAAATGATGGGATGAAATCAAAATGAATCAGAGCATGTGAAGTCTAGTACCTAAAAAAGGGAGTTGATAAATGTCATCCTCTGATGACATCTTTTCTGTGTTCAGCTGTTATGTTCTCAGTCTGCCCTAATTTCAAGGGAAGACAAATGTATACGGTAAAAAGATATGTGGTGTGGGTGTGGCTTACTCAGAGCCTTTACCATCTGGTCTGGGCCATTTCATCAGCATGAGGGTCCCTTGCATTCAATGTTCAAATCCCAGACTGGGGACCTGAATGTGTAGTGGCAGGATTCAGGCAGAACTGATGATTTTCTAGGTCAAACAGAAAGACGGAAACTATTGGCAAACAGAGCAGATCTGAGGCCCAGGCGTGGGTAGACACCTGTGACAGCATCTGTGGATAGAGAGATGACATTCAGCATCTGTGCTGGCTAGTCTTCTGTCAATGTGACATAAGCTCCAGCTATCTGAAAGGAACTTCAGTAGAGAAAATGCTTCTGTAGGACCCAGCTGTAAGGCCTTTTCTTAATTAGTGACTGATGGGGGAAGACTCAGCCCACTCTAAGTGGTGCCATCACTGGACTGCTGGTCCTGCATTCTACAAGAAATCAGACCAAGCAATCCATACGGAGCGAGCCAGTAAGGAGCACCCCTCCATGGCCTCTGCATCAGCTCCTACCTCCAGGTAGGAGCTTGAGTTCCTGTCCTGACTTCCTTTGATGATGAACAGCAGTATGGAAATGTAAGGTGAAATAAACCATTTCCTCCCCAGACTGCTTTTTTTGGTCATGGTGTGACCATGGCAATAGAAACCCTAATGAAGACAGCATCTGATCAAGGTCAAATGGTAAGAAGGAAGTACCAGTCTAAGGTCAGCTCCAGAAGAAGTTTATGCCAACTGTAGGTTTAAAGTAAGGGGTGCTCCAGATGGGAACTTTGGGATTTTCTGTCAATACTTCCCCTGGGGATTTTATTTAAAAGAAAAAACATGGTCCTAGAGAAAAAACTGGGAACTAGTAGCT
Organism: Apodemus agrarius; assembly: GCA_964023405.1. Taxonomy (NCBI): domain Eukaryota; kingdom Metazoa; phylum Chordata; class Mammalia; order Rodentia; family Muridae; genus Apodemus; species Apodemus agrarius. The sequence continues at coordinate 58,712,323 of OZ030019.1, forward strand.
CATAAAGGACTTTGAATCCATTCTATCTGAAGCCTTTGTTCCTGGATCACATGGAGATCTTGTTTCTCTGAGGAGAAAAGAACACAGAATAAAAGGGTAAAGAATGCAAGAAGTTCATTAGAGCAGCATTGTAGGGGATTACCAAGACAGAGAAGTAGGAGGGGGTTGATTGGAGACCGGGCAGAGGGAAGAGGGCTTATGGGGAAGGGGGAACCAGGAAAGGGAAAATCATTGGAATGTAAACAAAGAATATAGAAAATAGAGCTGGGAGTGGTGGCGCACACCTGTAATCCCAGCACTTGGGAGGCAGAGGCAGGAGGATTTCTGAGTTTGAGGCCAGCCTGGTCTACAGAGTAAGTTCCAAGACAGCCAGGACTACACAGAGAAACCCTGTCTCAAAAAAAAAAAAAAAAAAAAAAAAAAAAAAAAAACCAAAAAAAAAAATATGGAAAATAAATTTAAAAAAATAGTAAAATAAAAAAAGGTGCCTCTGAGCCCCCCTGGAGAGACTCCTTAGCATTCTTTTATTCTCTAAGGCCAAAGTCTCTGGGTTTCAGATAGACGATGCTATGACCAAGCATCTGACAGGTCATCAAGGACTCCCAAGCCTTAGAAGACGGGCAAGAAAATGTCACCCAACAATGTCACCTGTGAGTGTTTTGAGGGTGGAAGAGGATTATAACTCTGTCACCACTTCAGTAAATATCCTCAGAATTAGAAGCCCATCACTAGATTTTCAAACTACACATTAAATAGGATGCAGTCCCTTCTGCAAAGAAGCCAAGACAAGGGCTACAACACACACTGACATTGAAAAAGGGGTGAGAGCTGGAGCTCCTGGGTACCAGTCGTCCTTTCCACCACGTGCAGCCCAGAAAAAAAATCTGAGTTTCTTATGATTTTTTTTTTGGAAACCTGTATTCAACTAAGTCAGGTGGGCAACAAGAACTAAACTTGAAAAATAAGAAGCATTAACATATCCCAGGTGACCCAGGGAGATGGAACTTTGAAATAGAAAGCCATGAATATGGGTTCAGTAGGGACAAAACAAACTAGACTCCTTGTTGGCTTAACATAATCATAAGAAGTAGAATTACATAGTAAACTATACTCGGTTGCTGCTGGGCATGAACATTTTGGTCAAGAGTGTGAAACATTTGATAATGGAGAGCAATTAGTGTGGATTATGGGTTGCTTTGTTGTTGTTGTTGTTGTTGTTGTTATTGTTGACATGAACAGGTAGATTATCAATTTAAAGTAAAGGTTTGAGTGATGAAGACTAAAGCCTATTTTCTATAAGCTTCTCAAAGGCTTCACGACCAAAGCTATGGAAAGAGTTTCAGCACCCACTGGACTTTTCTGCTATGCCCCTGCCAAGATAGCTGTCCCAAGTGTCTGAGAGGTTCATAGTATATAACTCTGGGAGGGCCCCTACTGAGGTCACCCAGGACTCTATTATAGACTTGTAGGGAATTGGGAAAATATATTATGTGTATATTGTATCTGTTAGACGTTAGAGCATGACATCACGTGTATTTCTCCTTCACTCTGTGGTTTATTCTCTTGAGACAGGGTCTTACTTAATCTGAGGCTCCCTGTGTGGGCTAAGCTAGTTGGGTAGCAATCTCTTGAAACCTATCTATGGGTACTCCTTCCTCACTATTAAGGATACAGGCATGTGTGGCCATGCCCAGTTTTATATGGGTGCTGAGGATTTGAACTTCTCATGGTTGCATGGCAAGCACTCTTACCTACTGAGCTATCTCTCTAGTTCCATTCTTTCTGGACTTTAAAGATGCCAGCCCTGCTTTATGGCTTTTCTTCTCCATTCTCTGGACTGAGGTTTCTCCTTTGCACTGGCATCAAGGTTCAAATAGACTGAATACTCTCATGAAGAATTTAGTAGCATTTCTGCAAAAAATACATTAAAATGTCATTTACCCGAGGTATTTGTATACATTCTGAGAGTTTCATAATGTCTTCATGATCAGAAGCCAGGGCCATAACTCATAACTACCATTCTTCGAATCTACCAATTCAGAAAACACTGTCAAGAAGTTACTGTAACATGGAAAGATCTTGGCCATATCTAGTAGGTGACACCTAGTATGTCACTAGTGATAAGAGGTCACCTGACCTCCTGACCTACAATTCTTCACCTCATGGAATTCCTGTAAATTCGAGTAAATATCATGATTTTTCTTGATTAGTTGGTTGATTTTGTTTTACAGCTGTACAATAAACCTCACCTGAATTGTAAGATTCTCCTCTGACAAAACAAACAAACAAAAAAAAACCAACAACAACAACAACAAAAAAAATTGTCGTGAATGGGGCAGAATACCCTGAAGTCTCTAGAAATTCCAGAAAGAATGAGTGAAGATGTGGCAACTTGAAATGCTGACACTATTCTTTCCCCTTTGAGCCAGCACACTACTGAAAAGCTTAGCTAGGCAATGCTCATGTAGCATTTCTGACGTGCAGGGCCATACCACACTCACAGGTACAGAACTAGCTGTAGCCAAGCCTGCTGAGATTTCTTTCTCACTTGGAGAATGAAGGACTCTCTTGAATGACAGTGCTGGGAATAGAGGCAACTTATCCTCAATGGGTTTCTCATCTTAAGCAAGATAATGTGTTTCTAAGCAGTTGAGTGAAAAAAATGAAACGAATGTAAGACCAAAGAACCTGAAAGTAGAGAAGACAAGTCTAAATTATCCAGGGAGAGTTATATTTTTCATTTCTGGGATTTGGATAACTCCACAGGAATTTCACTGGTCCTTTCTCTGCCTCAGATCAGAATATGTTTAATATATCAAAAAGGCACAGTTACTGAAATACCCACCTGACAAATTATCCCCGCTTACAAGTACCATGGTCATATATCTTGGATTTTTCTGAGTCAATCCCATTTTAAATTTATTCTATCCTACTCAATGAAGGCAGCACTGTTGATGATTAATCAGACACAATTCTGTATAATTCAATTTAGATATTAGAAAACATCCATAGCTGGACCACATGCTCTGATTTAAGGTTTATAAAATATGTTACTCTGAGTCCTCATCAGATGCTGTAATGACATCCTGCCATGTTGATAATGCATGAGAATCTGAGCTAATTTAGCTGAGATTCACAGAAGCAGTGCAATGTAAAAGCACTTGTAAGACAGGATGATTTATCCTTCTCTCTCTGGTAGACGCTCACACATGATCCTTCCAGGCTGATGAGAATTTATCCTGCTTCTAAAAATGATCCAAAAAGCTCAAACCTCTTTGAATAGCCGTTTTCTGAGTGAGGAAACATTTTCAGATCCAATCATTCCACAATGGGGCTGCTTAACCCCATCTAAATGATAAGAGGGTTGAAAAGATCAAATATGGTCTCTACTTAAGCTATTCCTAAAGTTATCAAAACAACAATGTATCATAAGAGTGACCCTGTCAGTGTATAGAAGCCCTCGCTTCTGTCTCTACTGTGTCTTTTTTTTCCCCTTGACTTTTTCTCCCAAGACTGTTTGAACTGCTGTATAACTTAGAGGCTTCTGAAGCCCTCCAAACCTAGTGAGGAAGCTCTGTGATATCATTGATTTAGTCACTGAATGCCCACTCCACATCCTTCCATTCCTCCGGACGACCCTGCTTCCACCCTGGTCCACTTCTGGGACAACATAAATCTCCCACCAGTGTTTTTCAGGGTAAGGAAATGGTGATGACATTATTTTGGTCTTCTGTAAAAAACACACTTCTGAGACCTGCACAAATGGCTCAGTAGGTAAGAGCACTTGCTGCCCAAGCATGAGGATCTGAGTTCAAATCCCTAGCACCCACAGTTAGAAGCTGGGCTTGGCTACACATGAACCTCTAGCTCAGTGCTGTGGAAGATGGAGCAGACAGAGACAGGAGAGTCTCTAGGATCTTTCCGGCTACCAGCCTAACTCTAATTTCAATGAGGGATCCTATCTCAAAGGAATAAAGCAGAGAGTGATAGAGAAGGATAGCTGATAGACTCTTCTTGTGTGTGTGTGTATGTGTGTGTGTGTGTGTGTGTGTGTGTATCCCCCTCAAGTGTACATATACCACATACATATTCCACACAAAAATACCCATCTCCCACCTCCAATGCACAAACACACATGCTCGTTTTAATGTTCATACCTCCTCTTCTCCATTACATTCCCCCCAAGATCCTGACATTCTTCTAGCTCCCTCCATCCACTAATAACATCTGGTCTTCAGTCTTCTCCCTTCCTCAAATCTTGTCATATTGCTCATAATTAACATAGATGGCTCATATGATACCATATTTCTCGTGACCATGTGTTTTGTTTTATTTTGTTTTGTTTTGTTTTTCCCATGGTCTTTTTCTCTGGATCTTCAGGTCTCTGTTGTGCCTCTGGGGACTTCAGTTCCAGCTTGTGCTCCTGAACATAGTTTACTCCTGTGAGTCTTCATCTACAGGCCTTTGATTACCTGAGCATCGCCCATTCCCGTTCCCTCTTTGTTTTCACCAGGCTCTTGCAGTGACTGCTTGGGACAGTGCACTCCTGGACTTGCTACGATCCATCTTTTCTGACTTTATACTCAGACAAAGAAACATCTAGAGCTGGAGTTTAGCATCTTCTCAGGGTCCTAGAGTCCACCCCAGCGGTAACTCAGTCTTGCAACCGGAAACTTCTTTCACATCGTGTTGCTCAGTCCCCAGACTGTTATTTCAAACAAACCCTTACCCTCTTTCACATCTTCCAAGCACCTCATCTATCTTTTACTCTCTCTGTTTGGTAGGTACACTGTCAGTTGCTACTTGGAGAAAATTAAGTCTGCCTGAAGTGACTTTTCTTCCCCCCACCCCTTTGGCCTTTTATTTATTTATTTATTTTTATTGGATATATTCTATATTTACATTTCATTTCCCTTTTTCTGGTTCCCCGCCCCCCAAAGGTCCCACATGCCCTTTTCCCTTCCCCTGTTCCCCCATCCACCCCTTCCCTCTTCCCTGTTTTTGTATTCCCCTACACTGATGCTTTGATCCTTTCCAGCACCAGTGTCCACTCCTTTCTTCTTGTCAGACATCATTTGGTATGTGGACACACAAAGATCCAACTAAAAAAGAGAACTTCAGACCAATCTCCCTTATGAACATCGATGCAAAAATACTCAATAAAATTCTTGCCAACCGAATCCAAGAACACATCAAAATGATCATTCACCATGATCAAGTTGGCTTCATCCCAGGGATGCAGGGATGGTTCAATATACAGAAATCCATCAACGTAATCCACTACATAAACAAACTCAAAGAAAAAAACCACATGGTCATCTCATTGGATGCTGAAAAAGCATTTGACAAAATTCAGCATCCTTTCATGCTAAAAGTCTTGGAAAGAGCAGGAATTCAAGGCCCATACCTAAACATAGTAAAAGCAATTTACAGCAGACCGGTAGCCAACATCAAAGTAAACGGAGAGAAACTTGAAGCAATCCCACTGAAATCAGGGACTAGACAAGGCTGCCCCCTCTCACCATATCTCTGAAGTGACTTTTCTAAAACACTCTTTCCCTTTATAAATGAATAATCCTTCCACACACACATTCTGACTTTTTTATCTTTCATCCCAGACATGAGCTCCAGCTGTGTTTCTGACCTTTTCCATGTCACCACAGGACCTTGAGTCATCCACCATCCTAATATTCTTTGTAACCAGACAATCTACACTGTGTACCCTGACTGGTTGCAACCTCACCTCTGCACTGCTATCCACAGTGCTATAGTCTAATAAGAAAGTCCAACCTTCAGCCCAGCGACCACATGCACCTGCCATATTTGTAGATGACAAGGTCAAAAGTTTGGCCCTTCCTGTGAGCTTTGAGCACCAATAAAAGATCCAATCCTGCATGGAATCTTAACTTTGATCTGTAAAAGTGAAAATCCAGTTAGTGCTAGCCACTCTTCAGGCTCCTGCAACCAAATGCCAGCTGAATTGGATGCACAGATGTCAAAGCATTTCTGTCGACAGGGAAGGTTCTCTGGACAACACTGCTTACTTTATGAAGTATCGTGTCTCTCTGAATGTCCAAAGTCTCTCATATCTCTGGCACCCAGCACAATGCAATGTGAGCACTGGGTCTATGTTTCATCATTAACTCTGGCATCCTATGCATATTAATTTGTGGAAATTAATTTCCAGAACCAGATTTTGGGTTTTGCTACAAACAAACACAAATGTCTCTAACACCAATACCTATCCTTATATGGTAATTGGTATACCAGTAAATTATGTAGTCATTTCCTATCTAGGTACAATGGAAGAACATAGACAGATGCAGATGGAAATGAGGTAATATACCTTCAAGGAAAAGTCTTACTTCCAATATTCTAATCTTTCCAAACCCCAGAATCATATAGAGAGCCGTCATTATAGATGGAACAGTTATCGTTCTTTCAAGATCGCTATAGATTCCAATTTTGTGTGTTTGAATGTTCATATATGTAAATGTGCACATGTTTGGGATGCACATGTATGTATGTGCACACATATGTGGACGCCATGTTCTGGAGACTAAGCTTGTGTCCTAATGTTTGCAAGGCAATCACTTTACTAACTAAGCTACCTTCCAGGACGCCCCCCCCTTTTTTTTTTCAGAGAAACTGTACTAAACTTTGTAATTTTCTTTGGTGTAACATTTTATTGTGTCCAGAACAACAGATTATCATGTAGCACAGAGAACACATCGCTGTTTGGCCACACATTGTTATAAAATGTGTTCAGAGAAATCACACATAGGAAGAAAACACTGAAAAGGTGAATATACTCAATTCTACTTAAGTTTACCCTAGTTAAGACCTTTGCTGTTTGACTTATTTTGTTCAAAGTAAATCCTTAGGAAATATAGAATGGCACCACATAAATATAAATGTTTAGAAAGCATATTACAAGCTCATGTATCAAGTTTATGGCCATTGTTGATCATTTGGCATGCACTTCATTAATGTCAGGACTAGACGGAGAGAGATGGGAGACTCTAGTTCTGCCATTCCCTGGCTGTGAGCCTGGGTGCTTTGCTTATCTCAGGAGCTTCTGTTTCTCTAGAGTCTCATCAAAGCATCAGAACACATTCTCTCTAATGCTCTTTTCTCTCTAAAAGCAATACCATTGGTATGGGTTTGGGAGTAGAAGAAAGGAATTTTCTGGCATGATCAATATTCACTCTATTTCATGTTAAAGCAAAATATTTCCAGCCACAAATTTCCCATCTCTACAAAATGTTTACACTTTCATTTTTTTAATGCATACAATTCTGGAGTCTTTGTTACCTAGAATTCAGGAAATAATTATATAGGTCTAGGTCATCTAGAGAAGTAATGGATAGCTCTGGAAAGAGCAGTCCAAGGAAAGAATTCACAGGCTCCTTTGACCTCATTAAAACCAGTGACATCACTTACTGTTTTAAGTGAGAGGCGTGTCCTTTAGCCCAGAGTTCAGTTTGCCATTTACCTCACTTATACTGTTGCATATAGCTGTTCGTGTGCATGCATGTTTCTGACATGGTACCCTTTTAACCGATTTGAAATATGCAAACATTTCTAAGTGTAATTTTAAAAGTAAATTCAGTGCCCAGGCACAAAAGCTTGGATATACTTCTAAGCTGTGTCTTGGATGTTTAATACAAGCAGGTTCAACGTGAAATGCTGTTTGGTTTACTATTTTTCAGTATTAGGCTGATCAATGAGTGTAGAAAAGGACACAGTCCAAGGTGGAGGAAAGAACATTTTTCTCTTGTAATATGAGACTTCTAATTATTTTAAATGTGTGACTGGGTGAGCTTGGAACCAGTCCACCTCCAAGTGAAATGAGAAAAAATGAAAATTGATGATGCAATGGTTCAATGGCTAAAAAACTTACAGTTATTATAAATTGAATAAGTTTCTCTAACTTAAGCCATGCAACTTCTGGTGGTGGTGGTGGTGGTGGTGGTGGTGGTGGTGGTGGTGGTGTGTGTGTGTGTGTGTGTATGTATGTGTGTGTGTGTGTAAATGTGGTTGAGAGTATGCATGTCAGTGAGTGTGTGTGACAGTGTCAGTGGTAAGAGTGTATGTGTAAGAGCATGTGAGAGTGTGGGTGAGTGTGGGTGTATATATATATATATATATATATATATATGCATTTATGAGTGTGTGTGAGTGTGAATGAGTGTGAATATTGACTTATATGAGTATATAAGAGTGTGTGTAAGAGTATATGTGAATATGAGTGTTAATAGGTGAGTGTGAGTGTGAATAAGAGTGTGAATAAGAGTGTATGTGTAAGAGTGTGTGAGTATGTGTATATGTGCGCATCTATGTGCCATATGTTTCATTAAAATACCATTGTGGAGATTAGAAAGATGACTCATTGGTTAAGAGCACTTGCTGCTCTTGCAAAGGACCTGGGTTCAGATCCCGGCGTCTATATGGCAGCTCCCAACTGTAGTTCCAAAGGGTCTGTCTGTCATTCTCTACTGCCACCTAGGGGACCAGATATACACTTGTTATACATACATACATGTGGCAAATACACAGAAAATTAAAAAATAAATATTTAAAAAGATATCATTCACATTATTATTATTGCTTTGAAGACACAAAATAAAGGGCATTTTTAGTATGTGATATAGGTGGCTGCATTCTTTAAAAAACATTTTGTTCTATACCCCATCTTTTGATTGGGTCGTTTAGTTGTTGTTGTTGTTGTTGTTGTTGTTGTTGTTGTTGTTTTTGAGGTTATCTTCTTGAGTTCTTTATATATTTTGGTTTATTAGCACTCTCCCAGATGTGGGGTTAGTAAAGATTTTTTTCCAATCTATAGGTTGCCAATTTGTGCTATTGACTACATCCTTTGCCTTACAGAAGCTTTTCAGTTTCATTAGATCCCATTTATCAATTCTTGATCTTAGAGCCTGAGCCATTGGAGGTCCATTTAGGAACTTTCCCCCCCCTGCCAATGATGTCAAGGCTCTTTCCCATTTCTCTTCTATTAGATTCAGTATATATGGTTTTATGTTGAGGTCTTTGATCCTCTTGGACATGAGCTTTGTGTAAGGCGGTAAATATGGGTCTATTATCTTTTTCTACGCACTGACTTCAAGTTGTACCAGCACCATCTATTGAAAATGCTTTCTTTTTGCCATTGTATATTTTTTGGCTTCTTTGTCAAAGATCAGGTATCAATAAGTATGTGGATTTTCTGGATCTTCAATTCTATTCCATTGATCAACCTATCTGTCTCTGTACCAATACCATGCAGGTTTTTATATCACTATTTCTCTGTAGTATATAGCTTGAGGTCAGGGATGGTGATTCCCTCAGAAGTTCTTTTATTGTTAAGAATTGTTTTCACTATCCTGGGTGGTTTTTTGTTTGTTTGTTTTTTGGTTTTCAGTATGAAACTAAGAATTGCACTTTCCATGTTTTTGAAGAATTATGTTGGAATTATGGTGGGGATCACATTGACTCTGCTTTTGATAGGATGTCCATTTTTATTATGCTAATCCTACCAATCCATAAATCAGATTTTCTGAGGTCTTCTTCAATTTCTTGAGAATTTGCAAGAGAAATCTTGAATGGCCAAGAAGCACTTGTATAAATGTTCAAAATCCTTAGTCATCAGGGAAATGCACATCAAAATGACCCTGAGATTCCACCTTACACTAATCAGAATGGCTAAGATCAAAAACTCAGATGACAGCACATGTTGGGGAGAATGTGGAGAAACAGAAACATTGCTCCATTAATGGTGGGATTGCAAACTGGTACAACCATTGGAAATCAATCTGGAGGTTCCTCAGAAAACTGGATCTACCTGAAGACCCAACTGTACCACTCTTGATCATATACCTAAAAGATGCCCCATCATGCCATAGGGGCACATGCTCCACTATGTTCATAGCACCCTTATTTGTGATAGCCATAAGCTGGAAATAGCCCAGATGTCCCCCAATGAAAAATGGATATAGAAAATGTGGTTCATTTATACAATGGAATACTATCCAGCTATTAAGAATGAGGATATCATGAGTTTTTCAGGCAAATGGATGGAACTAGAAAATATCATCCTGAGTGAGGTAAAATGACATGCATGGTATGTACTTACTAATAAGTGGATATTAGCCAAAAAGTACACAATACCCAGGATACAATCCACAGAACTCAAGAAGGCTAACAAGCCTAAGGCCCAAGTGAGGATGCTTTAGTCTTACTTGTGAGGAAGAAGAATGCTATCACAGGGGTGGGGGGCAAAGAGGAATGGAGGAGTACCACTCTTGATCATATACCTAAAAGATGCCCCATCATGCCATAGGGGCACATGCTCCACTATGTTCATAGCACCCATATTTGTGATAGCCATAAGCTGGAAATAGCCCAGATGTCCCCCAATGAAAAATGAATATAGAAAATGTGGTTCATTTATACAATGGAATACTATCCAGCTATTAAGAATGAGGATATCATGAGTTTTTCAGGCAAATGGATGGAGTGAGTGGGAGAGGGTAGATGAAAAGAAGAATGTGATCAGGTATTCGGGGCAAGGGAGAAACAGGGGTGGTGCCCTGAGGACCAGCAGAATGAATGGAAATATGCAACCTTGGGAGGTGGGGGACCCTCTAGCATGCATACAGAAGCATGGGAGGTGAGGGACTCTAGATGAAGTGCCCAACAGCAGGGAGAGGGAACTTGTAGAGTCCATCTCCAGTAGGAAGATGGGGCATCAATTGTTGGCTGTGGGTTGCCATCCCACAGCCCAAAACACTGATCTGTAATTGTCCCTGTCTAAAAAGAACTGCAGGGACAAAAATGGAGGACTGAAAGACAGTCTAGTGACTGGCCCAACTTGGGGTCCATCTCAAGGAGAGCCTCCAAGGCCTGACACTATTATTGATGCTATGGAGTACTTACAGACAGGAACTTAACATGACTGCCTTCTGAGACGAGCAGCTGACAGAGACAGATGCAAATACTTACAGCCAACCAATGGACTGAAGTCAGGGACCTTAGGGGTTGACTTAGGGAAAGGATAGAAGAAGTTAAGGAGGAGGGCAGCCCCATAGGAAGACCTATAGTCTCAACTAACCTGAACCCTCAAGATATCTCAGACACTGAGCCATCAACCAGGCAACATACACTAGCTAGTATGGGGCTCCTGACACATATACAGCAGAGGACTGCCTGATCTGGCCTCAGTGAGAGAAGAAGCACCTAACTCACAAGAAACTAGAGATCCCAAGGTGTAGGGAGGCCTGGCAGAGTTGGTGGTAGGGAGACATCCTCTTGAAGACAGGGAGGAAGAGGAATGGGATGAGGAACTATCAAAAGGAAGACCTGGAGGGGGATAACAACTGGACTGTAAAAAAAGATTAAAGATAAAGATGATGATGATGATGATGATGATGATGATGATAGTAATAATAATAATAATAATAATAACAAACCAAAAGCCCACATTTTATTCATCATGTTTATTTAAGGATTACTAATATGCAAACTACACCCATAAATACTCTATAATTCCATTCCAATAAATAAATAAATAATAAATAAATAAATAAGATTTTTAAAAAAAAATCAGCACTAATATGTGAAAGCCAGTCTATTTTTTGACTCATTTGCAAACACAGCTTTCCAATGCTTATGTTAAGGGGCCTCTCTGTTTTCCTTGTCACTTGTCCATGAAGATAGAACATACTTGGATATCAAGGTATTAGAACTATACCACAGGGGCTCACTAACCAAATTGATTATTAAAGAAAAACGTACAACTGTTGCCTTAAATTGTTTTCCAATTATTGTGATAAAATACCCAGTCAAAGCAATCCAGGGGAGAACAAGTTTACTTTGGTTCACTATTCAAGGGTTCAGGCCATCATGGTGGTGAATTTCAGGCAGTAGGAGCTTGAAATAGTTGGCCACATTGTATGTACCCTAAGGAGGGAGGGAGAGGAGGAGTGGGGAAAGAGATAGGAGGAGATAAAGAAGAAACACCATGTAGTTATGTACTCCTTTAATTCTAGCATTGAGAGGCAGAGGAAGGAGCCTCTCATGAGTTTGAAACCATCCTGGCCTATATAACAAGTTCTGAGTCAGTCACAACTACATAATAAGACCCTGTTCTTCCACTCATAATTCCCAAAAGGAAAACAGAGAAAGACAAATTATAGTGTTTGTTTCAGGTTTTTTTTTCTTTCATTTGAATCTCTACCCAGGGATGCTTTGATTTAATCAGGAATCTGTGTGTCCAAACACTAAGGTCCTTGTCCACAGTTGGTTTTTGGGTTTTTGATTGATCAATAAAGATGTCAGTAGCTAATGGCTAGACAAAGGAAGACAGGCAGAATCCTTAGATTTGTGCAGGCATGGGAGAAAGAAGAAAAAGGAGAATCTACATGCTTCAGAGGGAGACAGATCAAATTTAGAGTTGCAGAAGGAAAAGGATCTGAAATGTAGATGAGAAGGACTGCAGTACCGAAAAGGACTGCTCAGAAGCATCTTGGACAGCAAAAACTAGGGGGCTGTCCAGAAGATAGATCATAGATTTAGAGGTTGTTGAGTCAGGAGTACTGGAAGGAAATCTGTATAACTGGGCAGAGGATTAGAACTGCCCAGCCTTTGAGCTAATGGAGGCATTTCAAAACTAAGCTAATGTATGTGTGTCTTTTATTCCCAGATCCAAAGAGTTCCTGGGCTGGGTGTGACCTGCAAGGAGCACAGAGCTTCATAGCTAAACTCACTGCTACAGACATTCCCAAAGGCTGACCTTAATCTGGATAATCTCTCACAGGTGTTTCCAGAGGTTTATCTCCTAGGTGATTGTAGACCCCATTGAGTTAGCAACTGACACTAACCATGACAACTACACATCAATTCTCCTGAAAATGCTAACAAAATCACTATACATGATCAGCCTGCAAAAATACTACAGGAGGGTGTATGTAGAGTGAAGGCTTAGATTTCCCCAATAATGGAAGTCCGACCATTTCTCAGTCATTTAACAACTTATGGCTTTCTAGAAGGTCTCAGGTACAAACAAACCCGGCTATGTAGACTGAGTCCAGGAAGATGGTCATCAATAGGTTGTAGTTTGACTTCCTCAACCTCCTGATTCCTTCCTCCTTCTGAGAAATATTAGGGAATGAATACTTCATTACTCACACTCTCTTGCTGTTAGGTGGTTAACATAAGTGGGATGCTATCAATTAGTTTGGTTTGCATGAGCTTTTTCTGAGGGTGGAAGGGAGGCACATACCACCCTCTGCAACAGTGCAGGAAAACGAGAAGGTCTAACTGAAAATGGAGTTTGCAGTGAACAAACTTTGCCATACACCATCCAGCCACCTGGTTTATAGGGATGGGTTGTGGTAGAGGCTATACCTCTGCGGTAGCGGTCGCTTTCTCCTGGAACTGCCTCAACAGCTGAAAGAGAAGCTAACACTTCAGCAGCACATCCCAGCTTTCACATCTTCAACACTCACTATTGTTTTACCAAAATTTTATTTCTCTATTAGATCCTTAACACTGGGAGCAGATGCATCACCTTCTCTTTTGCCTGCTCTTGAGACTCTTATACCATATTTTTATTCTGTTTGACTATCATTTCTTGAGTTTCTTGGAGACTTGCTCTCTTATGAAGAAGAAACAGAGAGGGGATGGATCTGGGGGAGAGGGGATGTCGGGGAACTAGGAGAAGTGGAGGGAGGAAAAACTGTGTTTGGGATATGTTGTACGAGGGAAGGATCTATTTTCAATAAAAAAATAGAAAGAAAAAGAAAAAACACATACTAATGCTCACACACTGAAATAACAATCAACTGGTGTGTGACCTGAAGAAACACTTGCCTGAGTACAAGAAAAGGCACGTAAAATGTTGTTTGTGATATCTACAACAGTAATGACTTCCATGTGTAAAAACAAGAAATTGAGTAACTTATGATAGATATATTTATACTATAGTATACATCCTTTTAAAAGAATAAAGTCAATTTATATTGCCATTAAAGCTGTAGAACACATATTAGTCAGTACTTAAAAAAAAGTTATGTAGTAACTTATGTCAAAGTCATAGCAGTAATAGCCTCTTCAGAAGACATTACATTATGGTGATAGCTGGTGATAGAAGACTTTAGTTTTATGTCTAATGATTAAACATTTACAATCAGAATGATATCCCTTATTACTGGATGACATCAAATACAGTAAATTTTAAAATAATTATTTATGCTGACTGTAAAAAAAATAAAGCAATTATAAAACTGAGAAATGAAAAATGAAAGGAGAGCACTTCAAAAACAGTGGGTTACTTAGATGAATAAGTGTGTGTGTGTGTGTTTGTGTGTGTGTGTGTGTGTGTGTGTGTGTCTGTGTGTGTATGTATGGATTGAAGTGTATGTGTATAGTTTGAAGACTAGTATGGCAATAACAGTTAGCATATAAATAATGAGGTAGTTAATCAATGGCTATTTAGTTAAAAGTATTAGCACTCTGAATTGTGACTTACACAAAAATTAAAATTTAAAAACCATGAAATAATACTGATGAATGTTAACAATCTAGATTCAGAAATGCCTTATTGGCTATAACAAAAGAAAATAATAGTCCATTTCTAAACTAACTTTCTACAAAATAGATACTTTTTTGTGTGCAAAATGAGGGATTCTGAAGACATCTTCAGGCTCTGGAACCAGTGTTCTCCTATGATCTATGCATGCTTGTACTTGAAACCCATTCATGGCTCTGTTCAGTCTTCATATAACACAAGCCCTCTTGAAAACATGTTTTTTGTTTTATGAGCCTTTTATATAGTTGTGCACGCTGGGTCCATTCGTGGGTTGCATTGTGACCCCTGCCCGAATATACCTGTTGATGTTCTAACCCTGGGTGCTGTGGAATGAGTGAACCCAACACATGAAAATCAAGCCCGTGGGGATACCAAGTGAGCAGGAGTTCATCTGAAATCACAGGCCCTCCAGAAGGAGGAGTCCACATGGGGATGGACAGAGACTGGGGTGATAAGACTACAAGAAAGGTAGGTGGTAAGGTGCACAGTGCAGGCAAGGCTTCCCCCACAGCCTGCGGGGTAGCACAGCACTAGTGGCTGTTTGCATTCTTTTGGCTTTTGAACTATGAGAGGATGATGGAGCAACCCATGGTTGCTCCTTGTCAGGCATCAGTGGGAGGAGAGGTCCTTGGTCCCAGGAAGGCTTGATGCCCCAGTGTAGGAGAATGCCAGGGCGGGTAGGTGGGAGTGGGTGGCTGGGTGGATGGAAAAGCACCCCAATAGAAGCAGGGGGAGGGGATAGGATAGGGGCTTTCCTGAGGGGAAACTGGGAAAGGGGGTAACATTTGAAATGTAAATAAATAAAATATCCAATAAAAGGAGAAAAGATACTAAAAATAACTTATGAATCAATAAGTTATAAAATAACTCTAAAAAAACGATGTCCAAAAATTATGCAATATATTTTAATTATATTAAAATAATATTGGAAAGAAACCTCATTAATGAAGAAGAATGAATTTCTGTTGTTTCAAAGCACATGGCTTTTGGTACTTTATTATCACAGCCCTAGGAAACAATGCAGTCACTTAAGTACTGAGAGTCCACTGCTACATGCAAGTACTCCATGTTACATAGATGGAGACTAAGAATTAGCACGCTTCCATTCCTCCACTGATATTCTGAGAAATGAAACTCCACCATTTATCTATTTTCAAGAACACTCTCTGTAGCTTTCAAATTTGACAGGCATAATCCCCCTTCCTTCCTAGATACAAGACAAATCCATCATCAGTCTTGTGCTAGTTCTCACTGTACGTGTGGGGGTGCACATTGTATGTGCGGGGGTGCACATGCACCCGTGTGTATATGGAGGGCAGAGGGTGACAATGGACATCTTCCTCAATTGCTCTCCACCTTGTCTTTTGAGACAGGGTTTCTTACTGAACCTGGGACTCACTGATTTGACTACAGTAGCTGGCTGTGAGCTTTAGAGATCTGCCTTCTCTGGTTCCTGGTGTGTGTGTGCCATGCTCAGATCTTTACATGGTTTCTGGGGATTCAAACTTAGGGTCCCACAAGCACACTCAGGTCTTTATACTGAGCCACCTCCCTTCCTCCTGTTTCCCAAGTTTTTGCCTCATCCTTTGGATGCCTCTCTCAGCACCTACAACCTTCACCCAATTCACCAGAGTCAGTTCTACCCTCAGGCTGGACTCTCTGCTTTCCCCAGACCCAGGGGCTGTCCTGGAACTGAGGCCCTGCATAAGTGTTATTTTACCAGATGGCACTAAAGCCTGATTTATTGCTCCTGCTCACAGACACCACAGGCTGCTTTAGAGAAAGATCTATTGGATCCAGTCTGTAAACCAAGAAAGAAATGGGATTCAGCTGTGTTCAGGGCACTACACAGTCACAAGATTCTTGAAGTCTGAGTCATTGGATCTGTCTAGACTTAGAGATAAGTCTCTTTCTGTGTGCTGTTATCTTAAACATATTCCCATTTTGTTATTCTTTATTATTCACTAATCCACTCTTTAAGCTTCTAAAGATGCATCATATTTTACAACCATTTTTTTCCACAAAATAAAGACTACTAAATACAATCAGACAAATGATTTCCTGTTAATTAAACCTCACCCTTACTGAACCAAACTCTCATGATTGAATTTTATTGATTGTTAGAGTGTGTCAAAGTAGCTACTAACAAACGTGTCTTAGGTGAGAATTTAAATCTATTATACTGTCTTAATCTCAGAGAAGAGGATAAGGAGAATGCCACGCACAGTCTCCAAAGCAACATGAAGGAGCCAGGAATGAGCTGCAGTGTTCAGTGAAATTCACCCAGTGAACTCTTCAGACAAAATCTGAAAAGGGTTTACTGTCTGACCGAAGCCACCCTTTAGTTCTGTCTTTTGGAGGAAACCCTGAGAGACTATTTAGCTGTTCTAGAAATATGTTTCTCATTAGGTAGAGCTTGGAAAGGGGGAGGGGCTCCCCTTAGAACAGGTTTTCCTTTCACGGTCCCCACTAATCTCTCATGTGATCTGGTACACATCATTCATTCCTTTCCCTCAGTCTGCACCAGTCCCTAGTGATATCCAGTGCATTTACTCATACACAGACCCTGCTCCTATAGCCAGCAGAGAACAAAACGGTATGGCAGATTATGTCATGATTTGATGGTCTTCATTGTGAAGTGTCTTTAAATATTGTTGCTTAGTTTATTAAAATGTTTCTGTAATCTCAACGGAGAAAGACGTTGAGATGCAGTGAGACTCTACACAGAGATGACTCTCCTCAGAAAGAAACCATTTGGATGGTCTCCGTGATAGTGCCTGTGAGAGGAAGAGGAAAAACCAGAACTCTCCAGCCTCATTCTAACTGCAGGGTAAAGCCATTTGCCTCATCTACCACAGCTAGCTGCCTGGCACTGCTCAGCTTTGGACTTGAGTGATTCTAACTTCTTTAGTATGATGGATTGAGCAAAGAGATTGTCCTACTTACAAAGTCCAAAAATTGTCAATGAAATAAATGCCATCTTAACAGCAGCTAATTGTATATACAAGTCTACAATTCTTATATCTGAAGAGATCCTTACCAGAAAAGAGAATGAAGCACCAGGAGGTGAGAGACAGTTGTGGACCTGAGATGGCAGTTACATTTACGAGATTGACTTGTCCATTAATTGGACTATGTTTCCTTAGCTTATGAATATAAAGCCTATATAATAGGCATAGCATCTTAATTCTGTTTCACAAGCCAGTGTTTATAAGACATACAGCTGCTTCGGCCTGCCACCCTTCTGGGGCTTCTACAGACTGAGCAGTCAAGGAGTCTGGGTTACTTTAACACAGAGAGGTACAGCATCCATCCTTTGTCAGTCCCTTACAGTACTCTAATTGGCAGGGATGACAAACATCTCTCATAATACAGGTGGTGATTTTCCTCCAGCAAACAAGTAGCTTCGGTGTTTATCTGCACCCTACTATTTTCTGCAGGCTTACATCAACCCACACCTGGTGTTAACTTTATCCACAAATATCTTGTCAATGTGTCAAGCCCCAGTGTAAGCATTAATCTTGATTGTCAACTTGATTGGACTGAGAATTGCCTCAGAGATGAGCAAAACACTGTAGAGATGCTGGGCATTCCCAGAGAATTTACATCACGGAGGAGCTGACCCTCTGAGTGGACTAATCCTTTGGTTGATTCATAACATGATATATTATTGGAAGGCATCAAAGATAGAAGGTGATGTCATAGGGTAAAGTAAAACACTGAGGTGGGGGAGCGTTCTGAGAGGCCATCTTGACATGGTTGTTTTATGTGCCCCTTTGCACTGAACTTTCTAGCCACCATAATGTTAACTACTGTGCTCTTATTCTTTCCCCACAGTGGTAGGCTAATTCCTCTAAAGCTATGAGTCAAAAATGAAGCCTCCCTCTCTTAAGATGATCCTGTAGGAATTTTGATGAGAGTGGCGTAAAATTGACTACTGCACACACTTCTTGTCCCTTTCATTTTCTAGGAGAACAAAACGGAGCCATGGATGAAGCTCTATAGATAAACGAGCATTAAAGTTAAAAAGTTGTCATCCGGAAGAAGATAAAGAGGAAAAAGGAAAAATTTGAAAAAGAGTAGACCAAGGCTTGGCATGGTGGTATCCTCTAATGCCAGCACTTAGAAGGCAGAGGCAGTCAGTCAGATCAGTGTGAGTTAAAGGCCAACTGAGACTATACAATGAACCCTTAACGCATGGGGTGGGGGAAGAACTGCACAAATAAACACACAATCTAAGATAGCAGAGGTGTGTGGAGGTATACTCTACACTTAAACAGTAATCTAACAAAACTTCACTGGGATTACACATGTAATCTATATACATACAGGCATAGTGGGCATGTGTGCAATCTCAGAAGTTAGGAGGATAAAGCAGGAGGATCAAGAACTCAAGATCAGTGTGGGATTTGCAGAAAGCTTTAGACCTCACCCCTCCCCAGAAAAAAGAAAAGAAAAGAAAGAGGAAGGGAGGGAGGGAGGAAGGAAGGAAAAAGAAGAGAAGAAAACTACATTAAAACCTACCCACAAATATTCTAAAAGGAAGAGTTATACACCAGGTTAGTAATGGGAAGTAGAGGGAGGATGGGGTCAGGGAGGGAGAGGAAAAGGTGTAGCTGCCTGAAGTTACATCAAAGGGGTTACTTGGAGAGGGAGCTTGGGATGGATGGGAAGAACAGACAAGAAAAAATTGAGCCAGGCAGTAGTGGCACACGCCTTTAATCCCAGCACTTGGGAGGCAGAGGCAGGCAGATTTCTGAGTTTGAGGCTAGCCTGGTCTACAGAGTGAGTTCCAGAACAGCTAGGGCTACACAGAGAAAAACAAAAAAACTAAAACAAAATAAAACAAAACAAAACAAGAAAGAAAAATTGAGACCAAGACAACATTATTGCTGATCAAGACTCGAATTTTAATGACTGACTTAGAATTTAAAGGTGGGGCATAAACCTTTCCCCCAAAATGCCAGGGTCTGATCAGGAGAATCAGTTAGGCTGCTTAGCAGGGAGCTGGCTCCACTACTCTGTGGGTCACCAGCTTAATGCAGAAAACTGCAGATCGGGAAGAACAATAGACTCCACTCTAGGTGGGAGGCTCTGGCTACCACCAAGGTTTGAGGTCTGAATTTCTGGCTCAAAGGCTTGGAGAAGGGCACAAAAGGGGCAGGATCAGATGTGGGAGGAGCAGAGGGAGAAGTAAGGTCAGGAAATTGAACAGATGTGTGTAGCAGTGGGGGATGGGCAACTGGGGGTAAGCCACTAGAAAGTCCCAGATGCCAGGGACCCAAGAGGTTCCCAGGACCCAACAGAAAGGACATTAGCTGAAATACCCAACAAAGGGGAGAGAGAACCTGTAGAAAGCCTATCCAGTAGATAGGTATTGCCCCCCATTGAGGGATAGGGCCACCCACCCATCTCAAAAATATTAATCCAGAATTGCTCTTGTCAAAAGGAAATGCAGAAATAAAGAGTGGAGCTGAGACTGAAGGAAAGGCCATCCAGAGACTGCTTCACCTAGGAATCCATCCCATCTGCAGACACCAAACCCAGATGCTAATTGCTGATACCAAGAAGCACTTGCTGAAGGAGCCTAGTCCCCAGAGAGGCTGTGCCAGAGCCTGACCAATGCAGATGCAGATCTTTGAATCCAACCATCAGACTAAAATGTGGGGACTTCAATGGAGGAGTTTGGGGAAGGAATGAAGGAATCGAAGGGGTTTGCAATCCCATAGGAAGAACAACAATATCAACCAACCAGAGCTCCATGGGGTATAAACCACCAACCAAGGAGTACACATGGAGGGATCCAAGGCTCCATCTGAATATGTAGCAGAGGATGGCCTTATCTGGCATCAATGGGAGGAGAGCCCCTTGGTCCTGTGGATGCTTGATGACTAGGGGAATGCTAGGGTGCTTTGTCTGGAGGGGATAGGCAGGTGGGTGGGTGGGTGGGTGAGCACCCTCATAGAAGCAGGGGGGACAGGGGCAGGGATGGGGGTTTAATTGGAAATCAGGATAATATTTGAAATGTAAATAAGTAAAATATCCAATAAAAAAAGAACTCTTGTATCCTTCTTCTCAAGGAAGGCACCCAACAAGATGGAGAAGGGAGAGGGAAGATGAATGTGGAATTCCCCAACGAGAGGTCTGCAGAAGATGTCATCAAAACCAAGGTGCTCTTTTTACAACTTTTCTGCAAGTTTGAAGTTGTCCTCCACCTTCAATAAAAGTCAACGTAGAAAATGATCATCACACAAGTTCATGGAATAAAACAGTCTCAGGATTACAGAGCATTACTGTGAAGGAGGAACTCTTGAATTCAGCATATCAGAGCTGCCAAGTAAAGCAAAGTGGTGGAACTCATAAGTATAAATTAACAAACCCACCACTGCAGTGTCAGCTTCCAAGGATCTTTCAATCATAGAGATCTGGCACATGAAAAGCTATGAAGGATAAAAATATCAGAACACACATTTAATGTTTGGCCTCATAGACAGGAATGCAAAAGTTGCAGAATGAATATTAATTTTAAGCACAGACAAATATTAATGAATAAACACTGATCACACAGACTCATAAACAAATATACAGTAGACTCCTGGGAATAGATAGCACATGGGCTGTATTTTCTGATCCAAATTCAATAAACTCAAAATTAATAGTGAAGTGATAGTTAGGAAAACTGAAAATTAGGAAAGTCACAATTCAGTGAGATACAAGATTCCCATAAATAACTGTAATAACATTTTCTGAATATTTAAAATTGAATGATCATGAACTAATTTAATGATCATGATTAAGCCCAGGAACAAACATAGGCTAGCACAAACTGTGCTGGTTAGATTTGTTAACTGAACAGAAACTAGAGTACCTGGTTGGGGGAACCTCAACGGAGGAATTTGCTCTTTCAGATTGGCTGTGGGTATGTCTGAGTGGCATTTTCTTTGTTGCTAGTTGATTTAGGGGGGTCCAGCCCACTGTGGGTGGTGCCATCCTTAGGCAGGTGGGCATGGACTGTATTAAAACAGTAGCTGAGCAAACTAGAGGAAGCAAGCTAGTGAGTGAAATTTCTCTGTGGCCTCTGCTTCAGTTCCTGCCTCCAGGTTCCTATCTGGAGTTTCTGTCTTGGATGCTCTTGATGATTAATTGTAACCTGTGATAATAAACCCTTTCCTCTCTAAGTTGCTTTGGGTTGTGTGAATCCTGTCAAAAACGACAGGCCCACAGCCAGACAGAAACTTTCCATTCCTCCCATGACTGCCTGGGGTAAGGACAGATAAAGGTATGGCCTAACAGGAAACCAACCTGCCTGGGGTGAGGACAGATAAGGAAATGGCTCCACAGAAGGACAATACTGAGAAATTCCACAAGGTGGGCAGGACAGAGCAAAATGACTAAGGCAGTCACAAGGCAGTCACCCAGTTTGAGTTAACCAATCATTTTAAATGTTGCTTAGAATAACCAATCGCAGTTGTCCAACTCAGGTGATTGCTGAACTCCCCGCCAAAATATACATAAAAGTGTGTGCTTTGTGAGCTGGGGGTCTTCTCTTGCCTGTGTGTGGAGGGACCCCAATGCACATTGGAAAAATACACCTCTTGCAATTTGCAGTGATCCTGGACTCTGTGGCCTTTTTGGGGGGTTCTTCCAAAGGACTCTTAACAGTCTGTTTTCTTAAAGCAGTAGAAAGCACACCAGGATGCCACACAGTGGCCCTTACTCCTACACCACATCAAGGTCAACACCTCATCTTTTTTTTTTTTATTGAATATCATCTTCATTTACATTGCCAATGGTAAAACCTTTCCCGATATCCCACCTCCCCTAAGACCTCCAACCCCTCCCCTTCCTCCTTCCCCCTGCCTCCATGTATATGCCTCCACACCCAACACACTCCCTCCTGCCCCCATTGGTTTCTCTTTATTCGGGCCTCTGTTGAGCCTTTACCTGACCAAGGACCATTCCTCTCACTGATGCCCAATAAGACCTTCCTCTGCCATGTTTTTGGTTGGAACCACGTGTGCCCCTTGGTTGATGGTTCAGTCCCTGGGAGTCTTGGGGCATCTGGGGGCCAAAGTCATTGTTCTTCCCATGGGGCTGTAAACCAGTTCCTCTGGACCATCCTCCAGCTCCTCCATTGGGGACCGCATGGCAGTCCAATAGTTGGTTGCTAGCATCTGCCTCTGTATTTGTAAGGCTCTGGCAGTGCCCCTCCAGAGACAACCATGCAGTTTTGGTATGCACTTCTTGTCATCCATAGATGTGTTGGGGTTTGGTGACTGTTTATAGGTCTTATAGGATGAATCCCCAGGTAGGGCAGTCTCTGGGTGGCCTTTACTTCAGTCTCTGCTCTACACATTGTCCCTTATTGCTCCTGTGACTATTTTGTTCCCTTTCTTAGAGGAACTGAAGCACCCGCACTTAAGTCCTCCTTCTTCTTCAGCTTCCTGTGCTGGGTGAATTGTAGCTTGCTTATTTTGAGCTATTGGGCTAACATTAATGAGTGCATACCATGTGTGTTCTTTTGTGATTGGGTTGCCTCGCTCAGGATGATACTTTCTAGTTCCATCCATTTGCCTAAGAATTTCATGAATTTACTGTTTTTAATAGCTGAATAGTACTCCATTGTGTATATATACCATAGTTTCTGTATCCAGTCCTCTGTTGAGGGTCATCTGGGTTCTTTCCATCTTCTGGCTATTATAAATAAGTCAGCTATGAACATAGTGGAGCATGTGTCCTTATTACATGTAGGAGCATCTTCTGGGTATATGCCCAGGAGTGGTATAGCTGGGTCCACAGGTAGTACTATGTCTAATTTTCTGAGGAATCACCAAATTGATTTCCAGAGTGGTTTTACCAGCTTGCAATCCCACCAACAATGGAGAAGTGTTCCCTTTCCCCCACATTCTCTCTACCAACTGCTGTCCCATGAGTTTATCATCTTAGCTATTCTGACTGGTGTAAGGTAGAATCTCAGTGTTGTTTTGATTTGCATTTCCATGATAACTAAGGATGCTGAACATTTTTTTTTTAACTTTCAAGAAAAAGTTTATTGAATCAAAGTGTGCCAGGAGCCTCACAGCCTGTAGTGTGATGAAAGGAGGTACAGAGACAGACTCAAGTGTAGCTTTAAAGACTGATGTTCTCCTGCTATACCACTCCTGGGCATATACCCAGAGGATTCTCCAGCATGTAATAAAGATACATGCTCCACTATGTTCATAGTAGCCCTATTTTTTTGTATTTTTTATTGGATATATACTATATTTACATTTCATTTTCCTTTTTCTGGTTCCCTGCCCCCCCAAAGGTCCCACATGCCCTTTTCCCTCCCTGTGTTCCCCCATCCACCCCTTCCCACTTCCCTGTTCTGTTATTTCCCTACATTGATGCTTTGAGCCTTTTCAGAACCAGGGTCTACTCCTTCCTTCTTGTCGGACATCATTTGGTATTGTGTCTTTGGTGTCCCAAGATTCTAGGCTAATATTCACTTATCAGTGAGTGCATACCATGGGTATACACAATGGAGTACTTACTATTCAGCCATTAGAAACAATGAATTCATGAAATTCTTAGAGAAATGGATGGAGCTGGAGAATATCATACTAAGTGAGGTAACCCAGTCTCAAAAGAATACCCATGGTATGCTGAACATTTTTTAAGGTGTTTTAGAGCTATTCAAGTTTCCTCAGTTGAGAATTCCCTGTTTACCTCTGTACCCCATTTTTAATAGGGTTATTTGACTCACTGGAGACTAACTTCTTGAGTTCTTTGTATCTATTGGATATTAGATTTTTTTTTATCAGATGTTGGGTTGGTAAAGATCTTTTCTCAATTTCTTGGTTGCCATTTTGACCTATTGGCTGTGTACTTTGCCTTACAGAAGCTTTGCAGTTTTATGAGGTCCCATTTGTCAAGTCTTGTTCTTAGAGCATAAGCCATTGGTGTTCTGTTTGGGAACTTTTCCCCTGTGCACACATGTTCAAGATTCGTCCCCACTTTTTCCTCTATAAGCTTCAGTGTGTCTGGTTTTTTTGTTTTTTTTTTTTTTTTTTTTTTTGGTTTTTTTTTTTTTTTGAGGATGAGGGGGAGGAGGAGGATAAGGAAGAGAGATTGTGTTCTTTTTTTGATTTTCTATATTCTATGTTTACATTCCAAAGGCTTTCCCCTTTCCCAGTTCCCACCCACCATACTTCCCATAGTTCCTCTCCCCCCAACTATTCCCCAATAATTCCCCCTCCCCCCTCGGTTTCTTTACTAAACTGGATGCAATCTTTACAGGCCCAGGGTCCTCTCCTTTCTTCTTCTTGGGAATCATTTGACTTGCTATTTGTGTCTTGAGTATTTAGGGCTTCTGGGCTCATTAATATCCACTTATCAGTGATTGCATTTCATGTGCATTCTTTTGTGATTGGGTTAATTCACTCAGGATGATATTTTCCAGGTCTAACCATTTACCTACAAATTGCATGAATTCATTATTTTTAATTGCTGAGTAGTATTCCATTGTATAAATATACCACATTTTCTGTATCCATTCCTCCTTTGAGGGATATTTGGGCTCCTTCCAATTTCTGGCTATTATAAACAAGGCTGCTATAAACATTGTGGAGCATGTGTCTTTATTGCATGCAGGGGAATCCTCTGGGTATATGCCCAGGAGTGGTATGCCAGGGTCCTCTGGAAGTGACATGCCCAATTTTCTGAGTAACCGCCAAACTGATTTCCAGAGCAGTTTTACCATTTTGCAATCCCACCAACAGTGCAGGAGTGTTCCTCTTTCTCCACATCCTCGCCAGCACCTGTTGTCTCTTGAGTTTTTAATCTTAGCCATTCTGACTGGTGTGAGGTGGAATCTCAGGGTTGTTTTGATTTGCATTTCCCTGATGACTAATGATGTTGAACATCTTTTAAGGTGTTTCTCGGCCATCCGAATTTCTTCTGGTGAAAATTCTTTGTTTAGCTCTGTGCCCCATTTTTTGATAGGGTTATTTGTTTCTTTGCGGTCTAACTTCTTGAGTTCTTTGTATATGTTGGATATTAGCCCTCTGTCGGATGTGGGGTTGGTGAACATCTTTTCCCACTTTGTTGGTTGCCATTTTGTCCTTCTGGCAGTGTCCTTTGCTTTGCAGAAACTTTGTAATTTTATGAGGTCCCATTTGTCGATTCTTGATCTTAGTGCGTAAGCTATTGGTGTTCTGTTCAGGAACTTTTCCCCTGTGCCCAAGTCCTCCAGGGTCTTCCCAAGTTTCTTTTCTAATAGTTTCAATGTGTCTGGTTTTATGTGGAGGTCCTTGATCCACTTGGAATTGATCTTAGTGCAAAGAGATAAGAGTGGGTCAATTCGCATTCTTCTGCATGTTGACCTCCAGCTGAACCAGCACCATTTGTTGAAAAGGCTATCTTTATTCCACTGGATGGTTGTGGCTCCTTTATCAAAGATCAAGTGTCCATAAGTCTGTGGGTTAATTTCTGGGTCTTCAATCCTGTTCCATTGATCTGCTTGCCTGTTGCTATACCAATACCATGCAGTTTTTAACACAATTGCTCTGTAGTACTCCTTGAGGTCAGGGATATTGATTCCCCCAGAAGTCCTTTTATTGTTGAGAATAGTTTTAGCTATCCTGGGTTTTTTGTTGCTCCAGATGAATTTGAGAATTGCTCTTTCTAGATCTATGAAGAATTGAGTTGGGATTTTGATGGGGATCGCATTGAATCTGTATATTGCTTTTGGCAAGATGGCCATTTTTACTATATTGATCCTGCCAATCCAGGAGCAAGAAATATTTTTCCATCTTCTGAGGTCTTCTTCGATTTCTTTCTTCAAGGACTTGAAGTTCCTGTCATACAGATCTTTTGCTTGTTTGGTTAGAGTTACGCCAAGATACTTTATGTTGTTTGTGGCTATTGTGAAGGGTGTTATTTCCCTAATTTCTTTCTCAGCCTGCTTGTCCTTTGAGTACAAGAAGGCCACTGACTTGCTTGAGTTAATTTTATAACCTGCCACTTTGCTGAAGTTGTTTATCAGCTGTAGAAGTTCTCTGGTGGAGTTTTTTGGGTTGCTTAGGTAAACTATCATATCGTCTGCAAATAATGATAGTTTGACTTCTTCCTTTCCAATTTGTATCCCTTTGACTTCCTTATGTTGTCTAATTGCTCTCGCTAGAACTTCCAGTACTATATTGAAAAGATATGGAGAGAGAGGGCAGCCTTGTCTAGTCCCTGATTTTAGTGGGAATGCTTCAAGTTTCTCTCCATTTATTTTGATGTTGGCTACTGGTTTGCTGTAGATTGCTTTTACTATGTTTAGGTATGGGCCTTGAATTCCTGCTCTTTCCAAGACTTTTAGCATGAAAGGATGCTGAATTTTGTCGAATGCTTTTTCAGCATCTAATGAGATGACCATGTGGTTTTTTTCTTTGAGTTTGTTTATGTAGTGGATTACATTGATGGATGATTTCTGTATATTGAACCATCCCTGCATCCCTGGGATGAAGCCTACTTGATCATGGTGGATGATCGTTTTGATGTGCTCTTGTATTCGGTTAGCAAGAATTTTATTTAGTATTTTTGCATCTATATTCATAAGAGAAATTGGCCTGTAGTTCTCTTTCTTCGTTGGATCTTTTTGTGGTTTAGGTATTAGCGTAATTGTGGCTTCGAAGAATGAGTTGGGTAGTGTTTCTTCTGTCTCTATTTTGTGGAATAGTTTGAAAATTATTGGTGTTAAGTCTTCTTTGAAGGTCTGGTAGAATTCTGCACTAAAACCATCTGGTCCCGTACTTTTTTTGGTTGGGAGGCTTTCTATAACCCCTTCTATTTCTTTAGGGGTTATGGGACTATTTAGCTGATCTACTTGATGCTGATTTAATTTTGGTATTTGATATCTGTCTAGGAAATTGTCCATTTCCTCCAGATTATCCAGTTGTTTTGAGTATAGACCTTTGTAGTAGGATCTGATGATCTTTTGAATTTCCTCGGTTTCTGTTGTTATGTCTCCCTTTTCATTTCTAATTTTGTTGATTTGTATACTGTCTCTGTGTCCTTTGGTTAGTCTGGCTAAGGGCTTATCTATCTTGTTGATTTTCTCAAAGAACCAGCTCCTAGTCTTGTTGATTCTTTGTATGGTTCTCTTTGTTTCTACTTGATTGATTTCAGCCCTGAGTTTGGTGATTTCTTGTCTTCTACTCGTCCTGGGTGAATTAACTTGTTTTTCTTCCAGGGCTTTTAGGTGTGCCGTTAAGTTGCTAGTGTATGCTCTCTCCAGTTTCTTTTTGGATGCACTTAGGGCTATGAGTTTTCCTCTTAGCACTGCTTTCATTGTGTCCCATAGATTTGGGTAGGTTGTACCTTCATTTTCAATGAATTCTAAAAAGTCTTTGATTTCTTTTTTTATTTCTTCCTTGACCAAGGTGTCATTGAGTAGAGTATTGTTCAGTTTCCAAGTGTATGTGGGCTTTCTGTTGTTTTTGTTGTTATTGAAGACCACTCTTACTCCACAGTGGTCTGATAGGAAGCATGGGATTAGCTCGATCTTCTTGTATTTGTTGACATCTGTCTTGTGACCAATTATATGATCAATTTTGGAGAAGGTACCATGCGGTGCTGAGAAAAAGGTATATTCTTTAGCTTTAGGATGAAATGCTCTCTATATATCTGTTAAATCCAATTGGTCCAAAGTTTCAATTAGTTTCACTGTGTCCCTGTTTAGTTTCTGCTTTCCTGATCGGTCCATTGAGGAGAGTGGAGTGTTGAGGTCCCCCACAATTATTGTGTTAGGTGTAATGTGTGCTTTTAGCTTTAGTAAGGTTTCTTTTACGAAGGAGGGTGCCCTTGTATTTGGAGCATAAATGTTCAGTATTGAGAGCTCTTCTTGGTGGATTTTCCCTTTGACAAGCAAGAAGTGACCTTCTGAGTCTCTTTTGATGACTTTAGGTTGGAAGTTTATTTTATCTGATATTAGAATGGCTACCCCCACTTGTTTCCTGAGACCATTTGCTTGTAAAATTGTCTTCCAGCCTTTTACTCTAAGGCAGTGTTTGTCTTTAACACTGAGATGTGTTTCCTGTATGCAGCAAAATGTAGGGTCCTGTATCCGTATCCAGTCTGTTAATCTATGTCTTTTTATTGGGGAATTGAGTCCATTGATGTTAAGAGATATTAAGGAATGGTAATTATTTCTTCCAGACATTTTTGAAATTATATTTATTTATTTATTTATTTATTTATTTATTTATATTTGAGAGGTTATCTTCTTTTGGGTTTGATGAGAGGAGGTTTCTATCTTGCTTCTTCCCAGGTGTAGTTTCCGTCCTTGTCTTGGTGTTTTCCCCCATTATCCTTTGTAGGGCTGGATTTGTGGAAAGATATCTTGCAAATTTGGTTTTGTCATGGAATACCTTGATGTCTCCATCAATGGCGATTGAGAGTTTTGCTGGGTAAAGTAGTTTTGGCTGAAGTTTGTGTTCTCTTAGAGTTTGCATGATATCTGCCCAGGATCTTCTAGCTTTCATGGTCTCAGGTGAGAAGTCTGGTGTTATTCTGATAGGTCTTCCTTTATATGTTACTTGGCCTTTTTCTCTTGCTGCCTTTAGTATTCTTTCTTTGTTTATTACATTTGGAGTTTTGATTATTATGTGATGGGATGTATTTCTATTCTGGTCCAGTCTTGGGGTTCTATAGGCTTCTTGTATATTCATTGGCATCTCTCTCCTTAGGTTGGGGAAGTTTTCTTCCATAATTTTATAGAAGATATTAGCTGGCCCTTTAAGTTGTAAAGCTTCACTCTCGTCTATACCTATAATCCTTAGGTTTGGTCTTCTCATAGTGTCTTGGATTTCCTGGATGTTTTGGGTTACCACCTTTTTGCATTTAGTATTTTCTTTGACTGTTGAATCAATGGTTCCTATGGTATCTTCGGCTTCTGAGATTCTGTCTTCTATCTCTTGTATTCTGTTGTTGATACTTGCATCTATGGCCCCTGATTTCTTCTCAAGGTTTTCTATCTCCAATGTTGTCTCCCTCTGTGATTTCTTAGTTGTTTCTACTTCTGTTTTTAGTATCTGGATGGATGTGCTCAGATCTTTCGCTTGCTTCATTGTGTTTTCATGTATTTCTTTAATAGATTTTTGTGCTTCCTCTTTCATAGCTTCTACTTGTTGGCCCACGTTCTTCTGTAGTTCTTTAAGTGACTTTTGTCTTTCTTCCTTATTGTCTTCTTCTTTTTGATCCATCTTCTCCTGAATTTCTTGAAGTGATTTTTGTATTTGCCTCGTAAAGGCTTCTAACTTTTGATCCATTTTCTCCTCTATTTCTTTACGAGATTTTTCTATGTGTTCAGCTACCAGCATCCTGACCAGTGATTTTATATCCAAGTCTTGTTTTTCTGGTGTTTTGGGGTATCCAGGGCTTCCTGTTGTTGGAGAACTGGGTTCAGATGCTGTCATGTTGCCTTGATTTTTGTTAGTAACGTTCCTTCGTTTTCCTTTTGCCATCTGGTTATTTCTGGTGTTAGTTGGCCTTGTTGTCAGTGTCTGGTGTTTGAATCTCCTGTGAGGGCTAGAGAGATGGCTCAGCGGTTAAGAGCACTGATTGCTCTTCCAGAGGTCCTGAGTTCAAATCCTAGCAACCACATGGTGAATCTCCTGTGAGGCTGGGCTCACCTGTTGTTTCTCTACTGGTGAATATGTGTGACTGCTGCTTTAAGGGATCATAAGCTGGCTGCCACCCATGAGATTGTAGCCCCTGATGGAGTCTGTCTACCTGGGCTTCTCCAGCTGTGTCCTGGTTGCAATATGGAGGCCTGCCGCTATTGCTGGTCCAGGAGCCGGCGAACTGGTTGCTGCCCACTGCCTTGGTGCACGGCCAGAGGGCACGGGGAAGTCCCACAGAGCCTGGGCCTTTCCAGCTGTGTCCTGGTTGCAATATGGAGGCCCGCCGCTATTGCTGGTCCAGGGGCCGGCGAGCTGGTTGCAGACCGCAGCCTCGGTGCACGGCCAGAGGGCGCGGGGAAGACCCACAGAGCCTAGGCGGAATTCAGCCTGCTTGGCTCCCTCCCGTGTGTCTGGTTTTATGTGTAGATCCTTGATCCACTTGGACTTGAGCTTTGTACAAGGAAATAAGAATGGGTTGATTTATATTTTTCTGCATGCAGATCTCCAGTTGATCCAGCACCATTTGTTAAAAATGCTGTCTTTTTTCCACTGGATGTTTTTTAGCTCCTTTGTCAAATATCAAGTGACCCATACGTGTGTGGGTTCATTTCTGGGTCTTCAATTATATTCCATTGATCTTCCTGCCTGTCTGCATACCAATACCAAACAGTTTTTATCACTATTGCTCTGTGGTAGAGCTTGAACACTTCATCTTTTAAGACAATATTTTTTCAAATTTTAGAGACATATATCTATAGTAGATTGATCCTAAATACATATCTTCAGGGACTTTCAAAGATATGTATATTTTATAACTAACAGAATTCAAGAACATGAACATAGTACCATGGAGTTTTCCATTCTCTCATTGGGAGTAAAGTTTTATATTTTGTTTTTACTGTTATTATTGAACCTATAATATTGATTTTTGCATGTATCATTTGATAAATCTTACTACTCATTTCTGTTGGGTATAGACTTTAGGCTTTGGAGTGGAATTGCTGGATCTTGAGAAAGGCCCGCTTTTAGCTTTAGGATACAATGCTAACATTTCTTCTGAGTGTTTGCACCATGTTACACTCCCACCAGCTTCATATGAGAGGCCCAGTTGGTTCATGCAGTTACCAAAGTGGGTATTGTCAATCTTGTTCATTTTAGGCATCCTGGTGGGTGTGTGCTGGTTTTCATCTTCTCATGACTAATGGCATACCTCACGTTTTCACCGTGCATTGCCATTTATATGTGCTCTTTTATAAAGTGCCTGTGAAACCTTTGGCCCATTTCTTTTTTGAAGCATAGCTTTATTGAGATATAACTCACACACTATAAATGTCACCCTGTTGAAGTGTAAATATGTTGGGTGTTTGTGTATTAGATGGTGTACTTTTGCTATTACTTCATTTCAGAACATTGATTTGATTCCCCCAGATAAACCATGTCCCCTCTACACTCATAGCTTACCCTGTACTTACCTGAGGCACTGGACCCTGCTAACCCACTTTCCATCTATGGATATTTCAAACTGAACCATGCAAAGCACAGGCTTTAGCAACCAGGGCTTTCACTCATCATGATGCTTTCTAGGTTCATCTATACTGCAGCATGCATCTGCATTTCATTCCATTTATTATTGAGTAAAATTCCATTGTAGAACTTTAACTTTTTTTTCAGAACTTATTTTTAATGATGGTTCTTAAATGCTTTAACCTCCCTTTTAGCCCACACCAACCACAAGTAGTGAGGGGAAAAGGATACAGGGGAAGTGACCTGCTTAGAAAGACTATTTGGAGCAACTTTTATCTGTGTTGTCTCAAAATCGGCAGTTCAGTTCACAGATTAGCAGCGACGGTTCTATCCACTCTCAAGCACTTTATGGATTCACCAACAGTCCAGATCAGTAGAGGTGGGATAACAAACAGGAATCAGCAGCTGTGACACTACCTAACAGAGTCAGCCAGGCCTCAGCCTTGGCTTGAGTCATCAGGAAGGACCAAGAGGAATACCAGGAGAAGCTGTGCCTCCCTCAGTGAAGATCAGAGAAGATGTGAGACCCACATGGATTGTACAGCTAGCTGTATAAGCAAGACAAGATATTCTTCTGTCACTATTCCTTGAGTCCTATTTATACCCTCCAAACATCATGTGTCCTCCACAGGTCTTGCCTCAGCATGTATATCTGTCTTAGATGACATCACTCTGTCAATCAGCCTAAATCAGAGAAAGTGGCAAGAAACTGCAGCACACCACCAGAAGTTTTTTGGTATATTTCTCTCTATGGAGACCCAACAAATACAGCTCAACTATGCAATGTAAGGCAGACCAATACATGCATGTTGTTAACAAAGAATGCTTTATCATGTGCTTTCACAAGCTTGCTCTAACAATACCATTATATAGGCATACCACATTCTTCTTTATTCATTATTGTGATCATTTATGTGCCACAGACCAAACTTAGCCGGGAGTTGTAGTTGCAGGAAACTAGGGTTCTTTGATAAAGCAGGAAAGCACGTATTCGGCAATTTGACAAACAGACATCAAACACAGAAGTGGTTTAAGGTCTGAGTGTATTATGCTGCTCTCAAGCAGGTGTTTTTAAGCATGAGATAATTCCATATCAAAAGATGTATCCAGTAAAGCAGGCACAAGGAACAATTAGCATTACCATTTGGCATAAGGAAATGTAAAATCAACCAGGTAAAACATTTCCCATGTAACAAATTAGAAGCTCAAACATAGATAACATTAGTCTTCCTGATATAGAATCATTTGTAGTTAACAACAAACTTTTAAAGAGACTGGTATTTCTATACATTGTAAATCCATCAAGCATTTCACAATCATTGGTTTATGTGGTTATTGTTAAACCATAGACATGTAGAAAATGTGAGTATACAGAACTCTGCCCATATCGACACATACCTTTCTGCATAAATTCCTTTATTGGTGTTCCACATTTCCATTTGAATGTATCCATTGTATGTTCATTTCAGTCTGAGAACTTCTCTAGGACAGGTACAGCAGTGACAGATTCTCTCAGATTTTGTGTATCTAAAAATGTCTTGGGTTTGGCTTAATTTTTGGAGGATATCTGTGGGGCAGTAGACAGTGCCACCAGAGAGAAAAACCTGGTAAGGTCGAGAGATTCAGGAACCCAGCAGTTCTCATAATTGAGAAAGGTAGACATTTAAATCTACTCCTGATCAGGTTCCTATCCTGGAACACATGACCACGACTTCCCATGGAGAGGTCTATGACAATCAGTCATGGAGGGACAATACCTGAAGTCCTTCCACAAGCAATGAGGCATCCCTATCATCTCAGACCAAGCCAATAGAAAGCATCTGCCTCTAGATCCCAACTCACCCCCAAATATTTATAAGGTCCCATCCATAAGGGATAAAGTGCATGAGTTATTTCACCAAAGATCATCTGAGAGTGCCTGTCTTATTGAGCTGTAACACTCTAGGAAAGAGTTTTCTCTCAGGAAGCTTTCATAGCTGGACCTTGACCTGGCCCAATCAGTTAGATGTGCAAGCCTGACCAAAGCCACTTACTGCTCAGTAGCTCTGACCTTGGCCCTTAGCTGCCTGTTATCAACTCCAGGGCAGCAGAAGAGAGCTGGCAACCTGCCTTGCTCTGGCTTCTCTTTGTACAGCTATAACTCTGGCCTTTCCCCAAAGACAGCAGACGGGCAGATAAATTTTCTTGTTGTGTCTTTTTAAAAATAGTTTATTTATTTTAATTTACTTACATTTCAAGTGTTATCCCTTTACCCACTTTCCTCCTCTCCTGGAAACCCCCTATCTCATTCCCCCCATGTCACGGCCAGAAGCAACTTGGAGAAGAAAGGGTTTCTTTCATCTTTTACTTCCAGTTAACAATCTATTGCTGATGGAAGTCAGGGCAGGAAGTCAAGCATGGAAAGAACCTGGAGGAAAGAACCAAAACCTGAATCCATGGAGGAATGCTGCTTACTAGTTTGCTCCCCATGGCTTGCTCAACTTGCTTTCTTATAACACCTAGGATCACTAACAACCCTAGGATAGCACTGCCCACAGTGAAATGGGCCTTCCCACATCAATCAAGAAAATACTTGTAGGCCAATTCTATGGAGATATTTTCTTGATGGAGATTCCATTATCCCAGATGACCCTAGCTTGTGACCATTATAATAATGGTGACCATTATTATAGTTTGCTCTTGTCCCCATGTACATAATCCATACTTTTCTTGTTTCTGCTTTCATTTATAGTTTATCTTGAAAACCCAATGCTTAAAACAATATCATTAGCTATTTAGGAAAGCGGACCACCCCTATCCCAACCTGTCACTTTGCTGGTGTTGCTGGTAACTGTTTACTTGGCAGCTTTTGTGGCCTGGCTCTGTAAGCCCTGCATTTGCTGTAATGTAGCCACTAAAGCCTATGCTTAGTTTCCTAATTGTGCAATGGATATCTTCTTAAGTGCTGTGAGCCAACAACCTCCCAGCCTCTACCAAAGGGCTCTCTGGACCCGTTGCCAAAAGACATCTCTAGTGCTTCAGCAGGGTATCACTGTGCCTTAGACATCACTTCCTACTTGCACAAGGTCTCAATTCAAATCCGTGGTTGTGATGTAAAGTCGTCTCAGGGCTTCACTGAGCATATGCACAACCATGCTATCCATACACAGGCTTCTATGTTCTCTCCAATATGTAAGAACTTTCCAAACTGCCTGTGAATTTCCTTGAAGTCTTTTAATCAGCTTCCTATGTGCTCCAGCTGTGTCCCCACTCCAGGTCGTAGCAGTGTTAAACAATCTCAACTGATTGTTGTTGACAAATACCCTTGAGACAAGCTGAATACATGGAACAGACTCTGAGTCGGGTCAGAGACAACCCCTGAGAATGGAGCTTAGCCACGAGCCTGTCAGATAGGTCAAATCATCTTGATGCCCTGGGGGACAGAGGTTTAGAAACTGCTCCAACTTAGTCCTGCCCACCTCTGGTAAATGCCACACTGCTTGTCCTCAGTTACCATGGTTACAAGGCTGTTAGTTTTCAAGGCTACTCTGGAGCTGAAGTGGAGGGGTGGAGCAAATTAAAATGTCACATAGTTCGATGTTTTGTTTTTTTTTTTTTTTTCAAAATGAAGCTGCTTTTCTTCCTTTTCTTCAAGAGATGTTCCTTGGATCAGTAGAAACCTTTGGTGAACTGTCCAGAGTTTTGAAAAAGTTTAATTTTAGCAACACTTATGGCATTCTTATGAGGAGTGGGTTTCACGGGTCCTTTTTCATTCCAGATGTGCTTCTGATCTCTTTTTTTGTTTTTGTTTTTAACTTTTCTGCCATATTGATTTATGAGTTTCTTATTTACCTTTCAATCCAAGTCTGCAGTCACATATGTGCTTGCTGAGTGTCCCCTCCAGCTTGCATCTGCCATGCCTCTCTGGGATTTCCTGAAACCTCAGGGTTCAGCTGAATAATATGACCACAGAGACTGAAGCCCGTGACCTCACCTGCCAGGCAGGCAGCAGTATTTATTGATTAACATGAGGAGGGGGAGGTGGTGGTTCATGGCCATTTGGAACTCTTATGTGCAACTAAGTGTTCCATTCTGTGTGCTTTTTATACTTTTTACCACTAGACTAATGTGAGTGTATCCTTACATAAAAAGTTATAAAAAGTGAAATGAAATAAATGTACCCTTAGAAAATATCAAACTTCCTTTTTATTTTTTTTTCTCTTCTACTTCTTATAACAGCCTCAGGTGGCAGTACTTGCTGAATCCTATAAAATTTTCTCTGGGAATTTACCGTCCATTCATACTCAATGTAGCTATTTACATAAGTTTATGTATGGAAACATTTACAAACTGAGTATTTTAGCTATGGGTTTTGCGGTTACCTGGTTTTTCCATCACTGCTATTTTAAAGGCTACATTGTATTATATAGCATGACAGATTCTTCAACTTGTGCTCTACAATAATGCTAGGAGTGTTGGTTTTAGTTGTTGTCTCGACACAATCTCAAGTCACCTGAGAATCTTGGTGAGGAACTGGCTGTCTAGATCAGGTTGGCCTATGGGCACACATGTTGGAGACTATCTTGATTAAGTGAATTGATATGGGAAGATCCAGCCTTAAGGCTGCTGGCACCAATCCCCCCATTTACATTCTGAACTTTGTCAGAGTGGAGAAAGCAAGCAGAGCCCAAGCCTGCCTGTGCTAATCAATTGCTCTCTGCTCTTGGCTATAGATGTGGTGGGATCAGATTTTCATGCTTAGATGGCTGTGACTTCTCTGCTATGGTGGGATGTTCTTGGAACTGTTAGCCAAACAAGCCCTTTCTCTCTTAAGATGCATAAGTATTTTTAATCACAGCAATGGGAATGGAAACTAAGACTGTTGCAGAAGCATCTCTATGTGTAAGTTCTGAGATTTATGTGTTTCTCAATACTACAAGAGAATACACAGATCCAAAGATAGACAGCATTTATAGGTGGGTGTGTTTTCCTCATCCACGAGAGAAATTTGAGATTAGCATTCTTTCTAACGTCGATGATTGAATGAATAAAAATCTATTATAAAGCTTTATTCTAGATTTCCCTTGTCACTTGTGCAACTGAGAATATTTTCAGCTGTCCATCTGTCCATGAGTTGCTTGTTCATATCCTTCAGTTATTTTGAATTTTGTCTTATTGATTTATATGTTTTTCTATATATGTTCTGGATATTCATTTTTGCTTGTGGAATATATTGCCAGCATTTTCTTGATCTTATTGCTGCATCTTAATTCCCCTTATACTGGCATTTTATATATTTGCAAAAGTTTACATCAATAGAATTTTGTACTTATATAATTTCTATCCCTAGACAGGCCTACTTCAGTTAGTATTTTAAAAATATACTTTGGTGTCTTTTTTTCTGATAATTTATAACATTTTTCATGATTGTGTTTTCCTGTTTTTATGGAGGCAAATTAACTTTCCACAATGC
The DNA here is from genome assembly GCA_964023405.1 of Apodemus agrarius. Lineage (NCBI taxonomy): Eukaryota > Metazoa > Chordata > Mammalia > Rodentia > Muridae > Apodemus > Apodemus agrarius. The sequence goes on from OZ030019.1 coordinate 58,749,536, forward strand.
TGTTACTTTGTCTTAAATCTTCCTGTTGTAAATGTGTGAAGGAACTCCATAGTGATTGTAGACTCATTATTTTCAAAACTATGGGAAGCTTTCCAGAAAACATTATTTAATTTGTGCTTCCCTCGCCTCAGACAGGAAAGACCAGCTTAGAAAAACTCTGATCAGGCTGGAGAGATGGCTCAGTGGTTAAGAGTACCAGCTGTTCTTTCAGAGGTCCTGAGTTCAATTCCCAGCAACCACATGGTGGCTCACAACCATCCGTAATGAGATCTGACGCCCTCTTCTGGTGTCTGAAGACAGCTACAGTGTACTTATATATAATAAATAAATCTTTAAAAAACAGAAAAACTCTGATTGTATGTGCAGAGGCCATGACTGTGGGACTCCTTACATCTCACCGGCTCTGTGGTCATCTCTGCCAATGTCAGTCTCTTTTATTAATATTTTATGCAGACCCAGAGTGTGTTTCCCTTGTTCTCTTCATTCTCACAAAGTTAAAATAGCAGAACACACATACATACACACATACATCTTAACATCTAGAGGATTGATTCTAACACCAAACCCTGTAGATGATTGAGTCTATCAGACTATATTATCTATGCACATTCTCACATCTACTCTAAGTCATCTTTAGATTATTAAAATACTCACTACCGTGTAAATGTTAATTACATCATTATTTTGTATTACTTAGGAAACAATGAAAATAAAAGTTATTTATACTGAGTGATATAAATAAATAAATAGCATTTATATTTGGGTGTGTCCAAAATAATATTATCAACCTACAATCAGCCTAACTTGTCTTATATGTGGCACAGTGGCAGATGACCAATTGTATGTTCACACACATAAACACACAACCCTTGGCTTACATATTGCAATTTTTATTTATTCATCATTCATTTCATATTAGTGTTTAAAGCAAAGTTGCTGATTTTAAATGATGTGCCTTCATCTGTCTTCTCTCTAACTGGTCAATGTGCTTGCTATCTGTTCTGTATGGTCATGGTCCCTATGACAGTTGTTAATTCTCTTGCAGGTTCTAATAGTTTTCCTTTTTGTTTATATAATGTTTCCTTGATTTATTCCTACACTTGGACCCTTTACAAAACATTGCCTGGTAGCAGTGACATGCTGTAGTTGTCTCTTGAAAATTTACTTGGAAACGTTTTTATCGTCTTGCACTTAGATTGATTGTGAATGTTTGAGGCAATTCTCTTCCATTCCTAGTCTATAAGGAATGTTTTAATAATTATGATGGGAGATTCAGTTTATTCTATCTTCTCATCTGTTAATGCAGTAAATTCCATTAATAGGAAGCAAAATGCCAAATCACCTTTCAGTTCATAAGACAAAGCTGATTTGCTCATCATGTATTTTTAATATATTGCTAGAATTGATTTATTAATATTTTATTTATGTACTTGCATCTCTACTTTCAAACAGGATTATAATTTTTTTCTTCATTGTCATGCCTATCTTTGGGGTTCTGCTAGCTACATAAAGTAAACGAAGGGGTTCTGGTTGGTTTACATTTTCCTCAGTAGTAGTAATCATCTACTACTTAAAGGTTTTTCAGAACTTATCAGCTGGGCCTATTGCCTTGAGAAATGTTTAAATTTAACTCCCTTCACTATCAATCACTGCTAATGATCTAAACAAATTTCTTAACTTTAAGTTCTTAGGTTATCATTTATCTCACGAACGTGTCTAAACTTAAGTCCTTTCAAGTAGAAATGTGTAAACCAAACAAACACATTTTTTTTAATCCTAAATTGATGAGCATGGAAGAGGTGTTAATATGTCACTGTTTCTTTGTCCCTTGTAATGAGAAAAGGTCACAGTAAAGATGGATGCTTACAGTAGTTAGTTCTTGGCTTCCTGTTACTAGAACTAATATCTGAGAGAATCAGCTTGCAAAGGGATGGGCTAGCTCATGGAAGGAAGTGTCACTTCACAGAGGGATGGGACAGCTCATGTAGGGATAGGTCAGGTTCTAGAGGGATGGGTCAGCTGATGGAGGGATGGGTCAGCTGATGGAGGGTGGGTCAGCTGATGGAGGGATGGGTCAGCTGATGGAGGGTGGGTCAGCTGATGGAGGGAACAGATATCTGGCTGGGTCAGCTCATGAGGAATAAGCTAGTGGATGGAAGGAAGAGTCAGCTAATGGAGGTATTGGTCAGCTGATGGAGGGAAGAGGCCAGCTCATAGATGAGCTCCATGGATGAGGGATAGGCCAGCTCATAGAGGAATAGGTCAGCTTGTGGGGGAATGGGTCAGCTCCTGAGGGATAGAGCTCATGACACCAGCTGATGAAGGGTTCAGCCCTTCATCGCTCCGCCTATGGGGAGACAGCACACCATGGTAGGACTGCATGAGGCAGCCAAGCTGCTCACTTTATGTCACCTGGGATGTGAACATGGGAAAGAAAGAAAGAAACAGGCTCCCACAAGCTCCTTTATGGGCACACCCCAGCGATCTAAGACCTCCTTGAATGAAGCTCTCAGTTCTTAAAGGCTCTATCAGTATGCAATAGCATCTGAAACCACAGAACAACCTTTAGCGCATAGGCTTTGGAAACACCCAAATTATAGCAGGAACTCTGAGTTCAGTCAGGTTCTCTGTGGATGACCTTTCACAACAAAAATTGCATGCTTGGATGTGTCTTGCTCAGTACTAAATTATATTCAAGTTATCATCTCATAAATCTCACATACGTTAAATTATATATCACCTATATAATTATTAACGGGGTCCTTGGATTTTAGATTGAGAATTAAGCCCTCCCACACTAGAAAAACAATCAAAATGTACTTGTGTACATTTTGAAACTAAGTGTAGAGATTGTTTCTAGAAATACAGTGGGTATGCCTTTATAGTTGCATTCATTCCAATGAAGTCACAGGCTCCATGGATGTGAAGCGAATCCTGTGGTTAATACCGGTGGGCCTTGGGCTACCACAAGATAACCAGAGGAAACCTGCACTGCAGGCAATAGAGGGATAGGAAACTAGCAATTCAGATGCAAGTTGGCCCACGTTGACTGTGCTTTGGAGCCACATGTCATGTGGAAAACATATAAAATGATTAACCTAGAACACAGCCAATTTAAGTCCCTATGTCAATATGTGTGTTTTTAATTAATTAACTTTTTATTTATTCGCTTCACATCCTGTTCACCCAGTCACCTCCTCCCACAATTCTTCCCCCAACCCCCTTCTCCTCTGAGCAGGTAAGGCCCCTGGATATCCCACCCACCCTGGCACTTAAAGTTTCTGCAAGGCTAGGTGCTTCCTCTCCTCCTGGGGCCAGACAACGCAGCCCAGCTAGAAGACCATATCCCATGTACAGGCAGCAGCTTTTGGGATAGCCCCAGCTCCAGTTGTTTGAGACCCCTATGAAGACCAAGCTGCACACCTGCTACATATGTACAAGGAGGCCTAGCATGTGTATTTAAGTGACTTAAGCCTCTCATCAAGAGAAGCCAAGAGAAAGTTCCTTCCCTGCATTCAGTGTCACATCCCCACACAAATAAGATCATGATCCACCAAGAGAAAAAAAAAACACCCATTCCTTCTAAGTAGACATCCAGATAATATATATTTTAAGAGAGATTACCTGGGCCACGATTAATTGTGATGGGATGAAAAGTGCCTGTTTACCAGCAGACACTAACGTTTCCCTTGCATGGGCTCTGAGAAAAGACATTAGAAGCAGGCTTGCTAAGGTGCTTAAACAGCTTTAGGAAGCATCGGGTTGCTTCCTGCTGAATCACCATCCTCACAATCCTGCTGCAAACTAATCAATATTTTAACTACTTGGGACTCTTACCTCCTCCCTGAGAGGACCGCATCCCACCACAAAAAACTAAAACCCTTATTTTCTTGATGTTCACCCCCAAAATTTCACTACTTCATCTCATCCCCCTACTCCCAATAAAAGCCTTGTGTCTTATAACCGTCACAACAAATACACAAGTGACAGCTTATTCAGGAGAGACTTTATTCAGAGGCAAACCATTGATTTCCCTGACTGCCATTCTCTTTGTAGCCTCTGAAGATGTAATGTGCTTGGGAGCAGTCCCCATTTAATTTTGATAAGTGATCTCTGCAAGGTGAGCTCAGAGATTCCGAGGATCCAAATTAGGACACAGTCTACACATAAGTCACGTTAGGAGACTACTACAGGAAAATATTAAAGCGGGTTTATTGCCTAGCTGTTTTTAGCATTTATCTTAATTATTTAAAAACTTATTTTTACGCACTAAGCAGTGCTTCCTGTAAACACCCCTCTGTTTTTGCAGATGATAACAAAACTTCAAGATTAGCTGCCTCTCTTCCACGCTCTGCAACTTTCTGCTGGCTCTTTACTTATACATCACTGAGGTCCAGATCCTGCTCGTGAAATCCAATGACTACATCCTGCCATTGGAAAATAATTCATTTTCTTTTGCTTTGTGAGGATCAAACCTGGATTTTCATGCATGATAAACATTCTACCATGGTGTTAACCTCCTAGCCCCTAAAATCCTGCCCTCTAAAAGGAAGAGCTTTCAAATAGATGAGTATATGATAAAATTTTTATCAAGCTCTTTAGTAATTTGCCTCTTACCTTTTATCAGACAAATGCCAATTTAGCAACCGATTGACAATTGGCAACTTATGTGACATATCAATAAAGCTCAGAACCTCCAGTTTTTCAAATATCTGCTGGCATATAAGGTCATAGCTTCCTGAAGGACAGCCATATCCTTCCCTCTGAGCTGTCTTCACTGCCTTGTCAATAAATCTGGAGAAAATGCAGATACAGGGGCCATGGAGCCTTGGTGTAAAGCCCCTAATGGTTAACTACTGCACTTTGACCTCCACATAGGTCACAACTCTTGTGAATCTTATGTTCTCATCCCCAAACTATTTCTAACATCTGAGTCGGTAAAATTCTTTTAAAAGAACAGTAGCTCTTACAAGTCCAAAAATCATAAATGGCAGCTCCTTTTAGAGACTGTGTCTGAATCTACCAACTACTGATTATGTGTTATAGTTTGCTCCTGAAATGTTTCAAACAAGTTATGTGCCTCTGCTGGTATGGTTTAGAAACACAGTGAGTTCTTTAAAACATAAGGACTGGCAGACAAAGTGTACTATTAGGGGTAGGTCTTCTAAGATGAGATACCCTGACTTCAGGTTCCAACCTTGCTCTCTGCTTTCTGGACTGCTGAGATGTGAACAATTTCCACCACATGAACCGAGTTGCTCTTCTCTGCCTTCCCTACCACAACAGGCTGGAAGCTTCTGAAATGGTGAACCAATGTAAAGCCTAACAGGCCTCTGGAAGCCTTCAGGCAGAGCTTTAGTCTTATTGCCCCACATGGGTGTAGAGAGGCCAAGACACAATTCATCTTCGAAAGCATACCAAGGAATGCTATACTGGACACTGTAAATGGAGTTTGGACAAGATCCCTGGAGACTCTGTAATGAAAGAGGCTAGGACAACTTTTTTTTTCACTTCCAGTTAAGTCAATTCTAAAACTAAAATCTCCCAACCAGCAGAGGAGGGCAAAGTGGCCATCCCAAAGACTCTGGGAAAGTATTCAACAAGAGGATTCATTCAGATGTAACATATTGTCCCCCAATTTTACATTGCCTTCCTTTGGAAAGAGGGAGATGAATGCATGTTTTTTTACTTGTAACTGTAGAAGAGGAAACAGGGACTCTTCAATATTTAGCACATAAATCATCTCCCTTTAGCTGTGGGGATGGGGAAGGCTTGATATCCCTGACTGTGGCTGCTATGCCTTCCATACTGAACCCTCTGCCCTGAATGGTAGCCCTGGTTAAGATGGCTAAGGAAGAGTCAAGTATTCAACACCCCAGAGCTTTCTTGGCCAGTCATCAGTTCTTCTGGGAGGAAGGGACACAGAAACAGCACATAAAACAGTGGTTGGTGGCTCTTCCTTAGAGACTTTGGGTATGACACCTATGTGGGGAGCCAGCACCAGCCAAGACAAAACATTAGTCAAGTGGCACAGAGAGAAACCAGAACACACAGAGGAAACGGTATTAGATTCAGCTGCAGAGATCTCATTAACATCATCATCAACAACAACAAAGCAAGTATGTTTCGACTAAGTCAACCTGGGTAATGATATAGGCTGTTGGACTAATTGCTTTTGTATCTGTGGGCCCAGAATGCTATGAAAAATACTTATAAAAAGAAGGATCCGTTTTACTCCGTCTTGGAGGTCCAATCTGGAGCTGCTTGTCCCCACAACAGCAGATGATCACAGCGAAGGAGCACATGGAAGAGGGCATACGCCATTCCATGGTGAACTCAAATTCAGGAAATGGTCAGGAAAAGATAACCTCTGTGGACAGTATCTCAGTAGCCTGTTTCCTCCAGCTAAGTCCTGGATCCTTCCTTTCACAGTTTCCCAATAACACTGCCATCATATGAACTCATCCAGGGATGAATCCAGTCATTAGATCAGCAGCCTTGTGATCTAGCTGTCTCACAAACATTCCCAGGACTGAGTTTCACTAATCTAGAGGCTTCTCAGCCAGTCAGGTTGACAGGCAAGATTAACTATCACAGTGGGGATTTGCAAGATAATACTATGTAGTGTCAGGAAAAAAAATTAAGAGGATCCCTAGTGTTGCTGATTTTCTTAAGCCATTGCATGTCTACTATTGCTTATAGGCACTTAAAAATAGATGCATAGAATGCAAGTGTTCAAAACTTTTCATTGTTGAATGAAAGCAGCCTGAGCTAACAGTGGGATTGTGCACTGAGGGTCGGGAACTGCTTCTGCAAGGACGGTCACCAGAGTGGGGAGTTTCTGAAAACCTCCCTTGATCCATTTGAAGTCCAGAGCCAGTTCATCTGAAACTGAGGTGAGCCTTCCTACAAACAAGGTATATCAGCTGTGTCCCCAGAAACAGCTTCAACAACAGATCTATAGGGCAGGATGCTGAGGAGATGAGAAAATCAAAGACAGCCCCCAGAGGAACCTCCAGTGGCCACAGGGAGAATGGTTTTAGTGATCCGGGATACCGTGGAAGAAAAGAATTTAGAGCAGAACTAGTGAGCCATTGACCTGCATTAAAACCACATCTCTTCAGTTTCCCACTTGTGAGGGTGTACACCTCTGATGTGGTTAACTTCAGAATTTTAAATTAAGCTTCTGACTTGCTACACAATTGAACTCCTTGAGGATCAGTCATCATTAAACATTAAAAAGAAACAAAAACTTTCAAGAAGAGATGTCTAAAAGTCACCAAACTTTCACATTTTCTTACAATTCCCTACTTCTCTAGTGGCTACAAAATTTTTCCAACAAAGAAAAGGCTGTCATAAAGAAATACCAAGGAATCTATCATGAAACCCAAATAGAAGAAATTATCAAATGAAGATACTGGAAGAATTTTAATGATGTATTTTGGGATCACTAAGCAAGCATGAAACAATTGAGAATATTAAGAAGTAAACTGTATTTTATATCCATTGTGTTCAAAATGCCATAATACTGCACATGGCAGATTTCATGAACATGTTAGAGTAGATTAATAGGCAGTGAGGTGTTTCTTTCCATATCAAAGTCTTTATTCCCACTATAATAATGCTATAGGTGTTAATGTTGTAAGCTATGGGTGTGTGTGTGTGTGTGTGTGTGTGTGTGTGTGTGTGTTACATGCATATGCATGCTAGTGTACACAAATTCAGAAGCTAAAGCAGCCCTCCAAGTGTCTTCCTCTATTGCTTTCTACCTGGTCAGGTCTCTCACTGACTCAGAAGCTGGTCGTCTTGGCTTGACTGGCTGCCTCGTGAACTCTTGGCATCCACCTATCTCAGGCACCTGATGCTGTAGTTACAGGTACATAAAGCCACATTCTATCTTCTGTTGTTTTCTTTTCTATTTTTCAAGACAAGAGTTTCTTTGTGTGGCAACCCTGGCTATCTTGGAACTCACTCTGTAGACCAGGCTGGCCTTGAACTCACAGAGATCTGCCTATCTCTGCCTCCCAAGTGTTAGGATTAAAGGCATACATCACCATGTCCAGCTTGCTTTTATTTGTTATTAATTTATTCTCTCATAATTATATCCTGACTTCAGCCTCTCTTCATTCATCTCCTCCCAATGCTTTCACCCCCCACTTCCTCCCTCCCCATCCCCTCCTACATTTTCCTTCAGAAAAAGGCAAGCCTCAAAGGAATAGCCACCAAACTTTAAGATTAGGCACCTCCCGTCACATTAAGTTTGGATGAGGCAACCCAGGAGAAGGACAAGGGCCCCAAAGCAAGCAAAAACATCAGAAACGGCCCTGCTCTCTCTGTTAGGGGTCACACAAAACCCACCAAACCAAAACATATATGCACAAGACCTAGGTTAGACCCATGCAGGCTCCCTGATTGTCAGTTCAGCCCCCGTGACCCCTCTGAAACCAGGTTTGTTGATTCCGAGGGTTTCCTTGTGGCCGTTGAAAAACAAAAACAGAACATGGATGCTACTCGGATCCTCACCCTTGAAGAGAAAGTACTCACACACACTGAGCCAGCCCACTCCCTGATTTATTCTTCTTACTACAAGATTCATGACACCTTTGCTCTAGCAGATCCATCCTATCACCAAAGGTTTGGTAGGCAGCTGCCAAACACCTCTTGGTTCAGCTCATTTGTGGAGCTGCATTCCACAGGGCTGTGTGCTTTGAACACATTCCGCTGCCTTTGTGATGAGCACAAAGCAAAATCAATCATCGTCGTCTCTGGGCCGAAGGAGCTTGCTCTCTAGCAGAGAAGATAAAACAAGCACATAAATAATTGTAGCGCAAGCCCAACCCCATGATAGGCTCTGAAAGAGGCGTAAATAAAAGTTGGAAGCGTATCAGGAGAGCTGTGCTCACCTCCTCGTGGGAGCAGCTGGAGACTTACAGAGAAAGATGCACTTGGACTAGGCACATGTGTTCTATCTAGGTAGAGAGCCTGGAGGATGTGACCAGAGAGGGTAGAGAGGAGAAAAAGAAGAGGGAGGAGGGCAAGAAGATGGGTACCAATAAGAACTGCACCTTCCAAGATGGCAACGGAAAAATTGGAATCCTGGTCGGGAGAGTGGGTGACAGCTAGAATGCGAGCACGACACCAGTGTTACGCATCTGCGGTCTTTCTTTTGTGTGACACTCCTAAGTTCCTGGTCGTGTTTATCTAATTACCTCTTTCAGGTAAGGTGTTCCATGAGGGGAGGGCTTTTCTTTTCCTTTTTTTGTAGAAAGCCCATCATGGCCTATAAACATCTCAAGGGGGAATGAATTCCAGGCTGTAGAGATTTCTATATAGTAGTCAACATATAATGACCAAGTCTACGTGATAACCGAAACTGGATGGTGAAGCCACAAGCCTTTGCTCTAACAGTAGACAATTCATCTGAATCATGCTGGAATCTATAGACTATAAAGTCTCTGCCACCCACATCATCAGGGTGAGATTTTTACTTGATGTCACTCAGGAACAAACATTGCCCTCTCTTCCAAATGGACCATGGGGATGCTTGCCCTACAGGGCCCCATGAGGGTGGAGTAAAACGCAGTGTGCTAGACCCTGAGCACACTGCCTGGAACACAGTATGCATTTCCCTTGGACAAGTTCCTTTATTATTTAACATTAAATAGCACTTGTCAATAACATCTGGAAGGCTGTTCCAGATGTCAGCATGACATTGGCTTTACATTCAAAGCAGAGAGGCTGGATAGCAATTCTCTGCTATATTTTGGAATCTGAAATCATACCAACATGATTCTTGTTCTAGTGGGTGTATTTTTTTTTAAAAGAAATGGACAGTACATACAGAAAAATGCAAAAGCACTCACATATACAGAGAAATATATGATTATAAGCAGATATGCTTGGAACCAATATTGAAGTTATATATGGAATAGTGAGAGTGCCCACTGTCTCTTCTAATGTAAGCTCCCTTCCTCCCCACAGGAGCCCCTGCCCAGATGTTCCCTGTGGCCCTGTTCTAGCTTGGTTAGTTTCTCTTTGAGGTGCTGTCACCTGTGGGGTATGGCTTCTCCTGTTTTTCAGTTTAATTATGATTTAAGATTCATTGTGTGTGTTCTTTTGTGCCTCACTTCTTTTAACACAAATTGTTTTGTCAGGCTCTTGAGAAGTGCACCTTTGTATATATTGTAAGAATTTCACCATGCTACTCTGCCACGATTTATCCAGCCACACGATACTACAACTATTTCACTGATGGTAGTTAGGCAGTGAATCACCTGATTCACTTCCAGTTTAAGACTAGAGTCAAAATTGCATTTACATAAATTCTGTGTGTGTCCTAACACACAATCTCTTTACTTTGTTGGAAGTGTACCTGCAGCTGGAGTTCTGCATCACTAGCTATGTGGGTGCTCCAGTCTTACTGGATACAGTTTGTTGTCTTCTAAAACGAACACACCAATTTCTATTCCCGCCAACAGTGAGTGTGAGGTCTGATACTTGACAATGCAGCCAATGCTTGCTATCAAGTGGTGTGGGTTTTTTGTTTGTTTGTTTGTTTTCACCAATCCATATTGGGATCCTGGTATGATATGAGCTTGAATTCCCTGATCCTCAAAGACAGTGAGCATCTTCATATATTGTTATTGCTGTTTGGACTTCCATTTTGTGAAATACATACGTTAGGTTGCCTTTTTAAAACAATTTTGGCCGGGCGCAGTAGCGCACGCCTGTAATCCCAGCACTTGGGAGGCAGAGGCAGGCGGATTTCTGAGTTCGAGGCCAGCCTGGTCTACAGAGTGAGTTCCAGGACAGCCAGGGCTACACAGAGAAAACCTGTCTCGAAAAAACAAAAAAACAAAAAACAAAAAACAAAAAACAAAAAACAAACCCCAGAATGCGGACCTGAGTTCAAATCCTCACCGTGTACATAAAAATGCAGGTGTGGCGCTGTATACACCCATAACCTCAGCCTGTAGGAGGAGGGGCCAGGGGCTCACTGGGACTAATTGGCTGTCAGCCTAGCTCCAGGCTCAGTGGGAGAACCCATCTCACAGGATTAAGGTACAGAGTGATAGAAGCAGAAACTTGAATTCTTGTCTGGCCTCGGCACATTTTTTGGTTTTTTGAGACAGGGTTTCTCTGTGTAGCCCTGGCTGTCCTGGAACTCACTACTTTGGAGAGGCTGGCTGCTGGGTCCAAACTAGCATTCGCATTTTTGTGGTAAACCCTTTGCCCATTGGGCCATTTCTCTAGCCCCAATATTTCTACCTACCATATTTTAAAACCCTGCCCAAAGTCATATTTATAATAATATACAGTACTTTTTTCTTTTGTGTGTTAGTCTATAATTACCCTGAAATTTATTTTGCTTATGAAAAGAGGAAGGGTTTGCTTCTGTGTTTGTCCATGTAACTAGCTGCTTATCTCAGAATCATTTAATAAAGAGATTATAATTTCCATGTTCTAGAATATCTCCTTTGCCATAAATTAGGTCACTATTTACATGTGTCTGTTTGGGGGGTTAATATTTCTTTTCCTGGGTCTAGTTCTCAGTTGCAGTGTCACAGTTAATACCATTTACAAACAACCT